>CM061142.1:394828685-395453704 GCA_030789695.1 Scilla litardierei
TCACCGAAGACATAGAAGCCTGAATCTTCGGACGCAGTCCCTGACGAAAGCGATCAGTGACCGGTGCCCCATTTACGGTATGGGCGCGGTGTCGTTTTACCGCAAGTGCACGGTTAGTGTAGGGTGCGGGTTTATCGAACTCAGGGAGGTGGATGGCTTGAATGGCTACTAGCCTCGCCTAGGTTGTGTGCTAGCTACGCGGATGATATGGGTGAAGTGTAGAAATAGAGAGAAGAAATAAAAATACACGAAATGAATCCCCGCTAACACAGGCTAGAGCATTCATGACACTCGGCATTTGACTTGACCCAGGGTGAGACATCGCCCCAAAAGGTGGTACCTAGCGTCCATGGCCCGATATTCCGGTCGGTGCCAAGCACGCTAGGCTGGCCCGATATTCCGGTCGGTGCCAAGCACGCTAGGCCTATCCGGTTCCGGACGGTGGGCATTCACATGTCCATTAACACCTTCTGCAACCGGGAGCATTAAGGCCACAATGATAACTCCCAACACTTCATCCAAGCCGTTCCCACGCGCGAGGACTCGATGTCTACACTAGGGGTGTGAGCTGTGGCTAGGGAGTCAACCGCCAAGTTTATTCCCCCTTGGCCCGATGGTCAGAGGCGGTCTTTTTTCCTCCAATGACAATGAAACACACCCGCGTAACCCTAATGGCCAAATAGGTCAAATTTGATTTCTAGCAATACATCGAAGCGAATCTTGACAGGACAAGCACCGGACCCCAATCCCCAACACAACTAGTGTGTTGCCGTACGAATTGGACCCAGATTGCTAGAAATCCACATTGACGCATTTCATCGAACACATGCCATGCAACCAAGTCAAATGAAACAACCAAGCATCAATCATACCCTAACCCGTATTAGGGTTCATCAATACTACTCCATGATGAAAAACATATAAACAAACAACACAAAAGACATACAAACATTCATCATGAAGCAAAAGAAATACAACACAAAAAATGGAGAACAAGAGAAAGAAATACTTATCTTGATTTTGAACCTCCAATCCAATACAAGACTTATTGAACAAAAGACCTAATCTAAACTAACTTAAGACTAACAAGAGAAAGGGGCAAAATGCCTTAGAAAAGCTGAAGAAGATCCAAGAAGAAGATGCCCTAAAAGTCGGCCAGCATTGGGTATTTATAGCCCCCATTCCGAGCCCTAACGGATCGGGTCCAAAACCACAGGAAAAACGCCACCCGATCGGTTGACAAGTCAACCGATCGGGTGATCTGTTACAAATAATAAACAGAAAACGGCGGAGCTTCACCCGGTCAGATGAACCGGTCGGTTGAGTTCTTGGGGTGACCGGTTGGATCATGGCGCCATTGGGTGAAGAGGTCGGTTGGATGCCCGTGTCTTGGCTCCTCAGAATCAGCTACAGATGAACCGATCGGGTGAGAGTCACCCGATCGGTTGGCATTTGGCTCGAAAAGACAGAGAAACGGCCGCAATGAACCGGCCTGAGAACTGGTCGGGTGACATCCGCTTGAGCTCTAGCTGAGACCGGGTAGTGCACGCGTGCATCACCCGATCGGTTGACTTTGTGCAACCGATCGGGTGAGGGGCTGAATGATGCAATCATCGTCGTTTGACCCCTTGGGTCACGCGTGACTCCTTCCGTTGCGTCGGGGACTTGTGATATCGTCGTTTTTATGTCCAAAATGCTAGAAATTCCTGCAAAATACCAAAAACACGGAAAAGTGAAAGAAAACAAGAAAATACAAGAAAACAAATAAAAGACGGCGGAAAATACGGAGAAACACGGAAGAAAACGCTCGCAAATATATGAAATATAAACGCACGTCAAAATCCCCCAAGCTGAACTCTTCCTCGTCCTCGAGGAAGACGAGTGAGAGTAGGAGCTCGGAGGGAGAAAATAGAGAGGAGAGAAAAAGAGAACTCTATATCCTAGATCGCCCATAAGGGCCAACAAAATCAAACACGCCACACGAAGCAAGCATACGACAAAACACAACACTAAACCAAGGAATGTGAGTCCAAACAAGTGCCGTGGGCCCACGTGGTGAAGCGCGAGTGAGCGTGGTCGTGTGCTAGCAAACGGTATCACTATCTACATTGTGCAATAAAGCTCCATATACACATACCCAAAGAAAGACCCAAATATCGATTCAATTTGAAATTGCGGTGAATATTAGCTCAAGCATGCATGAGAAGAGTATAAGAATAGAAGCGTATCATGCATCGGGGACTCCACAGCTAGGGACTAGGAAATCACCACACTATAGCCTAGGTAATCGCTAGAAGGTCCCTATGCCAAGTGTTTTCGAAAACGATGGAGGTTGAGAAGATGTGGAGTAGAACACTCGGTGCAAATTCTCGCCTTCCCCTTATTCACTGCAAGTAGGAAAATATTCACACTGGAATTTTTTTTTTGGGTTTTGGGTATTTGTATTTTTTTTCTTTGCTTTTCATTTCTCACCTTTTTGGGTTTTTCTTTTCTTTTCTCCTTTTTTTTGAATTTTTGGGAATTGGGATATTTACATGTGTACTCTCCCAAGTAGGAGAACGGTACACGACGAGGGGATTTGCACCAAGTAAAATAAAAAATGAAATCGGATTCTAAACACTTGGACAAAGAAGATATTTCTCGCTAATCAGAGCATAGGCTAAATGGGTTATCCTAGTCCTTATTTGTGGAATCCCGACACATGCGAATTGAAATATACGATATAAATATAGCATGCATATAGAAGCAGATAGTAGAAGCAAATACCGCATATTCAAATCGAAGCATGATAATCTAGGGGTCAACCAAGGATAGGTATATAAAACATAATCACAAGGTAGAAGCACACCAAACAGCTAGGCATGACGCACGACTCACAAAAAGCTAAGTGGACCCGCGATGCATGAAATGCAAGAGGACTCGATATCCTAGGGTAAGTGAATGTGATTATCGAAGCTGTGCAAGGTGCGCGTGTGATTTTCGTGGCAATTCATCATAGGGTCCATCTCAAGGAGAAAGAGATAAAAAGAAGAAAAGAAAAAGAAAAAGAAAAACACGGAGAAAAACGACTCAAATAACAAAGAAAAAGAGACAAATGACGCACGCAGTGCGACTCCCCCAAGCTGAAACTTGCATTGACCCCAATGCAATAAGAGTGAGTACGGGAGGGCAATGAAAATGGGGGGAGTTACGCACCGACACAAAAAATGAAAAACACGAAAAATACACGAACGAAACTGGAAAATAAAGAAAAAGAAACATACAGAATAAAAGATATAAAACGCAACGAAGGACTCAAAGACACAAACACACGACAACGACACACGAAAACATGCACACAAAAGTCGATTTCCCCCAAGCTGAACATGACAATGCTAGCAAAATGATATAACCAATGGGGATGTAAAGATATGCTAGGGGGAAAATCAGAAAAGAAAGAAATCAGAATGCAGGAGAGACAGTGCTCGTTCTCCTCGGAAGAGGATGGGGGTGAAATGATAGAAGGGCACGACATGATGGGTTATTATGATGCAAAAGCAAATCCTAGATACGCTCCCCTCGCTAATGAGAGGAGACGAGATTATTCAAATCTAAACTAGAAAGCGGTAAATTTTTACACTACTGGATTAGGATACACTTGAGCATAGGCGGATCCAAGATCTAGAGTGGGGCAGGTAGCTGCTCTAACTGCTCCTTCTGTGGCTCCGCCAGAAGCGTTGTGCCACATGTGCCAATGGACCCAAGCAATGCACCTCCAAGCATCCCTCGTAGGTGTCCACCTGTGACCTGCAAAGGACGAGGTGCATTAGTCCATGGCAAGAAATTATTTCCCGAAATAAATTTATCCCAGAGATAGTCACCGACAAATGATGGTAAAATATATGAAATGTGGCGAACACTCCCTGAAAATGGTATGTTATCCTCTGTGCTAGCGACGATCAAATCCCCGCTCTCCATGTGAAGTTGCTCTCCAGGTGGTGACACACCGCAGCATACCTCAAGGGAAGTCGATCCTGTGTCCTGCGAGAGATATGGTGTGTCAAAAATATATAACTCTAAAGGAATAGGACGTGAAAAGCGAGACTTAAATGTGGAGTGAGAGTGAGTATGAAAATCTCCCTGAATAGGGGCAATATGCTCAAGTAGATGCTCAGCCGCAGAAGAAGTGGAGCGTGACGGTAGAGGTAGATGTGGCTTGGGCTCCATGAAGTGGATGATCGTATCCAAGCCCTCATGCACATCCTCCTCGACGATATGCTCATGCTCCACCATCTGCCCGATGTCCTGAATGACATCCTCATGGTTGACCACCGACCAAGGAGGAAGCTGTGACAGAGATGGCTGTGGATGTGGATGTGGATGTGGAGCGGACCACTCGTATGTGGTCGTGGTGTCATCGTCCTCACGCACATCCTCCTCGCCGGTATGCATAAGCTCTGTGGTCTCCTCGGTGCTCTCATAGGACTCATATGGGGTATCCAAATAAAAAGGAAAAGTCTCTCCCACAGATCCTAGAGAAATCTCCCCATCCTCACTATCATCATCAAAAAATGCTTCGTCATCCAAGTGGTAGTGTGGGAAAATTGGGGCATCGGCACGAGATGTGTCTATGGTGGCCGATGAGATGGTGGTCTCAACCATGAAAGTGGGTATATCCTCTCCTTCATCCCCTCTCCTCGGTGTCGGCTCGGTGATTGGTACCATCAAGTTTTGTAATATTTGGCCTTGGTTAAACATGGCACTTTCAAGGAGAGACACGAGGCTTGATTCTTCTTGTGTTTGTGGAGGGGTATAAGGTTGAGGAAATGGATGGGAGGTGTTTGGGCTAAGGTTGTGGGAAAATGTTTGGCCTTGGAGTGGGGGGAGGCTCTCGAGCGTAAATGGGCAATCATAATACACATGCCCCGCCATCCCACAAGTCTCACAAACCACAACCGAATAAGGATTGTATCCTCCCATCTGAGCATCGAAATTTGATCTCCACATGGTAATATCAAAGATACCTGGACAACAAAAATAAGAAAACTAGAGAGGAGCGTCAATAGTACCAGAGAATACAAAAAGATAATATAATAGTGGGGGAAAAATTTCTTGGTTATTGAATATTTTTTAAAAAAAAATAAAAAGAAATTTTTTTTTTGTGTTTTTATGCGTAGTCTAACGAACCTAAGCTAAGCTAATATCAAACCGAACGCCTCCCCGGCAACGGCGCCAAAAACTTGACCGGCGCCCCGTTTACGGTATGGGCGCGGTGTCGTTTTACCGCAAGTGCACGGTTAGTGTAGGGTACGGGTTTATCGACCTCAGGGAGGTGGATGGCTTGAATGGCTACTAGCCTCGCCTACGTTGTGTGCTAGCTACGCGGATGATATGGGTGAAGTGTAGAAATAGAGAGAAGAAATAAAAAGACACGAAATGAATCCCCGCTAACACGGGCTAGAGCATTCATGACACTCGGCATTTGACTTGACCCAGGGTGAGACATTGCCCCAAAAGGTGGTACCTAGCGTCCATGGCCCGATATTCTGGTCGGTGCCAAGCACGCTAGGCCTACCCGGTTCCGGACGGTGGGCATTCCCATGTCCATTAACACCTTCTGCAACCGGAGCATTAAGGCCACAATGATAACTCCCAACACTTCATCCAAACCGTTCCCACGCGCGAGGACTCGATGTCTACACTAGGGGTGTGAGCTGTGGCTAGGGAGTCAACCGCCAAGTTTATTCCCCCTTGGCCCGATGGTCAGAGGCGGTCTTTTTCCTGCCAATGACAATGAAACACCCCCGCGTAACCCTAATGGCCAAATAGGTCAAATTTGATTTCTAGCAATACATCGAAGCGGATCTTGACAGGACAAGCACCGGACCCCAATCCCCAACACAACTAGTGTGTTGTCGTACGAATTGGACCCAGATTGCTAGAAATCCCCATTAACGCATTTCATCGAACACATGCCATGCAACCAAGTCAAATGAAACAACCAAGCATCAATCATACCCTAACCCGTATTAGGGTTCATCAATACTACTCCATGATGAAAAACATATAAACAAACAACACAAAAGACATACAAACATTCATCATGAAGCAAAAGAAATACAACATAAAAAATGGAGAACAAGAGAAAGAAATACTTATCTTGATTTTGAACCTCCAATCTAATACAAGACTTATTGAACAAAAGACCTAATCTAAACTAACTTAAGACTAACAAGAGAAAGGGGCAAAATGCCATAGAAAAGCTGAAGAAGATCCAAGAAGAAGATGCACTAAAAGTCGGCCAGCATTGGGTATTTATAGCCCCCATTCCGAGCCCTAACGGATCGGGTCCAAAACCACAGGAAAAACGCCACCCGATCGGTTGACAAGTCAATCGATCGGGTGATCTGTTACAAATAATAAACAGAAAACGGCGGAGCTTCACCCGGTCAGATGAACCGGTCGGTTGAGTTCTTGGGGTGACCGGTTGGATCATGGCGCCATCGGGTGAAGAGGTCGGTTGGATGCCCGTGTCTTGGCTCCTCAGAATCAGCTACAGATGAACCGATCGGGTGAGAGTCACCCGATCGGTTGGCATTTGGCTCGAAAAGACAGAGAAACGGCCGCAATGAACCGGACTGAGAACCGGTCGGGTGACATCCGCTTGAGCTCTAGCTGAGCCAGGTGGTGCACGCGTGCATCACCCGATCGGTTGACTTTGTTCAACCGATCGGGTGAGGGGCTGAATGATGCAATCATCGTCGTTTGACCCCCTGGGTCACGCGTGACTCCTCCCGTTGCGCTGGAGACTTGTGATATCGTCGTTTTTATGTCCAAAATGCTAGAAATTCCTGCAAAATACCAAAAACACGGAAAAGTGAAAGAAAACAAGAAAATACAAGAAAACAAATAAAAGACGACGGAAAATACGGAGAAACACGGAAGAAAACACGCGCAAATATATGAAATATAAACGCACGTCAAAATCCCCCAAGCTGAACTCTTCCTCGTCCTCGAGGAAGACGAGTGAGAGTAGGAGCTCAGAGGGAGAAAATAGAGAGAAGGAGAGAAAAAGAGAACTCTATATCCTAGATCACCCATAAGGGCCAACAAAATCAAACACGCCACACGAAGCAAGCATACGACAAAACACAACACTAAACCAAGGAATGTGAGTCCAAACAAGTGCCGTGGGCCCACACGGTGAAGCGTGAGTGAGCGTGGTCGTGTGCTAGCAAACGGTATCACTATCTACATTGTGCAATAAAGCTCCATATACACATACCCAAAGAAAGACCCAAATATCGATTCAATTTGAAATGTTCGGCGCCGTCTTCTGAGCTGCTCCCGTCCCACGCCGAGCCGCTCCTTGAACCGCTCCCCGAAACGCTCCTCGAACCGCTCCGCATCCTGAGGCGATCAATCTCATGTCGCCGAGCCAACCACGCGCCGAAGAAAATTTCACGCGAGTGAAACCTCTGCCTAGATTTCGGATCTGGATCCGAACTCCTTTGCGGCTTTGCTAGAGCCCTCAGGAGTAAGGCAGAAATTTATAGGGAGAGGAGAAATATTAATTTAGCTTAGATCGTAGCGTGCTCCAACATTTACGAGAGCCACTCAGATCTAGAGCTTGGGACGAGTTTAGAGGAAGGGGGCAGACCCCCTATTTATATAGGCAGCTGACCCCTCCCCTCTACTCAATTTCCGATGTGGGACTAAAATTAGAGTCAATTAAATCAAGTTAGTTTGCACTTCACAAAGTGCAAACTTCCGTGAATTTTAACTCACTCACCGTTGAGCTTCAAGATTGATACAACCTATCAATACGACGAGCGTTCAACGGTGAATGCATAGGAAAAAACCGTTCGTCAATCGGAGTTTGTTTGACCCTCCAATTTAGTGTCCAAAGATCAGCCCAAACATTGTATTTCACAAATACATACAGCCGTCAAAAATCAAAAGAGCACGGAACCCTAGGTTCAATGGGGGGCCCACCGCGCGCGCCAGAAAACAAGCCTGGCACGTGCAGCTGCACGTGCCTCGATGCGCGTGCGCTGCACGCGCCTCAGGTGCGCGCGCTGTGCACGCGTCTCAGTGAGGCGTGTGCTCACAGAGGCACGCGCGCGCTGCACGCGCCTCACAGAGGTGCGTGAAGCGCCTTGGGCTTCCACCCGCGTCTGCTGACGTGGGCGTCAGCCTGCGTCAGCAGGCTGACGCCCGCGTCAGCCGACGCGGGCCCCGCTGACGCATGTGTCAGCGGGCCAGGCCCGGGCCCCACCCTCTTTTATTGGTTTAATCAGCCTAAAGGGGCTAATTGTCTTGGTTTGATCATTCGGGCTGTTTTGGCTCTAACTTGAGCATTTGGTGTCTGATTTGGACGCCGTTTGAACCTGGGTCTAGACCGGGACATTCCCGTCTTACCCGTGAACTTTTCCTTGCGTTTATTTTATTAAATATTGTATTAAACAATTTAATACACATTTAATCGCTTTTGCATCAAATGCAAAATAGTCCCTATCTAAGCTTAAATTATCATTTGCATCAAATACAAATGATCTGAGGGCATATATCCCTACATCTCCCACTTGCACTCAGGATCATTTATTCCGAATGCTGGAGATTATTGCAAACATCTTTTGCAATATTTTATCCCTTGCATCAAATGCAAATTATTCTCCCTAACTTATTTCTACCTATTACTAGACGAAAGATCGCACTCTGTGTGAGACCCTACAGCCTGACCCTTACAACAGGTTGGGCTCCAAGCCCTATACGGCAGTGACCACGAGCAGTGGCTGCCGTCCCTGCTTCAGGAATCATCATTATGTGGTTAACTCATTGACATGAGTATTGTCGGGACCACCCTGACTGTTTCCGTGATGAATTCCGCAGTTATAGTCTCTTCTTCTAAACTATGTCGTGTAGATCAACTCTAGGGTACGGTCAAACTGTCAACCCCAATAACTTGACTCCGGTTAGTTTCTATCGATCTTTTAGTCAAAAATGTTGGAATTCTTCCAACATACTCTGGCCAGAGTTTTTACTAAAGACCGAACTAACCCTACGATACTAACTCCCATTGACCGGGAGAGACGAATCCTCTCTTGGTCATTACTCTCCTCATACGCTTCAAGTGTCACCCAATCAAAAACCTTTCGACAGGCCTTGCCTCGAAGCTAGGTCATTTGATCTAAGTGGCACCGTTCACGCACAGGTTCGTCAAAATGACCTCAAGTCAAAAGACCAACTAGCCTATCATCACACAGAGTCATCATTGACAGATTGGTCAATATAACCATATGATAACTCTTGTGGATCGTTCAGTGAACTCATTCTCTAATGAGCACCTGTGTCTCATCTACGACTTCGCCAAGTCAAGCGATCATGAGATCATCGCCACCGCTAAATGGTGAAGACTAAGACACAATGGTCTATCCGATGTTTCGATATCCTTGTCTCGAAACATCTACGACCACGAACCCTTTTAGACTTATGCTACAGACGGTCAAACATTTCTCCATGATCGAGATACTCATCTCGATACCTGTTTGACCTTGCATAAAGTCTCAGGACTTTACCTAAGTTAATGTCTAATGTTAACTACATTATAAAATAACTTAGATAAATTATTACCAAACAGCTTACTGTTATTTCGAACAAGATGTTTGTGCTATTCACACATGAAGATAGATAGCCTCGAGGGTGTCATATCTCAACATCTCCCACTTGCACTCAGGCCCATTTATCTCGGTATCTAATACCGTTTTACACATAAGTTTTCCTGACTTCATGTGGTAGAGCCTTCGTGAGTGGATTTGCTAAAACCGTCTACACTATAGACTTAGGGAGTTTCTATGTTCATATTAGACCAACCATTTGAATCTCATTCAAATAATTCACTAGGTCTGTCGGAATCCATAATATTTATTTCCCTGGATCTTATCCAGTTCATCGTACCTTACGATAATCATTTAAATTAGTTACTGGTCATTTCAAATGGCTCATATCTATTTCTGATAAAGTATTACTTAATCAAAATATATGTTCCATCTCTTTGATGCCTTGCATGTAATTTATACGCTCCCACTGACCTTGAAAACTCTCTGGCTAATTCATATAAGTTGGTCCGTCTAAATCATATTTAGAAAAACAAACTTATAAGTGAATGCTCCAATTTTCATGGTCAACATGAGCGTTTTACATTGGATTTGGTCCGAGTAGATCTGTACACATCTGTTGGCGAGACGATTTCAACTAATCCGTTTTAATGAAATTAGGGTGAAAACCGTTTTCGATCAACAAGATTGTACTTTACTATTCTCTTTCTGCACCAATCTTTCAACTTAAAGATTTACTTGCAGAAAGTGAGGAAACATTTTCCTTAGGTACGTAAACTAAATTCTCAAATTTATTTACGCACACGGACCTATTTTGATTGCATCAAGTTTTAAATCGAAGTTACTACTCCGAATTTCATCCCGGAAGTTGACTAAGTCATCATCAGTTATGATGTCTAACTCGACAATTCGTCTCACGAAATTCGAGTAATTATACAACTTCTTTAATGATCGATTTAATGAATATCTTATTGACAATGTCCTCATAGGACATTATCAAAACCTAGGCATTACGATCTGGGACTTAACCCAGAGAGAGGACTTAACTCAGAGTCACTTACTATGTATCGCACCAAGTCTCACTAAGTGTTATTCATACATTTTAACACACGGATGTGTTAACAGACTTGACCTGAGAGAAAATCACATTTTCTTTTAATTACGCAAGATTTAATATAGCTAAGTATTTGACCATTCGATCTAATCGAATCAGTTTAAATACTTTAGTCATTTCGTTCTTTATTTTATCAGACTTGTGTTTCATCAAGAACACGTGTCTTAATAAAATATACAAATAACTTATTTTGGTTAAAATAGACTCGGGTACATCAGTATGTACGCGACTGAGTTCGACAACTCATTCTTCCACTGTCTTACAGATGGTTTTCAGCCGTTATATCTGAGAGGATAAGATTTACAAGTGTCCGTAGACTTCATAATACGAGAGGTCAGACCCCTCTTTATGTGCCTTGTGAAGCTTAGTCTCTCGACATGGCCTAGTCTATTTTACCATATAAGTTTGCTACTATCTTGTGTATTTATATATTAACATTTAATATATATATATATAGTTATTACAAATTACTTAACACAAAACATTGCTTCCGAAGCAAGGTGACGACATTCGTCAAAAAATGTGTTAGACGTTTTTGTATAACTATTTATTCTGAAATCGTGACATCAAAATATATCACATTTTCATTTCCTCGTACTTATGCCTTTACTAATGATAAATTAAACTAACTTTCTCAATTGACTTTCCGGAGTGCCTTCTTCCTTTTCTAAATCACATTTAGATATTAATTAACCCAACATAAATAGCTATGCAAGCATCTTATGTATCCAAACGCTTGAGCTTTGCAATCTCGAGTTTAGCTCAAGAAGTTGCTTGTCTCAAGATCCGGTTGGGATACATAGTCTTGCACCGCTCATGCACTCGTATTCGACTCAAACGGTTTGATCGAATTCTCGAACTTTGCGGATCGGAATTGTTTGTCCATACAACCTTGAGGGTAGCTCGACAAGTTGTAGGGAGAAACATACTTCGAATACCCTATATGTTCAAGCTGCCTCATATAGAGAAGAGTGATATGTAGCTTTAATTTATATGTTGGACTCAGAACTTAATGAAATCATATTTCTTAAGTCTGTTCTTTAGAAGATCATTTAATGTCAACGAGAATATAGATTAATTCCATCAATTAGAATTTAACTTGATATTCAATTAATCAACTATTTGACCAGTTAACTTATTCCAATATTATATTTTGATTCCTTTGGTAAACATAGTCTTGCCCTAGTTTTTGCATATGTTCAATATTAAATATAGGTAGATTGGCTTTCATCTATCTATATCCTCCCATGATTTTTACGATCGTTTTAAAGCTTAAAAACGAACGATTTAATCGAATTTAAAAATTAGTGAAAGAGGGATCCAATCATCCCGAACCTCACAACCTTGAGGAGACTCAACAAGTTGATTGGTTCAATGACTGGTAGACTAACTCTTGGTCAATCACATCACATGTGATTCCCTGTCGATTTTTACCCACAGTCACTTATGATCTTGAGGAGACTCAACAAATCATAATGACTGGTCTAGTCAGACCCTTGATTTCGTGTCCAGATTTGACTTAGATCGATACTCGAGGAGACCCGACGCATCGATTTGGGTCAAGTCTAGACTACATCACATGTATGTTGGAGTTTGTTCCTTAAAGAAAAACAAGTCACAGCTTGAGGAGACTCAACAACTATAATTGTCTTCTTTGAGTTACCAAGCTCCAAAATCAAGGAGGGATACGAATTAATCTTTAATAAGATTTATAACGCATTGACTAGATATAGTCCAAGGTGTCATACAATCATGATTCGCGACATTGCGGTCCAGCGGAACACAGCCAGGGAATTGACTAAGCCAGGATCACTGTCCCTTGTACTAGCAAGGGTTGACCCAGAACTATTAGCCAAGCACATTGACTGGATCATGGTCCATTGAATGAAGCTTGTCATTTTTGTATGTGTGCCATAGACTAAACAGCTTTTATTAACAACTAATTAATCCTATCAACTAGTTGCATCCTTAAATTCAAAATTTTAGCATTTGTTTAATAACTTTTATTAAGTCCTTATCAACTATAAGGTTCACGTGCTATCCTAATCGTTATTAGGATTTTAATAAAATTATTAACCAACGCTAAAAGCGAAGTCCTTTAATGAGAATTAATAATAACAATTAGAATTAAGAAATCATCAAAAGGACTACCCTAATCAGGAATTAGGTCTTAAAGGCTTGTTAATATTTTATTAAAACATAGCATGTCATTAAAATTCAAGTAAATAAATTTTAATCATTTTTAATGGCTAACCTAAAGGGTTGTCTTGTGTTATCAAATAAGGGACAAGAAGACATATCCATTAAAAATTTACACTAATTTTATCGCATAAAAAATGTACAACTATTTAACAATTAAATAGACTAAAGTTTATCGCATAAACAATTTTAGCATGCATACTTAAATTTAACATTTAAATTTAAAAATACGATTTTTAAAACATTTTATTTTATCTCATAAAGTAAAAGCTTGTTTAAAAAATCATAACATTTGCATGCTACTTTAAAATATTTATCGCATAAAAATTTTAAACTTTTAAAATCAGTTTTTAAAAATATCTTATAAATTTAAAACATCATTTAAAAAATTCCTTGTTTAAAATTTATCACATAAAATTTTAAACAACATTTTAAACTTATCGCATAAAGTTTTAAAGCTTTAAAACAATTTTAAAATTTATCACATAAATTAAAAAATTCCATTTTAAAACTTTCATGTTTAAAATTTATCATAAAAAATTTTTAAACAAAAAAATTTAAATTTATCGCATAAATTTAAAGAAAACATTTTTCTGTAAAAGCATTCAAATAATAAATTCGCAGTCCTAGATCAGCATACAGAGATGGCTCTGATACCAATGCAGGGTTTTCTGGGACCCTTAGGGCACAAAAACTCTAGTCCCGTCCTAAGTCGGATGGAACATAGACAGAAATGCAACGGAAAAAATTTTATGTTAATCTAATTAACATGCAACCCTAAGAAAACAGACCCTATTAGCCAGGATCTCTGCCAACTTGGGGTGGATCTGACCACCCCAAGAGGGATCTAACTACTGCGAATAATTAAATGAAAAACTTAAACACATACCCGGAATCTCAGCCCTGGGGCAGGCGAGATGTTCCGCGCCGTCTTCTGAGCTGCTCCCGTCCCACACCGAGCCGCTCCTTGAACCGCTCCCCGAAACGCTCCTCGAACCGCTCCGCATCCCGAGGCGATCAATCTCATGTCGCCGAGCCAACCACGCGCCGAAGAAAATTTCACGCGAGTGAAACCTCCGCCTAGATTTCGGATCTGGATCCGAACTCCTTTGCGGCTTTGCTAGAGCCCTCAGGAGTAAGGCAGAAATTTATAGGGAGAGGAGAAATATTAATTTAGCTTAGATCCGAGCGTGCTCCAACATTTACGAGAGCCGCTCAGATCTAGAGCTTGGGACGAGTTTAGAGGAAGGGGGCAGACCCCCTATTTATATAGGCAGCTAACCCCTCCCCTCTACTCAATTTCCGATGTGGGACTAAAATTAGAGTCAATTAAATCAAGTTAGTTTGCACTTCACAAAGTGCAAACTTCCGTGAATTTTAACTCACTCACCGTTGAGCTTCAAGATTGATACAACCTATCAATACGACGAGAGTTCAACGGTGAACGCATAGGAAAAAACCGTTCGTCAATCGGAGTTTGTTTGACCCTCCAATTGAGTGTCCAAAGATCAGCCCAAACATTGTATTTCACAAATACATACAGCCGTCAAAAATCAAAAGAGCACGGAACCCTAGGTTCAATGGGGGGCCCACCGCACGCGCCAGAAAACAAGCCTGGCGTGTGCAGCTGCACGTGCCTCGAGGCGCGTGCGCTGCACGCGCCTCAGACGCGCGCACTGTGCACGCGCCTCAGTGAGGCGCGTGCAGCGCCTTGGGCTGACGCCCGCGTCAACCGACGCGGGCCCCGCTGACGCATGTGTCAGCGGGCCAAGCCCGGGCCCCACCCTCTTTTATTGGTTTAATCAGCCTAAAGGGGCTAATTGGCTTGGTTTGATCCTGCGGGCTGTTTTGGCTCTAACTTGAGCATTTGGTGTCTGATTTGGACGCCGTTCGAACCTGGGTCTAGACCGGGACATTCCCGTCTTACTCGTGAACTTTTCCTTGCGTTTATTTTATTAAATATTGTATTAAATAATTTAATACACATTTAATCGCTTTTGCATCAAATGCAAAATATTCCCTATCTAAGCTTAAATTATCATTTGCATCAAATACAAATGATCTGAGGGATATATCCCTACAAACAGTACTAAAAAAGATAGCATTTCATTTTATTCCAAAATATAACTTCCAAAAGTACTGAGAGTCTAAAACGCCCGAAGGGCTACAACTGCAGAAAAAGAAACTACTGGTGCAAGCACCCAACCTAGGCAAGAAAAACAACAGGTGCTACACACCCAATCTAAACTGGAATAGAACTCTGGATCAGCAACTAAAGACCTCTAACTCTGGTCCTCCTCCCGGTCGTACTCCGGATCAACGTCCTCCGGCTCTCCGTCTGCTGGCAAGTCTGCCTCGTCGACGTACTCTGGCTCAACACCTGACGTACAGCACCCAAAAGAACGAACTGTACGTCAGGTAAGGTCTACAAAAAGGGTTAGACCAAACTACAAGTGTATCAACTTTTAGACAACGTTTTACTGGTTGATTAGCATGCTGGGGTTGTAACTGAGTAACAAACAGAATTAACGCAGCAGGAAAGTAAAGCGCATCAAGTAGTAGTCGTAACGTGTGCTACCAACTACGGGACTAACCTACAGGTGTCATGATAAGTCGGGACGTGACGGAAACAAGGCAAGACAAGACAAGTGAGACACGAAAGGGTTCACGCCTTACGGTTCGAAGGGGATCAGACCCTCTTGCCGTGCGCACGCTCAACCCAACCCCAAACCCCAAGACAAGACAAGACAAGACAACAGTACAAGGGATCACTCGCTCTAGCTTGGCGAGTGCTCTATTGCCCGCAGGCTGTGTATCCGTACAAGGGATCACTCTCTCTAGCTTGGAGAGTGCCCTATTGCCTGCAGGATGTGAATCTGTACAAGGGATCACTCGAAGAGTGCCTTATTGCCCAGCGGGCTGTGCAAGACGGGACGGGACGTGACAAGACGGGAATGGTTTTTCTAGGGTGTCCACACACACGCACACAAATGATAGCCCTATAATATCAAAAGTTGTTGTTGTCAGGCTCAGACTTCGTCATCAAGTCTGAGCCATCAGGAGTCATCCCGGACGCTATCATTTCACGTCCGATTCTATTTGTTCACAGTTATCAATTCTAACCAACTAAGGCCTAAGCACGGCCAAAAGTGCAAGTGGATACACTTGCCTACGATGGCTAGTGTGTCGTCCTCTCGAAGCATCTCGTCCAAGCATCTCGTCCACGGAAGTCCGTCTGAAACAGTACCGTGGCGACGGTGTCAGGTCTCAATTTCATCAAATCCTATTAGGTTCGTTTCTAGGTTATCGGGACTATCCTATTCGTCAAAAGTCACATTTTGATGTTTAAGCCTAATCGACGATCTATCCTATGTGCACAGTCAACAAAGTCCGTTCGTCGATTTTCTATGTTCGTACAACGTTTTACTGGTGCTGGAAATAAATTTTAGTTCAAGTTGACGATTTTTAGTTTAGGGTTCAATCAGCTCTTGTGGGCGTTTCTACGAGTTTCGGGGAACCAACCTGAACCGGAGTTTGTCGTAGATTGGAAGTCGTGTCTGATCGGAGAACTCCTCAGCTTCAGATCTGGTCCTCGCACGATTCTCCAAAAGTTGAAACTTGCGACGATGGCCTACGACATGTCACAACGTCGTAGACGGCAAATCCGTGAAGTAGCACTCCCAAGTGGGGCCCACAGCAGTGCTAGGGGTCAATGGGGGACCCACAACACCTCTGGAGAACTTGGAGGGCCCACCACAGGAGTTGGTGTGGGAGAAACCAAGGTGCGACGAAGTGCTGTCGGTCGGACACCATCGGTGCGAGGGTTTCTCTCAGTCAGACCGAGAGAAGCTCTCGGTCGGGCGTGGTGCAGCGCAGCGGAGGCGGGGTCATGGTGTGGTACGAGGGAATTCCTCGGTCAGACCGAGCGGGCCTCTCGGTCAGACACGGTGGGTGCGGGCGTGCAGCGCTGCGGAGCGATGCGGAGCGCCTCTCGGTCGGTGCGGAAGATCTCGTCGGTCGGGCGCTGAGGCGGGGGTTGCAACGGTGCGGGGTGCGAAGCGGAGCGAGGTGCGGAGCGGTCGGTCGGTCTGACCGAGCGATGCTCTCGGTCAGAGCGGGCGACAGCGGGGGGGCTTGCAGCGGAGCACTGCGAGCGGGCGATGCGGGGAGTGGCTCCGGTCGGGCACGGGGATTTGCGGGGGCGGCCGTCGGTCGTGCACTGGGGCGTTCGTCGCAACGTTGCGACGAAGCTTTGGGAGAGGAAACAGCGGCTAGGGTTTTGTGTGATGCGGAAATTAGCTAGCCTAGGGCTAATATAAATAGGAAAGAGGGCTAGGGCTAGGTCTAGGGTTTAAAAAAACGTAATTAAATAATTAAAATAATTAATTTAAAATAAATTTACTCTCCTCTCCCTCACGCAAGATGGGTGCGGCCAAAAATTCTGAAATTTGGTCAAAAAATTCTTTAAAGCGTTATTTTAATAAAGGAATTTTATCATAATTAAAACACTTATAAAAATAGGTTTAAAAATTATTTAAAACTTTCCAAAAAATGGAAAATAGGTCAAATTAAGCCTAAAAATTGTAAAATAAATATTGGGGTGTTCGGGGCGACGAAAGAAAGAGAGTGGAGAATACGGATCTAAATTTCGACATCGAGAGATGAAACTAAAAATAGTAACGTCTCGCATCAAAACAGAAAGTCGCGACGTCACATCAAATAAGATAGTATCGCAGAAGAACGACTCGAGATATGTCGTTCCAAAGTTGTTCCACAATCTAATACTTTCAGAGACGATCACGTCAACATATCACACGATAATGTTCAAAATCAAATATAATCTAAAATAAACATGTGCACGATCAAGAGCACGTGCACAAAGAAAGTACGATCGGAAACCGACCGTTACACCGCACAAAGGAATCTTCATTGAGTGGTTTCGTGAAAATATCGGCGATTTTCTTCTGGGTTTCAACGTACGCTAAAATGATGTCCTTTTTAGCAACATGATCATCTAGGAAATGGTGACGGACATCTATGTGTTTGGAACAGGAATGTTGTACCGGATTCTTAGAGAGACATATTGCACTTTGGTTGTCCACCATGATAGGACAAGTATCACAGTTTATACCGAAGTCTTTAAGAGTGTGTCTCATCCAAAGAACGTCAGCACACGCAGCACTGGCGGCAATATATTCCGCCTCGGTGGTTGAAAGTGATACGGAATTTTGCTTCTTGGAAAACCAAGAGACAAGAGAATTTCCTATAAAATGGCAAGTGCCACTAGTACTTTTCCTGTCGGATTTGCATCCAGCATAATCTGCGTCACTATATGAGATTAACTCATATGTGCTAGACTTTGGATAAAATAATCCGTAGTCGAGTGTGTAACTTAAATAACGGAAAATACATTTTACCACTACTAAGTGTGATTCCTTAGGTTGTGACTGATAACGAGCACATACACATACAGCAAACATAATATCAGGTCGACTGGCAGTAAGATATAATAAACTACCTATCATACCTCGATATATACGAACGTCTACATATTTTCCACCTGTATCTTTATCAAGATGTGTAGTAGTGCTCAATTGAGTCTTCTTGCCAGAAGCATTCTCCATTCCAAATCGCTTTAACAACTCCACCGTGTACTTGGTTTGGTGGATGAAGATTGCATCATTCATTTGGCAAATTTGGAGTCCTAAGAAATATTTGAGCTCACCCATGTGGCTCATCTCAAATTGGTCCTTCATGACATTAGAAAACTCTTCGCAAAGAGTGAAGTTAGTAGCACCGAAAATGATATCATCAACATAAATTTGAACTAAAATAATATCATGATTCGCATACTTAACAAATAGTGTAGAATCAACTTCACCCATTTTAAAACCCAAATCCAAAAGAAAGTTCTTTAGGCGGTCATACCAAGCTCTAGGAGCTTGTCTCAAACTATAAAGTGCTTTCTTAAGTTTGAAAACGTGGTTTGGAAATTTTTCATTTATAAAACCCGGAGGTTGAAAAAGATAAACTTCCTCAACGACATCTCCATTTAAAACGCACTTTTTACATCCATTTGAAAGAGTTTAAAATATTTATGGCATGCAAAAGATAACAACAACCTAATAGATTCTAATCTAGCTACATGAGCAAAGGATTCCTCGAAGTCTATACCTTCCTCTTGCCTGTAGCCTGAGCTACTAACCGAGCTTTGTTCCGGACGACGTTTTGGTTCTCGTCGGTCTTATTCTTAAAGATCCACTTCGTTCCTATAACGGTGTAGTTCTTCGAAGGCAATGGAACTAGCTCCCAAACCTCATTCCTCTCAAACTGAATGAGTTCCTCCTCCATGGCTAGGATCCAAGCACTGTCTTTGCACGCTTCGTTAATATTCTTTGGCTCTACTGAAGAGGCAAAGGCACAATGAGCGAAGTAGTTGACTTGAGATCTCATCTTGACACTATCAAGTATGTTGCCAATGACTTGCTCATGGGGATGGTCACGAACTGTATGAAGCCGTTTGGGAACTCCCTGATCACTAGGAACATTCTCAAAAGAATCATCAGTAGGGTTAGTATCTGTAGGATCCTGCCAAGACAGAGTTAGGATCGATAAATGAAGTTGAGACTTACGCTTGCGTATGCGGCACGGTAGTCTACGAACTTCGCCTTCGGATTCGCCACGACGGATCGAGTCTTCTCACAAACGGAGTAAGGCTACTAAATCCATAATCTAAATCTCTACTTTTAGATTAAGAACTTGGATAAAGAGAGAAGAAGGATTTCGGCAGAGCTTCGCTAGAATGAAATGCATGCAAGAATGCCATGCAAAAGTGTAAGGAAATGGCTAACCCTTGGGTCTTATTTATAGCCCCCAAGGTAGTTATTTTAGGAGTAATTGTTCCTTTGGAACAATTTAACTAAGGTGTACCATCGTACATGGCATATTATAAGCTTAAGTTGTACCATATGCATGGTACAATATAAGCTTAAGATATTACCCCTTTATTAGCCATATGTCGCATGCACTTATGCACATATAATGCGACTTTCTCATCAATCTAGAGATCCTCTCCGCAAGGGAACATATTCCCTTTGCACACGACTTCGTGTACGCGACGTTCGAGGTCCGTATTCCCTCGTACATCCCCTACAAGGGTGTACTAACGTCTTCCATATCCAACATCTCCCACTCACACTTGAGGGGATTGTAAGAGAACGTCTTTATCTTAGTTCTTTCATCTATCATACCGAGAAATAGACCGTGCGACCGTCATGCGCGTAGAGTCTGTTGTTGTGCACTTGTTAGAGATACACAACGACCTCGAAGGTGCAAAGTTGAGTAGTTCAACGCATGCTTTACCCTAGATTATTTCTTCACATTTCTTATACTTTATATTCAACAATTGAATCCCATCTGGATCACAATTGGCTGGCCAGCTTTGAATCATTAAAGTCCAAATGTGAATATGAAATCAATCTTCCTCTTCTTGCGAACCTTCTGATCTTGACTTGACTCGCTTTTCTAACGTGCCCCGCCGAGCCAAATTATCATAGCCCATAAGCAACACGCTAAGATAGCGATCATCTCGTCAAATCTAAAGGAACCAATTGGAGTCCTTGAGGGTAAGAGTTAAGGCCCATATGGCCTTTGAGTCTCACATAATAGCAAACACTATTGCTACTAACTCAGTGGTCGAAATGCATACGTGGTATGAACACGTATTACAACATTGCTCCTTTCCCAGGGAGTGTATGTCTCAATGATGTTGTAAGGATGATGATCAGACACCGCAATGTCTGACTTTGAGTCCCTTATTCTACTCAAATAATCCTTTGGACTCACATCCCGCATTTAGACAGATAGGATTTCAAAAAAATCCTCTTAGATCTTTTGTAAGCATCCATATGACGCAGATCTTTTATGCGACCATTTTGTTTAAGTCATGACTCTCAAATCATCCGTCTGATGATTTTGACTTCAAACAGGTCTCATCTCTATTCCATCCGTCTGATAGAATAAGGCGGTTGCTCATGTGAGAGAGCCAACCTCAATCTGTCCGACATACTAGAATTCAGCTGAGATTTCAAAAATGTACACAAACATTTCTTAAGAAATTCATATGCAATGTTTAAAAAAGAACTTATTCTTTTATTAATTTGATCATTTACAGACATGGGAATTTACATTGGTACAACTCAGCTCTTACGCAATCCTTGAGATGATAAGTGTTTGTAAAACACATCTCTGGGGATAGCCTTCGTAAGCGGATCCGCTATCATCTCATGCGTAGATATGTACCTTATGTCTACCTTCTTGGTCGTATCATAGTCTTTTGCAAATTTGTAGCGGATATCTATGTGTTTGGTCTTACAATGGAATTTCGGATCTTTGACATAGGCTATAGATGCTTGACTGTCGCTGTGTATGGGTACAGGACCTGAGTCACTTGCATTAATTAGCCTGTCTAAGAACTTCCTAAGCCAAACAGCCTCTTAGACTGCCATGCTAAATGCTACAAACTCGGCTTCCATGGTTGAAAGTACGATGCAGGATTGTTTCTTGCTACTCCAGGATATTGCACCAGATCCGAGTAGAAAAACATATCCTGAGGTCGATCGTCGCTCATCGAGATCACCCGCCCAATCAGCATCAGTGTAGCCTTCGAGCCTCAAGGCATCTCCTTGATAGCATAAAGCAAAGTCTGCAGTTCCTTTGAGATACCGCATTATCCTCTTAACCGCTTTACAGTGTACTTGCCCTGGGTTGGATTGGTAACGACTTACCATTCCAACGGCAAAACAGATGTCCGGTCTTGTACACATCATAGCGTACATTAGACTACCAACTGCACTGGAATATGGAACTTTTTCCATAATCTCCTTCTCTTTTTGGTTCTTCGGACATGATTTCAGACATAAATTGTCGCACTTGCTTATTGGAGTATCAATGGACTTGCAGTCCTGCATATTAAAACGTTCTAGAACCTTCTTTATATAAGTCTCCTGTGAAAGAGAAAGAAGTTTCTTCGAACGATTCCTTGAAATCTTAACTCCAAGGATATATGCGGCTTCTCCCATGTCTTTCATCTCAAAAATTAATGAAAGCCAAGCCTTGATATCCATCACAAAGCCCTTGTCATTTCCAGCTATTAAAATGTCATCTACATATAGAGACATAATAACATACTTGTTCTTATTCCTCTTGATATATACACAGTTATCTTCATCAAGCATGGAAAATCCATTTGATAAGACAACCTCTTAAAATCGTATATACCATTGCCTCGAGGATTTTTTAAGACCATATATGGATTTAAGAAGTTTACAAACCTTATGTTCGTTTCCTTCTTTTACAAACTCTGTTGGTTGTTCCATATAGATCTCCTCGTCCAATTCTCCATTGAGAAAGGTAGTCTTTACATCCATTTGATGTAATTCGAGGTCTAAGCAAGCTACCATTGCCAGAATCAGGCGAATTGAGGTAAAACGAACAACAGGTGAGAAGGTCTCTTCGTAGTCTATCCCTTCCTGTTGCGTAAAACCTTTCGCGACAAGGCGAGCTTTATATCTGTCAATAGAGCCATCAGCCTTATGCTTGATCTTGAGAACCCATTTGTTCCCAATAGATCTACGTCCTTTGGGTAAGTCAACTAAGTCCCAGACTTGGTTAACTTTCATGGATTCTAACTCCTCTTGCATCGCTTCCATCCATTTGTCTTTAGCAGGGCAAGATACGGCCTGTTTGAAAGTAGTAGGCTCGTCATCTTCTTGTAGTAAAGTCATAAAGGTTTGCAGAAATTCATCCTCAAATCTTAGAGGAGCCAACCTTGTACGACTACTACGTTGTATTTGAGATTCTTCAAGTCCTTGTTGACTCGAATTTAGATCAATTCTAATATCACTCCCACTTGGAATGTCGTTAGAATTGCTCCCACTTGGAATAGGATAATCGTCATTCGTATAATCCATTGGTGAAGGTTGAAACGTATTTTCGTTTTCACCAAGAATTCTCCCACTCGAATGAGGTAATCCTTCTTGATCATAAATCTCAAATAGAGATAAGTCCTGACTTATCTCGCCCTGTCTTGGAAACTCATTTTCCAAGAAAGTGACATCCCTCAACTCAAACTCAATTAGTCCACCATTGTCTTCCTAACTAACAAAAACATAACCTTTGGAGTTTTCTGCGTATCGTATAAAGATACATTTCCTTCCCCTTGGCCCAAGTTTGCCATACTTATGGGAGGAAATATGTGCGTAGGATGCACAACCCCAAGGTTTCAAAATGTTTAAGTCAGGAGACCTTTGGTTCCACAACTCATAAGGAGTGGAGCTAACTGATTTCGAGGGTACGCGGTTTAAAATGAAAGCGGCCGTCAATAATGCATCACCCCAAAAGGTGATCGGCAAGTTAGCTTGCGCCATCATTGAACGGACCATTTCCATTAAAGTCCTATTTCTCCTTTCTGCAACACCGTTTTGTTGAGGAGTATAAGGCATAGTTACCTGATGTACTATGCCTTTTTCATCACAAAGTTCCTTAAAACTTATTGATTGATATTCACCGCCCCTATCGGTTCGCAAGACCTTAATCTTGTGATCTAATTGATTCTCCACTAAACTCATATAGTTTTTAAAGCAAGCCAAAGCTTCACTTTTATGGGATATCAAATAGATATGTCCAAATCGGGTGAAATCATCAATAAAAGTGATGAAATAGGACTTTTCGCGTCTTGTCTTGACATTCATTGGACCACATATGTTCGAATGGATAAGCTGTAATGGAACCTCGGCCCTTGTGCCGGTTCCAAACGGCTTGCGACAAGATTTCCCCACAAGGCAATGTTCGCAGGTCGACATTTCAACCTTTGAAACATTAGATAGAAGGCCACGTTTGGCAAGTCTATCCATACGCGTTGGTCCAATATGACCAAGCCTTGCGTGCCAACAAATCACATCAGACTTATAAGTCTTAGAATTTGCAATAAGGAAATTTTCATTACTTGAAGAGGAATCATACATTGTACTCATTACAATAAATCCTTTAAATACAAACCCAGTACCAATAAGAGTATTTTTACAACTTAAGTCCACATTACAATCATGAAAAAACTAGTTATAGCCAAGACCCATTAATACGACCACAGAAATTATATTCCTTCGAATATCTGGAGCGAAGAGGACATCATGAAGTAGGAGAGTGCGGCCATTGTCCAAGACTAGCTTGCAAGTCCCAACGCCTTTAACTTCAACACGTGTGTTGTTTCCTACATAGATCCACTTCGTTCCTTGGGGTATCCGGTGATACTCCACGAAGGACCGTCTGTCCCTTGCTATGTGGTCGGTGGCACCTGAATCAATTATCCAAAATGGATTAGAGTCCACAAGAAATATTGAACTAGAAACACATATGTAACTAGTATATTTACAAGTTACCTCGTCGCCTCCACTCGTACACGAACGAGCATAGTGACCGAGCTTGTTGCACTTGAAGCACTTGATCCTCTTCAAGTCTTTCTTCTTGTGCCATTTCTTGTGCCCACCCTTATGTTTGGTTTTCTTGGTAGACTCAGGTTGCTTATTACGTTCGTTAGTAAACTTCGAATGATCTTTTCGTTTCTTTCCCCCGTGTGAGGAACTAGCAACCATGTGCACTTCTGCACTTGGCTTGGCAGCCGCAAGCCGCTCTTCCTCTAATTCGAGGTGCTTGGAAACATCGCTGAAGGTCTTGATGCTCTCATTGTGAGTGAGATGCATCTTCATTTGGTCCCACCCATTTGGTAGGGAACGTATAACTGCTTGGATTTGTTGCTCATCAGTGAGCACATGACCTGCGTCCTTTAACTCCGAGATAAGGTTCGCCATATGTCGCAGATGTTTCCCCATGGAATGATCTGGACGTTTCTTATATGTATCGAACTTTATAGTTAAGGCGTAAAGTTTGGACACCGATGTGCCACCGAACTTCTCTTCTAGCTTGGACCATATGTCCATGGCTAGGTCATGTTCTCAGAAGATGCGCATTATGTCATCAGCCATACTGCTTAATAACGTAATGCGTGCTATCTTGTTCTTCCGAGACCAAGCATCAAAAGCTTCCTTGTCTCGTAGGTGTTGGGCCGTAGTGCCCAACTCGGGTTCAATCATAACGTTCTTTAGAGTTTCGAGTACTTCTTGCTCCTCTAGAACGTATTGTATCTTGATGGACCAAAGTTTGTAATTATCGCCGTTGAGTTTTTCACCTCTGTTTAACTCAGCGACGATATTCTTTGAAGCGGAAGACATTTTACTTTTAAAATGCTGCAAAAGACATAAAACCAAAGGTTTGATCAAAAAATTGCATTGAAAATTCTTAAAATACAATTGCCATTTGAAGTGATAGTAGAATATCCCATTTGGATAGTTCTAATTTCAACTCCCACTTGGAATGATATTATAATTTGATAAGTTACTTTCGAAAAATATTGAAGATGTTACTCTAGAATCGGAAAGGTCACTATGTTTCCAATCACCATCTAGAGTAATTTTCAATATTTCTCCCTCACTTTATCAAATGTTAGTACTCTTATAGTACTTCGCAGCGGAAAAGCGTTTTTGAAAACGTATTTTTCAAAACGTATGAAAACGTATTTTCAAAAAAAAAATATTTCATCTTAGTACCCTTATGATACTAGTGAAACATTCGGCACTTCCTGACCATTTGTCGGAAATGAGCCGTATCCGTGCCAAGGTCAGATCCCCCTTTTTTGGGATTTTTCTGCAAACTATCGTTGCCGGCTCCCGTATGGATCCAGGCGTTTCCCCCGTATGAGAGAATTTTGATGCAGACGACTGTCGTTTTAGCCCCGTATGGGCTAGTCGGCACGTTCATATTTGACCAAGGCCTTTTTACCGAATTGGTCTGAAATTTCTCCAGCCAGGGCCTCCGCCCTGGCCGAGGCTGGCCAAGGGCCGGCCAGGGCCTCCGCCCTGACCGGCCAGGGGCCCTGGCCCCTCGGCTAGGGCCTCTGCCCTGGCCGAGGCCGGCCAAGGCCGGCCAGGGCCTCCGCCCTGACCGGCCAGGGGCCCTGGCCCCTCGGCTAGGGCGTCGGCCCTGGCCTCTGCCAGGGCCGGCCAGGCCCTAGCCGAGGCCAGGGCGCCGGCCCTGGCCTCTGCCGGGGCCGGCCAGGCCGGCCCCTGGCCTTGGCCGGCCACTGCCGGCCTGGCCATGGCCGGTCATGGCTTGGCCATGGCCAGTCATGGCCATGGCCATTTTTGCCTTGGCTGGCCATGGCCCTTTGGCCATGGCCGGCCTCCCCTTGTGTGGGATGGCCGCACACCCCCGCCAGAGGGGGTTGCCGCGGTGGTTATTGGTCGTAGTCAACCCCCTCCGTATGGGGAGGGGGGTGCATGGCCTTCATAGCCCATTTGGCCATGGTGCACATGCACTAAAATTCATCTTTCCCGATGGGAATAACCACCACCTTCTTCTCCGGTGAAGCACCTGTTCGTCGAGGAAGTAGTTGTCCTCCAATTGCCGTGTGCCAAAAAATGAACCCACTTCAAAAATTCGTAAACTACGCGCTCCACATGAAGAGAGTTCACATTCCCTATGAATGGAGACTCAGCATCCATGAAGAGAGCGAGCTTGACGATATGAACGGTCGGTTCTTCCCGTCACGGAGAGTTCCTACCATATCCGTAATGATAGGAGACCCTAACGTGAAAAGAACAACCGCTGCGTTCTCTCCGTCACGAAGCGTTCCTACCATATCCATAATGGTAGGATACCCATTCGTGAAAAAGACAACGACTCGTTCATAGTTTCGAAGGGGCGACGGTTTGACCGGAGCGAATCCGTATGGCTCTGATACCAATGTAGGATCCTGCCAAGACAGAGTTAGGAACGATAAATGAAGTTGAGACTTACGCTTGCGTATGCGGCACGGTAGTCTACGAACTTCGCCTTCGGATTCGCCACGACGGATCGAGTCTTCTCACGAACGGAGTAAGGCTACTAAATCCACAATCTAAATCTCTACTTTTAGATTAAGAACTTGGATAAAGAGAGAAGAAGGATTTCGGCAGAGCTTCGCTAGAATGAAATGCATGCAAGAATGCCATGCAAAAGTGTAAGGAAATGGCTAACCCTTGGGTCTTATTTATAGCCCCCAAGGTAGTTATTTTAGGAGTAATTGTTCCTTTGGAACAATTTAACTAAGGTGTACCATCGTACATGGCATATTATAAGCTTAAGTTGTACCATATGCATGGTACAATATAAGCTTAAGATATTACCCCTTTATTAGCCATATGTCGCATGCACTTATGCACATATAATGCGACTTTCCCATCAATCTAGAGATCCTCTCCGCAAGGAAACATATTCCCTTTGCACACGACTTCGTGTACGCGACGTTCGAGGTCCGTATTCCCTCGTACATCCCCTACAAGGGTATACTAACGTCTTCCATATCCAACAGTATCAATAGAATCAATAGAATTAGAATTACCAATAGAATCACAGATAACTTCCATGGAGTCATCATCATTGATAATTCTAGACGGGACAAAATTTTCATTGAATGAAACATGAAGTGATTCCTCGATCGTTGAGGTTCTTTAGTTGTATATCCGGTAGGCTTTGCTACGTGAGGAATATCCAAAAAATATCCCCTCATCGGATCTTGGATCAAATTTGTCCAAACTCCCATACGTGTTTTTAATAAAACATTTTGCACCAAAAACTCGAAAATGTTTAACTTGAGGCAATCTACCAAACAACAATTCATAACAAGTTTGTTTGGTGCCGGGCCTCAAGAGTATTCTATTAAACTCATAGCAAGCGGTATGTACCGCTTCCGCCTAAAATTGATGCCCAAGTTAGCTATCATCAAGCATTGTGCGAGCACATTCCACTAGCGTCCTATTCTTTCTCTCAACAACACCATTTTGAGGGGGTGCGTGAGGGAAAGAAAAGGTGTGTGTAATACCAACTTCATCACAAAAATTTGAGAAAGACTCATTCTCAAATTCCCCTCCATGATCACTACGAATAGTGACAATGGTGGTTCCAATGAGATTTTGTACTTTCTTCACAAATATTGTGAAGTTTTCAAAAGCATCATTTTCATTAGTTAAAGAAAATACCCAAGTAAATCTAGAAAAATCATCAACGATGACAAGTCCATATCGAGCATTCCCTAATGAAGCAACTCTAGTTGGCCCAAAAAGATCTAGATGTAAAAGCTCTAGAGGCCGTTTAGATGAAATGCTTTTCTTAGGTTTGAATGACGATTTTGGAAGTTTGCCTCGTTGACACGAGTCACAAAAGCTTTTCTTTTGAAAAGTAAGCTTAGGAAATCATTTAATATAATTTAACTTGGATAGCTTAAAAAGTGTTCCAAAGTTCACATGACCAAAACGTCGATGCCATAAGTGTTGTTAACTTGTGTTGGCAATGCGACATTGTTCATGTGACTTGGGGAGGTCTATGATATATATATCCTTATGGCGTGTGCCAGAGAATAACACATTATTATTATCTTTACTCAAAATATGACACATTCCTTTCGCAAAGCTAACTTTGTAACCCTTGTCACAAAGTTGGCTTATTGAAATAAGATTGTGATTTAAGCCTTTAACAAGGTAAACATCACTTATAAGAGGTTTAGATGGGTTACCAACTTTACCAACACCAATTATGGTTCCGCTCTCGTTGCCTCCAAAGACTACTCGGTTTCCATTCTCAATGGGCACCACTCTGGAGTACAATTGAGCTTCACCTGTCATGTGTTTTGAACACCCGCTATCGAGTATCCACCCATCGTTGGAGCTAAATTTGGATTTATTGCTCCGTTTCTTTTTCTTAAGTACCTGAAAATAAAAATATCATTCCATGATATCCAAGGTCATTGGGTCCTAATAGATTAGACCTTTGGAAGCCAAGTCCAATTTGACTTAGACTTCCCAACATAATCATCATTGTGCACTACATTCATGAAATAAGAATTAATGTATGCTTGTTTTTCATGCATGCTTGTGTCCTTCGGGCCCCAAATAGTGAATGTCTTGGGAGCCCTATTCCTATTGGGAGCATGCACATGTGGTTGATGTCTACGTGATGCATGTGGCCTACGAGGAGGTGGCCTAGGAAGTGCATGACGTGGATAAGCATATGGCACATGATGAAATGGTGGTGGCATCATATGATATGGTGTATGATGGTAATTGTTCCTATGATAGTGATGTGGATGAAAATATGCATGTGGGGGAGCACGTGCGTGAGTGTGTCTCACTTGGTGTGCACGTGCTTGTGGACGTGGAGCATAGAAATCATCATACGTGTGAACATGTGGAGTAGGAGGTGTGTTCCTACGTGGCATGGTATTGGTGTACATAAACGCATGACCCTTCTTTGGAGGTCCACCCAAAGTGGGTTTCTTTCCAAACGGGTGTGTGTGCCTAGTGGAAGCACCATTCGTAGATGAACTACCCATGGGGTGTTTACTCCCACTAGTTGAGGCATCGGAAGTTGGCCTTACAAAGGTGGTGGAAGATTTGGATGAATTTCCCTTATTATACCCCAAGCCAATACGATGATTGGCCGGAAGTAACTCATTTAGGATATTATCCAAATGGTCCTTGTCTTTGTTGAATTTGTTAATTCGGCCCAATGTGGACTCATACTTCTCGGTGAGAGAAAGTATTGAAATATCCAAAGTGGACACTTGAGTTGTGAGTACACAAACACGAGACTTGAGATTCTCATTCTCAATACTCAAAGTTGAGTTTCGAGAAATCAAATCCGCTATCTCACGTTCATCCGAATCCTCAATATGAACATGCTCAAGTTGAGATTTGAGATTTACAATCTCATTTCTCAAGCCTTCAACAACGGTGTCGTTGTTGATGATGATAGGCTTAGGAGAGGTTTGGAGACTAGTTAGCTCATCTTTAATCTTAGTATATCTATTTACCAATTTAGAATACTTAGACCAAATTTGTTCGTTAGCTAATCTAAGGTCATCCATCGTTACCTCATCGTCTTCATCCTCGCTTTCATCGGAGGACTCTTGATCATGTTCCTCTCTTGCCATGAAGCACATGTGTGCTTGCTCCACGTGTTCATCGTCCGACTCTCCACTTGAGGAGTCCTCGTCGGAGTCGGTGAATGTGCCGACAAGTCCTTTCTTGTATCCTTTCTTGTACTTTCGAGACTTGTCGATCTTTGGTGCCTTCCATTTCTCCTTTTGTTTGTTTTGAGGACAATCCGCTTTGATGTGTCCTGGCTTGTTATATTTAAAACACAAAGGAGCGGAGGTGTTAGTAGAACTAAATTTAGATTTGTTCTTGAAGTTACCTTTCCAGAAGAATCAGTTGAACTTCTTTGCCATAAGGGCAATGGATTCTAAGTCCAACTCGTCTTCCGATTCTTCATCATCGGTAGATGTAGATGGAGCGGCCTTGAACGCAATCGCCTTTTTCTTCGGCTCGTCTTGCTTCAAGTACGACTTCATCTTGTCCTGCATCTTTATTTTACTGTCCTTACGTACCTCATAGGACATCAAGGTACCCATTAGTTGTACGACAGTATACTTATTCATATTGTTACCTTCCTCGATGGCGAAGGTACGCTTTTCCCAACAAGAAGGAAGTCCGTCAATAATCTTTGAGACTTTCTCCTTTTGGGTGTAAGTCTTTCCAAGAGCCTCCAACTCATTGGTAATATCAACGAAGCGAGCATAGTACTCCTTCATCTTCTCACCCTGTTGCATGTGAAATAATTCGAATTCTTTATTTACAACAATGAGTTTGGAGTCTCTTACCCTACTCGTTCCTTCATGCAAGATGAGGAGTGAGTTCCAGATTTGATATGCACTCTTACATGTGCATATCTTGTTGAAGTCTTCGGGCTCCAACACACATTGCAAGGCATTCATTGCCTTGGCATTATTTACCTCCGCGGCGACCTCCGCGGTAGTCCACTTAGCGAAGTCTTGTTCGGCGGGCTCGACATACTCCGTCAACATAGCTCTCCATAGTGAAGTGCTCCGGAGGAACGTTTTCATCCGGCATTTCCAGTACCCATAATTGGCACCGTTGAAGTAAGGAGGCCTAGTTGAGGAGTTTCCTTCCATCACCGAAGAAGCTTCTTCACGGTTCTTGAAGGTGCTATAGTCTGAAGGTGGACGAACGTTCTTTTTGTCGTTGGTAGACATAGCTATGAACTTGGCTCTGATACCAAATGTAATGTCCTGATAGCTACTGCACAAGTACTAGAGGGGGGTGAATAGTACTTTAAATTAATCAAGATAATTATTCCTAATTATTGTGCAAACTCAACTAACAATGCGGAATGAAAATATGACAACAAAGAAAGACAATGCAAACAAGCGATGTAATGGGTTCGGATCCACCCAAGTCTCCCTGACTTGTTCCCGGTGATCCTACGTCCCAAACACACGGATCCCCTCTGGCTACTTGAGTTAGAATCCTCTAACCCAAGTTTGCACTATGAAATTCTTGTAGAAAACCTCTATAAGATCAAATCATACACAAATGAAAACGTGACTCCCACAACCCGGGATCACGATCTTCTCTCACAACCGAGAGATAAACTTGAAATATCAAAGTAAATGAAACAATAAACACTTACCAACAAAATCATATGCCTTGAGTAAAACTAACTGATTTTAGGGCAAGGAAGATTTTGAAGGAGAGAATGTCACCAAACCCTAGCTCCACCAAGATGAACAGCGATCGAAGGCTAGGATGGAGTTGGTGACTTTGAATCAAGCTCTTGGCTTGAGTGGCTCACAATGAAGAGAATCTCTCTTGAGGAAATAAGGGCTCAAGGAGTTGGGGGGAGATTCTTTGTGAGAAGAGAGAGCTTGGAAATGAGAGTTGAATGCTTTCTCTTTGATTCTCTAAAACTCAATAATGGCATCCTTGAATGCTAGGTTAGAAGCACTTCAAGTATATATAGGATAGAGAGAAGAGAGAAGCAAAATCGTGGCATTAAATGCCCCAACGGATCTATTTCTGAAGCAGTCTTATCGGTCTAAGAAGGATCACTGACCGATTAATTTCGCAACTAGTCGGTCGGTGATTCTTCTTGGACCGACTAGAAGGTAGACAGCCAAGATAGAGAATTCAGGAGATAGAACTAGTCAGTCTCAAAAGACTTGCCAACCGACTAGTTTGACAACTAGTCGATCGGTGAGTGTTCTTTGACCGACTAAGAGTGAAATTCAATAGGCTGATTACAAGGAGAACTAGTCGGTCTAAGAACAAATTCCAACCGACTAGTTTCACAACTAGTCGGTCGATGGATGTTCTTGGACCGACTAACTAGTCAACATTAGCTAGGCTGAAGAAATGAAAGTATAACTAGTCGGTCTAAGAAGGATCCCAACCGACTAGTTTGACAACTAGTCGGTCGGTGAACCTTCTTGGACCGACTAATTGGTCAACAGTGCCTAGGCTGAATTGAGCAAGGAAATCTAGTCGGTTCAAGAAGGATTCTTAACCGACTAGATGACAATCTAGTCGGTTGGTTCTTCTTCTTGAACTAACTAAAAAGCACTAGAAGCCGTGAAATGAAGCGTAAATCTTCGGGAAAGTTTCTATGGGCTTCTACGATAATCCTAGCTCTAAGATATGAGCGTTATGAAGATTATAATGTAAGTTCTACTCAAGGCGTAACATTCTACGAAAAGAAGCTAGAAGACTATAAAAATAAACTAGACGAACCGTCTTCAAAGCTTCAATCTGAATCTCTTGACTTCAATAATGCTCCTTGAGCTTCAACGAAGCTTCAGGCACACGATCACAGGCTTTGAGAAGTCTTGAGACGTTGCTTTTGATGTACGTAGAATTTTGGCGACGATCTCCATAACTGCGCTCAAAAAGAGTTAGTTCACGATATTTATGTTTGTTCATCATCAAAACCAAATCCGGGGAATCAATACTCAACAGTTTGTGCTATACACACAGAGATAAATAGCCTTGAGGGCATCAGCTCTCTACACTACACCCATGCTTTCATTTTATTTTCATATTGGGATATGTTTACATGTTGGCTTGGGGGAGGTATTTCTATGCATACCACTTTTATATCCTCCCACTTTTAAGCATTGAGGACAATGCTTGATTTTAGCTTGGGGGAGTTGCACTTTGTGCATTATCTACGCTTAAATTCTTATTAAGAATCCCACCATGCCAAGTCCTTATATGCATGGATGTTTTCATGAAAAAATTTCAGATTTACAATTTATTCGTTCAATTTCTCATTGTTTACCGTGATATATGCTTAGGGGATGTCTTTAGTATTAGATTGCCATATGCTTATTATGTTTATGCTCGTAATCCATAAAATAAAAGTACTTGAAACATGCCTAGGTTATGTTTTGTATTGAGAATCCATCTTATCCATGCATCTTGGAGTTTTTAGTTGAGAATAATGGTTAGTAATCTCATATGATTTGGGTTAACGGTATACATATCCAGTACGGATAAGTGATGTTGTTTATCTTGTTCATGTTCGAAACAAAAAGAAAAAGAAAAACGAAACCAAACGAAACGAAAAAATGAAATGAATAAATAATGCACCATTCCTCTGGCTACATCGAGTAGCCGGATCCTCATGCCTCAGGAAGCATTGAAGATTTGCGTCGAAAGGTTTACCTTGTGGGAGTGCATAAGAATAAAGATTTTTAGTTGGTTTGAGTTGGTAGGTCTGACGGGTCCTTCTTGGCCCAATGCCCAAAGATCGTCTGATCTGGGAGTCATTGACCCAACGCTCCATATACAAACCAACTTAGAATCCAAAATAAAATGGTGAAAATAAAAACATGAACGAAGCTGGCAATCCCACGAATCATGAAATGATAGTGTGTCGTAAACATCACTTTCCTGATAGATTCACGACCCATTTTTTGACACTAATTCTTCCTCGATCATTGTATAATTTCGATTCACATTCTAATAACTTACTCTAAATAAAGGAAACATTTTGAGATTTGAGCATAACTGTGATAACGTATATTGCATGTTGATTTATATTAGAGATAATACTTTAAGCTATGTCTTGTTAGATTGATAGAGATTGACCTTCTACTCAATTACATAATTTGAATATTTTCATTTTCCACATATATATGCTTGTCGTTATGAGATTCTTGATATCCTTGTTGATATTCTTTGTCTTCCTCGAGGACGAGGAAGAGTTTAGCTTGGGGGATTTTGATGAGTGGTTATTTTGTGTATTTTTAGTGGGGTTTATCCATGCATAATCTCAAATAAATCTCACTTTTATTGCCATTTCATCATATTATTGTTCAGTTTTACTCCTTGGGTGTTCGTGTGCGTTTTGGTTGAATTTAAGCTAAAAGAGCTAAATGGAGTCAAAGAAGCGAAAGGAAGAAACGAGGCGAAGAAGTGGAATCAAAAGATGGAGGAGTTGAAGAAATGCAGCTCCACACGACCGTGTGAGACACTGATTCATGGTAAATATTACATATTTAGCCCCTCATTTAGCCCTATTTTATGCATATATGGTACTTATTTGGTCTCTAATAAGATCGTATTTTGAATACCCTTAATCATTAGAGCTAACTCTCATTTTATGCACAAAATGTCAATATATTGAGTATTTCTGCCATTTTTATATTTTTCATGCGAAGATCTCCATCTCACAATTCCAACGACTATTTATTTGTATTTTTCTGAGATCTGTGCTAATTACTATAAATTATTGGATGCAGAATACCAATTAAATGGAGAAATACGGTCGAAATACTGCTTGAAATACGAAATATGGCCGCGCATATGCAATACCGCTCCATTTGGCGGGCCACGTGTCAACGATCGAGCGTTTCCCACTCAATCTAACGAACACAGCTAAACGTCGACGCGGCGCACTCACGAACGTCAGATGCTGATCGAATGGCCAAAAACAACCCCGCTGCGGTGATAAGGAAGCTGGAGATTTACATACTCCACGGTACGCGTGGCCCCATCTGCGTCGTCACGCCTTCGATCCAACGGCGTCGATCAAATGAAGTACATGCAAAGCAGCGAGCGATGCGGAGCTCGTATCATCTATTCGATCGCCATCGGACGGCCAAAACGAGCCCCGCAATTTGCAAGCAGAGAGCGACCTGCACGTCGACGTGGCATGCTCCTAACTGCACGATCCAAGATCCAGCGGCCCACATTCAATTCGAGCTGGGTTCGGAGCACGAAGCGGAGCAGGCACAAGCGAGCAAAACTCTGAACTCGTTGGGACACGTGTCGCCCCCAGTCTGATCCTGCCTCGATCGGACGGTCGAGATTTGCTCCGAAAGCGGGTTGCGGGTTTGAGTGGGTTCTAAAGTAGATTTGAGTGAATTTTTAGCATCCGCAACTGGCTTAAAATCCCTATAAATACCCTAGTATTCCAGAGGGTATTTACACCAGTTTTGAGCGTATTTTGAGCGTATTGGAGGGGCTACATAGCCTATTTTCGCGGGATTTTCTGGGGCTTTGGAGACAGAGATCAGAGGCTCTTGCAGAAGAATTTCAGAGGATTTCTGAGGAGTTTTGGTGATAGAAATCTCAACTTTACTCTTGTATTTCACGTATTTAGCATGTATTTTGATGTTTTGATCATGTATTTGCTAATGAAACTGAGCTTTCTTCTCTCCATGCGTGGCTAGTGCCCTCATGTGTTGGTTGTGATGTAGTTAGGACTATGTGATCGTTGATTTTGTTGTATTTTCGTCCTATATACATGTTATAATCACGTATTTCATTGTTTTCTACGTATAATCTAATTGAGTATGTTAATTGGAGACGTGTGCATGCTTAATTGAATATGATCTGAGTAGGACTTATTCTTAATGCGATCCGAGAGGACGTATCGCGACCCGAGAGGGCACTTGTGCATATTTTCCTTATGAAATCAATGTTATACGTGATTTCTTTTTGGCACTTTTGTTTACGCACTTTATCACCATACCTTCCGACGTTCTCATGCCCTAGCCGGATGAGACATTGAGTTTTAGGAAAGATATTCAAAATCATCGACTACAAAACCCTTAACGAAATCACAACCGACACATGCTCCTCTTATTAGTTTCTTAAGTCGACTCTCCGTACTTGTTTTAGTATTTATTTCTCATTTACTTAAAACCATCATCACGATTATCTCACCTTCGAAAGGTGGTAGTTTTTCATTGTTTTATTAATCTTTAGAAACTTATTCTTTTGGTTTACAGGTCGATTGTTCCGTGGATTCGATACCTAACTCTCCAGGTTTACTACTTGATCGATCTCCTACACTTGGAAGTAGCGCTCACACATTTTGAGATGAGTCAAGTTTTTGGTGCCGTTGTCGGGTACAGCGGTATTTGTGATCTATACTTTCAGTTTCTCTGGAGGAATATTCGGTGAGATCTTTCCATCTTTTAGTTTAGTTTTCTTATTTGCTTTCTATCACATAAAAACGCATAAAAATATATTAAAACATCTTTTTCTGCTAGTTTATGTGGCATAGGTCTCCTACTTCACATAGACTAGTACGAACTGAAAATATGGCTAACAATAATGATGGAACACATATCACACCACCTGCACAAGAAAAACCTTTATTGAAAATTTATATGCCGTCTAGGGTGGTGTCTGATTCATGCATAGTTTTACCTGCGAATGCTCATAATTTTAATCTGAAGCCAGGTGTAATTCAACTCTTACCATCTTACCATGTCATTGAAAATGATAATCATTATTTGCATGTCAGAAATTTTGAAGAAGTATGCTCAACACAGTTGGATGGAAAAATTAGCACTGATTCTGTTTATCTTAAACTATTTCCATTCTCGCTGAAAGATAAAGCTAAACATTGATTTAATTCTTTGCCACCTAGATCCATCTCTATTTGGTTACAATTGCAAACAGAGTTTCTAAAAAAATTCTTTTCTTTGCAAAGGACCCATGCCTTGAAGCGACGATCATGTCCTTTTCACAGAAGGAGAGGGAATCGTACGACCAAGCATGGGAAAGATTCAAGGACCTGTTGATCGCCTGCCCACACCATGGATACGACAAAGGTTGTGCCATTGGATTCTTTTACGATGGCTTGAAGCCGCAAACTAGGCAATACATGGAGATGATGTTCAACGGCGAGTTCTTTCAGAAAACTCCTACGGATGCATGGGATTACATGGAGACTATATCGGAGCATGCGAGGAGATAGGAGTCTACTTCAGAGTTTGACAGATCAGAGCCACTTCTACCATCTAAAGGAGGCATGCACTCATTGAAGCCAGACGATGCAATAAGAGCGCAGGTGGATGCATTGCTGACGCATAGGCTTCAAGGCCTAGACTTGAGAGCAGCAAAAGCAGTCGAAGCGGGACCGTTTTGTGCCATTTGTGAGCAGTCCACTCATGACACGTCTGTTTGCCCCGCGATCCCTGTTATGAAAGAGACCATAAGGGACCTACAAACTGAAGTGAATTGGGAGTCCAATCAAAGGGTAAATTCGAACACTTTCAACTCTTCTTGGAAGAATCACCCAAATTTGAGATGGGGACCACAGCAGCCGATGCAACAGACGACCACCCCTTACCAGCATCCAAATCATGTGAGCAATCAAGGGAAGAAGAAGCAGAGCGCTAATATCACTGTCGTACTTCAGCAAATGATGCAGATGCAAAATCAACAACAACAACAGCTTCAACAACAATTTCAGCAGCAGTTTCAGCAGCTTAACGAAAACTTTTCTAAAATTGATGCATCTTTAGAAAAAGGTACTTTACCAGCTCAATCTGTTGCAAATCCTAACATAAATTCCTCTTCTTTTTCAGGTGACAATGTAAAACCATGCAAGGCGGTGACTACTTTGCGTAGTGAACGAGAAACAGAAAAGCCAGAACCACCTAGGTATGAACAAATCGTTAAGGAGAAAGAGGATGAGCATGTACCACAAAAGCTGCCAGAGGAGGAGAAAAGCCTAGAAAAAGAGGAGGTCAAAGAAAAGGAGCCTGAACCATATACACCTCCATCTCCATTTCCACAGAGGCTAGCACCACCTTCAAAAGATAAGTGTCAGGCAGAAATTAGGGACATCTTCACACAGGTAAAAATTAATATTCCCTTGCTTGATGTGATAAACCAAATGCCTGCTTATGCTAAATTTTTAAAGGACTTATACACTTTGAAACAGACACTTAACGTTAAAAAGAAAGCTTTTCTCACGCAACAGGTAAGTGCCAAAGTTCAACATAACACTCCACCCAAATATAAAGATCCAGGTTCTCCTACTATTCCATGCACTATATAGGAACCAAGAGCTTTGGAATGCTTTACTTGATTTGGGTTCTAGTGTGAATATTTTACCTTACTCTGTTTTCTTGAACCTAGGTTTTGGAGAGCTGAAACCAATACCAGTGGTGCTATAGTTAGCGGACAGATCAATGAAAGTTCCAAGAGGTTGTGTGGAGGATGTTTTGGTTCAAGTGGACAAGTTCTACTACCCCGTGGATTTCATCGTCCTACACATACATGGACCACCTTCTGCTAACATCACTCGTGTCATTTTAGGACGTCCATTCTTAGCTACATGCAACACCATAATCAATTGTAGGGATGGACAGTTGAAGATAACGTTTGATAACATGAAGCTTGAATTAAATATCTTTAAATCATGTAAGTTGCCAACAGGTGTTGAAAGTGTTGAAGAGGTATGCTTTATTGAAAATTTGATCGAAGACTACTTTGAGGCTGAGTATGAATGTGACTCTAATTATATTAATTATAATTTTGATGATATTAATTAGTCTTATTTTGTGCAGGGCACTCCTGAAAAATCAAGGGAATCATGGGCACCGAGATTTGAACCATTGCCAGCTGGACTGCCACTACAACTACCCTCTGACGTGGAGCATCCAAATCTTGAGCTTAAGCCATTGCTGGACTACTTGAAGTATTCATTCCTTGGAAAAGATGAGACGTTCCCTGTGGTAATATCTTCCAAACTTACACTTGAACAGGAACACTCATTGCTTGATGTGCTTAGGGAACATAAAGGGGCCATTGGATGGTCCACTGCAAACTCAAAGGTATAAATCCCTTAACTTGTACACATCATATTTATCTTGAGAATGATGCAAAACCTACGCGTGAAATGCAACGTCAGTTAAACCCGACATTAAAATAAGTGGTAAAAGGTGAGGTTCTTAAATTACTTGATGCTGAAATTATTTATCCTATCTCTGATAGCAAGTGGGTTAGTCCAACTCAAGTTGTGCCTAAGAAATCTGGTTTAACTGTGGTTAAAAATGAAAATAATGAACTCATACCTATGCAAACCACCACTGGATGAAGAATGCGTATTGATTATAGGAAGCTTAATTCAAAAACAAGAAAAGACCACTTTCCTTTGCCTTTCCTAAATCAAAATTTAGAAAGAGTGGCTGGTAATGAATATTTTTGTTTTCTAGATGGCTACTCAAGTTACTATCAAATAGAGATTGCTCTAGAGGACCAAGAGAAGACCACTTTCATTTGTCCCTTTGAAACTTTTGCATTTAGGAGTATGCCATTTGGTCTATGCAATGCACCTGCTACTTTTCAACGTTGCATGTTAAGCATATTCAATGATATGGTTGAAAAGAAAGTAGAAGTATTTATGGATGATTTCTTTGTATATGGCACTTCTTTTGAAAATTGTTTATCTACATTGGCCCTTGTTTTGTGCAGGTGTAAAGAGAAGAACTTTCTACTCAATTGGGAAAAGTGCCACTTCATGAATACGGAAGGTTTGGTACTTGGTCACTTAGTTTCTAAAGCAGGTATTCAAGTGGACAGGGCGAAAGTTGAAGTTATAGATAAGTTGCCAACACCAAAAAGCGTCAGAGATATTCGTTCCTTCTTGGGTCATGTAGGATTATATAGACGCTTCATAAAGGATTTCAGCGCTATCTCTCGACCTCTTTGCAATTTATTAACATCAAATACTGAATTTATTTGGACACAAGAGTGTCAAAATTCATTTGAAAAACTGAAATCCTTACTTGTCTCATCGCCTATTTTGCAGGTTTCAGATTGGACTCTTCCTTTCGAGATTATGTGCGATGCGAATGATTACGCAGTGAGGGCAGTTCTTGGGCAAAAGAAAGAAAAAGTTCCTTATGTGATTTACTACGCAAGTAAGACCATGAACGATGCTCAAAGAAATTACACAACAACAGAAAAGGAATTACTTGCGGTGGTATTTGCATTGGACAAGTTTAGGATCTACATTTTAGGATCGCCTATCGTCGTATATACGGACCACTCTGCACTCAAATATTTATTATCTAAAAAGGATGCAAAGCCTCGACTTATACGATGGATTTTTCTTTTGCAGGAGTTCAACATTGCGATACGAGACAAGAAGGGAGTGGAGAATCATGTTGCAGATCACCTCTCTTGATTGACGGTAGGCACAGAGTCATCAGATACACCGTTGAGAGATTGCTTCCCCGATGAGCATCTTTTCATCGTCTCTACTCTACCATGGTATGCAGACATAGTAAATTATTTGGTGACAGGTAGAACTCCATCACATTGGTCCTCTCTTGACTTTAAACGTTTCAAACACGAGGTAAAATCTTTCTATTTTAACGATCCTTACCTCTTTAAATATTGTGGAGACCAAATTGAGAGACGATGTATACCCGATCATGAGATTAGTAGTGTTTTGCAATTTTGCCATGATGGGATATGTGGAGGACATTTTTTTGCTCATAAAACTTTTGTAAAAATTTTACAAAGTGGATTTTTATGGCCCACCATGTTTAAAGATGCATATGCTTATTGTAAATCATGTGTGCGTTGTCAACAGTTGGGGGGATCACAAAAATAAATATGATGCCATTAAATCACATGTTAGAAATAGAAATATTTGATTGTTGGGGGATTGATTTTATGGGACCTTTTCCACCTTCATTTGGTTATGTTTTCATACTCGTTGCAATTGATTATGTTTCTAAATGTGTGGAGGCTATTCCTTGCAGGTCTAATGACGCGTCCATCATGCTAAAGTTCTTGAAAGAAAATATTTTCGCGCGTTTTGGAGTGCCAAAGGCCTTTATTAGTGATGGAGGTTCCCATTTTTGTAATAGGCTCTTCACAAATCTAATGAAGAAGTTTGGGGTGGCACATAAAGTTTCAACTCCATACCATCCCCAAACAAATGGACAAACTGAACTTGCAAATTGAGAGATCAAGAATATCCTACAGAAAACGATGAATCCCATGCGCAAAGATTGGAGTCTTTGCATGCCTGAAGCTCTATGGGCCTACAGGACGGCATACAAGACTATTCTAAGGATGTCTCCTTACCGTTTGGTTTATGGAAAAGATTGTCATCTCCCCGTTGAATTAGTGCATAAATCTTATTGGGCTATTAAAACTTTAAATTTGCTTGATTACTCATCAAATGATTCTCGTAAATTGCAGATCTTGGAGCTTGAGGAGTTACTGAGGGAGGCATATGAAAACGCAAAATTGGCGAAGGAACGAATGAAAGCTGTTGACGTGCGTTTATATTTCATATATTCACGCACGTTTTCTTTTATGTTTCTCCGTGTTTTTCGTCGTCTTTTATTCGTTTTCTCGTATTTTCTCGTTTTCTTTCACTTTTCTTTGTTTCTCCATGTTTGCAGGAGATTGACCGCGTAGGGGACGTTTAACGACGATATCTCAAGTCCCCGGAGCAACGGGAGGAGTCACGCGTGATCCAGGGGGCCAAACGACGAAGATCTCATCTTTCAGCCCCTCACCCAGTCGGTTGGCCATCTCTAACCGATCGGGTGATGCACGCGTGCACCACCCGGTCTCGGCCGGAGCCCAAATGGAAGTCACCCGACCGGTTCACAGGCCGGTTCAGCGGGGGCCTGTTCTCTGTCTTTTCGAGCAAAATTCCAACCGATCGGGTGACTCTCACCCGATCGGTTCATCTGTAGCTGATGCTGAGGAGCTGAAGACACGGGCACCCAACCGATCCCTTCACCCAACTTGTCAACCGATCGGGTGATACGAGAGCCTATAAATAGAACCCCTATGGTTCCAGAAACGGGGAGCTGCTAGTTTTTACTGTTTTCTCCTATTGTGACGGCTGTAATTACTGTTCTTTTGTAAGTTTTCGGATCTTTCTCAAATTTTAGTATTGTCTTAATTACTCTATTACTTCCGCATTCCAATCATCTGATTATGATTCCAACGGTTCATTTTCATTTAGATCGCTTTTTAATGAATTTTTGTGAGTAGTTCCCAAATCTGGGATTTTGGCGGAAACCCCTTCGGGGGCTCTTCCCGATGCATCCATAGGGTTAGGAAATCGATAGGGATTAGGATTCTAACGGTTACGCGGGGTGTTTCATTGTCATCGGTGGGAAAAAGACCGCCTTTGACCGTTGGGCCAAGGGGGAATAAACTTGGCGATTGACCCCCTAGCCATAGCTCACGCCCTTAGCGTAAACGCTGAATCCTAGCACGCGGGAGCGGCAGGATGAGACGTTGGGAGTTATCGTTGCGAGCTTAGTGCTCCCGGAATCGATCAGTGTTAATGGACACGGGAGTGCCCACTGATCGAATCCGGGAAGTCCGGTGTATCATACTGGGAACCGACCGGAAAATCGGGCCCATGGGATGCCGGTACCACTTTCAGAGGCAACGTCTCACCATTAGACCCTAATTCCGATCGCCATCCTACCCGTAGGTCGCATCGGCGAGAGTTGCTCATTGGGGTGGAAACCAAAGTCCCGGATTTATTTTCTTATTGTTCATACCTTGCATTACTTTCCGTGACAACCCATCTACCGATTCGGGCTAGCTCGCCCACGGGGTGATTTTGGTCCTCCTTGACACAAGCACATCCTAGCCTCCCTGTGTTCGACCCCCAAGCCACACTACAACACCGTGCGCTTGCGGTTACAAATATCTAAACCCCCACACGGGTCCCCCGGCCATTTGCGGATAGCAAGCCGGGGCACACGTCAAGTTTATGGCGCCGTTCATAACGATGACCAGGATTTCTTCAAGATCCCCATTCATAACGATGACCAGGAGAAGACAACTTTCACTTGCCCATTCGGGACATATGCCTATAGAAGAATGCCGTTCAGACTTTGTAACGCCCCTGCTACATTCCAAAGACTCATGTCCGCTATCTTCTCCGACTACTCCCAAGACATCATGGAGGTTTTCATGGACGACTTCTCCGTCTATGGGACTAAATTTGACTCGTGCCTCAGTAATCTAACTAAGGCCCTGGAGAGATGTCAGGAAAAGGGACTAGTCCTAAACTGGGAGAAGTGCCACTCATGGTCCAAGAGGGAGTTGTGCTGGGACACATCATCTCTTCGAGGGGAATCGAGGTTGATAAGGCTAAAGTTGAAGTGATTGAAAAGCTTCCACCACCGCTCAATCTTCGAGGAGTCCGTGGTTTCTTAGGACACACGGGATTCTATCGCCGCTTCATAAAAGACTTCTCGAAGATTTCCAGGCCTCTGACCCAACTCCTCGTGAAGGACGTACCTTTCGTCTTCAGCGAGGAGTGTATGGAGGCCTTCCGCACTTTGAAGCAAGCTTTGATTTCCGCGCCAATAATACAGCCACCGAACTAGAATCTACCCTTTGAGCTGATGTGTGACGCTAGTGATTATGCGGTTGGTGCCGTCTTGGGGCAGAGGAAGGATAAAAATCTTCATGTCATATATTATACGAGCAAAACCCTTGATGCCGCCCAAAGAAATTATACTACCACAGAAAAAGAACTGCTCGCGGTGATCTACGCCATGGATAAGTTCCGACAATATCTCGTTGGCACCAAGGTGATCATGCATACGGATCACGCGGCTCTTAAATACCTATTGAACAAGAAAGAAGCTAAGCCACGACTCATTAGATGGATTCTCCTCCTCCAGGAATTCGACCTGGAAATCAGAGACAAGAAGGGGGCGGAGAATGTTGTTGCCGATCACCTGTCCAGGATGCCCACTCTCGATTTAAATGCTACACCGATCGATGATTCACTCCCTGACGAGCATCTCTTCTATGTCTCTTCCTCCTGGACCCCCTGGTACGCCGACATCGCAAATTATCTGGCTTGTGCCATCGTCCCCCACAATGTGAGCTTTCAGCAGAAGAAGAAATTTTTCCATGAGGTCCGCAAATTTTATTGGGATGACCCCCACCTATACAAAACCTGCAATGATGGGGTGATACGAAGATGCATCCCTGAAACTGAGGCGATCTCCATCATTTCCCACTGCCATGGGCAGCAATGTGGAGGGCACGCGAGCACCTAAAAGACCACCGCAAAAATTCTCCAAAGTGGATTCTACTGGCCTACACTCTTCAGGGACACACATGTTTATGTCCAAGCCTGCGATAAATGCCAAAGAGCTGGGAATATCTCCAAAAGGAATGAGATGCCTCAACACTACATCCTGGAGGTGGAAATCTTCGATGTATGAGGGGTGGACTTCATGGGACTGTTCCCTTCCTCCTCGGGGAACCAATATATCTTGGTGGCTGTAGACTACGTGTCGAAATGGGTTGAAGCGATAGCCAGTCCAACCAATGATTCCAGAGTGGTGGCCAAGTTCTTCAAAAGCAACAACTTCCTGCGGTTCAGTGTACCTCGTGTCCTGATCAGTGACGGAGGGAGCCACTTTATAGAGAAGAAATTCGAGGCCCTCTTAAAAAAATACGGGGTACAACACCGGGTGGGGCGTGCCTACCACCCGCAGACCAGCGGTCAGGCAGAAGTCTCTAACCGAGAGATTAAAAGCATACTAGAAAAGACGGTGGCCAACTCTAGAAAGGACTGGTCATCAAAGCTTCCTGACACGCTTTGGGCCTACAGGACGGCATTTAAAACTCCTATGGGCACAACTCCCTACCCGCTTGTCTATGGGAAAGCTTGCCATCTTCCTGTGGAATTGGAGCATAAGGCATATAGGGCAGTTAAGAATCTGAACTTCGACACCAAGAAGGTAGGAGTGCACCGGCAGTTACAACTCAACGAGCTCGACGAAATCCGGCTCAATGCCTATGAGAACGCCAAGATCTACAAGGAGAAGCTGAAGCGGTGGCACGATAAGCGAATCTTGAAGAGGGAATTTAAAGAAGGGGACTTAGTTCTCCTATTCAACTCAAGGCTGAAGCTCTTTCCTGGAAAACTCAAGTCAAGGTGGTCGGGACCGTTCCGCGTCACCAAGGTTTTCCCGCATGGGGCTATCGAGATAATGGGAAGGGATGAGCCGTTTAAAGTCAACGGACAGTGTCTGAAACACTATGCGGTTGGAGAACCAGAATTCTCTCCGGTCGGATCCCCAACAAGCGACAACTCTTCCTCTAACCCTCCGGATCCTAATTGACCACCGATAGAGGCGTCGAGCTAAACGACGTTAAACGAAAGCGCTTCATGGGAGGCAACCCATGTTCTAAACTTATGCTTCGTTTTTAGGATTTTTTTCTACTTTATTTTTCTCTATTTTTATAAATAAATCCAACCGAAACAACTTCCGTGAAGGAACTCAGGCGATTCTTGGGTTTTGCAGAAAACAAGGCCTCAACCGATCGGGTGAGTTCCCACCCGATCGGTTGGGATGTATCAGATACAAGCCACAACTGTCCCCAAATGAACCGGTCGGGTGAAGAATGGAGAGACCGGGTGACAGACCGGGTGATCTGGAGAGAAGTCTCGGAAAATTTTTGGGAAATATCAACCGATCGATTGAGTTAGAGCGCGATCGGTTGAGGCGACCGAGTGAGCAACCCCCAATTCTCGGGAAAAATTTGGGAAACGGTCAACCGATCGGGTGACTATTCACCCGGTCGGTTCACCTGTAGCTGTTGGCCGACAGGAGCTTTCGAAATTCACATGTAGCTGTTGGTCCTCCCATTGATCACACCACCGATGCACCTATTCCTCCACCTTATTCCCCACTTCTCCGCACACCCCCAGCCTCCCCCGACCACCCAGTCACACCCTCTTCCGAGGAGGACGAGGACTCACCTTCTCCTGCTTTCTGATTTCACCTTGTTTGTTTTTGACTCCCCCTTGCATATCTCTGCATTTCACGATCACATTTTATTCGCTAGCACCGTCATGTCTAGCTTGGGGGACGTCTATTTTGGTGTGCTGTCGTGTTTTGTTTGTTTTTTCATTTTTGTGTGCGTGCTTGTTTTTCCCCTTCTGAGTGTCGTGTTGTGTGGTTTTATTTCTATTCTCGTGTCGTTTGATTTTGATTTTGATTTTTCTTTATTTTCAGTTCCATCTCTGTGTTTTCCTCGTTTTCATTTCTTTTTGTGTCGGTGCGTATTCCCCCCCCCCCATCTTCATTACCCTCCCGTACTCACTCATATTGCATTGAGGGCAATGCAAGCTTCAGCTTGGGGGAGTCGCACTGTGTGCGTCATTTGAGTCCTTCTTTTTCGTTTTTTGTGTCGTTTTCATCGTGCTTTTTATTTTTTTTCTTTTTTCTCTCTTCTCTTCTTCTTATCTCTTACTCCTAGAGATGAACCCTATGATGAATCGCCACGAAATCACACACAACTAGCATGGCATCGATAATCACACTCACTGACCCAAGGATTTCGAGTCCTCTTGCATTTCACGCATCGTGGGTCCACTTAGCTTTTTGTGAGTCGTGCGTCGTGCCTATTTGTTTGGTGTGCTTCTACTTTGTGATTTTACTTTATATACCTGTCCAGGAATGACCCCTAGATAATCATGCTTCGATTTGAATATGCGGTATTTGCTTCTACTATATGCATGCTATATTTATATCGTATATTTCAATTCGCATGCGTCGGGATTCCACAATTAAGGACTAGGATAACCCATTTAGCCTATGCTCTATTTAGCGAGAATAGTTTCCTTTGCCCAAGTGTTTAGATTTCGACTTCTTTTTTGTTTTACTTGGTGCAAATCCCCTCGTCGTGTACCGTTCTCCCACTTGGGAGTACACATGTGTATAGCCAAAAACCCAAAATTCAAAAAAAAGAGAAAAGAAAAGAAAAACCCAAAAAGATGAGGAAAGAAGAGAAGAAATTTTGTATAGCCAAAAAGCCAAAAAAATACAAATACCCAAAACCCAAAAAAAATTTCAAGTGTGAATATTTTCCCTGCTTACCGAGAATAAAGGGAAGGCGAGAATTTGCACCGAGTGTCCTACTCCACATCATCTCAACCCCCATCGTTTTCGAAAACACTTGGCTTAGGAACTTTTTAGCTAGTATCTAGGCTATAGTGGCGTGATTTCCTTAACCCTAGTTGTGGAGTCCCTGGCGCATGATACGTTTCACTTCTTATACTCTTCTCATGCATGCTCGAACTAATATTCACCGCAATTTCAAATTCAAATCGGTATTTGGGTCATTTCCTGGATTTGCGTATATGAGCTCATAGCACATTGTAGAAAGCGACACCATTTGCTAGCACACGACCGCACTCACACGCGCTTCACCGCGTGGGCCCACGACACTTATTGGGACTCGTTTTCCTAGGTTTAGTGATGTGATTTGACGTTTGCTCGCTTGGTGTGTCGTTTTTGATTTTGTTGGATCTGACGGACGATCTAGGATATAGAGTTTTCTTTTTCTCTCTTTCTCTCTATTTTTCCCCTCCGAGCTCCTACTCTCACTCGTCTTCCTCGAGGACGAGGAAGAGTTCAGCTTGGGGGATTTTGACGTGCGTTTATATTTCATATATTCACGCACGTTTTCTTTTGTGTTTCTCCGTGTTTTTCGCCGTCTTTTATTCGTTTTCTCGTATTTTCTCGTTTTCTTTCACTTTTCTTTGTTTCTCCATGTTTTCAGGAGATTGACCGCGTAGGGGACGTTTAACGACGATATCTCAAGTCCCCGGAGCAACGGGAGGAGTCACGCGTGATCCAGGGGGCCAAACGACAAAGATCTCATCTTTCAGCCCCTCACCCGGTCGGTTGGCCATCTCCAACCGATCGGGTGATGCACGCGTGCACCACCCGGTCTCGGCCGGAGCCCAAATGGAAGTCACCCGACCGTTTCACCGGCCAGTTCAGCGGGGGCCTGTTCTCTGTCTTTTCGAGCAAAATTCCAACCGATCGGGTGACTCTCACCCGATCGGTTCATCTGTAGCTGATGCTGAGGAGCTGAAGACACGGGCACCCAACCGATCCCTTCACCCGATGGCGCCAAGATCCAACCGGTCACTCCAAGAACTCACCCGACCGGTTCATGTGACCGAGTGAAAGTTCGCCGTTTTCTGTTATTATTTGTAACGGATCAACCGATCGGTTGACTTGTCAACCGATCGGGTGATACGAGAGCCTATAAATAGAACCCCTAGGGTTCCAGAAACGGGGAGCTGCTAGTTTTTACTGTTTTCTCCTATTGTGACGGCTGTAATTACTGTTCTTTTGTAAGTTTTCGGATCTTTCTCAAATTTTAGTATTGTCTTAATTACTCTATTACTTCCGCATTCCAATCATCTGATTATGATTCCAACGGTTCATTTTCATTTAGATCGCTTTTTAATGAATTTTTGTGAGTAGTTCCCAAATCTGGGATTTTGGCGGAAACCCCTTCAGGGGCTCTTCCCGATGCATCCATAGGGTTAGGAAATCGATAGGGATTATGATTCTAACGGTTACGCTGGGTGTTTCATTGTCATCGGCGGGAAAAAGACCGCCTTTGACCGTTGGGCCAAGGGGGAATAAACTTGGCGGTTGACCCCCTAGCCATAGCTCACGCCCTTAGCGTAAACGCCGAATCCTAGCACGCGGGAGCGGCAGGATGAGACGTTGGGAGTTATCGTTGCGAGCTTAGTGCTCCCAGAATCGATCAGTGTTAATGGACATGGGAGTGCCCACTGATCGAATCCGGGAAGTCCGGTGTATCATCCTGGGCACCGACCGGAATATCGGGCCCATGGGATGCCGGTACCACTTTCAGAGGCAACGTCTCACCATTAGACCCTAATTCCGATCGCCATCCTACCCGTAGGCCGCATCGGCGAGAGTTGCTCGTTGGGGTGGAAACCAAAGTCCCGGGTTTATTTTCTTATTGTTCATACCTTGCATTACTTTCTGTGACAACCCATCTACCGATTCGGGCTAGCTCGCCCACGGGGTGATTTTGGTCCTCATTGACACAAGCACATCCTAGCCTCCCTGTGTTCGACCCCCAAGCCACACTACAACACCGTGCGCTTGCGGTTACAAACATCTAAACCCCCACGCGGGTCCCCCGGCCATTTGCGGATAGCAAGCCGGGGCACACGTCAGCTGTGCACGACAAGACGATCCTACGGAGAGAATTCAAGCTTGGGGACAAAGTTCTTCTTTATAACTCACGATTGCATATATTTCCAGGAAAGCTACGTTCCAAGTGGTCAGGCCCATTTCATGTCAAACAAGTTTTTCCACACTGAGCAGTAATTGTGATGAATGAAAAGGTTGGAAGCAATTCAAAGTTAATGGACAACGACTAAAACACTTTCAAGAACTTTGGACCAAGGAGGATACAACCATGGAGCTTACGGACCCACCTTCGGGTGGCACTTAAACCGGTGTGTTCTTTCCATACTCAGTAGTAGTAGATTTTCTTTTCTTTATTTTACACTTTTTTGGAATTTTGCCTCTAGTATACTCTTTTCAACATTGAGGACAATGTTTGTCTTTAAGTTGGGGGGAGTGTATTAGACTTTTTGTTAGTATTTTTATTAGCTTTTCTATAAAAAGTGAAAACAATAAATCGCCATCACTCATCTTCTAACCATCGTTTAAGCCCTCTTAAACTGTCACTTTATCGGATGTTTGTGTATCAATGACATTCTCAAAATTGTTTATGGCTTGACAACATTGTTTTTCCCTTCATGGAATTTACCATTAATATGCCCCCTATGAAAAGTTTCAAATTTCATGATTAATATCTCGAAATGGTTTGAAATTCCATGCAAGTCGTTGTGATGCATAAGTTTAAAGTAGACACGATTGATAGGAATAATTTTCTTTTTGAAGAGGAATGTGGCCATGAATATGTGATAAAATAAGAGTCTAATGAATGGGTGTGAATTGCCAAAAAAGGGGGGAAAATGAGAAAAAGAATAAAGTGCATCGTTCCCTTGAGTTCATCAAGTAGCCGGTTTTCGTGCCTCAAGAAGTATTGGAGATTCGCGTCGAAAGATGGATGTATGGGGAGTGCACTCACCAAAAAAGAGAGAATAAAACTTAGATGATTCGAGTTATTAAGTTCGAGAGGCTCTTCTAAGCCTAATGCCCAAAGGTCGTTTGACCTAGGAGTCATTAACTGAAAGCTCGATACATGGATCATTCTAAGTCAAAAAGAAAGAAACAAAAAGAAAAAAATGGCAAACTCAACACCTATGAATTAGACAATCTTTAAATAGTGCCAATTCCTTGAAAATTAGAAAGTTATGAATTGATGTTGTGTTATATTTTTTGCCCATTCAAAACGATGCGTGTATGTTATGTATTTAAACTGGAGTAGAGAAAATGACATGGACTTGATCCCATTCATAACTGTGTATATTCGTGGTAAATACTATGATGGAAAGTGCGTTATTGAGCCAAGCCTTGGACAATTGGAAGGATTTAATATTTTCTAAACATCCGATTTAGTCGCTCTTTTTGCTAGAGACTAGCAAAACACTAGTTGGGGGTGTGATTCATGGTAAATATTACATATTTAGCCCCTCATTTAGCCCCATTTTGTGCATATATGGGTACTTATTTGGTCTCTAATAAGATCGTATTTCGAATACCCTTAATCATTAGAGTTAACTCTCATGTTATGCACAAAACGTCAATATATTGAGTATTTCTGCCATTTTTATATTTTTCATACGAAGATCTCGATCTCACGATTCCAACGACTATTTATTTGTATTTTTCTGAGATCTGTGCTAATTACTATGAATTATTGAATGCAGAATACCAATTAAATGGAGAAATACAGTCGAAATACGGCATGAAATACGAAATACGGCCGCACGTACGCAATACCGCTCCATCGGGCGGGCCACATGGCAACGATCGAGCGTTTCTTGCTCAATTGAACGAACACAGCTAAACGTCGACGATGCGCACTCATGAACGTCGGATGCTGATCGAATGGCCAAAAACAACCCCGCTGCGGTGATAAGGAAGCAGGCGATTTACATACGCCGCGGGACACGTGGCCCCATCTGCGTCGTCATGCCTTCGATCCAACGGAATCGATCGAATGAAGTACATGCAAAGCAGCGAGCGACGCGAAGCTCGTATCGTCCATTCGATCGCCGTCGGACGGCCAAAACGAGCCCCGCAATTTGCAAGCGGAGAGCGGCCCGCACGTCGATGTGGTGTGCTCCCAACCGCATGATCCAAGATCCAGCGGCCTATATTCAATCCGAGCTGGGTTCGGAGCGCGGAGCGGAGCGAGCGCAAGCGAGCAAAACTCTGAACCCGTTGGGACACGTGTCGCCCCCCAGTCCAATCCCACCTCGATAGGATGGTCGAGATTTGCTCCGAAAGCAGGTTGCGGGATTGAGTGGGTTTTGAAGCAGATTTGAGTGAATTTTTAGCATCTGCAACCGACTTAAAATCCCTATAAATACCCTAGTATTCCAGAGGGTATTTACACCAGTTTTGAGCATATTTTGAGCGTATTGGAGGGGCTACAGAGCCTATTTTCGCGAGATTTTCTGGATCTTTGGAGACAGAGATCAGAGGCTCTTGCAGAAGAATTTCAGAGGCTTTTTAAGGAGTTTTGGTGATAGAAATCTCAACTTTACTCTTGTATTTCACGTATTTAGCATGTATTTTGACGTTTTGATCGTGTATTTGCTAATGAAACTGAGCTTTCTTCTCTCCATGCATGGCTAGTGCCCTCATGTGTTGGTTGTAATGTAGTTAGGAATATGTGATCATTGATTATGTAGTCTTTTTGCCCTATATATATGTTATAATCACGTATTTCATTATTTTCTACGTATAATCTAATTGAGTATGTTAATTAGAGACATGTGCATGATTAATTGAATATGATCTGAGTAGGACTTATTCTTGATGCGGTCCGAGTGGACGTATCGTGACCCGAGAGGGCATTTGTGCGTATTTTCCTCATGAAATCAATGTTATACGTGATTACTTTTTGGCACTTTTGTTTACGCGCTTTATCGCCGTACCTTCCGACGTTCTCATGCCCTAGCCGGATGAGACGTTGAGTTATAGGAAAGATATTCAAAATCATCGATTACAAAAACCTTAACGAAATCACAACCGACACCTGCTCCTCTTATTGGTTTCTTAAGTCGACTCTCCGTACTTGTTTTAGTATTTATTTCTCGTTTACTTAAAACCATCATCACGATTATCTCACCTTCGAAAGGTTGTAGTTTTTCATCGTTTTATTAATCTTTAGAAACTGATTCTTTTGGTTTACAGGTCGACTGTCCCGTGGATTCGATACCTGACTCTCCAGGTTTACTACTTGATCGATCTCCTACACTTGGGAGTAGTGCTCACACATTTTGAGACGTGTCAGACACCACATGCAACCGCATGGAAGGGAGCAAAGAAGGGCCCAAGGAAGTAGAAAATTCAATATGACATGGTTGCGTTAATATTTCACTAACGACTGCGTCAAACGAGGCTAGAGAAGGATATTTTGGAGCTTGGAGAGCCAAAACGATGCGGTTGTTTCGCTGAAACGATGCGATCATGTAAAGGGGCCATTTCTCCGGAATTTTTGCAGACATTATCAACGTGACCGCATGGATCTCGACATGACCGTGTACATGAGCTCAGTCCAAGCCAAAGAGAAGAGGAGTCATGCGGTCGTGTGGCTACCCCACGCGACCGCGTGGAGGGAGATGCCACAAGAAAGTGCATAAGCCTTACAAAGACTGAAGATCTGCTCATAACTCTATAGTTATCTTCACTTTTCTTTATTTTTTCTTTGAAGAGCGTCTCGTCATGATTCCAACACATATTTATGTGTATTTTTCTGAGATCGAGAGATTTTATACATTTTCTGAAAGACAAGGCTTCGCTGTAGAATTTATGACGCGACCGCGTGGAGTAATCCATGTGGCCTCGTCGGGTCGGGTTTTTTCCAATCCGTTAGGGTTTCTAAGTGGATATTTAAGGGTTTGTGCATGTTTCGAGAGTGGATACGTTGGCTAGAGGTGTTTTCATCTTTTTTCCATCTATTTTCTTAGTTTTAGGATTATGTTTTTGGCTTGGTTTCCTTCGTGGATTCATGTGTAACCTTGGATACTTTTTATTGCACGATCAAAGCTAAGTATTTTCTTTCTCTATTTTGTAATTTTTATTTGTTTATGCTTTCTTGTTATTCCTTTGTGTTAATCTTTGTTATTTTATACATGTGTAGTGAGTAGATTTTTATATAGGGCAATGGTGTAGCCCTATTTGTGGATTTGATCATGTGTTGATAGAAATTGATTAATTGTTGGATAATTGGTGATTATAAATATGCTAGGATGATTATTATTGACACACATTGATGTAACCATCGCACATAAGATTTAGGAAGAAAAGTATGGAGAACGAACAACAGAGTCTCAACCATCGAAGGCCAACAACCAAGAAAGGGACAACAACGAGGTGTGCTTAATGGCGCATCTAGATAATGAGGTAAATAATTCTGACTCTTCTGATAGTGGTAGTGATAATAGTGAATTAGAAGAGGCTTTTAAGATGTTATATATAAAGCATGAGAAACTTGTTAGTGAGCATTCAAAATTAAAAAAGATCAAAAAAAGTTAGAGGACAGTCCTAATATTTTGCTTCATGACCATGACAAGCTAAAAATTGAATATATACTTTATTGAGTGATCATGACATGCTATCTCTATCTCTAAATTGTATGAATATACATCTCTTTCAAGTAGAATTGATATACTTGTTAACGATGTATCTTTGAGTAATTTGAAGCATGAAGAATTTGTTCATAAGCTTGATGGAAATAAGAATTTAAGCACAACTTCCTCATGTAAATATGTTATTGAAGTTAGACCTAAGAACCATGATGTGCATGCTAGTTTTGTTAAGAAGAATTATGCTTTTATGTATGTTAGATTTGTATTGTGGAGTTTGCATTTGTAACCACAAGCACGCGGTTGCCGTCGTAGCGCTAATGGGTCATCTGCAGGGAGGTTGGGTAATTAAGTACTAGCGCTAATGGGTCGTCCGTAGAATGGTTCAACTCATGGAAAAAAAATCAATCTAAATGCTAGCAAAGGATGTTACTAGAGAAGGTATATCCAAAGAATGGAACACGAATTTCTAGACAAGGGTTAAGAGTTCAAAGGAAGTGATAAGGATCAAGGAAGACCTAATGAAGATGGTAATAAGGACGCTTCACCCGTATATCCAATACAGGTGAACACTCGAGACGTCCTGTACTCGAGAGTTCAATTTGGATATTTTATATTGTACACCCTGATCTTGCTATATTGTTCACGAGGTAGTTAGTGCGGACTTGCATAGGCTACCAAACCTGTAACGACCCGCTCCCGGGGCCCGTTACTTATTTGATATTTGCGCAGGTCATGCAGTTAACCAATGAAACCAAAATAGCCACGATGCAGAGATGTACAAAAATACCCAAATAGTGTCCAATTATTACAATCCATACTGTATAATATACTCCAAAAAATATACATGAAAGAAGAAAGTGCATAAAAAATAAATCTGAAAGCTGCTGTCTCAGGGTCGAACTCTGGCGCTATTAACTCAAGAGCATCTACCTCATATGTACGTTGTCTGCGGTGCCACGAAGATGGAACCGTAGGTAAGTCACAACAATTCTAGCAATAGAAAAGAAGCAGTGCAAAATATGGAACAAGCTATAGTAAACGAAAGATGGTCATGCAGGTGCAAAAAGTAAAGTATGAGCAGTCATATGTGTAAGAGGGATAAGTAAAGTACTGGTACCTGCTCAGGTGTGGTGAGTAAAGTGCATGTAATGCATAAAGTAAAGGTGACTGTGAAAGTGCAAAAATAACGTACAAGCACAAAAACTATGGCATGGCACATGATAGCAACATTATTTTAACCAACAGGCAGTGTGATGACAATAGTAAGACAACCAGGTAGATGTAGTAACACTAAAAGGCAATAGTAAAGCTAGAAACTACGTGACTTACATAGGAAAGTAATGAGCGAGCAAGAGGAAACATACGTCGCTTGACTATCTAATAGTGTAGGCTGGCCTAATAATAAGAAGTCTAGCTTAACTCCCAAACCAACCAGTCAGTCAGGGCTTGAAGGCACAGGTCACTTCTTAACCGCAGGACGAGTCCTTTGGTTGACCAACCCACTTCCCATTCCTTTCTAGACACTGATCCAGTAGTAATTTAAGACCGCTTATTATTATACCGCTCTGCCACGTTTGAGTAGTCTCGACTTAGTCAATAGTCGTGACAAAACAATGGTATCAATGAAGCTAGTGCAACAGTCTTAGCTCGAGTGCACGATATGCAACCATAAGTGCACCCATTCCTCGGAGCAACCCGTGGAATATCTACCTACCATCCCCTGCAGGGTGATGGTACAGCTTACCAAATAAGGGTGGACCCGGTCACTCCCGCACACCTTGTAGCTCAAGACTACCCTGTATCACGTGTATTACATTCATACTAGTATTAGTATTAATATGGATTCATGGGCCCATCACATCATCAACAGATAAGCATTCAATAGGATGGTTCCACGATATACCATTCAATCATTACTTTTCAATACGGTGCGTCAATCCGTTGTTTCAAAGGTAAAGACACTAATGACAGTTGTGATAGACCGACTTACATACCAATAAAGTTATGCACAATAGTCTCACTCCAAAGATGTTCAAAGGCATTAATAACACTCCAAAGAGTTTTGCTTGTTTAAAAGTCAAGGCAGAAGCCTCAGCAGAGAATGTCAGTCCTGAGCAATGCTTTGAAGTCCAACAAGTATGATACCGATCCATGCTTCGAGCATGCGGTAATTCCATAAAGTACACTTTCTAAATTTCTAAAGTTAGAATTAATTGTGACTTACGCTATCGAGATCGTCGTAGTAAGACGAGGTTGGATCTAGAGCTTCTAAAGATGCCGGTGCACTAGAAACGACACCTGCAAACACATGAAATCATTAGTTACAGGCTACCCTATTTTCTATCTATTTAATTTGATCGTTTTTATTTTATAACTGACTGAAACGGTGCCGAAAAGCGTTCTAAATTTTTATATAAGCTAGATATGATGAAAATAATTTTACTGTAGGAGGAAATATTTTTCAGAAGCTCCTGGTAATTTTTATAATTTTTAAAATTTTAAAAATCAATTTAAAAACTAATTTTTAATTAAGTAAAGTAATTATTCAACAATTTATTCTGGATGCAATCTGCATCGGAAAGTTGCAAATGAGCAGTCAAAACGACCGTCTCGAAGAGCACTACAACATATATTTTTCTCATGTATCAGTGTACATGAAAATAATAAGTTACAGATGTTCGAACAAAAATAATGTATTTATCTTTAGGGTTAAAAATTTATTCTGGAAAAACTAAGGTCTGATTGAGATGAAACCAGCGACATTGGATCCAGAATGTCATTTCTGATTTTCTGGAGCTGGCCTTGCATTTTTCTGACTTGTATATTATTCATTGTCAATTATTACTATTAAACCCAAATTTTCTAATTACTAAAATACTTAAATACGCAAATATGTTACGAATACATATTTAATACGTATCAATATTACTCACCTCCGACGCTCTACACTCGTGCATGGGGTGGGTTGCGCTGTCGTCGTTGTCGGATGCGGGCGATGACGACGGCGGATGGCGGCGAGGGGGTCGATGGCGGGGTACAACGGCGAACGAGCATGGGGAAGCGGCGACGGGTCTGGGTGAAGCTGCTGTGTGAAGCCAGGTGGCAAAGGACCCGTCGAAGATGGGGCTTGGTGGCGAAGGCGGGAGAGGCGGTCGACGTTGGCTTCTGCTGCGACGACGTGCGGTGAACACGGAGGCGGGGCGGCAGTCGAGGCCGTCGGGGCTTCGTGCTATTCGAACGGCACTCGGAACGTGGCGGAGACGGTGGGCTAGGATGATGGTGAAGGGGCGGAAGCGAGGGCGTGCGGGTGAGGCAGCAAGCACGGAGGGAGACGGCGAGGTGGTCGTTGACGGTGAGACCACCGAAGGGAGGGGCTGCATGAATGGGAGAGCGCGGGTTCGGGCGGGGCTCTCGTCGGAGCGTGGGGACGCGAGCTTAGCTCTCGGAGGAGGGGGTTCGTGTGGTCTTTGGGGGTGGAACGTGCTTTGTCGACGGTGGAGGGATGTTGCGGCGTCGTAGGGTGGTCGGAGCACGACGACGACGCCTCGCCTGAGGGAGGGGGAAACGAGAGAGAGAGTGAGACTGTGTATGTGTGGGTTGCGTAGGTTGATCCTAGGTAGAGGGAGAGGGTGTTAGAACAAAGAGTTAGGGGGAGGCTTGCGTGAGTTTTGACGTGCGTGAGTTGTTGGCTGAGTGAAGGGGAGAGGGATTAGTGAGGGGTTTAAATAGTTAAACTAAATTAATATAAAGCTAAGTATGAGTTAAATACTTAGTTAATGAAATTAATGATGTTAGGTGTATTAAATGATAGGTTTAGTTAGTCAAAGTTATTAATCAGGTTAGGTTCAGTGATTGACTAATTTAAGAATTTTAGCTAAAATGTATATCACATGGCTGCCAAAATCAGGGTTGGTAGTGGTAATTAAGGGAAATTAGAATAGTAATTAGGGTAACGTAAAACAGTAATTAGTGAAATTACAATTTTGTCCCTGATGTTAAACGACTCCGAAAAATTACGTAAACATATCCACCGATTTGTATCGTCGCGAGGATCGCGAATACGAGATCTATTTTGGGGTTTAAGCTACGGAGATACGAGTTTTAGGCCAAAATGTTTAGGAGGCAGGTTTGCAAGTTCTCTATTGATTTGACTTCAGAAAATTACGAAATTAATATGGGAAGCCTTAAATGATCATAGAATGATACCATAGAAGTTTGAAAACGTTTTGATGTTGTTTGTATTGAAAATTAATTCGTTAAGCCAAAACAATAATATCTAAAAATGAATTTTTATCAGATTATTTAGAGATATTTAATGAAACCCGAATTTACTAAAATACTTCATAACTAGTCTGATACTTCAAAATATTTTTATAAGAAATTTATGAAATCGTAAAACTCCTGACGAACCATTATAAAATAGTTTAAATTTTTTTTGAAAATAGGTTAAATATGTGAATAGTTGTGTTGATGAAAACAGGCCGTTACCGGGGGGACAGCATACAACCGTGTAGGTTATTCTGCTGTCAAATTCGACGGTGTCAAAACGTAATAATCTTACACGATTCAAACTAAGCCCTATCTAACTCGGCTAGGATCCTACCTCATATGGTCCATCAAAACCTTTGGGGCCCTTTTTCCTTCTTCTCCAATGGCCCAAGAGCTAGGGTTTGGAGTTTGGCTTTGGGGTTTTGAGAAAAATGGCAGCAGAGGAGAGTTGTGCATAAGTGAAGGCTACGAGGCTAGGAAACCTTTCTCTTTTTTTCCCAATTTCCTCTCTTTTCCCCCAAAATTTTCCTCTTTTTAATCTCCCCTTGATCCACCTTACCCTCCCCAAATCCCTCTCATCATGACACCTAATTATGGGGTAGGTGGGACTTAACATGGTTAAGCCACATCAAGGTGGAGGTGGCTTAACATGATTAATTAGGATTATAGATTTGTAATAAAATAAAAATACATTGAGGAATACCTAGTACTCTCCCATATACACGTATTTATTTATGTATACTCCTTTAAATAATTCCAAAGGAAGTTATAAAATTTATTAAAAATAATTTTAATATCTCAAAAATTAAAGAAAAATATACAAAAGCTTCCCAAAAATTTATACGCACATTTATACGCCCAAGAATATGTATTAATACACGTATATAAATTTTACGGTCATTACAGGTGGTATGTGTCTTAGAGGTGGTACATGCATAGGAAAATAAACTCATATCAAAATTTTTAACCTATAAATTGTATGAGTTACCTTCCGTGGTGTAGGATGTCGATGATGTGTGAGACACAGAAGCGGATACCATGTACTCCCAAGATGCTTTAGGTGGCATGTCGAAGAATTGGCCTTCATTCATCCTTGTCATGTCCTCTTGCAAGTCAACATGCAGTCCTCCATGGAAGAAACAAAGTGGCCAAAATGTGTCGACGCCATGCTGCGACAGTCCATCCACCACTCTGATGAATCTCCCCAAGTTTGATAAAGAGTCTCTCCATCAAGCTGAGTGAAGTTAGCAATCGGTTCCCTTGGTGTTTGGTATCGCTTCGCCTTATCCTCGATAATAGATGTGGCTCCTCCACCAAAATTCACCCCCCTGATGGTGTGGTCACAATGATCAGATCCCTAGCATGTATTTTTGATTGCCATTGTGAAATGGAGGTTTAGGTTAAATTTTGGGCAATTTCTTAGAAGTGGGTATCGATCGATGTGCTGGGGGAGGGCTAAGGCAATTGGCCTTGGTTTGAAAGAAAATTTTCTAGGAGATTCTTAAGGTCAGACTTCTATGGAGGCGGAGGCATATAAGTCTCGGAGTATGGATGGGAGGGTTCATAGGGCAGGTTGTAGTGTTGGATATGGACGACATGTATACACCCATGAGGGGATGTATGAGGGTATACGGACCTCAGATGTCGCGTGCATGAAAGCATGTGCGAAGGGACCCTTTTCATGTGTGAAAAGGACCACTCGATAAGTGGAAAAAGTCACTTTATAAGTGCAAAAAGGCACTTGATAAGTGCATAATGAAGAGGATAAGGAAATGTGCTAATATAAGCTAATAAGCTTATATTTGGTTATTTCCTACAATAACTATCCCTAAAGCCTATAAATAGGACCCAAGGGTTAGTCATTTTAGGCTAATCCTTCATGCCATAAGTTTGCATAAGGCAAAACTTTTTCCTCTTCTCCCTTCCATTTTGTTCTTCTTCTAAATAGAGATTTAGACGATGGAAACTCTGCTTCGATCCTCTGTGACGAAGTACTGACCGTTGTGGCGAATCCAAGGGCAAAGTTCAGAGACTATAGCGCTGTGTACGCTAACGTAAGTTCTCTTTCGATCCTCCATGCTCACGCGACAAGATCCTACAGTGGTATCAGAGCCATACGTGTTCGCTCCGGTCTCACCGATGAACGAGGCGTTGTCTTTTTCACGAATGAGTTTCCTACCATTATGGATATGGTAGGAGCGCATCGTTACAGAGAGAATCGTAGCAGTTGTTCTTTTCACGTTAGGGACTTCTGTCATTACGGATATGGCAGGAACTCTCCGTGACGAGAAGAACTGACCGTTCATCTCGCCAAACTCGCACTCTTCATGGATGCTGAGTCTCCATTCAATAGGGAATGTGAACTCTCTTCATGTGGAGCGTGAAGTTTGCGGTCGTGAATGTATGTTATTTTTTATGGCACACTGCCATTGAAACATAACTACTTTCTCGATGAACGGGTGTCTCATCAGAGAAGATAGTAGTTATTCTCAACGGAGAAGATGACCTCTTTGGTGCATGATCGCCATGGCCATATGGGCCATGGAGGCTATGCATCCCCCCTCCCCATGCGGAGGGGGTTGGCTACGGCCAATGACAACCAAGATCCCCCCTCCGGGAGGGGGGTGTGCAAACCGGACCCCAAAGGAAGGGGAGGCCGGCCATGGCCAAGGGGCCATGGCCGGCACTGGCCAGCCTCGGCCAGGGCAGGGCCCCCTGGCCGGCCAGGGCAGAGGCCCTGGCTGAGGGCCAGGGCCCCCTTGGCCAGCCCTGGCCGGCCTCGACCAGGGCAGGGGCCGAGTGGGCCAGGGCCCCCTGGCCGGCCAGGGAGGCCGGCCTCGGCCAGGGCCCTGGCTGAAGGGCCAGCGCCCCCTGGCCGGCCCAGGCCGGCCTCAGCCAGGGCAGGGGCCGAGGGGCCAGGGCCCCCTGGCCGGCCCTGGCCGGCCTCGGCCAGGGCAGAGGCCCTGGCCGAGGGCCAGGGCCCCCCTCTGGTCGGCCCTGGCCAGCCTCGGCCAGGGCAGAGGAGGCCCTGGCCGAGGGGCCCTGGCCGAGGGGCCCTGGCCGAGGGGCCCTGGCCGAGGGGCCCTGGCCGAGGGGCCAAGACTCCCCCTTTGCCGGCACTGGCCGGCCTCGGCCAAGGCAGAGGCCCTGGCCAGCCCTCGCCGAGGAGGCCCGGCCCTTGGCCAAACCATGACCGCCGAGCCCCGGCCTCGACCAAGGTGATGGGGGGGTCTGCATGGCCGGCCCATATGGGACTGGTGGCAGTTGCATACGGCAAAACCCCACGAAAGGGGAAATTCGGCCTTGGCGCAGCTACGGCTCGACCCCGGCGATGGCCGGTGCAGGCCAACACCTCCCGCTACAAAATACGTTTGCAAAATATGTTTGAAAAATACGTTTTCAATATTGGAAATATTGAACGTTGTTCTAGATGGTGATAGGGATCGTAATGACTTTTCTGATTCTAGAACAACATCTTCAATATTTTTCGAAATTAACTTATCAAATATAATAATATCATTCCAAGTGGGATTTTTCCAAGTGGGAGTGATATTAAACTAGTCTGAAATTTCCACATTCAATTGATTCAGCGTCGCAATGGATCATGATTTGGCCAGTGGTCTTTTGGACTAGTTTGTAGGACACCTCGGCTCTGTCTGGGGGTAGTGAACCATAGATTAGCCATTCCCCTGGTCGGTCCGCTGGCCGAGACTGCTGAATTATGAAAATGTCTAAAATAATCACTATAAATATGAAATTTATGCAATGTTTTTTGATCGAACCTTCTTTTTATATCTTTTGCAGCATTTTAAAGCTAAAATGTCTTCCGCTTCTAAGAACATCGTCGCTGAGTTAAACAAAGGTGAAAAACTCAACGGCGATAATTACAAACTATGGTCCATGAAAATACAATATGTTCTAGAGGATCAAGATGTGCTCGAAACTCTGAAGAACATAATGATTGAACCAGAGTTGGGCACTACAGCCCAACACAGAAGAGACAAGGAAGCTTTTGATGCTTGGTCTCGGAAGAACAAGATTGCTCACATTACATTGTTGTCCAGTATGACCGATGACATAATGCGCATCTTCCAGAGCATGACCTAGCCATGGACATATGGTCCAAGCTAGAGGAGAAGTTTGGTGGCACCTCGGTGTCCAAACTTCGTTCTTTAACTATAAGATTCGATTCGTACAAGAAACGTCCAGATCATTCCATGGGGAAGCATCTGTGACATATGGCGAATCTCATCTCAGAGTTAAAGGATGCAGGTCATGTGCTCACTGATGAGCAACAAATCCAAGCAGTCTACGTTCACTACCAAATGGGTGGGACCAAATGAAGATGCATCTCACTCACAATGAGAGCATCAAGAACTTCAGCGATGTTTCTAAGCACCTCGAGTTAGAGGAAGAGCGGCTTGCGGCTGCCAAGCCAAGTGCAGAAGTGCACATGGTTGCCAGTTCCTCACACGGGGAAAAGAAACGGAAAGATCGTTTGAAGTTTACTAATGAACGTAATAAGCAACCAGAGTCTACCAAGAAACCCAAACATAAGGGTGGGCACAAGAAATGTCACAAGAAGAAGGACTTGAAGAAGATCAAGTGTTTCAAGTGCAACAAGTTAGGTCACTATGCTGGTTCATGTATGAGTGGAGGTGACGAGGTAACTTGTAATAATACTAGTTACATATGTGTTTCTAGTTCAATATTTCTTGTAGAATCTAATCCATTTTGGATAATTGATTCAGGTGCCACCGACCACATAGCAAGGGACAGACAGTCCTTCGTGGAGTATCATCGGATACCCCAAGGAACGAAGTGGATATATGTAGGAAACAACACACGTGTTGAAGTGAAAGGCGTTGGGACGTGCAAGCTCGTCTTGGACAACGGCCGCACTATCCTACTTCATGATGTTCTCTTCGCTCCGGATATTCGAAGGAATATTATATCTGTGGTCGTTTTAATGGGTCTTGGTTATAGTTGGTTCTTTCATAGTTGTAAAGTGGACTTGTCTTGTAATAATTCTTTAATTGGTTCTGGGTATGTTTTCAAAGGATTTGTTGTATTAAATACAATGTATGATTCCTCATTTTATAATGAAAATTTCATTGTTGCAAATTCATCAAATTATGAGTCAGATGTAATTTGTTGGCATGCAAGGCTTGGTCACATTGGACCAACACGAATGGATAGACTTGCTAAACGTGGCCTTCTATCCAATGTTTCAAAGGTCGAAATGTCGTCGAATTGCGAACATTGCCTTGTAGGGAAATCTTGTCGCAAGCCGTTTGGAACTGGCACAAGGGCCGAGGTTCTATTACAGCTCATCCATTCGGACATATGTGGTCTGATGAATGTCAAGACAAGACGCGGGAAGTCCTATTTCATCACTTTTATTGATGACTTCACCCGATTCGGTCATATCTATTTGATATCCCGCAAAAGTGAAGCATTAACTTGCTTTAAAAACTATATGAGTTTGGTGGAAAATCAATTAGATCGCAAGATTAAGGTCTTGCAAACCGATAGAGGCGGTGAATACCAATCAACAAGTTTTAAGGAACTTTGTGATGAAAAAGGCATAGTTCATTAGGTAACTATGCCTTATACTCCGCAACAAAATGGTGTTGTAGAAAGGAGAAATAGGACTTTAATGGAAATGGTCCGTTCAATGATGGCGCAAGCCAACTTGCCAATCACCTTTTGGGGTGATGCATTATTGACGGCCTCTTTCATTTTGAATCGCGTACCCTCAAAATCAGTTAGCTCCACTCCTTATGAGTTGTGGAACCAAAGGTCTCCGGACTTAAGCATATTAAAACCTTGGGGGTGTGCATCCTACGACATATTTCCTCCCATAAGTATGGCAAACTTGGGCCAAAGGGGAGGAAATGTATCTTTATACGATACGCAGAAAACTCCAAAGGTTATGTTTTCATTGGTCAGGAAGACAATGGAGGACTAATTGAATTTGAGTCGAGGGATGTCACTTTCTTGGAAAACGAGTTTCCAAGACAGGGCGAGATAAGTCAGGACTTATCTCTATTTGAGATTTATGATCAAGAAGGATTACCACATTCGAGTGGGAGAATTCTTGGTGAAGAGGAAAATACGTTTCAACCTTCACCAATGGATGATACGAATGATGCGAATCCTATTCCATACGGGAATAATGATCCAAGTGGGAGCATTTCTAATGACATTCTAAGTGGGAGTGATATTAGAATTGATCTAAATTCGAGTCAACAAGGACTTGAAGAATCTCAAATACGACGTAGTAGTCGTACAAGGTTAGCTCCTCTAAGATTTGAGGATGAATTCCCACAAATCTTTATGACTTTACTACAAGAAGATGACGAGCCTGCTACTTTCAAACAGGCCGTATCATGCCCTGCAAAAGACAAATGGATAGAAGCGATGAATGAGGAATTAGAATCCATGAAAGTTGACCAAGTCTGAGACTTTGTTGACTTACCCAGAGGACGTAGAGCTATTGGGAACAAATGGGTTCTTAAGATCAAGCATAAGGCTGATGGCTCTATAGACAGATATAAAGCTCGCCTTGTCGCGAAAGGTTTTACGCAACAGGAAGGGATAGACTACGAAGAGACCTTCTCACCTGTTGTTCGTTTTACCTCGATTCGCTTAATTCTGGCTTTGGTAGCTTGCTTAGACCTCGAATTACATCAAATGGATGTAAAGACTGCCTTTCTCAATGGAGAATTGGACGAGGAGATCTATATGGAAAAACCAACATGGTTTGTAAAAGAAGGAAACGAATATAAGGTTTGTAAACTTCGTAAGTCCATATATGGTCTTAAACAACCCTCGAGGCAATGGTATATACGATTTAAGTTGTCTTATCAAATGGTTTTACCATGCTTGATGAAGATAATTGTGTATATATCAAGAGGATCAAAAGCAAGTATGTTATTATGTCTCTATATGTAGATGACATTTTAATAGCCGGAAATGACAAGGGCTCTGTGATGAATATCAAGGCTTGGCTTTCATCAGTATTTGAGATGAAAGACATGGAAGAAGCCGCATATATCCTTGGAGTTAAGGTTTCAAGGAATCGTTCGAAGAAACTTCTTTCTCTTTCACAAGAGACTTATATAAAGAAGGTTCTAGAACGTTTTAATATGCAAGACTGTAAGTCCATTGATACTCCAATAAGCAAATGCGATAATTTATGTCTGAAGATGTGTCCTACGAACTAAAAGGAAAAGGAAATTATGGAAAAAGTTCCATATTCCAGTGCAGTTGGTAGTCTTATGTACGCTATGATGTGTACAAGACCGGTCATCTGTTTTACCGTTGGAATGGTAAGTCGTTACCAATCCAATCCAAGGCAAGCACACTGGAAAGTGGTTAAGAGGATAATGCGGTATCTTAAAGGGACTACAGACTATGCTTTATGCTATCAAGGAAATGCCTTGAGGCTCGAAGGCTACACTGATGCTGATTGGGCGGGTGATCTCGATGAGCGACGATCAACCTCAGGACATGTTTTTCAACTCAGATCTGGTGCAATATCCTGGAGTAGCAAGAAACAATCCTGCATCTCACTTTCAACTATGGAAGCCGAGTTTGTAGCATTTAGCATGGCAGTCCAAGAAGCTGTTTGGCTTAGGAAGTTCTTAGACAAGCTAATTGATGCAAGTGACTCAGATGTTGTACCAATATACAGTGACAGTCAAGCATCTATAGCCTATGTCAAAGATCCAAAGTTCCATTGTAAGACCAAACACATTGATATCCGCTACAAATTTGCAAAAGACTATGATAAGAACAAGAAGGTAGACATTAGATACATATCTACACATGAGATGATAGCGGATCCGCTTACGAAGGCGATCCCCAGAGATGTGTTTTACAAACACTTATCTTCTCAAGGATTGCGTAAGAGCTGAGTTGTATCAATGTATATTCCCATGTCTATGAAAGATCAAATTTAATAAAAGAATAAGTTCTTTTTGACATTGCATATGAGTTTCTTGAAAATGTTTGTGTACATTTGTTTTAATCTCAGCTGGTTTTTTGTATGTCGGACAGATTAAGGTTGGCTCTCTCACATGAGCAACCGCCTTTATTCTATCAGACGGATAAGATAAAGATGAGACCTGTTTAAAATCAAAATCGTCAGACGGATGATTTAGAGTCATGACTTAAACAAAATGGTCGTATGAAAGATCGGCATCATATGGATGCTTACAAAAGATCTAAAAAGATTTTTAAATCTTATCTGTCTTATGCAGGATGTGAGTCCATGAAATTACTGAGTAGTAAAAGGGACTCAAAGTCAGACATTGTGGTGTATGATCATCATCCTTGCAACATCATTAAGACATACGCTCCCTGGGAAAGGAGTGATGTTGTAATAAGTATTCATATTACGTATGCATTTGACCATTGGGTTAGAATAGTAATTGTGTTTACTATTATGTGAGACCCAAAGACCACATGGGTCTTAGCTTCTTACCCTTATGGACTCTTATTGGTTCCTTTAGATTTGACTGGGTGATCGTTATCTTAGCATGTTGCTTATGGACGATGGTAATTCGGTCCGGAGGGGCATGTTAGAAAAAGCAAGTCAAGTCAAGATCGAAAGGATCGCAAGAAGAGGAAGATTAATTTCATATTCACATTTGGACTTTAGAGATTCAAAGCTGGCCAGCTAATTGTAATCCAGATGGGATTCAATTGTTGAATATAAAGTATAAGAAATGTGAAGAAATTATCTAGGGTAAAACATGCGTTGATCTACTCAACTTTGCACAACAGCGGACTCTATGCGCATGGCGGTCACACGGTCTATTTCTCGGTATGACAAATTGAAGAACTAAAAGGAAAAGATGTTTCCTTACAATCCCCTCAAGTGTGAGTGGGAGATGTTGGATATGGACGACATGTATATACCCATGAGGGGATGTATGAGGGTATACGGACCTCAGATGTCGCGTGCATGAAAGCATGTGCGAAGGGACCCTTTTCATGTGTGAAAAGGACCACTCGATAAGTGGAAAAAGTCACTTTATAAGTGCAAAAAGGCACTTGATAAGTGCATAATGGAGAGGATAAGGAAATGTGCTAATATAAGCTAATAAGCTTATATATGGTTATTTCCTACAATAACTATCCCTAAAGCCTATAAATAGGACCCAAGGGTTAGGCATTTTAGGCTAATCCTTCATGCCATAAGTTTGCATAAGGCAAAACTTTTTCCTCTTCTCCCTTCCATTTTGTTCTTCTTTTAAATAGAGATTTAGACGGTGGAAACTCTGCTTCGATCCTCTGTGATGAAGTACTGACCGTTGTGGCGAATCCGAGGGCAAAGTTCAAAGACTACAGCGCTGCGTACGCTAACGTAAGTTCTCTTTCGATACTCCATCCTCATGCGACGAGATCCTACATGTAGGTATATGGGTATGGGGGTGTACAGGTGGGCATAGTATGGGCAATGGGTGTAAGTATGGCCCGGTATTCCGCACGCTTTGCAAACTACCACAACATGCAGGGAATCTTCATCGCCTCACATCTGAGCGCCTTGTGTCATATAGGCATTAAAATCTCCAATGTATGATCCATTAGGCATCAACATAATGCTCCAAGTGCACCTGCAAAACAAATAAGAGAAACAAAGAGAAGTGCGTCAATGGCACAAGAGAATGGCACAAATAGATGGGGTGGTGGGGGAAAATTTTTGTTCATTATTTTTATATATGCACGAAGACTAACTAACCTAGAATTAAACTAATATCAATCTAGCGCAACCACATCGGCAACGACGCCAAAAACTTGTTGTGGAGTTTTGCATTTGTAACCGCAATAGCACAACTGTCGTCATAGCGCTAACTGGTTATCTGTAGGGAGGTTGGGTAATTGAGTACTAGCTCAACCCTAGGTTGTGATTAGCTACGTGGATTGGATATGCAGAATAGGAAGAAATAAACAGAATGACAGGGCTTTAGGGCTAGGTTTCACTCTAATGTGGATCGAACAAGGGATGAACTCGTTGCATGGCTATCGAATCGATCCTAGGGTGTGAGGTTGTCTGACCTAAAGGAAATTACATACCCCCCACTTACATGAAGCCATGATAGGATCTTCCATCATGTTATTTCATGCCCCCTACTTCCATGATGCCATGACACGACTACCCCTTATGACTAAACCTACTCCTGTAGCGCATAGCCACACGACGGATGTATTAAGTGGAAAATATCCCCCAACCACTGTTCATCCATTTTAGGGACAGAAACTTGGTCAATACTAGGAGGGCTCTCATTACGGCCCAACTCCCATTGGCGACGTAATTAGGGTAAATTGCACATAGGGATTGAAACCCTAGAGTAATCCCAACTCCCGTTGGCCATCAATCTAAGAGATCAATATATGTGGATAATAATCTTCTTAAGCATTACCGTAATACGACGGTTCATTAGCCAAACACTGAATTCAACCCATAATCAATCCACGAAAGAGATTAACCATGCCCTAGTTAAAATTTAGCTACAAATCATTAGGAAATACGAGGATAAATAGGAGGTGCAATAAGAAAGCATATAGAACATAAGGAATACCAGCAAAACAAATAGAAAACAAATAAAAAAGCAAGATATACTTATCTTAATGGTTTGCATACAAGGGTTGTCAATTCATGCTTAAAATCAAAAAGAAATGAAGTAAAAACTAATCTAAAACTAATCTACTCCTAAAACTATAAAAAGAAAATTAAAAGAGTAAGAAAAATGCTTCCAAGGGTCAGCTCCCTCCTCAAAATGGCACTCCAGCACTTAAATAGTCACCCAAAACCCTAACGGGTTTATGAAAAACCCGATCCGACACGACGGCGTCGAGAATCGACGCGGTTGTATCGTTTTGGGAAAGTTACGCATCCCCAAGAGCTTCAGCATATGTGGATCGATGCGGTCACGTCGTGATTCGACGAGTCGTGTCTCTGTGGCAAGAATCAATGCAGTCAATTGAAACGGTCGCTTCGTTGCTACTCCGACTACGTCAACCCAAGATCTTGGGGGTCTTGGAGCTCGGTTAACGTGGTTGTGTCGTGATCCACGTGGTCGCGTCGATGTTGTCTCTGAATTTCCAGTAAGGTGACCCTCTTAAATGACCGTGTTGTTTGCGTAATGCAGTCGCGTCGATCCGCTTTGGTTTTGCTCTATCTTAGCCCCTTGTGATGCGGTCGCGTGGGACATGCCCATGCGGTCGCGTCGAATGCTTCCAGCTGCATGCTTTGGGCCTTCTTGGCTCCCTTCCACGCTGCTGCATGGGGTATCCCACGTGGTCGTGTGGCGCTTGTTTCCTTCAGATTTAACTTCTTTTGATCCCACTTCTTTGCCATGCTTCTTTCATTTGATTATTTGACTCCATTTAGCTCTTCTAAGATTGATTTTGACCTAAAACATGCACAAACACCCAAGGAGTAAAACAGAATGATAATATGATGAAGTGGTAATAAAAGTGAGGATTTGTCTGACATTATGCAAGGATAAACCACACTATAAACATATAAAATATCCACTCATAAATTTCATGCAATAAAGGTAGTAGATCCAATGCATACAATGTTCATCATAATCATTTGGATAAATCCCTTGTTATGCATCATGCCAGAAACCATGTTAAATTTAATATGCATGATAATATTTGGGTTCCTCAGAATTTAAGCATATTTGACAAAAAAATGCATATATAGATAATATTATGAAAGATATGCATAAAATTTATGATTACTCGTATATGCATGCTAGGAAAACAAATCCTAATCGGATTTGGGTTCCTAATGGATAATTATTCTAGTACCCATTATTTGTATGGTATCCATGCTCATATGCTTATCTTGATAATATCTTAATTAAATAGAATTAGTTAAAATTTAATTTGATAGTTTTGATAAGATTAGAATGTTTAGATGACGAGTTTTGATCATATTTTACATTCTGTTATGAGTAGTCGACTAGTTTATATAATGTAGTCGACCAGTTTTCTGATTCTGTCACAGAACATTCGGATTCATGTTAAGTAGTCGACCACTATAGATTTACATGTTGACTAGCACCCTGGTAGTCGACCAGTAACCCTAATGTAGTCGACTAGTTTAAGAAATTCCAGAAAGATATTTAAATTTCATTCTGTTTTATATATACTTCTGTTTTATGATTATTTTTGGTTATTCTCATATGAAGAACTCATTGGGCTAATATTTACTTTTGTGGGGTGCTTAAGAAATTTTTATTTCAGGTGACTTTGAAATAGACTTGGATAATGGATAGTGTGTGCTCCAAATATATGGCCAGTAACCCCAAGCTTTTGAGCTCAATTCACACGAAGAATTGTAGGGATCGTCTAACCCTTGCAATACTAACAACACACACTAGAGGGGGTGAATAGTGTAATGGCAATAAAATTGATCAAATAAAATTTAACTTGCAAATGCGGAATTATAAATGCAAGAGGAATTAAATGGCACAATCAATCCAAACGCAAACACAAAGTTTTACCCTGGTTTTCCAAACTTGGGTACATCCAGCCACACCAATATTCACTATATTCCCACACAGAGAAGTGAATACAAATCTCACAAGGAGATACCCCCACAAAGAGGATTTATGCCCTACACAAGGACCCAACCAATCCTACACAAGGATCAAGACCCCCACACAGAGAATCACTAACTCCCACTCAGAGAATTAGGGTTAGCCCTACACTAGGACACTCGAACTCCCACAAAGAGAGTTAATTCCCACAAAGAGAATTCTCAAGTCCCACAAAGAGACAATCTCCCACAAAGAGAGTACTATAATCCCACAAAGAGAAATATGAAAACAAATTACACCCTGTAAAGTAAATACTCTTACCTATGCCTTGAGATGCTTACTCATGAATGAATGCAAGGCATGGAAGAGGATCTCCAAGTGATGGAATATGCTTGAGAGCACTTGGATGATTTCCCTTGAGCTGGACTTCAATGCATGAAGGAAGATGAATGCTCAATAGAGGAAAATGAGGGATCTTGAGAGTGGCTTATTGATCTCTTGAGATTTTCTATAGAGTCAAGAGTTTATCAAATGTTGTCAAGAGTTCTCAAGAATGGCAGCACACTCATATATATAGGAACCCTATATCAAGCCCAAAAACCCAAAGAAACAGCCAAATAATCAAATCTGCAACGGCTAGAAACTGGGTGAAAACGACAGGAACATTCGACTGATGATCATAAGACAGTCGACTGATCAACGGCTAGAAAATATCCAACGGCTATAATCTGAGCCAGGACAGTCGACTGACGAAGTCAATACAGTCGACTGACAAATAGGACTGGCGCCTGTTAATCCTTCAGCAGACGACTGCTGCAGGGGATGGATCGAAACAGAGAGCTGCACTCTTTCTCCAAGTCTTCGCACAGGCGACTGATGTTAATACTACAGTCGACTGTCAAATAGTCAGGTGACTGTACATTCTTCATCAGTCGACTACTGTAAAGTATGGAGAGAAGACAGAGAGATGCAGAGATTGCACTTACGCTAGACAGGCGACTGTTGGCCAATATCCAGGTGACTGTAAATATACAGGCGACTGGAAATCGATCGACAGACGACTGTGCGTAAAGCTTAAGGTTGAGTCAATAGAAATGTTGACTTGAGCAGTGCATATCAGGCGACTGTAGAAGGATCTACAGGCGACTGGAAATCACCCAGTCGGCTGTGTTTCCCTCAACAGGCGACTGACGGAAAGAGTGAACCTATTGGGTTGGATTCTATGATAATCCTAAGGTTCACTAAGATGGTTAAATGCATGTGCATGAATGAGCAAACCATCTAGCAAGGCATTACATCAACCCTAGACTCAAAAGAGAGAGAAAGTAATAAAGTAAATTACATGGATTACAATGCTTTTTTAAGAGTCTAAGTCTTCAATCTTGATGCCTTGAAAGCTCTCCATCATCTCCAAGCTTTGGCACTCCTTGAGTCCAAACTTTGGCCCTTCTTCACATGATGTCCATCCTTACACCAAGTGATTAGTCTCCAAGAAAGATATCCTTGAAATAAAATGAGAGACTAAAACATGAGATTCATTAGCAACAACATAATGTTGTGATCATCATCAAAATAAGATTGGTATGAAACACCAATACTCAACAATCTTCCACTTTTTGATGATGACACACATTATGTAAATCATAAAGAATTAAAGCACAATGCTAATGATCTCACCCTACTTATATGCACCAATTAAATAATGAGCTACACAAAGGTAAATACTCATAAACCAATAACAACATGGTGACATATAATAGGCATGGGTTACATAAAACAATTGTAAAGAATAACGACATGCAACCATGAATGGTTTATCTAAACTCATGTATCTCTCCTTATTGAGATATCTCTCCCCATATGCATATGTATATATCTCTCCCCCTAAAGATATGATCACATAATGCATATATCTCTCCCCCTTGACATCGTCAAAAAGGCGGACATCAAAAATATCCCCCCTGTGTCATCTTAACCAAGATGTGACAATATACAAGAAAAGAAAGATATGTATGATACCAAATTTAACAATTTAGTGGTATCAATTCACTATCCCATGCTCCCCCTAGATCATAGAAATGGTCAACTTTTGACTTCTAGAATCTAATACCATTTAATTAATGGAGCCATGGGCCTTAAAATGTATCAAAGCAATAGATATGGAAAAATCAAGCTTCAAAGATACACAAGGATATTGCCAAAAACAATGAGACATGAAACAAGTTGGCAATAAACAAGAGGTTTGGTTTGAGACCCAAAATAACCAAATATAAATAATGATCTCAAATAACCTCCGAAATGAGAGTTAAAATATGTCTTAAATTAATTTAAGCATATAATATATTAACTCCCCTATTGACATACACATGGATCATGCATGCATGTCAACAAACCCCAAGGTCCCCATTTTCATGTAAAGAGATAAATTTGAACATATTTTCAAAATCATGAAACACACACAATCAATGGGTATGCTTAAAATAAACATAGAAGCACAATACCCATGCAATATGCAAATGTGTGAGGAACCTAGACATTAGGTAACCAAACCCAAGAGGAGTTTGATTTCCTAACGTAATCACACGAGGTGATAACATCCCTAACTAGAGAGTTGATGTAACTATCTCTCTCTTACACACTAGCCTTAGTGGGAATCCATAATCTCAAGGATTTCCTAGGCAAAGGTTTTGCCTTAGCAAGAGGGAAGGATGTGGCATGCTTAGGTGTAGAAACAAATTTCTTAGCATGCAAAGAATGAGGATTTTGCTTCTTAGCAAAAAAATGAAGATTCTTCATTCTTCCTCATCACCTTGTGATCTACATGCTTCTTGTTGGTGTTATTGTTGTACAAGAAAGCATGGTGATTCTTCTTAGGTGCTTTAGCAATATTTCTTGAATTTGCACCACAAGAAGAATTAGAGGTGGGTTTGGGAACCACATTTTGAATATAACCCAAACGTCCTCTATGATTTGCCGGATGTTGTTTTTCCAACAAATCGTGGAGTGAATCCATAGAATACATAAAGCTCATGAGCTTCCGGGATTCCTCTTCACATTTCAATGTAAGTTATTGAATGTGAGCATCTAAGCTAAGGTTTTGAGCAATGAGATTTTCATTAGAAATGCTCAATTCCTTAACTTGAGAGAGAAGTGTGTCTCTCTCACAAGTGTCATAAACATACCTTTCATCATGAACTACACTTGCAATAACTAGTTCATGCATTCTACTCTTAGCAATCTTATATTTTGCTTTTAATTTATTGTAAGAGTTGATGCACTTACTAGCATTTTCGGAGACCAAATCAAATTTGATCTTGAGCTCCTCATATGAGATCTTTTCTTTCTCGATCTCAACAACATCATCATCATCTTTGCAAGAGCTTGATGACGACTTTTCTTCCTTAGCCGTGAGGCGCGAATCCTCATAGAAATTGTATGCGTCAAGCCAAGCATCCAACTCTTCTTCGTTTAATCCGGAGGGGATAGGTGTAGGACCATCCATGGCTACTAAGCATGCGTGAGCATCCTCCTTTGTATCCTCTTCTTCGTTACTAGAAGTGTCCTCACTCGAATCATCAAAGGTCCCGACAAGTCCCTTCTTGTGATTTTTGGACTTGGACTTTCCTTTCCAATACTTCTTCCCTTTACCCTTGTAAGTTTCTTTGATGGGTTTGGAAGGGCATTCGGTGGACAAGTGACCTTTTCCGCTGCAAGTGTAACAAGTAGGAACCTTGTTAGAATTGGAGGCAAACTTTGACAAAGACTTACCTTGCTTGCATTTGAGAAAAGCTTTGAATTGCTCGGCAAGATCCTCAATTTCTTCTCCACTTGCATATTCTTGCTCATCTTCTTCGCTAGGAGCTTCTCGATGGAATTTCCTCCTCCACTTGATTAGCTCCTCCTTGGCATGGAATGCAACCCCCTTTTGCTTCTCTAGCTTCTCGGGCTTCATTGGTTGAATCTCCTTCTTGTGTTGAAGCTTCACTTCATACGCTATGAGATTTCCAATGCACTCCTCAACGGTATATTTGGACGTGTCATATGACTCCAAAATTCTGTTGGCCTTTGACTCCCAACGAGGTGTAAGAGAGTCTAGGATCTTCTCAACACGATCCTCTTGGGAAATCGTCTTCCCGAGTCCCTCCAAAGCGTTCACAATATCGGTGAACCTTGTGATCATCTCTAAAATGCTTTTGCCTTCCTGCATCTTAAACATTTCATATTTAGATCTAAACACAGTTTGTTTAGATTTCTTTACCTTCGTTGTCCCTTCATGACAAATCTCCAAGGTGTGCCAAATATCATTCGCCATTTTGCACATGGAGATGCGGTTGAACTCACTAGCAGAGAGAGCGCAATGTAATGCATTCATAGCTCTCGCATTGAACTTGATTGAGTCTTTCTCCGCCTTTGTCCTAGAAGCCGCAAGAGTAGGGGGCTTCTCAAATGGCACCTCCGTGATTTTCCATAGGTCTTGACCCTCCATGTAGATCATCATTCTTATCTTCCAACTAGGGTAGTTGGTTCCGTTGAAGAGCGGGGGTCGAACGGTTGAATGACCTTCTTCATGAGACGCGGAAGAGGCGTTGAATGCCATCGTTGTAGTATGCTTTAACCTCTCTCTGATACCAATTGTAGGGATCGTCTAACCCTTGCAATACTAACAACACACACTAGAGAGGGGTGAATAGTGTAATGGCAATAAAATTGACCAAATAAAATTTAACTTGCAAATGCGGAATTATAAATGCAAGAGGAATTAAATGGCACAATCAATCCAAACGCAAACACAAAGTTTTACCCTGGTTCCCCAAACTTGGGTACATCCAGCCACACCAATATTCACTATATTCCCACACAGAGAAGTGAATACAAATCTCACAAGGAGATACCCCACAAAGAGGATTTATGCCCTACACAAGGACCCAACCAATCCTACACAAGGATCAAGAATCCCACACAGAGAATCACTAACTCCCACTCAGAGAATTAGGGTTAGCCCTACACTAGGACACTCGAACTCCCACAAAGAGAGTTAATTCCCACAAAGAGAATTCCCAAGTCCCACAAAAAGACAATCTCCCACAAAGAGAGTACCCTAATCCCACAAAGAGAAATAGGAAAACAAATTACACCCTGTAAAGTAAATACTCTTACCTATGCCTTGAGATGCTTACTCATGAATGAATGCAAGGCATGGAAGAGGATCTCCAAGTGTTGGAATATGCTTGAGAGCACTTGGGTAATTTCCCTTGAGCTGGACTTCAATGCAAGAAGGAAGATGAATGCTCAATAGAGGGAAATGAGGGAGCTTGAGAGTGGCTTATTGATCTCTTGAGATTTTCTATAGAGTCAAGAGTTTATCAAATGTTGTCAAGAGTTCTCAAGAATGGCAGCACACTCATATATATAGGAATCTTATATCAAGCCCAAAAACCCAAAGAAACAGCCAAATAATCAAATCTGCAACGGCTAGAAACTGGGTGAAAACGACAGGAACAGTCGACTGATGATCATAAGACAGTCGACTGATCAACGGCTAGAAAATATACAACGGCTATAATCTGAGCCAGGACAGTCGACTGACGAAGTCAATACAGTCGACTGACAAATAGGACAGGCACCTGTTAATCCTTCAGCAGACGACTGCTGTAGGGGATGGATCGAAACAGAGAGCTGCACTCTTTCTCCAAGTCTTCGCACAGGCGACTGATGTTAATACTACAGTCGACTGTCAAATAGTCAGGCGAATGTACATTCTTCATCAGTCGACTACTATAAAGTATGGAGAGAAGACAGAGAGATGAAGAGATTGCACTTACGCTAGACGGGCGACTGTTGGCCAATATCCAGGTGACTGTAAATATACAGGCGACTGGAAACCGATCGACAGACGACTGTGCGTAAAGCTCAAGTTTGAGTCAATAGAAATGTTGACTTGAGCAGTGCATATCAGGCGACTGTAGAAGGATCTACAGGCGATTGGAAATCACCCAGTCGACTGTGTTTCCCTCAACAGGCGACTGACGGAAAGAGGGAACCTATTGGGTTGGATTCTATGATAATCCTAAGGTTCACTAAGATGGTTAAATGCATGTGCATGAATGAGCAAACCATCTAGCAAGGCATTACATCAACCCTAGACTCAAAAGAGAGAGAAAGCAATAAAGTAAATTACATGGATTACAATGCTTTCTTAAGAGTCTAAGTCTTCAATCTTGATGCCTTGAAAGCTCTCCATCATGTCCAAGCTTTGGCACTCCTTGAGTCCAAACTTTGGCCCTTCTTCACATGATGTGCATCCTTACACCAAGTGATTAGTCTCCAAGAAAGATATCCTTGAAATAAACTGAGAGACTAAAACATGAGATTCATTAGCAACAACATAATGTTGTGATCATCATCAAAATAAGATTGGTATGAAACACCAATACTCAACAAGAATGAGGGGTCTGTGACCTTTGGAGATGACAAGAAGGGAAAGTTATTGGCATTGGCAACGTTTGTGACAAATCTAACCTTCTTATTGAGGATGTTAGTTTAGTTTATAGTTTAAAGCATAATTTGATTAGTATTAGCCAATTATGTGATAGAGGTTATAAAGTATTTTTCAATAGTGATGCATGCTTAGTTTATGATAATATGATGCATAATATTTTGATTAGAGGTAAAAGAAGAGATAATATGTATACTCTGTCTATGGATACTCATGATTCAAAAGTTTGCTTAGTTGCCTCATCTAGTGCCCTCTTCAATGGCATAGAAGATTTGGTCATGTTAACATTAAAAACATAAATAATGGTCTCTAAGACAGATTTGGTAAACAGTTTACCTACAATCAATTTTAAACTAAATAAGATTTGTGATTCTTGTCAACATGGCAAGTTGTATAAAAGTACTTTTAAGAGTATTGGTGCTCTTAATTCACGTAGGCCACTAGAACTCCTTCATAAGTATCAGCTCTTAATGGCAGTATATATGCATTTCTTATATGTGATAATTTTTCATGCTATACTTCGATATTATTTTTAGTCAATAAAAATGATGCCTTAAGATAATTTGAAATATATTTCAAAATAATTCAAAAATCACTTTCTTTAGGGATTATATTCATTAGGACTGAACATGGTAGATAATTTAAAAATGAATCTTTTCAAAAAAAATTGTGAAAATTACGGATTCACACAAAACTTTGCTTTCCTAGGGTTGTTCCACAAAATGGTGTAGTTGAGAGGAAAAACATGACACTCCAAGAGTGTGCACGCACAATGTTGTGTGAAAGTAACATTCCAAAGTATTTTTTGGGCGAAAGGTGTTTCCACAGCATGCTATGCTTTAAATAGGGTACTTACTAGAACACTTTTTAACAAGACCTCCTATGAACTTGTTTACCAAAAAGTTCATGTAGTATCTTATTTTAAAGTCTTTGGTTGTAAATGATATATCTTGAACACCAAGGATAACCTAGATAAATTTGATTCCAAATCTAATGTGGGAATATTTATTGGTTACTCCTTGCATAGTAAATCATATAGAGTTTATAACAAAAGAATATTTAATGTTGATGAGACTTTGCATGTTACTTTGGATGAATCTATTGATAAAGTGTCTCATGTTATTGATGATGTTGTTGTTCATGCTGATAATTCGATAGAACATCATGTAGTTGATAAAATTAATGATTATGCTTCTAGTTCTTTGCCTAGAGCTTTCACTGAGACTAGACATCATCCATATACACAAGTTATTGGTAGAGTTGATGAAAGTGTTAGAACTAGATCTCAAATTGAACATATGATGCATGTTGCTTTTATATCTAACATTGAGCCCAAAAAAATCAAGAAGCCTTTGCAGAAGCTCTTGGATTTTAGCTACGTAGGAGGAGCTTTTGCAGTTTGAGAGGAACCAAGTTTGGAAATTCGTTCCAAGGCCAGAGGAGCATCCAGTCATTGGGACAAAGTGGGTCTTCAAGAACAATTTGGATGAAGGAGGTCAAATACTCCGAAACCAAGCAAGGATACTAGCTTAAGGCTACTCACAGGAGGAATCTATAGAGTTCGATGAAACTTTTGCTCATGTAGCTAGACTTAAATATATTAGAATGTTACTTGCTTTTGCTTCTTATATGAATTTCACTTTATATCAAATGGATGTTAAGAGTACATTTCTTAAATGATATATTACGGAAGAGGTGTGTATTGAGCAACCTCTTGGATTTGAACATGAGAAGTATCCTGATCATGTATTCAAATTAAGGAAGGCTCGATATGGATTGAATCAAGCTTCTATATCTTGGAATGAGAGACTTAGAAATTGTTTGATTGATTCTGGTTATGATGTAGGTAGAGGAGATATCATTTTATTTATGAAAAGAATTGGTTGTGATATTATTCTTATTCAGATTTATATTGATGATATTATTTTTGGTTCTACTAATGAGAAATTTTGTCAAGATTTTGCTAAGCTTATACATGATGAGTTTGAGATAAGCCACATAGGTGAGCTCACTTCTTTTAGGCCTACAAATCAAGTAACAGAAGGAGGGTATTTTTATCCACCAAACCAAGTACGCAAAAGAATTATTAAAAAGGTTTGTGATGGAGGACACCGATGGGAAGGATACACCTATGACAACTTCTACCTCCTTGGACAAGGATGAGATGGTAAAAGTGTGGACCAAAAGGTGTATAGAGATATGATTGATTCATTGATGTATATTACTACTAGTAGGCATGATATCATGTTTAGTGTTTGTGCATGTGCTAGATATCAGTCTGGTCCAAAAGAATCTCATCTTATGATAGTAAAACACATACTTAGGTATCTTAAGTCCACATGTAAGTTTGGTTTATTTTATCCAAAAGGTAGCACATTTAATTTAATATCTTACAGTGATCCTAACTTTGCTGGTTGCAAAACCATTAGAAAAAGCATAAGTGGAACGTGTCACTTCCTTATACATTCTCTTATTTCGTGGTTTAGCAAAAAGCAAAATTCAGTGTCATTGTCTACCACTAAGGCAGAAGACATTTCTACCATACTTGCATGTGCTCAAGTCGTATGGATGAGACAAGCTTTAGTTGATTTTGAAATTAAGTGTCATACGTCTGTAATTTACTGTGATAATAAAAGTCCCATAAATTTGACTAAGAATCATGTATTGCATCCTAGAACTAATCACATTGATATCAGATGCCACTTTATTGATGACCACTGCACTAAGAAAGATGTAGAATTAAATTATATTCTATTAAGCATCAGGTTAGAGATATTCTCACTAAAGCACTTAAGATTGACACTTTCATTTATTTAAGAAGATATTTAGGTATTGTTTGTGAGAAAGAAATTTAGTTCATGATATGCTTGTTTGTGCTTATATATATATATATATATATATATATATATATATATATATATATATATATATATATATATATATATATATACATACTACAAAATTTTAATCCCCACTCTTTCAAAGGGCTTAAGGAGTTACTACAAAATTTTAATCTTTACTCTGGTTTACATATCAACTGGGACAAAAGCTCTGTCATTATTTATATATATATATATATATATATATATATATATATATATATATATATATATATATATATATATATATATATATATATATATATATATATATATATATATACATACTACAAAATTTTAATCCCCACTCTTTCAAAGGGCTTAAGGAGTTACTACAAAATTTTAATCTTTACTCTGGTTTACATATCAACTGGGACAAAAGCTCTGTCATTTTCAGCAAAGGAGTGTCTGACCCTACTGGACTTGCTGGTATTCTTGGGGTCAGAAGAGTCTCTTCGTTTACTACTTATCTGGGGTTGCCCCTTTCTTCTAATTACCCTAAAGCTTCCCTGTATAGCCGTCTTGTGGATAAATGCAAAAAGCGGATGCTTGGTTGGTCTTCCTTGCTGCTATCCATCGCTGGGAAAATTGAACTAGTCCGCTCTGTTATCTATGGAATGGTAGCTTTTTGGATGCAGGCATACTGTATGCCCCCCTCTGTTATCCGATCCATTACTGCTATTTGCAGGAGTTTCATATGGGGAAATTCTAATTGCTGGGCCTGGAAGGATCTTTGTAGTCCTAAGAAGGAAGGGGGAGTTGGTTTGAGACTCTTGGAAGATCTAAATATTGCATCGGGGGTTAGGCTCACTTGGAGGCTCCTTGCCACAGAAGGAATCTGGGCGAACTATATGAGGAAACATTATGTTACTATCTCTAATGGGTTCTTCTCCACTAAGGCTACTCCTACTCAATCAGGGACATGGAAATTTCTTCTCAGGTGCCGTCCCACCTCTCAAAAATTAATTAAACGCGATGTCCATGATGGCACTACAACTTCATTTTGGTTTGACAATTGGCACCCGAAGGGTCCACTTCATTTAATTCAACCTCCTGCTCCCGACACTGAATTGAAATGCGTCAGTGATTTCTGGACCCCTCACGGGTGGCTTGATGTTCCATGTATCCGGCCTCTGCTAACACTTCTCCAGCCTATCTCATTAGGCCGTGGACCTGATGCGTGGTCCTGGACAGCTGGGCCGAGTTTCTCATTTCGCACTGCCTGGGATGCTACACGAGTTCCAAAGCCCCTCTTTCCCTACTCCAGCATTATTTGGTTTGAAAAGCACATACCAAAAATGTCAATTTGCTTACTGAGGGCCATCCGAGACAAGCTTCCAACTAGAGACAAACTCTTCAACTGGGGAGTTGTGACTGAAACAAATTGCGTCCTATGTGATTTGAACACGGCTGAACATATTAACCACCTATTTTTTGAGTGCCCCTACCACCGTTATATTCCTACCAGATGTCTTCTCAAATTGGGATACACGGGAGTTGTACCATCGTCTTTCCCAGGTGTCTGTGATCTGATTCTTTCACGCTACAGGAAGCATGATCCTTTAGGAGTACTGGCTAAAACTGCCTTGGGGGTCATGGTTTGGCACATATGGAAGCAACGAAACCAAAGAATTTTTGATGGGAAAAGAGAAGGGAAAATAAATCTATTTGATGATATTACGTCTGATATCACTATTGCACTTCGTGACCTGGATTTGGAAAAGGCTTCAGACACTACTCCGTTTTCCAACTGGGGATTTAGAGATACAGGATAATTCTTTCCTTTCCTTGTTGAGTATGTGGTGTGTTTTAGAGACTAGCGGTAAAGGATGATAATAGGATGTGGAGGGTGACGGCGCTTGTGCCCTATCCCCTCCCTTCATGTTATCTTCTTGACCTAGCTAGTGCTGATTCTTTGTACATATTGTGATTAATAAAGATTGCTTTTACTCGCCAAATATATATATATATATATATATATATATATATATATATATATATATATATATATATATATATATATATATATATATACATACTAGTTACAACCCGTGCCCACGGGCACGGTTCATTTAAGATTTCCCCCGCGAAATCATGGTTCCCCGAAAAATTATTTACACAGCCAAAATTTAACAGAACAATAAATTAGCGTTAAAATATTTAGCGGCATGGCCACCTTCGGCGCAAAACAACAAATTCGGCATCGAACAACAAATTTGACACCCGCGCCTTCGGCACGGAACAACAAATTAGCGTAAAAAATTTGCGCGTGCGCCTTAGGCGCTGGCGCGGAACAATAAACCTCAGAGTATTTTTACGCTAATTTGTTGTTCCGCTAAATTATTTTACGCTAAATTTTTTATTTTGTTTAATTTAATGGATGATGCTTCTCCACAATATTTCCCAAGGCGCTTTTAATTTTAAAGTTTAGGTTCCCAATGCACTTTTCTCCCCAAATTTAATCTCCACAATCTTTCACAAGGCACTTTCTAATTTCAAAGTTTAGGTTTCCAAGGCACTTTCTCCCCAAATTTAATCTCCACAATCTTTCCCAAGACACTTCTAATTTCAAAGTTTTGGTTTCCAAGACACATTTCATACCAAAATTTAAGTTTTCCCACTAAAATTTTCACAAAATCCAATCTCAACCATTTGATTTTCCAAGATCAAATCATAGCCACTCTTTATCTTGTCCTAGTCAGCCCTAGAATTTAAAAAAACGTTGTCAAATGTATAAAAAAACTCATGGGCACGGTTCATTTAAGATTTTCCCTGCGAAATCTTTGTTCACCGAAAAATTATTTACACAGCCAAAATTTAACAGAACAATAAATTAGCGTAAAAATATTTAGCGGCATGGGCACCTTTGGCGTCGAACAACAAATTCGACATCGAACAACAAATTCGGTGCAAGTGCCTTTGGCGCAAAACAACAAATTAGCATAAAAAATTTAGCGGGCGCCATCGGTGCAACAAACCTCAGTGTATTTTTACGCTAATTTGTTGTTCCGCTAAATTGTTTTACGCTAAATTTTTTATATTGTTTAATTTAATGAATCATGCTTCTCCACAATATTTTCCAAGACACTTTTAATTACAAATTTTAGGTTCCCAATGCACTCCCCCCCCCCCCCAATTTAATCTCCATGATCTTTCCCAAGGCACTTCTAATTTCAAAGTTTAGGTTCCCAATGCACTTTTCCCCCCAAATTTAATCTGCACAATCTTTCCCAAGACACTTCTAGTTTCAAAGTTTTGGTTTCCAAGACACTTTTCCTACCAAAATTTAAGTTTTCTCACTAAAATTTTCACAAAATCCAATTTCAGCCATTGATTTACCAAGATCAAATCTCAGCCACTCTTTATCTTGTCCTACTCAGCCCTAGTATTCAAAAAACGTTGTTAAATGTAATATATATATATATATATATATATATATATATATATATATATATATATATATAATCACTTTTTATTTATCACCATTTTTGATTATGTCAACGGATAAGAAATTTAAGTGTGACATAAAATATGACATGTTGACATGCTTATAATTTACCCTCACTTACGCACACTTATGATACAAATAAGATACATGCTTTCAACTTACTTTTATTTCTAACATGCATTGATATAGGAGGAGTTAAAAAAATTATGTTGCATCAATGTAGGGTGAGTAAGTATTTAAAATTTTGAAATTTCATAGTTTTTGTGTCGAATTATTTGTCATCATTAAAAAGGGGAGAATGTCGGTTATTGAGTCACCAATAGGTATATTTTGATGATGAGCAAACAATTAGTGTTGCTAATGAGATTTATGAGTGTAGGTACACAAGACTCATTCCAAGAAGTCAAGTCAACATGGTCAACAAGTCAACAATCTTTTCAAGCTCACAAGATTTGGAGATATGGATATTAAGCTTAAAGATTGGAGAGTCAAAGGATTTGGAGCTCAACATTAAGACTAGAACATCATCCAAGGACTCATGATGTGCAAACACTTCAAAAGACAAGTTGACGGGCCAAAGCATACATCAACACTCAAAGATTAGTGTGAGTGATGTATATTTTTTATGTACTTGTCTTATATTGTTAAAGTCATAGAATTGAAGCTTGCACACATTTAGAAAAAATGGTTTTCACTATTTTAAAATGATTTAAATGTTTTCAAAATTCATTTTCTTAGATTCTAGGTCAAACCCTTACTGTATCAGGCAAACTAGTCGACCAGACTAATACACCAGTCGACTAGTTGCTAAAACAGATTTGGCTAGGGCAATGTCGGAAAACTAATCGACCCGAGTTATGAGACTAGTTAACTAGTTGTTACACTGACATCGACAGTCCTTGAACTGTGGTCGACCAATGAATTACAGAGAGCAAAACCTCTTTTGACAGTGCCAAGCTACTCGACCAATGTTCACCAACCAGTCGACTAACTACCGACCAGTCGACTAGTGGATGAACTATGGTCGACTAGTACTAGCCGGTTGGCCACCAACAGTCACATTTGACTGCCATTTTCTATCCGTTGGAGGGTATTCTCAATCTATCTTGAGCAGATTGAGGGCATATTTAAGGGGGTTTGGTCTGAGGTTTTGCGTTAAGAATTTTCATCATCTAAAAGCAATTTTTTAAGAGAAAAACATTATTTCTAAGATCTATTGTGCTTCAAATTTTTCTATATCAAAAACTCTTCTAAGCCAATTCTTTCAAAATCCTTTAAGCAACTCCTGGCCTAGTTTTCTTTGATCTCCTTGGAGCTCTCATATATATATTCTTAAGATCAAACAAATACTTCCTTAGCCGCACATGCACAATACAAGCTTTAATTTGGTGGGTATATGTGCATTATAATTCCTCATCAAAAGTATAAGTGTAAATCCATACAATGGTGTGGTGGTAAGTGTTTGTAAAATCTGCTTGTGTTTGAGGTCCTTTTGTTAAAAGAGGTTGGCTGGATAAGTCATCTAGTTGAGAGAGGCAATTAGGAAGTCCTCAACGTGTGAGGCAAATTGTTATCTACTCCTTGGGAGTTTGATTAGTGGGAAACTAAGCGGTGCTTGAGACTGGATGTAGCCTAGGGTTAGGTGAATCTGGATAATCTATTCTATCAAATAGGGAATTACAAGCATGACATTGTCCCATGTGGCATGTTTGTCATATGTGGCATTGTACTAAAATGTCACATCATCCCCCAAAACACACCCAACACCAAAATACCCAAAAACAAACCCCTGATCAAAAACCCAAAAAACCACAAGACACTACCCACACTCACACCAACTCTTCCTATTTAAACTCAGTTATGCACCCAATGTAACCCCGTGTGGGCCCCACGTCCTGATTGTATTGGGGGTTGGGCACGGGTTATTTCAAGTATACATTAAAATTTGGCGGTTGAACTCATTTTTTAAACATATATTATAATTGTTACTACATTGGGCCGACCCATGTGGCAGAGAAATTATTTCGCTTGAGCAAAGAAGCTCGATTTGAATACATTGCCTCAGCATAAGTACTAGGGGCCTATATAGGAGGCCAGCTGCTTGCCTAGTCAAGGTGATAGCTCACCCACCCGTTGAGCTCCCAAATATTAATGGGTCAATTATTAATGGGTCGGTTAGTAATGACGGAGTAAATAGACGACCGTTATGCTCTATTTTAAGAACAACGGCGCAAAGAGGGAACAATCATACCGTTATGAAGGCAAGGCTGTTATCCACTAATGGCACTCAGAGGAATCATCACCTCAAGGTGACAGCTCACCCACCCATTGAGCTTCCAAATATTGAGGGGGCGGTTAATAATGGGTTGATTAGTAATGACGGAGTAAATGGACAACCGTTATGCTCTTTTTAAGGGACAATGGTACAAAGAGGGTACAATCATGCCGTTATGAAGGCAAGGCCGTTATCCACTAACGACAGTCAGATGAATCCTCGCCTATAAGTAGCCTCAACAATGATAAGATGGAAGGCTCTGAAGACATACTCAAAACTCAGGTACTCTAACACTCAGATAGCTGCTTCCACTCTATATTCCTTCCTCCTTAGCTCAGCGAGAGAGTGATCGGATGACCTCTCAATAGGTTGGACATAGCTGACCTGAGTTCCTTCTTATTCAACCACTGATTTAAGCATCGGATCAGATTTGGGTCAGAACCCAGATCCGATCCCCTGATAATTTTTCTGTGTTGCAGACCTACGAAGACAGCTCGTAGTTAAGTTGGGCTTCAACCCAATAGATCGGACCTAGCTCTCTCCGACCCAGGATATTCCTTAATCGGGTCCCACTCTTCGGCTAACGGAGCACCATGTCATCAGAGGCGTCCTCTTCAGCTCCTTACTTATTGTGGGATAGATTTACCTGTTAACAGTTGGCACGTTTGTGGAAAATCAGAGTCAACATTCCCATTACCAACAATGTCGACTCACCCCACCAACCAAGGGCCTGTAGGGCTAGTCACTAGTAGGGAGATAGACACTCCCATACTCCATGAAGAGCATAGCTCTTCTTTCCAAGGAGGATCTGAGCCACAACTGGTCACATTGGAGCAATTTTAAGTGTTCTCAAATGAAGTCAATGTCAACATTAAGACATTAACTTCTGTGATGGAACAACTGATGAGCAGGCAGCACCGATCAGCTGAAGGACCACAGCACATCGATGTGGAAATGAGCCCCGAGAAGCTACCATCCGCACCCAGAAGCCAAAGGAATGAAGATCCGAACTCGGAGCAGTAAATCATCCACGTGACTACCCCTCATCAACCACCTCATCATAATCCTGACGTCGTTCACCTTGACAGAGGTCAGGATGGTGACAAGGAAGGCATCGACTACTCTACTGGACCCAAAGGCCAGTGCCCCTTAACCAACGGGAAAGGATCTCGACATCCTGTTCAAAACAATGATGAAGGTGGAAGGGGTGGTCGCAAGAGGGACTATAGCCGCAGTCCCCTGGCAGCCCAAGTCAGGTCAAAGCGGAAGAGTCGGGGGAACAAACCTCCCCCATGTCTCCCCCTAATAGTTTGAGTTGGGGGGAAGGCGATTCCTCCAGCATCTCAACCAATTGAAAGCCTAGACGTCGAGGTAGCGTGTGATGTACTTATTCTCCATCATCAAGCTTGGACATAGAGCACAACCCTTTGAAGAAGAGCCTTACCTCAACCCCATTATTACACTGGTTCAGGATGCCTACCATGGATAAATGTAATGGCTCAAGTGACCCTCGAGAACACGTCCAGGATTACAAGGGCATGATGGAAATACAAGGGGCAGATGACGCCATCCTTTGCCGGGCCTTTTAGAAGACACTGTGAAAAGCTACAAAGGAATGGTATATTGGGCTCCACAACCGTAGCATTAGATCTTTTAAGAGTTTAGCCCAAGCTTTCTGCCAGCAGTTCATGGTAAGATGAAGGAGAAAGCAGAGCTCAGACCATCTGTTCACTTTGGAACAGATAGAAGTGTAAATGCTATGGGTTTTCCTTAAGCATTTGAACCATGAAAGGCTGAATGTGAAAAACTAAAACGACGACATCACCATTATTGTGCTAAAAAGGGACCCCTGTGAGGATTTGATGAAGTAACTACACCATAAACCTCCTCGTAGCCTCGATCATCTTCTTACCAGGGCAGAAAGATATATGATGGCAGAAGAAGCATTGGTCGTCTGGAACAAAAGTGCATCCAAACCTCCTGCTGAAGCGAGAAGGTAAGATCGACCTCAAGACGGATCTTGTTGAGAGTCCAGAGATCGACGACAACAAGAAAGGAGCCCCGAGGTTGGGCCCGAGTAGAAGGGTTTAGATGTACGCTTAGGGCACAATACTATGTCCGTCCTACGATGGACGGACTATAGAAGCAGAAAAAAATAGCAGCGCAAATCAATAAATCGTTAAACTATTTAACAAACACCCTAAGGCTTCAAGACCCTAAGCTAGGATCTCTGCTAACTTGGAGTGGATCTGACCACCCCAAGAAAGATCAAATGCTACTGCGACATAATAATTAATGAAGGCTAATTAACCACATACCCGAAACCTTGCTTGCACCGGTAAGGTGTACCGAACTGCCTTAAGCTCCCCAAGCTTGCCGCCTCTGCGCTCCCGAACTGATCCACCTGTGGCGAGCCAACACTGTGCCTCTGGGCCAACCACTTGTTGAAGAAGATTTCACTTGAACTCGATCCGACATCTTAGACTTCATATCAAAACCCAAATCCTCCACGTCGTTTTGCTAGAACGAACATGAAGGAAACAGAAGAAAATGGGAGAGAATAATTTCTATCCCAAATTTTGATCGTGCCCAAAACTTTTGTGAGCTTCTCAATTTTCAGAGACTTGGTGCAAGTTTTCAAGGAGAGTGTTGGCCCCTATTTATATAGGCGGCCGGATCTCCCCTTCTCATCAAATCCGATGTGGGACTAAATTAAAATTAGAGAATTAATTAAGTTAGTTTGCCTTTTATAAAGGCTAAACTTTAACGAATTAATTCCCCCTCACCGTTGAGCTTTAGAAATGATACAACATATCAATTCAAAGAGCTATGAACGGTGAACGCATAGGAACGAATGGAGACGCATTCCAACATCGTTTGACCTTTCAAACAATTGCTCAAAGTTGAGCAAAAAGTCAAAATTCGGCTAATTCGTAGCCGTCACAACCCTCCTAGGGTTTCCGAACGTTTGAGCCCCTCGGGTGGGCCCAAGACCAACTAGGCATGCCCAAAGGACGCGCCCAGTCCAATCTGGGCACCAGCCGTGCCTGGGCGCACGGGCTGACCCACTCGCTAAAGTGCGGGCGGGTTTGAACCGCCCGCACAGCGGGCGGGCTGGGCGCAGCCAGCCCGCCAAGCGGGCTCTGGCCTGAGCCTGCCCGTTTGGAAGGCTGGGCTTGCCCCTACCCAGTTGGGCGGGCTAGCCCAGTCCAACTGGGTCAGGTCAGACCAGAACTGGGCAAAAGCCCAGTTTTGGCCTTTTGAGCCATAACTTGAGTTCTATAACTCCGATTGGGCCGATTCCAGATCGTTGGAAAGCTTGGTTCGAATGGGACCATCCCAAAGAGCCATCTATCCATTTCTATGCATTTATATGTATCAAATAATCATTATTAACTATTTATAATGTATATTAAACATGTTTGCATCATATGCAATAATCCCATTCAGCATTCTACTAACGCTGAAGTCGCAAACATTTTGTGACATTATTAAATCTCATTTAATTGTTGAAAACTTATACGACCGTTATTAAATCTTATTTAATATAGGTCGACTTAACTCTTTGGAGACTTTAATTATTCTCGTGCACCCGAGTGCACACCTCCTAAATTCTTCCTGTTACTAAGACGTGAAACGAACTCGATGTGAGACCCTACAGCCTAACCCTTACTACAGGTTGAGGCTCGAAACCCCTAGACGACAGTAACCACGAGCAGCAGGTGTCGTCCCTGTTTTAGAATCATACTTACGTGATTGACCCATTGACAAAAGTGTCGTCGGGATCACTCTGACTGTGTCAGTGATGAATACCGCAGTTTTAGTCCATTCGTCACTACTATGTCCCTGCATGGCCTAGGGTATGGTAAACCGTCAACCCTACTAGCCAGCATCTGTCAGTATACAATGGTCTTTATTATATACACGTTGTACAATGTACCCCGCCCGAGGTTTAGCACAAAGAACCGTACTGAGCCTGTGACACTAACTTCCCTTTAACGGAAGAGACGAATCCCATCTAAGTCATATACTTACCTCGTATGTTTCAGGTGTCACCCAACCTAAGACCTTTCAGAAGGTCTGGCCTCGAAGCTAGATCATAGATCTAAGTGACACTATTCACATACAGGTTCGTACAAATGACTTCAGGTCTTAAGGACCAACTTGCATATCATCACTATAGAGTTATTAATGACAGTTTAGTTAAAGTTTAACCATTTAATAACTCTTAATTAGGTCGTTCAGTGAACTCATTCTTTAATGGGCACCTATGCCTTGTCTCCGACTTCGCTAGGTCGAATGACTATGAGATCATCATTACCCTACAGGGTAAGACAAAGACATAATGGCATGTCCGATGTGCCAATATCCTTTTCTCGACACATCTATGACCACGAACGTTTTAAGACGTAAGTTCTTGTCGGTCATTTACTTCTCACAATCGAGATCTACATCTAGATACGTAATGACCTCACTTTTAGTCTAAAGAAATTATCCAAGTATTTGATTCATAGAATTTATACTAGGACAATTATTACCTTTTGTATATATGAACAAGATGTTATATTAGGATAAATTGCCTCAAGGGCACATATCTTCCTACACGAGCAGCTGACGAGACATTCACCAAGCTAAATGCCTCCAAGGCCGAAGTACCAGCCTACGCAAGGGGCAAATGATATTTCGACCGACCTCCTCCCAAGTTGAAAAGCAAGTACAAGAAGAGGGACGACGTCAAATTTTGCAGATACCATCAAGACAACGACCATGACACTGAAGACTGCTGGCTGTTGAAAAAGAACATTGAAACCCTGATTAAACGTGGTCATCTGAAGAAATTTGTCAACGTCCTGAAAACAAAACCAAATGAGGGTACCTCGAAGGGTAAGGATCGAGGTAAAGGAGCCATAACAAGCTCCTCGGTTACACTGGTTATTGAATGATCTGCATGGGTGGTCTTGCTATCAAAAGCTTAAGACGAACTGGGCAATATATCAGGCCTCATCAATAAACATCGTAAGTACTCTGAAGAAATCCCTGTGTTGATTTCCATTGTTCATGTTTTTTCTTTAAATGAATAAATAGACAAATATATTTTTCAACACACACCACCCCCACCCCCCACCCCCCACATATATTATGCCAAACTAATGTGCATACGACAAATGTACTCGAAGAAGAGCATGTGATCGATCTTTTGTCTCCTTTAAAGTACACAGGTCTGAACATTACCTAGCACTCTTATGGGCTGCTCGACTATACAACCAGGGGCCACTCCCTCACAGGTCGAGAAATCTATACGATCGGGGACGAACTCTCCAATACCCTTACAGGCTGCTCGGCTATACGATCGGGTGTCCACTCCCTTACAGGACGAGCTAGCTATACGATCAGGGATGAACTCTCCAATACCCTCGTGAGCTGCTCAATTATACGATCAGGGGTCCACTCCCTCGTGGGCTGAGCTAGCTACGATAGGGGACGAAATCATCAATACCCTCGCGGGCTGCTTGGCTGTCCACTCCCTCCCAGGCCGAGCTAGCTACAATCAGGGACGAACTCTCCAATAAACTCACAGGCTGCTTGGTTATACGATCGGGGGTCCACTCCCTCGTAGGCCGAGCTAGCTACGATCGAAGATGAACTCTCCAATACCATCGCAGTCTACTCGGTTATACGATCGGGGGTCCACTCCCTCGCGGGTCGAGCTAGCTATACTATCAGGGACGAACCCTCCAATACCCTTGCGGGCTGCTTGGCTATACGATCGGGGGTCCACTCCCTTGCATGATTCTTGGCTAAATAATCGGGGGTCCACTCCCTCACGAACCGAGCTAGTTATATGATTGGGTCGACCTCTCCAATACCCTCACGGGCTGCTTGGCTATACGATCGGGGGCCACGTCCTTACAGGCTGAGCTAGCTATACGATCGGGGACTACATATACGCACCATTGTGGGCTACTTGGCTATACGATCAAGGGCCACGTCCTCGTGGTCTGGACTAGTTATACGATCAGGGACAACCTATACGCTCTATCAAAGGCTGCTTGGCTATACGATCGGGGGCCACTCTCTCGTGGGCCGAACTAGCTACATGATCGGGGACGACCTATTGATACCCTCGCGGGCTGCTCGGCTATATGACTGGGGGCCACTCCCTTGCGGGCTACTCGGCTATATGACTGGGGGGCCATTCCCTTGCGGGTCGGGCTAGATATACGATCGAGGAAGGATTCTATACTTCAAGCTTTGGAACAAGGCTGTGTGCTTATACATTGCTTGATCCTAGTCTCCATTCATGTTACGCCCCGCTTCCCATTCTACTTGGGAGCGAGGACGCGAGCGGGTCTGCGGTATGCTTAAAACAAGGAGGAATACTTTTTTCTTTTCATTATTCCTCCTTGGTTTAAACACACTAAGCGTCTGTGTAAAATTACAGGTCCTTGCATGAGGATTTATGAAACAGCTCAAACGACATTATTACATATCAAGCGTACAGTAATTAAGATACATCATGGGCCTAGTATGGCCAATACAACAAAATACAACAAATTACATTATTTAAATAAAAAGTGCTGATGCGAAGGTAAATAAAATGCCCTAGTCTTCTGTGGGCTGGAACTCCACGTAATCCTCGACCCCTAGCTCGATCCCTGCAGCAGTATTCTCTGTAAACTCACTCTTAAGTCATGACAGACATTTCATACGACAACAAAATGAAATGTCCTTCAGCGAGGGTTACTAAGTAAGTATATTCCTATAGTAAATAAAAAGGTAAAAACATACGTATAAGAGGGGCATGAGATAAAGCGTATCTTGAGTATGAGTATGGTACGATAAAAGCATGGTATATTAAAACGTAGTAGGAAATGTTGTACTAACATGGCATAGTAATTAAGAGCATGGTATAAGTATCATATGAACATTTAACAAGTTTAATTCGTAAGGGCTACATCATATATGAAAGTGACGTAAGGAAAAGCATGATGTGATATATAAGGTCTGAAATGATATTAGCTAGTAATTAGAATGTTTAATATGAAAAGAGCAATTTGCAACCGGTTGCAGTTAAACATTTGATAGTAATTTGCAGCCTGTAGCAGTTAAACATTTGATAGCAAAATTCAACCTGTAGCAAAGAAGACTGTAGAAGATATTTTAAGCAATATTTGGTAGCGAACTATTCTAGTGCTAAGTCCAAGTCCGAAAATACAATATGTGACTAAAACCTGTCCCACCATCGGGAGCTACCCGCATTGCTACTCACCAACCCTTTTTAGGTGTCGATCAAGTACTTTCTTCCACTTAGTGTATGTGCGAGGTAAAGTTGTCGAGCAAACACAGTCACTCCCGCATTCTCTGTGACTATAGACTACCCCAATCCCATAGTCAAGTGCCGGGTCTACGTACGTGTACTAACTATTCTATGTTTAATCATATGAATTCCATTAGTCGTTCAGTCTATTCTGTTCAATTTGCATCGTATTTGATGCGTATAGAGTCTCAATGGTCCATACAAAAATCTCACCAAGTTTCACAATATGTGATTCTGTTAAACAATTATACAAAGCATAAAAACGTGCAATTATTTAAAGAAATGAGCACAGAAACGATTTTCACTAAGAAAATGAAGATAAATAAGCTTAAAATATTTTTCTATGGCTAGTGGTTATTTTACGAGATTTTAAAATAATTAACAGAAATTTTTCTTAATTTATATAGCCCAAAGACCAATTTTAAAAATAAAAAAATGATTTTTTCATGTATCTAGAGCAAGCTATACATCGGAATTCTTCCAACAAGTGGTCAAAATGACCGTCTCATCTAATACTACGACATATATTTTTCTCATACATCAGTGTACATGCAAATTTTGAGGTATAAATTTGCAAGTTAAAGTAACCATATTAAGTTTTATCTTTGAATATTTACTGCTAGAAATGTACTTGCCTTTTGGCGATGAAACTAGCATCAATGCGTCCGTTTCGTCGAACTGGATTTTCTGGCTCTTCCCTTGTATTTTTCTGTGGCATATACAATATACTTATTACGATCTTAACTTATATAATATATACATATATACATATATACTAATCAGAATATGATGTAACTGTGCATTCCCATCGTATACATGCGTTTACTATGCAGACAACATGCGCGCTGGGTTCTCTTCGTTTGACGCGTGCATGGTGGCCATGTCGACGGGGGCGCACGCGACGATGGGCAGTAGCAGCACGCGGTGGTGGTCGTCGGTGGTGGATGGGCGACGACGGCGAGCTCAAAGGAGCTTGTTGCTATGGGTTTGGTGGCCTCGCTGCAATGTTCAATGGGACCTGGGGGCGGTCGGAGCGGAGAGGAGGGGCAGCGACGAGGGTGGCATGGAGAGCGGTGGTACGGCGAGGCCAGTGGCGCTCTCGGCGGGGCTGTTGGCGACCCGCGTTGGCGGTGAGTGACGGTAGCGAGCTCAGCTCGCTGCTGGCTTCATTGGCGATGGCTGTAGGAGTGATGGGGTTTCGTCGGAGGAGGTCGGAGGGTCTACGATTCTCAGTGACAAGGCATCGATTGGATCTCAAGCTCACGACATCGTCGGAGGGGGTTGGAGGAAGTCGCTGGGGGTCTCGAAGCTGGAGGCGCTTCGTCCGCGGTTGGGTGTTGGCGGTGGAGCTGTTGGTAGGAGTGGCAGTTAGAGGCAGCGCTCAGAGGGGCTCGAGACTTGCGGTGTTGGATACAATGTGTAGTTATATACAACGATTGATGACTTCGTGTTTAATGATAACAAACGTGTGTGAACGATTTGATGTGTGTGCTAAGTGTTTTCAAGAGTAGCAAGCTCGTAAATACTCCAAGGGGGCTTAGTAAAAGTGATGGAGAAATATGCAAAGAAGACTTAGTCAAAGTGTTGGAGAAATTGCAATTTATTTGTAATTTGGACTTGGTCAAATATGGAGAGATATTGAGAGACCTCATTCATATCAAAAGTGATTGAACCAAATCTCATGCAAATCAATTTGTGATTAAATGAGATCCTAAATGAGATCCTATTCAAATCACATTGCCATTCAAATTCAATTTCTCTTCAAATCGAATTCAAACTCCAAATCCTATTGTGATTGAAAAAGATCTTGCATATGATTATTTCAAATCCTATTCAATTTAGGATTCTATCCAATCTCCTTATTCTAAGGGATTCTACAAGAGCCTAATTGATTTCCACCTCCTCCTATATAAACCCACATCCAACGGAGAGAAAAAAACAAAACCGACCCTAGACTCATTTCTCTTCATCTTGGCTGAATTTATCCTCCAAGCTTCAAAGAGATCATCAAATTTGCAGGAAGGAGCTCGATGGACAACGCTAAAAAGTGCATAACTTTCTCCACAGAGCTCGGATCGACGAACCGTTTGCGCCAGGACGATCACAACTCAATGCTCTATAACATGGTGCTATTTTTCTGATTTTAATCTCAGTATTAAATCAGCGGTATTTATTTTAGCATGAGTTGTATTCTGAATAGCTTCATATATTTCATCATCTCCTTGGCCAAAGTTCATCATCATCTTCAAGCATTGCCGCAAGCATAAGGAACCATCCATCATCAAGCTAGATATCCAAGCATAAGCCATCTTTAACCTAGAGGAGTAAGCAACCAATGCCACCATCTTTGAAGAAGCAAAGTACAAGAGATCAAATTCCAAGCCCTAAGATGCACTTCAAAGATCTAAGAATTCCTCTCCACAAGAGCATCCAAATCGGCCCTGAGGACACCTAGGTAGCCACCTCGGCCGAGGTAGCATCATGCTCATTGTTAGGCTCTTCGTCAGACATTAGCTTCAGTTGATCAATGTCAGCCCCAGAGTTTGGGGTACCTGCTCTGAATCTCTCGTTTACATGTTGAAAAGCTTGCCTTGAACAGTAATTCCTAAACCGATGGCCTCTTTATATCGATCTACAATCTCATCAACAATCTTTGTGGGGTCAATCTCCTCCAACTAAACAATCTGGGCTTGGAGATATGCTTCTTCCATCTTCCATTTCTCTCCCCCCATCAAGCAATTATTCCTCAGCGTGCTTCTTAAGGGCCGCCTCATCCTCAGCAGCTAACCTCGACAGTACCAACTCCTTTTCTATTTTCTCGACTCGATAGGTAAGCTCAGTGATTTGATGCGACGATTTTTGCAGCTTGGCCTTTGCCTTATTAACAGCATTCTTAGCGGTAGCTGTCCATCTTCAATTCTGAGCTAAACTCACCTCATAGTTGACCACCACTGATGAGCGACGTCGCAGCTCTGCAACCACTGAGGATATCTGCACATCATGAAGATAAAGGGGGAAATTAGACCATGTACCTACTACCATCAAGAAAGAAAGCAAGGCACCAATCTGGTGACTATGCCAAACCATGAAGCTGGTCAACCACTTATAGTCGACCTTCCGTGAAATAGGCCGATCTTGGGAAATGATGGAATTTTCAACAGGCCGAGAATTTAACCCCAATACAAGATGTCTGACTCCCCCTTTCCCACGGGAAAGGTGAACCTATGGAGTCTATCCTCAAAACATTTGGGAGGGGCCTGAGGCGACCTATTTGCCAATAAAATCGACCTAAATTCGGGGGGAATCTCATCAGTCAGAGGCTCCGAAGGGTGGAGACCTCCCCATGGCTAGGTATCCTCTTATTCGCCCAATTCAGGAGGTGGCGTTGACCCACCTGAAGGTGCTGCTGGGTCAGGGCCCGAGCATAATCAGAGACCACAACATGTGCCTCGGCTACATCAATATCCGGAAGAGTTGAGCTTGGAAGAGCGACCTCTCCTACCATCTTCTTTTCTTTGATTTTTCAAACTCGGCCAAGGTATTAACTCTCTTTCTTTTTAAGCCCGTGACCTTCTTAGGAAAGTGTTGTGCTACTTGGGTCGAGCTCCCGACGACCTTAGCCGAGCTCCGCTCGGGACAGGTTACCGGTTGAGGTGACGAGCTACCTTCAACCGTCTTAAGAGAAGCTTGAAGGCATCTCGCAGCTCGGGATCAGCTGCCTGACCAAGTCTACAAAAGAAAAGGGGATTAGGGAAGCGAGTATATGCACAAGACCGAAGAGTGGATCTTACCTTCGGCCCAAACGGTTCTCTGCAACATGTCGGTGGACAACGTTCTCTTCCTCAGAGAGGGATACTTTTTCATTGGCCCCAAGAACAGGTCGTCCCCAATGAGTGAGAAAGGTCGCTTCACCTGGAAAAGTCACAAAAACTAAATGTTCCTTCCACCTGCGGTTAGAGCTACAAGGGTCTTTTATTAGGTGTCCCATCTTTCTGGTGGTCATGTAATACCACACGCCAAATGTGGCGATTTTCACCTGAAATAAATAATTAAACAAAGCCACCTCTACTCCATTCAGTATGCAAAGCACAACGAAGCCGACCAGACAACCAACTGAGTTTAGCGTCAATTGACAATGAAAAGCTCTAGGGAATTCAAGACTTAGGGTATGAAAGGATGCATCGGGAAGCAGAGCACATGATGAAAAGCCTTATTATATATCCCGACCTCACATTCACCAGGGAAACATACCCTCTCGTTGTTTTCAGGGATTCGAACCTGATATGGAGGTCGGAGATATTCATCTTGAATTTTTCGAAGCATTTCAGTGGGCACCTCAGAGGCCAAGCTTATGATCTCATCATGCACGAAAGGCTTATCTCAATCAGCCCGTAAAATTGAAGCCTCAAAGTCAATGGGTACAAGAGCCAAGGCCTTCCCTTTATCTAAAACATGTCCCAACTCCTAAGGCTGAGCGATCACGCATGGAGGATCCTCCGGACAATGGATCTGGGTAGCGTCAATCTCTATTCCTTCGACTTCTTCCCACATTTCAGTAGTCTCAGACGTCGATGAAGCAACCATGTACAATATTCTCAAACCACAACGAGATCAAACAAGGAGAACGAGAAAACAAGAAAGGTGAGGGGATTCTTTTTTAAAGCACAAGAAGGACGGTTCGTCCCCTTCCCCTTCTCTACTTATACGAGAAGTCATCTTTCTTTGATCAAACTCAACCGTTCGATGGGAGGCACGCATCGACATCTAAGAGCATCAACGCCCAGAGCCTCGTACCAATACAACAGCCAAATCAAAGGAAAGGGAATTTTGGCAGACAAAATCAAAACTCTCCACTCAATTGCCGTGCCCAATTAATAAGACATCACATATCCCAACCTCAACCGTCGCCTCATTCAAGCTCGGGAGAAGGGGCATTGTTATTGCATTGGGTTGGCCCACGTAGCTAAGAATGGCAATATTGCAGGTCGGGGCGGGTATTTAACTACCCAAGCTTGCCCCGACCCGTCCATAAGCCAGAGCGGGGCGGGTCTCAGGCCGGGACGGGACATGTAATTGCTTATCAAAACGGGGTCGGGTTGGGCCGGGTCGGGCCAGTCGGGTCAAGTCATTACTGACATCCATATGAATTCCAAATAAAAGTTTTATTTGGGAATTGGGAGAATTGTGATTTATTTGGTAATTTGGAATTGAGAATTTGCCCAATTGAGAGAACATTGGAACATAGTATGAGTTTTGGGATATGGCAGACCGCATGGTCCGCATCAAAATAGTAAGGTTTTTGTAGAACCTCTATAATTTATCGGAGCGGGCCGAGGCGGGCCGGGTTGCATATAAAGCCCAAGCTTGCTCCGACCCGTCTGCGGGCCGGGGCAGGTCGGGTCAAAACCGGATCGGGTCAGGTCGGGCGGGTCGGGTCGGGTCATTACTGCCATCCCTACACGTGGTAGAGACATTATTTCACAAGAGCAAAGAAGCTCGAATTGAATATATCGCCTCAGCCCAAGCACCCAGAGGCCCACATAGGAGGCCATTGTAATGCCATGTATAGCTACTGTACAAGTACTAGAGGGGGGTGAATAGTACTTTTAAATAATAGGGAGAGTTATTCCTAATTATCGTGCAATTAACAAACAACAATGCGGAATAACAACGATCAACAAGAATAAATGCAAACGCAAACAAATAGTTTAATGGGTTCGGATCCACCCAAGTCTCCCCGACTTGTTCCCGGTGATCCTACGTCCCAACCACCCGGATCCCCTCCGGATACTTGAGTTAGAAACCCTAACTCAAGATTTCCAATATGCCCACTTGCAAAAACCTCGCAAGCGCAAACTAACTACAAACGATGTCTGTGAATCCCACAACCCGGGATCACGCAAACTCTCACAACCGAGAGTATACAATTCAAATAACGAATGTAAATGAAATGAAATGCTTACCAACAAAATACCTATGCCTTGATTATTCTTACCAAATTAGGGCAAGGGGGATTTTGCTAGAGGAAGATGGCACCAAACCCTAGCTTCAAGAAGATGACCAGCAATGGAAGCCTAGGGTGGAGATGGTGACCTAGAATCAAGCTTCTAGCTTGAATGGCTCACAATGGAGAGAATCTCTCTTGAGGATTTAGGGCTCAAGAACTTGAGGGAGAGATTCTTGTGAGAAGAGAGAGCTTGGAAATAGAGTTGATTGCTCTTCTCTTTTGATCTGAAAATATCTCTAATATATTGCTTAACCCCTTCAAGAAATGAATCAGGATTCTATTTATAGGGGCAAGGAAAAACGAGTTCAAAAAAATCCCAACGGCTCTATTCTGAACCAGACTAGTCGGTCAAAGAACAACCACCGACCGACTAGTTCATCAACTAGTCGGTCGGTCATTTAACGTAGACCGACTAATGGAAGAACAGCCAAAAGGTCGAAGCACAGACAAAAGGAACTAGTCGGTCCAAGAAGAGTAGCTGACCGACTAGTTTCATAACTAGTCGGTCGGTTACTTAACTGAAACCGACTAAGAGATAAAACTGAAGTCTGAGCACAAATTGATTTAGTCGGTCCAAGAACAAATGTTGACCGACTAGTTCATCAACTAGTCGGTCGCCAAATGTGCATAGACCAACTAACGATAAACAGTAAGTTAGGTGAAAATTGGCATGTACAGTAAAGCTCAACTAGTCGGTCCAAGAAGGAAAGTTGACCGACTAGTTCATCAACTAGTCGGTCAATCAATGAACACAGACCGACTAATGATAAACAGTAGCTCAGGCTCAAAGTTGCATGTACAGGGAATAGTCGGTCACAGAAGCATCAATGACCGACTAGTTCACAAACTAGTCAGTCGGTGAGTCAACGTAGACCGACTAACTGTAAACAGTAAAGAGCTTAGAATTAACTGACAGAAACTAGTCGGTCCAAGAAGCTTTACCGACCGACTAGATCACCATCTAGTCGGTCAGTTCTTCTTCTTGAACCAACTAACTTGCACAAGAAGTCGCGAATCGAAGCACGAAGCTTCGGGAAAGTTTGTATGGACTTCTACTAAGATCCTAGAGCTAAGATAGGAGCGTTATGAAGATTTAAACCGTAAGACCTACTCAAGGCTTAACATTCTACGAAAGAAACTTAAAGACTATAAATAAAACTTGACGATACCGTCTTCAATAGCTTCAATCGAATCTTCATGACTTCTAAAATGGTCCATAAGCTTCAACGAAGCTTTAGGCATACGATCACATGCTTTGAGAAGTCTCGAGATGTCGCTTTGGATGTTCATATGAATTTGGCGACGATCTCCATAACTGCGCTCACAAATTGTTAGTTCACGATATATTTATGTTTGTTCATCATCCAAAACCAAATCCGGGGAGTCCAATATCCAACATTCTCTCCCTTTTTGGTGATGACAAACCAACATAAATAATAATCAACAATAATAATTCAAATGAAATTTACTTACTCCCCCTGCATTGATGACACGTTAATTCCAAATTAAACCATAATAATACGCATCAAGCAGACGAGTAAAGTATATAAATGAGAATCGATTATTGAACTATCGAATAACAAATGTTGGTTATTGAAATATCGGATTTGAAAATCCATTTATATATCTTAACTCCCCCTGAATCTAACATATCAAATTAGATTCTTGGAAAAATGCTTTAAATTATCATTTAGCACATCGTTATTATTATATCTCTCCCCCTTTGGCATAAGCAAAAAGAGCGGGAGGAGATCAACGACAACAACAATTGCTTCAAATAAAAAGCACGGGAGTCGTAGAATACGACCATGGCTCAAGTGACACCAAAGAAAAATACGAATAAAATCAAGGCGTGTCAATGATACAATAGTCGAAAATCGTAAAACGAAGTCATCAAAAACTCAAATCAATTTTATGGATTGAGTTATGGAATATACTCTCCAATATCAACATTTGTAGCTATATTAGTGCATGGAAAACAATTCTATGTTTTCATACAACTAAAGCTATAAAATCAAGACAATCGTCGAGCGACGATAGTCAATATCAGAGACCAAAATGCAATGAGAATACCCATACCAAAAGTATCGAATTGATATCAAAAGTAATACGGAAAAGTGTTATGCCAAAAAAAATAAAACACCATTAAAACTAGGCATACACAAGCCTAGCATACTAGTGGAAACAAAATGATACCTTTGTAAAAATTCTATCTATGCATGCATACAATCACACATGGATACCAAATGTAATATCATACTTACAACATTAAGCTGCCCCTACATTGGTGCATCGATCAAGCACCATCAACTCCGTTTGAATGAAAGTCTTTGCAAATCGAGGAGTTGGTAGGGTTGGTATCCCAAAGCGGATTGAATCTAGAAAACTTCATTTTGGTATCCAAAAATCCTTTTGGATCCAATGGGTTAGACAACAAATTTGAAATATGAAATAAAAATTATTGTAACCCATAAATTAATATAATCAAAATCAATTTTATAAACACATGCCTTGGTACCCATAACATGATCATAAACTCATGGTACCAAGCATTGAAGGGTTAAAGGAACTAACCCTTCGGAAACCAAGTCCAAGAGGAACTTGACTTCCCAACATAATCATCATTCAAAATAACATCATTAATATATGATTTCACATAAACATTCATAGCATCATCGCTAGTGTTTTTGGGACCCCAAATAGTGTACATTTTGGGAATCCTCTTCCTAGTGGTTGCATGCACAAAAGTTTGATTTCTATGTGGTGCATGTGGCCTAGGAGCATGGGATCTAGCAATAGTATGATGATGTGTGTATGCATGAGGATGATTATGAGAGTAGGCATGCACATGTGGATGAGATGTTTGAACATAAGCATTAGGATGTGCATGAGCATGTTTACGTGCATGTGGGTGTCTCATATGAGTGTTTGCACGTGCTCGTGGGTGCGGAGCATAAAAATCATCATTAATATGAACCGGTGGAGTAGGATGTGTGTTCCTACGTGGCATAGCATGTGAGTACAAAAATGCATGACCCCTCTTTGGAGGTCCACCCAAAGTGGGTTTCTTTCCAATCGGGGGTGTGTACGAAGTGGAAGCACTATTGGTAGGAGAACTACCAATGGGGTGTTTGCTCCCACTCGTTGAGGCGTCGGAAGTAGGCCTAACAAAGGTTGTAGACGATTTGGATGAGTCTCCCATCTTATACCCCAAGCCAATGTGGTGTTTGGCCAGAAGTAAGTCATTTAGGATATTATCCAAATGGCCCTTACCTTTATTGAAATCATTGATACGGCCTAACGTGCACTCATACTTCTCTTTGAGAGAATGCATCGAAGCATCCAAAGTGGATACTTGCGATGTGAGTGCATAAACACGAGATTTGAGATTCTTATTCTCAATACTCAAGGTTGAGTTTTGAGAAGTCAAATCTGACATCTTGTGTTCATCCGATTTCTCAAAATGAACATGCTCAAGTTGAGATTTGAGGTTCTTCACCTCATTTCTCAACAAGCCATTATGAGTAAGCAAACTTGCTTTCTCATTGGCGAGTGTCTCAACAATGGTGTCATTGTTGATGATGATAGACTTAGGAGAGGTTTGGAGGCTAACAAGTTCATCTTTGGTCTTATTATATCTATCTACTAATTTAGTAAATTTAGACCAAATTTCTTGGTTAGCTAACCTCATTTCTTCTATAGTAGGTTCTCCGCCTTCATCCTCGCTTTCATCCTCGCTTTCATCGAAGGAGAACTTTTGACCTTTTGCCTCATCATTAGCCATGAAGCAAATTTTTTCTTTCTCCATTCTTCCATCATCCGACTCTCCACTTGAGGAATCCTCTTCGGAGTCGGTGAATGTGCCAACAAGCCCTTTCTTGTGCTTTCTCGACTTGTCGTACTTAGATGCCTTCCCCTTCTCCTTGTGTTTGTAGAGAGGACAATCCGGTTTGATGTGTCCTGGCTTGTTGCATTTATAACACACAGGAGTAGAAGCATTAGTCGAAATAACTTTAGATTTACTCAAAAATTTACCTTTTCGGAAGAATCGATCGAACTTCCTTACCATAAGGGCAATGGATTCTATGTCCAATTCGTCTTCCGATTCTTCATCATCGGTAGATGGAGCGGCCTTGAATGCAATCGCCTTTTTCTTTGGCTCGTCTTGCTTCAAGTACGCCTTCATCTTTTCCCTCATCCGGATCTTACTATCCTTGCGTACCTCATAAGACAACAAGGTACCCATTAGTTGTACGACGGTATATTTATTCATGTCATTACCTTTCTCGATGGCGAAGGTACGCTTTTCCCAACAGGATGGAAGACCGTCGATAATCTTTGAGCATTTCTCCTTTTGGGTGTAGGTTTTCCCAAGAGCTTCCAAGTCGTTGGATATATCCACGAAGCGAGCATAGTACTCCTTCATGGTTTCACCCTACTCCATATGAAACAACTCAAATTCTTTGTTAGCAAAGACGAGTTTAGAGTCTTTTACTGTACTCGATCCTTCGTGCAAAATGGGGAGTTGGTTCCATATTTGATATGCACTCTTACATGTGCATATCTTGTTGAAGTCCTTGGGCTCCAACGCACAATTCAAGGCATTCATTGCCTTGGCATTGGCTACTTCCGTGGCGACCTCTGCGGGAGCCCACTTCGCAAAATCTTCTTCGGAAGGCTCGACATACTCCGTCATGGTGGCTCTCCATAGTGAAGCGCTCCATAGGAAAATTTGCATCTGGCATTTCCAGTACCCGTAGTTGGTACCGTTGAAGTGTGGAGGCCTAACGGAGGATAGTCCTTCCATAACTGAAGAAGCTCCATCGCGGTTCTTGAAGACGTTGTAGTCGTTGTTCGTCATAGCTCTCAACTTTGGCTATGTGTAGCTTTGAACTTGGCTCTGATACCAAATGTAATGCCCTGTATAGCTACTGCACAAGTACTAGAGGGGGGTGTGAATAGTACTTTTAAATAATAGGGAGAGTTATTCCTAATTATCGTGAAATTAACAAACAACAATGCGGAATAACAACGATCAACAAGAATAAATGCAAACGCAAAAAAATGGTTTAATGGGCTCGGATCCACCCAAGTCTCCCCGACTTGTTCCCGGTGATCCTACGTCCCAACCACCCGGATCCCCTCCGGATACTTGAGTTAGAAACCATAACTCAAGATTTCTAATATGCCCACTTGCGAAAACCTCGCAAGCGCAAACTAACTACAAACGATGTCCGTGAATCCCACAACCCGGGATCACGCAAACTCTCACAACCGAGAGTATACAATTCAAATAACGAATGTAAATGAAATGAAATGCTTGCCAACAAAATACCTATGCCTTGAGTATTCTTACCAAATTAGGGCAAGGGGGATTTTGCTGGAGGAAGATGGCACCAAACCCTAGCTTCAAGAAGATGACCAGCAATGGAAGCCTAGGGTGGAGATGGTGACCTAGAATCAAGCTTCTAGCTTGAATGGCTCACAATGGAGAGAATCTCTCTTGAGGATTTAGGGCTCAAGAACTTGAGGGAGAGATTCTTGTGAGAAGAGAGAGCTTGGAAATAGAGTTGATTGCTCTTCTCTTTTGATCTGAAAATATCTCTAATATATTGCTTAACCCCTTCAAGAAATGAATCAGGATTCTATTTATAGGGGCAAGGAAAAACAAGTTCAAAAAAATCCCAACGGCTCTATTCTGAACCAGACTAGTCGGTCAAAGAACAACCACCGACCGACTAGTTCATCAACTAGTCGGTCGGTCATTTAACGTAGACCGACTAATGGATGAACAGCCAAAAGGTCGAAGCACAGACAAAATGTCACGACCCGCTTCCCTAAAATGGAGGCGAGACGTGAAAAGGTCCGCACGGGAGTGGAGCGGTGAAGCCCCAAACCCGAAAAGCGTCAATTTAGTATAAGCAGGTCCCTGTAATTGCAATCGAAACAACAACAATAATAATATAAGACGGATATGAAATACCAATCCCAAAGTTTGTCCACAGAATATTCAACATCACAGAAAAGCCACCAGGCTAAAAGAAAAGAGTCTAAGGCCCAGAATAAGGCCAAACAAAAGCAACGACATAACAGAGTAAAGGTGCTACGCACCGACAACCAAACAACTGTCTAATAAAAGTAAAACACCACGAAGACACTAGGACTGGTCCCCAGTGTCAATGTAGTCCTCGGTCAACGCGGGCCCTGACTCAGCGTCAGCGAACACCACGTCCTCCGCAAGTAACTCAGGCTCGGGCTCTAACATGTGTCACCTAAAAGAGAAGAGGGGCACATGTCAGCAAGTCGAAAGACTTGTGCAAGGAAACTGGAATAAAGGTAAACTAGCAACCTAGTAGTTATAGTAGGATGTATGGCATGGTAAGTATAGTATGGAAGTGACAAGTAAAGTACAAGTGGTAAGTGTGACAAGTATAGTCAAGTAACAACAAGTACAAGGGATCACCCACACATGGATGCCCTATTGCCCGCAGGCTGTATTAAAGTATCAAGTACAAGGGATCACTCAACGAGTGCCCTTTGCCCGCAGGCTGTGTTCAAGTGTCAAGTACAAGGGATCACTCAACGAGTGCCCTTTGCCCGCAGGCTGTGTTCAAGTGTCAAGTACAAGGGATCACTCAACGAGTGCCCTTTGCCCGCAGGCTGTGTTCAAGTGTCAAGTACAAGGGATCACTCAACGAGTGCCCTTTGCCCGCAGGCTGTGTTCAGCTCGTCTTCTGGAACACGAGCAAGAAAGTGGATTTAACAAGTATGGCGTAGGGGTGCACCTAGCCGGAACAAGTAACACTAGTATGTAGCAAAGCTACGCAATCACGATGAGTATTCAAGCATGCAATGACATGAACAGATATTTCGAGTACAGTTAATTGAATTAAACGTGACAGGCAAAATGCAATGACATGAACAGATATTCGCGTACCGTTTATTTAAATGAAACATGGCAGGCAAAATGCAATAGCAGTTAAGGATGCATGGATGACATGAACATTTAATACGCGTACCGTTTAATTGGAAAGTAAACGTGACATACAAGCATGATGAAAGTGACGGACCAAGCTTCGTTGTCAAGCTAGGTCAATGGCGTCTAAACGGCTATCCTTTCACCGTCTAGTATCTTTTACGCTAAAGCAAGGTAAATGGCCTAAGACATGGCCCAAATCAAGAGATGCAAGTTTCACTTGCCTAACACCGGGGATGACGGCTACGAAAGTTCGTTTCCGCGGATGCTAGCCTACGGGGAATCGCTGTTATGGGGAACAATCATCAAAACACAAGTATTTTATTAGGGTTTCATAAAAAGTACATTAGGATAAGAAAACAACGGTAGATCGATTTCTTACCGAGAGGAGGCGGAAGAAACACTCCGGGGAACCCTAGGATCAGATCTGGAAAAGTTTGGAGAAGTTTGGGGAAACTAGGGTTTTGGGGATTTTAGGGATTTGATGGATTTTTGATGGAGATTTGGGGAAGATGAGAAGTAGATAGGGTGAATGGATGGATTGGATGATGGATTTAGGGTTTGGAATGAGGGATTGAAGCTTGGAGGAAGATGGGGGCTCAATGGGGGAGAAACTAGGGCTTAGGGTCGTGTTGGAGAAGATGAAAACGTTTGGGTTGGGTATTTATAGGTTGAGCTGGCGGCTGCCCAGAAATTAGGGTTTCAACACAGACTAGTCGGTCAAAGAACAACCACTGACCGACTAGTTTGGCAACTAGTCGGTCGGTCGACCAACGTAGACCGACTAAGTGTAAACAGTAACTCCTGAACGAAAATAGGATTTAGAGTTAGTCGGTCCATGAACAAGTACTGACCGACTAGTTTAGCAACTAGTCGGTCGATGAACGTTCTTAGACCGACTAAGAGTAAACAGTAACTCAACTAAAATTAAGATGATGTGTTAGTCGGTTCAAGAAGCATTGCCGACCGACTAGTTTGCAACCTAGTCGGTCAACAACTCTTCTTAGACCGACTAACGATAAACAGTAACTCCTGAGAAAATTTAGAAAGCTGACTAGTCGGTCCAAGAAGGATTGCCGACCGACTGGATCGTCATCTAGTCGGTCGGTGCCCCTTCTTATACCGGCTAATGAGCACCAAAAGTTCCGATACGGAGCGCGAGGCCCCTTGATCGAATCCTAAGACTCCTAGGCTTGATCTAATAGTTAGATATGACCGTTATGAAGCCCGTCACAAACGACGTACTTCGAAATCGACGATCCTAGGGAAGAAACGAGAAAATACGACGAATCGATCGAAATTGAAAGCTACGGAGACGAAAACCACGCAAGAGGAGAAAATCCACCAAAACATATATTATATTATAATAAATTCAGATACAAGGAAACCAGTCGTTACACAAAAGGAACTAGTCGGTCCAAGAAGAGTAGCTGATTGACTAGTTTCATAACTAGTCCGTCGGTTACTTAACTGAGATCGACTAAGAGATAAAACTGAAGTCTGAGCACAAATTGATTTAGTCGGTCCAAGAACAAATGTTGACCGACTAGTTCATCAACTAGTCGGTCGCTAAATGTGCATAGACCGACTAACGATAAACAGTAAGTTAGGTGAAAATTGGCATGTACAGTAAAGCTCAACTAGTCAGTCCAAGAAGGAAAGTTGATCGACTAGTTCATCAACTAGTCGGTCGATCAATGAACACAGACCGACTAATGATAAACAGTAGCTCAGGCTCAAAGTTGCATGTACAGGGAATAGTCGGTCACAGAAGCATCAATGACCGACTAGTTCACAAACTAGTCGGTCGGTGAGTCAACGTAGACCGACTAACTGTAAACAGTAAAGAGCTTAGAATTAACTGACAGAAACTAGTCGGTCCAAGAAGCTTTGCCGACCGACTAGATCACCATCTAGTCGGTCAGTTCTTCTTCTTGAACCAACTAACATGCACAAGAAGTCGCGAATCGAAGCGCGAAGCTTCGGGAAAGTTTGTATGGACTTCTACTAAGATCCTAGAGCTAAGATAGGAGCGTTATGAAGATTTAAACCGTAAGACCTACTCAAGGCTTAACATTCTACGAAAGAAGCTTAAAGACTATAAATAAAACTTGACGATACCGTCTTCAATAGCTTCAGTCGAATCTTCATGACTTCTAAAATGGTCCATAAGCTTCAACGAAGCTTTAGGCATACGATCACGTGCTTTGAGAAGTCTCGAGATGTCGCTTTGGATGTTCATATGAATTTGGTGACGATCTCCATAACTGCGCTCACAAATTGTTAGTTCACGATATATTTATGTTTGTTCATCATCCAAAACCAAATCCGGGGAGTCCAATATCCAACAGCCATCTACTTGTTTAGCCAAGGCGACAGCTCACTCACCGGTTGAGCTCCCGAATATTAATGGGACAATTAATAATGGGTCGGTTAAAATGGGGTAGTAAATGGACGACAGTTATGCTCTTTTTTAGGGACAACAGCACAAAGATGAGACAATCATGTCGTCATGAAGGCAAGGCCGTTATCAACTATAATGGCACTCAGAGGAATTCTCACCTATAAGTAGCCTCAACGATGATAAGAAGAAAGGATCTAAAGACATACTCAAAACTCAAGTAATTTGACACTCAGATATCTGCTTTCACTCTATATTCCTTTATCCTTAGCTCGACGAGACGTGATCGAACGAACTCTCAATAGGTCGGACCTAGTAGCTCCAAGTTCCTTCTTAGTCATCCACTGATTTAAGCATCAGATGTGATTTGGGTTGGAACCCAGATCCGACCCCCTGACGATTTTTCTGTGTTACAAACCTACGAAGACAGATTGGAGGTAGGTCGGGCTTCAATCCAACAGCTCGGACCTAGCTCTCCCCGACCTGGGATTTTTCTTCCTCGGGTCCCACTCTTTGGCTAACGAAACGCCACGTCACCAAAGGCGTCTTCGTCAGCACCTTACTTACTATGGGACGGATTTATCCGTCAACAATAACCAATAATATCTATTTGTTATGAATAGGCCCATGAGGCCCATTGGGTATCCGGCCCACCATTGAAAGCTATAAATATGAGGGTAGGGGGGTTCTTAACCCCCTACACCTATTTCCCTACTTTCCCCTTCACAACACATTATCAGCACGATCACGCTCGTTGTAAAAGGCGGCGACGCTCGAGGAAGGAGATCCATCAACCGCTCAGTTTTAAGAAGATCGTAATCTTCTCAACGGGGAGCGAAAAGGGCATCCTTCACCAACCGTTGTCTAGATTCCCTTGTCGAATCTAGAGGTAAATCTCAAAACTTTTTAGATCTAAACTTGTGTTTCCTGTAGATCTGCATAATTTAAGATCAAAAAGTTTGAAAACACGGTAAAAATCACATTTTTATTTAGATCTGCATGTCTAACAACAATAAAAATCGGTTTTTAGATATCTAAATGCTTGAAAAATCTATTTTTACCCCCCCAACCTTGATCCATACCCCGCACGCCCGAAGGGCGAAACGGCGACGCTCCACAAGCGTCGCCAGCAGCATGCGCCGCGGCCTGAAGCCACGGCCCGCCGCGGCGGCTCGCCGCCGCGGCGGCTCGCCGCGGGGCTGTAGGAACCTGTCAAAACAGCGTTAGGATCGATAAATGAAGTTGAGACTTACGCTTGCGTATGCGGCACGGTAGTCTCGGAACTTCGCCTTCGGATTCGCCACGACGGATCGAGTCTTCTCACGAACGGAGTAAGGCTACTAAATCCACAATCTAAATCTCTACTTTTAGATTAAGAACTTGGATAAAGAGAGAGGAAGGATTTCGGCAGAGCTTCGCTAGAATGAAATGCAAGGCAAGAATACCATGCAAAAGTGTTAGTAAATGGCTAAGCCTTGGGTCTTATTTATAGCCCCCAAGGTAGTTATTTTAGGAGTAATTGTTCCTTTGGAACAATTTAACTAAAGTGTACCATCATACATGGCACATTATAATCTTAAGTTGTACCATATGCATGGTACAACATAAGCTTAAGATATTCCCCCTTTATTAGCCATATGTCGCATGCACTTATGCATATATAATTCGACTTTCCCACTAATCTAGAGATCCTCTCCGCAAGGGAACAGATTCCCTTTGCACACGACTTCGTGTACGAGACGTTCGAGGTCCATATTCCCTCGTACATCCCCTACAATGGTGTACAAACGTCATCCATATCCAACATCTCCCACTCACACTTGAGGGGATTGTAAGAGAACGTCTTTCTCTAAGTTCTTTCATCTATCATACCGAGAAATAGATTGTGCGACCGTCATGCGCGTAGAGTCTGTTGTTGTGCACTTGTTAGAGATACACAACGACCTCGAAGGTGCAAAGTTGAGTAGTTCAACGCATGCTTTACCCTAGATTATTTCTTCACATTTCTTATACTTTATATTCAACAATTGAATCCCATCTGGATCACAATTGGATGGCCATCTTTGAATCATTAAAGTCCAAATGCGAATATGAAATCAATCTTCCTCTTCTTGCGAACCTGATCTTGACTTGATTCGCTTTTCTAACGTGCCCCGCCGAGCCAAATTATCATAGCCCATTAGCAACACGCTAAGATAGCGATCATCTCGTCAAATCTAAAGGAACCAATTGGAGTCCTTGAGGGTAAGAGTTAAGACCCATATGGCCTTTGAGTCTCACATAATAGCAAACACTATTGCTACTAACTCAGTGGTCGAAATGAATACGTGGTATGAACACGTATTACAACATCACTCCTTTCCCAGGGAGAGTATGTCTTAATGATGTTGTACGGATGAAAGATCAGACACCACAGTGCCTATCTTTTGAGTCCCCTTACTACCCATGAAATATTCCCGGACTCTCATCCTGCATAAGACAGATAGGATTTAAAAAATCCTATGAGATCTCTTTTAAATATCCTTGTGATACAGATCTCAGATCTTTTGTAAGCATCCATATGATGCAGATCTTTCATTCGACTATCTTGTTTAAGTCACGACTCTAAATCATTTGTCTAATGATTTTGACTTTAAACTAATCTCATCTCTATCTTATCCATCTGATAAGATAAGGCGGTTGCTCATGTGAGAGAGCCAACCTTAATCTGTCCGACATACACACAATAAAATAGATGAGACTTAAACACAAATGTATATAAAATCATTTGTAAGAAACTTGTATGCAATATATATATATAAAACTTCTTCTTTTTATTAAACTTTGATCTTCTATAGACATGGGAAATATTACATGATACAGCTCAGCACCTACGCATTCCCATAGATGATAAGTGTTTGAAGAACACATCTCTGGGGATCGCCTTAGTAAGGGGATCCGCTATCATCTTATGCGTGGATATGTATCCTATGTCTACTTCCTTCCGTTTGTCATAGTCCTTCGTAAACTTGAATCGAATATCAATGTGTTTGGTCTTACAATGAAATTTAGGATCTTTGACATAGGCAATCGAAGCTTGACTATCACTGTATATTGGAACAGTGCTCGAGTCAGTGGCATCCGTCAGCCTGTCTAAGAATTTCCTAAGCCAAACAGCTTCTTGGACCGCCATGCTGAATGCTACAAATTCGGCTTCCATGGTTGATAGGGCGATGCAGGTTTACTTCTTGCTGCTCCAGGATATTGCACCATTCCCGAGCAAGAAAACAAAGCCTGAGGTAGATCTTCGCTCGTCGAGATCACCTGCCCAATCAGCATCGGTATAGCCTTCGAGTCTCAAGGTATTGCCTTGATAGCACAACGCATAGTCCGCAGTCCCTTTGAGGTACCTTAATATCCTCTTCATCGCTTTCCAGTGTGCCTGTCCTGGGTTGGATTGGTAACGGCTTACCATACCAACAGCATAGCAAATGTCCGGTCTGGTACACATCATGGTGTACATCAGATTCCCGACAGCACTGGAGTATGGAACCTTTTCCATAGCTTTCTTTTCTTTTGGATCTTTGGGACACATTTCCAAACATAGACCCTCGCCTTTGCTTATTGGAGTATCAATTGGCTTGCAGTCCTGCATATTAAACCGTTCTAAAACTTTCTTTATATATGTTTCTTGAGAGAGAGAAAGAAGTTTCTTGGAACGATTCCTTGAGATCTTAACCCCAAGGATATATGCAGCTTCACCCATGTCTTTCATCTTAAAGACGGATGAAAGCCAAGCTTTGATATCCATGATAAGACACTTATCATTTCCGGCTATAAGTATGTCATCTACATAAAGAGACATAATTACATACTTGTTCTTAATCCTCTTAATGTATACGCAGTTGTCTTCGTCGAGCATGGAGAAACCATACGACAAAACGACTTCTTGAAAGCGCATATACCACTGCCTTGAGGATTGTTTAAGACCATATATGGATTTACGAAGTTTACAAACCTTATGTTTGTTTTCTTCTTGTACGAACCCGTTTGGTTGTTCCATGTAGATCTCATCATCTAGTTCTCCGTTAAGAAAAGCAGTCTTTACATCCATCTGATGTAACTCGAGGTCCAAACAAGCCACCATTGCCAGAATTAAGCGAATGGAGGTAAAACGCACGACATGAGAGAAAGTCTCTTCGTAGTCTATTCCTTCCTGTTGCGTGAAACCTTTCGCAATAAGGCGAGCTTTATATTTCTCGATGGAGCCATCAGCCTTATGCTTGATTTTGAGAACCCACTTATTCCCAATGGCTCTACGTCCCTTAGGTAAATCAACCAAGTCCCAGACTTGGTTTGTTTTCATGGATTGAAGTTCTTCTTCCATCGCCGCTATCCATTTATCTTTAGCAGGGCATGTGACGGCCTGTTTGAAATTTGCAGGTTCGTCATCATCTTGTAGTAATGTCATGAATGTTTGAGGAAATTCATCCTCAAATCTCAGAGGTGTTAGCCTCGTTCGATTACTACGTCTTGCTTGAGTTTGATCACTCCCACTTGGAATGACATCACTCCCACTTGGAATAACATCACTCCCACTCGGAATAGGATTGGTATCGTTCGTATCATCCATAGGTGAAGTATGAGGGTCATTTTCCTCTGCACCAAGAATTCTCCCACTCGAACGTTCCGATCCTTCTTGATCCCAAGTCTCAAACAAGGATAAGTCTTGACTTATCTCACCCTGTCTTGGAAACTCGTTTTCCAAGAAGACAACATTCCTCGATTCGAATTCTATTAGACCCCCATTGTCCTCTTGACCGACGAAAACATATCCTTTGGAGTTTTCAGCGTATCTGATGAAGATACACTTCCTCCCACGTGGCCCAAGTTTGCCATATTTGTGAGAGGATAAATGTGCGTAAGAGGCACAACCCCAAGGTTTTAGAATGCTTAAGTCTGGAGTTCTATTGTTCCACAACTCATAAGGAGTAGAACTTACCGACTTCGAGGGTACACGGTTTAAGATGAATACTGCCGTCAATAATGCATCACCCCAAAAGGTGATGGGCAAATTTGCCTGAGACATCATTGATCGGACCATTTCCATCAATGTCCTATTTCTTCTTTCCGCAACACCGTTTTGTTGCGGAGTATAAGGCATAGTTATTTGATGAACTATGCCTTTTTCATCACAGAGTTCCTTAAAACTCGTTGATTGATATTCTCCACCCCGATCGGTTCGCAAGACCTTTATCTTGCGATCTAGTTGATTTTCCACTAAACTCATATAGTTTTTGAAGCAAGATAAAGCTTCATGTTTGTGGGAAATCAAATAAATGTGACCGAAACGGGTGAAGTCATCAATGAAGGTGATGAAATAGGACTTCATGCGTCTTGTCTTAACATTCATTGGACCGCAAATGTCCGAATGGATAAGCTGTAATGGAACTTCGGCCCTTGTGCCAGTTCCAAACGGCTTGCGACAAGTTTTCCCTACAAGACAATGTTCGCAAGTTGACATTTCAACTTTTGAAACATTAGATAGCAAGCCACTTTTGGCAAGTCTATCCATTCTAGTTGGTCCAATGTTACCAAGTCTTGCATGCCAACAAATGATCTCAGATTCAGAATTAGAAGCATTTGTCAAATGGAAACTTTCATTAATAGAAGAAGAATCATCATACATAGTGTTTAAAACAATCAATCCATTATAAACATTACCCGACCCAACTAAAGAACTATTACAAACAAGGTCAACATTTTGTTCATATAACCTCCATTCATAACCTAAAGACATTAACATGACCACGGATACGATATTCCTTCGAATATCTAGAGCAAAGAGGACGTCGTGCAATAATAGAGTCCGGCTGTTGTCGAGAACTAGCTTGCATGTTCCGACGCCCTTGACTTCAACACGAGTGTTGTTGCCGACGTATATCCACTTTGTTCCTTGAGTTATCCTTCGATACTCTACGAAGAACCTTCTGTCCTTCGCTACGTGGTCTGTGGCCCCTGAATCAATCAACCAAAAATAGTTAGATTCAGCAAGAAACATGGAACTAGAAACACATATGTAACTAGCCCTACAAGTTACCTTATCACTTCCATCCGTACACGTACGGGCGAAGTGACCGTACTTGTTGCACTTAAAGCACTTGATCTTCTTCAAGTTTTTCTTCTTTGAGTGCTCATTCTTTTGCCACTTTTTGTTCTTAGTCTTCTTTGAGGTTTCCGGTTCTTGCTTTCATTCGTTCATAAACCTTAAGCGTTTATCCTTCTGCTTCTTTCCTCTATGTGAGGAACTAGCGGCCATGTGCACTTCGACACTAGGTCTTGCGGCTTGAATCCGCTCTTCCTCGAGTTCGAGGTGTTTGGATACATCGCTTAAAGTTTTAATGCACTCATTATGAGTGAGGTGCATTTTCATGTTATCCCAGCTATCTGGGAGTGAACGAATGACTGCTTGGATCTGCTGTTCGTCAGACAGCGTAAGACCCGCATCCTTCAATTCAGCTATGAGATTCGCCATGTGGCGGAGATGCTTTTTCATAGATTGATCTCGCCGCATTTTGTACGAATCAAATTGAATATTTAAGGAGCGGAGTTTGGTGACCGAAGTTCCACCAAACTTTATTTCTAGCCCAGACCATATGTCTTTGGCTAGGTCGAATTTCCGAAATAGACGCATTATGTCATTGTCCATTGCGGACAATAACGTAATACGTGCTATTTTGTTCTTTCGAGTCCAAGTCTCATAAGCTTCTCGGTCCCTTTTGTGTTGGGCCGTATTGCCCAACTCAGGTTCTTCCATTACGTTTTGGAGTGTTTCAAGCACATCTTGCTCCTCCAAAACATATTGGATTTTTATTGACCAAAGTTTATAATTGTCGCCGTTGAGCTTCTCACCTTTATTAAGCTCGGCGACAATGTTCTTAGAAGCGGTAGACATATTCGAATCAAAAAACTGCAAAGAAAATGAAAAACACGATCAAAATTCTATGCATAAAGTTTCGATTCTTTAAACACTTGATAAGTTCCTTGGATAAGCTGAAATGTTACTCTAGAATCGAGAAGTTCACTACGTTCCCAACTACCATCTAGAAGTAACTTTCAAAGTATCCCTCTTACTTATCTCATGTAAAAAAGAAATCAGAAATGATACCCGTATGGTACCAGCAGCGGAAAAATACTTTTGAAAAACATATCTTTCAAAATGGAATAGGTGAGAGTTTGCGCAAAGAATTTTAGCGCAACAATTGCCAAGCCACGAGACCTGTTCTACACACCCATGGGTTAGATAACCATGGCCGGATCGTGGTAGGACTTGGAATTCTAAATTGCGCTATCCCGATTAAGGACGGGACATAACCTATTTGAAAACATCTTTTTCAAAAAATTTGAAATACATTGGCTAATCTCCGTAGAGTAGAGCACAATGTCATAAGTACATTGGCTAATCTCCGTAGAGTAGACAATGACATGGCTAATCTCGCATGAAGTAGAGCACTACGGCTAATCTTCAAGGAGTATAGCCCAAGAAAAAAAAACTTTATAAAATAAGAGCAGACGACTGTCGTTAGTCCCGTATGGGCTAGTCGGCACATTCGTGTTTGACCAAGGCCTTTTGACACCCCGATGGGCTAGTCGGCAAGTTCGTGATCGACCAAGACCTTTTGCCGGATTGGTCGACCAAAACACCCAAATTGGTCGACCAAAAATTGGTCTACATCACTCCGGCCAGGGCCCCTGCCCTGGCCGAGGTTGGCCAAGGGCCTCTGCCCTGGCCGAGGCCGGCCAGAGCCGACCAGAGGCCACTGGCCACTCGGCCAGGGCCTCTGCCCTGGCCGAGACTGGCCAGGGCCGGACCTGGCTCCTGCCAGGGTCGGCCAGGCCGGCCAGGCCGGCCCTGGCCCCTGCCAGGGCCAGCCAGGCCGGCCCCTGGCCCTGGCCTGGCCTTGGCCACGGCCAGGACCCCCTGGCAGTGGCCGAGGCCGGCCACTGCCGGCCTGGCCATGGCCGGCCATGGCTTGGCCATGGCCGGCCATGGCCCATATGGCCATGGCCGGCCACCCCCTTTGAATGGGGTTGCCGCACACCCCGTCGGAGGGGTGGCCGTGGTGGTTATTGGCCGTAGCCAACCCCCTCCGCATGGGGAGGGGGGTGCATGGCCTTCATAGCCCATTTGGCCATGGTGCACATGCACCAAAATTCATCTTCTCTGATGGAGATAACTACCATCATCGTCCTCGATGAAGCACCCGTTCGTCGATGAAGCACCCGTTCGTCGAGAAAGTAGTTATTTTCTAATGGTCGTGTGCCAAAAATGAAAAATAACATACTTTAAAGTTCGTAAACTACACTCTCCACATGAAGAGAGTTCACATTCCCTATGAATGGAGACTCGGCATCCATGAAGAGTGCGAGCTTGACGACGTGAACGGTCGGTTCTTCCCGTCACGGAGAGTTCCTGCCATATCCGTAATGACAGAAGACCCTAACGTGAAAAGAACAACCGCTGCGTTCTCTCCGTCACGAAGCGTTCCTACCATATCCGTAATGGTAGGATACCCATTCGTGAAAAAGACAACGCCTCATTCATCGGTTCGACGGGGCGGCGGTTTGACCGGGGCGAACCCGTATGGCTCTGATACCAATGTAGGAACCTGTCAAAACAGCGTTAGGATCGATAAATGAAGTTGAGACTTACGCTTGCGTATGCGGCACGGTAGTCTCGGAACTTCGCCTTCGGATTCGCCACGACGGATCGAGTCTTCTCACGAACGGAGTAAGGCTACTAAATCCACAATCTAAATCTCTATTTTTAGATTAAGAACTTGGATAAAGAGAGAGGAAGGATTTCGGCAGAGCTTCGCTAGAATGAAATGCAAGGCAAGAATACCATGCAAAAGTGTTAGTAAATGGCTAAGCCTTGGGTCTTATTTATAGCCCCCAAGGTAGTTATTTTAGGAGTAATTGTTCCTTTGGAACAATTTAACTAAAGTGTACCATCATACATGGCACATTATAAGCTTAAGTTGTACCATATGCATGGTACAACATAAGCTTAAGATATTCCCCCTTTATTAGCCATATGTCGCATGCACTTATGCATATATAATGCGACTTTTCCACTAATCTAGAGATCCTCTCCGCAAGGGAACAGATTCCCTTTGCACACGACTTCGTGTACGAGACGTTCGAGGTCAGTATTCCCTCGTACATCCCCTACAAGGGTGTACAAACGTCATCCATATCCAACAGTGGCCCCCCCTAGAGTTTTTCGGAAACCCTAGCCCTGAACGGGCCAATTTTTTAGGGGATGCCCAATTAACCCTAATGGGTTGTTTTCATGGCCCAAAAGCCTGAAAATTAACCCATTTACCCTTAATTTTTCTTTTTTATTTTTGGCTCCAAAAGCCCAAAATAATTAAAGAAATTTTTAATCTTCAAATAAGGGTTATAGCGGAAAATAAAACATTAAAAATATGGATCAAAGGTAAAAAAATTTCAAAAAAAATATTTTTAGCACGTCACACACTATTTAGATTATTTATTAATCTTTACATGCCTGTGAAATGATTATCTGCGTGGTTGTATATTTTTTCATATATTATCTGTGTGGATGTGCTATTAGGCTATATTTTTAGGGATCAGCTAGGTTTCTGACATCTTTACTTTTCTGCAATTTTTTCTTTTTTTGAGAGAAATTTGTAAGTGAGGATATATATATGTAAAAAGAAGACCGGAGGACACCAAAAAGGAGCTGATGGTGTATGCACAAAGAAGAAAGGGGCTTCTCTTTGAAGTTCACGAGTTGTATTTACTTTTCATGCACCTTTTTGATGTAACTTTCGGACTGTCTTTTTTGTTGATGTCGGCTGGCTGATCCCCATAGTCCCAAGTTATTTTCATTAAATGTGTGGATGTTAATTCTCTTTAATAATTCACGTTATTAAAATTTTAAAAAGCATGTGTGGATGTTAATTTTTCCTTTAATAATTCACGTTACGAAAATGTTAAAAAGCATGCATGGATGTTAATTTTCTTTAATAATTCATGTTATGAAAATGGTAAAAATACATGCGTGGATGTCTACTTTTTATAGTTTAATAATCCATGCTATTTTTATATTGCTAGATCATTTAATGGCTAGACTTGCGAATGTCGATTTCTCGGTCCTGAAGGCCGATGGGTCGAACTACTTGAGTTGGCAGTTGGACCTGAAGTTCCATCTACAATCTCATGGGTTCAGTCTGACACCCACTAAGAAGGCAACAACAAGTACTGCCACAGCTGAAAAGGATTCTTCCAAAGAAGCACCTCATACAGAAGAAGTTTCCGATATGCTAAAGGCGAAAGCCATTATCTATATCAGGTAAATTTAGACTCGACCCTGAAGGACAAGTATATTACTGTAGAGGATCCTTACGAACTGTGGGACGCACTTGAGGAGAGGTACATGCATCAGAGGGATGTCATACTCCCCCATGCACAGTACGAGTGGACTCACCTCCGCATACAGGATTACAAATCCGTATCGGAGTACAACTTAGCACTATTCTGTATCACCTCATGCCTAAAGTTGAGTGGTGAGACTGTGACTGAGAAAATGTTGCTGGAAAAGACGTTCATGTCTTTCCACGAGAAGGACATGATCCTTATGCAACAATACCGTGAGAGGAAGTTCACGAAGCACTCTGATCTGCTTTCATTCCTGCTAATGGCTTAACAGAACAGAGATTTGTTGGTTACCACTCACAACCTGTGCCCTCCTGGCTCCGCTCCACTGCCACCTTCTGCAGAGGCACACTTCCAGTCTTTCCAGAAGAAGAAGATGGACAAGAAGGCTAAATTCCAGAAATGGAAAGAACAGAAGAAGCGGAAGAAGGCCACTCCCCAAGCTCCTCCTCAGAACCAGAAGTTCGTGGAAAAGAAGCAAAAGTGGACGTCCAAAGGTGGTACTCCCAAGAAAGACTGGGAGGATAAGTGCTCCAAATGCGGAATGACGGGCCACTGGTCCAGAATCTACCGCACCCAGAAACACCTACAGGACCTCTACCAGGCAAGCCTCAAGCCTCGAGCTGAGACAAACCTGATAGAGAGCGCAACGTTGCCAGAGACCACATGGACTCCTGAAGATTTCATTGGAGACGACACTCTCTAGTTATGGACCATGAACAATTTTTTAATTGCTATCAATGTATCTTCCATTTTATGCATCGATCTAGTTTTTATTCCATGTTGAACATTTGTTTGAGCACCTTAAATGAAAGTAGATCTCTTCTTTTTAATATTATTTACTGCTTAAATGTCTTTCTTAATATAGATATGGAATCAATTTGCCTAGTGGACAGTGCATCGACGCACTCGATCCTTCAAAACATAGACTACTTCACGAGCATAAGTAGCTACTCTGGTCCACTGAGAACAATCTCAGGACCAGCTAACATAATCGAAGGATCAGGGGAAGCAACCATATTGCTCCCCGGTTACACACAAATCACACTTAGAAATGCGTTATACTCCCCTAAATCTGTCCGAAACCTCCTAAGCTTTAAAGATATCCGTTTAAACGGATATCACTTAGAGACGGTCGATGAAAATGAAAGGGAATACTTGCTTGTAACGTCTCTTACAAATGGTTCAAAAACCATTGTGGAACGCTTCATGGGACTCCCCTTGGGACTCTACCAAACAAGTATACAAACTCCAGAAACATCAACGGCGGAGCACCTGCAGTGCCCCCAAACACCAGAATTCCAGCTCTAGCATAGTAGACTGGGACACCATAGATCTGTTATGATGTACCACATCATAAAAAGCTCAAGGGGTATAGACTTGAAGAACCTGAAGATTCTTCAAAAAGGCAAATTCCCATGTCCACCCTGTTACAAGGGTAAACTGATTACGAGACCCTCTCCACTGAAAGTGGACCTGGAGTCTCCAAGTTTTCTGGAAAGAATCCACGGAGACATTTGTGGGCATATACACCCATCAAGTGGTCCGTTCAGGTACTTTATGGTCCTGATAGACGTATCTACTAAGTGGTCACATGTGTGTCTACTGTCCACCCGTAACCTTGCACTGTCTAAGCTTTTAGCTCAGATAATCAGGTTGCGGTCACACTTCCCCAGCTACCAGATAAAGAAACTTCGTCTGGACAATGCGAGGGAGTTTACATCACAAGTCTTTCTAGACTAATGCCAAGCATAGGGAATTGAAGTCGAACATCCTGTAGTGCATGTTCACACCCAAAATGGGTTAGCAGAATCTCTAATTAAGAGACTGCAATGGATTGCTCATCCATTATTACTTCAATCCCAGCCACCAGTGAATGCATGGGGACATGCAATTTTGCATGCTGCATCTTTAATAAAATTAAGCCCTTCTGGAGGTCAGTCATCTTCTCCAATGCAACTAGTACTTGGAGCCCCACCAATTGTCTCACACTTGAGAATATTTGGTTGTGCAGTATACGTCCCCATAGCACCACCACAAAGGACAAAGATGGGTCCACAACGTCGCCTAGGCATTTATGTTGGGTTTGACACCCCATCCATAATAAGATTCCTAGAACCTCTTACGGGAGACGTTTTCAAGGCACATCTAGAAGACTGTGAATTTGATGAAACATCATTTCTAAGACTAGGCTGACAGACAAAGAAGCCCGAAGCTTCAGACTGTATCACTTGGGATACAAAGACATTATGTCACTTTGATCCGCCAACAAGCTAGTGTGAGGAGGATGTCCTGAAGATTCTCCATATCCAAAACACTGTCCATCTCTTGCCGGACAAATTTACTGACAACCAGAAGATTGTCAGATCACACGTCCCTGCTGCTAACACTCTAGCTAGGATTGACATACTGCAAAATGGATGCAATCCGCCTCACTACTACAAAATGGACCTTTAACAGCGCTTAAATAAGGCCTTTAATAGCGCTTTACAAGCGCTGTCTATCTCGCCGCTGCTATAGGGGGGCTGGTTTTAATAGCGCTTTAAAAGCACTGTTAAAGGGGGCCTTTAACAGTGCTTGTTTGTGCAAGCGCTGTTAAAGGGGGGCCTTTAACAGCGCTTGTTTGTGCAAGCGCTGTTAAAGGGGGGCCTTTAACAGCGCTTCTTTAGTGCAAGCGCTGTTAAAGGGGGGGGGGGGGGGGCCTTTAACAGCGTTTTTTTGTGCAAGCGCTGTTAAAGGCCCCCCCTTTAACAGCGCTTGTTAGTGCACATCAAAACGGGGACTGCAGCCCGTAGCTTGTTCTTTGAAGCTCGGACAAGCCACTCACTAGTGATTCATACGCATGACGTTTTGATGACGAGTCATCGCAAATGTTTCCGAGTAATACCATAATCGAGAAATCATAATCGCAAATGTTTCGTAATAAGTCAACATTCATTTGATCAAAAATACATTCAGCATTTCCAAACAATCGAATAGTCAGTAGGCACATCAAAGCGGCTTAAAGCTCGCAAGCCAAAGAAGCTAAACTTGAAAATTTCCCTAGATCACCAGAGAGAGCCACAATGATAAGGGCTCACCACAAGCCTCGATATATGATCAGCTGATGTTAATAATTTTGCATTGACTCGACGCAAGGATAATACAGATGAAGATTCTAGCAGTGAACTGATAATTCTTAATCTACATGAGAACCACATCAAGAAAATTATACAAACACGATGCAGTAATAATGTCCGCCAAGGATAATACAGATGAAAATTATAGAAACTCGATATATGATCAGCTGCTGTTAATAATTTCCGCCAAGTGTCTTCACTTCCAACTTCTGTTATTTCTTATGGTTCATCCACATCATCAAAGCCATCATTGGTGTCAAGGAACTGATCAATATTGATCTGTCAAATTACCAGGTAAATTTTCTTTAAAAATTGTTTGCAAATATAAACTTCACAGAGAAACAAAAACAGGACCCTATTGCATTCATACCTCCTTAAAGCGAATGATGTTAGGGTGCCTCAAGGACCTATGGTTGATGATCTCCCTTTGCACTTTCTCATCAATCTGTTCACAGCGATAATGCCCAAATTAGAACAACAAGCTTGCAAAAATATCAACACAGCAAACCAAATCACCAAAATCAAACCATATTCCCCCGATAAATGGCAATTCCACTCAACCACTGAAAAATAAACATGAAATTTTGAGGTATGCGATGATCAGTACCTTCGTCCCCCTTTGAATGTACTTGACAGCAAGAAGCTCCTTGGTGCTCTTGTCCCTCACCAACCTCGCCACACCAAAATTGCCCGAACCCAACTCCTTCAGTGGTTCATACTTCAATGAATAATGAACTACTAGTTACAATATAATGCAGAAAAATTTCTGCGATTCACAGGGGGGTTACATTGTAGAAAGATGAATTGCTTCCTTACTCTTAAGGGAAAGATTTAATTGATCTGAATGATATTTTGATGATTTCTGAGTATAATTTGAGCTTCTGTTGCAATGTAGTCTGTGTACATATTTTTGCAGCAAAAATGACAATCGAACTTTACATCTTCTTCGAACTCTAGTCCTCCTACACAAAGTGTAACATAATATAAATTAAGAAATTATGTGATGATAACTCACAATAAATAATTTTTCAATGTATTTTGACTGTCCTGTGGGAGTACGTCATGTAGAAGGGTGAAGATATGCACGGAAGGAACCAATGCAGGTGCTGCAGATTCAGGTATGGGACCAAATTGGTCTGTTAAGCCTGTTGGAGAGAATTCATCCAGTGACTTGTAATTCTGAAAAGTAGTTGCTAATAGGCTTTTGATTCTGTCTTCACAATCTAACAATATGCTTCTCTATGACAAAGAAATCAATATGAGTATAAGTCGAAGATAAAAACCATTGTGATGAAAGATACTTAAATAATTTTAAAAAGAAGTAAAAGCAACAGTAGAAGACTATTACTCATATGGGACTAGTATGGCTGTTTAATGCCTCGTGTAATGCAAGCATAGTTGAGAATCTACATTTTCACTTACGGGTTAATGAATATATTTTCCATTAAGGCCTATGTGCTCATCATGCAATGATGTTCTCTTTAGTATTCCAACCAAAGTTGAACAAGAATGTTGACTAGCTAAGCCAAAGGATGTTAAGCAATATTAGATATGGGATTGAAAGACCCTCTAAATCTGAAGTTGTAAAGTACGTTCTTCTATATGAGCTACTGGAAAGGTCAAATATCATATTACTTTAGGAGAAAGTGAAAGGAATTACCTCTTGCCTGGTTAGGCTTCTTTCACTTCGAGCTTTTACAACAGGAACTAAGAGCTCATATACAAGCTCCAGGCATTCCTTGGTGGGTGTAGAAAGGTTCATGATATATGAAACATACCAAAGAATAAGTCCCACAGACACAAAGTGGTTATGTTGTAATAATATACTTAGAAAAAGTGTTAGACCATTATCAGTTAGTGTGCTATAGTGTGCTATTCTGAAGAACTTGATCGTGGTGGTACCTTAGCTTTGTATATGCTTCGGATACTACATAGTAATTAGCAAATTCACTCAGCAACCACTTCCATATTCCATTCATGTGCAAGTTTTTTGGATGGAAATGCTGAGCACGCATTGCTGCCTCAAGTACTAGATTGTAGATGAGCGTTTCAACAAATGGACCACCATGCAATACAACAATGTTCAACAAAGGTTATTTCCAGCAAACATCATTAATGCTTGCTATGATTGAGAAAATGTAAACTAATACATTAAATTTTAACTATAAACCTGATGTATAAACGATCATGGAAGCATTCATAATTGAAAATAAATAGAAGAAAAGAAAAGCCAGGTAAAACCTTTGAAGCGTTGATGTTCTCAGATGTGCCAGATATATGAATGCAGATATATGAATGCAGAGCTGAACCTTTCCTATGCATATGTGATCCTCAATGTATATTGGCCACCACCTAATTATTTCTCCATGTTTGCCCCCATAATGTATAACGAAGAAATAATTAGGTTCAATAGGAAATCATTAGGGGAAAAAGAGTGAGTTAAGAGGACATACATGGGTATCTGCCAGAGATGAAATCTGAATTGTTGCACGCCCTTGGTTTCCCTTGTTGGCATCTAGCACATCGAAGAAAAAAGCATCTGTTTGATTCTCTGGGTAACTGAAATGCCATTTACTGATCCATATTAGTGATTTTTTATAATAGAGAGACATGAATAAGCTATAATAAATAAAGCATTTCAATAAAAATCATCCAAGTTTGGAAGATAGAGCTTACAAGACATGAGAATCTCCACTTCCAGGTTGTAAGTTGACAACCATATCCGAATATGTTCCTTCAGTAGAACTTTTCAATTGCAACGAGCATGACAGAGCATGTTGCCCGAAGCTGCCTTCTTCGTGGTGTTAACTTTTTTCACTATCACAAGAATGAAGTTAAATATGATCCAAATAAAAAATCAATTTAATCTAGGTACTGTGACCATGTTAGACTATGTTGGACTAAAGAAATTGAAATATCTTCTTCTACAATGGTATTAATAAAATAAGAAAAAGCATGCAATGAGCATATATTTTCAGAATTTAGATGCTGAAACATCAAGACCTTTACCATTGAATTCAATATATCCATTTGCTTCAAGAGATCTTAAGCGTATTAGAAAACACAACTTCTAGAAATATACTGTGTAGAGAGAGGAGAATATAATCGCCTTTGTGCATGTGTACATATACGATGTAAAACATAATACACTTTAGAATCCATAGCGATTAGGATGCATTCTATCAAAAACAAAAAGAAAAACAATATAATATTTCAATGACAAAAATCGATGCTTCTAATCAAGTAACAAGATGAAATTAAAAAACTAAAAAAATTTAATTGATGCTTAATTTAGGTCAAGTAACGTTTAATGCTTTAAGCTTTGTTGTCATAGTAACCGCCTTGTTTAAATCATCATAATATGTGTGTTTTAGGAGACACGTGGCTTTAAAATATCCAACAAATGACATTCGTTTTTTATCTAGCTAACATGGCTTAGAGATGCAAATTTTCAGATAACCCAACTCTATTCCCAAAAACTAATGAATAAAAGCACACCAAAGTTTGCACATCACTCAAATTCAAACACAAGTATTACCTGATTAATTGGCAAAAATAATGTATAAGCTAAGCTAATTAGCTAGAAGACACTGAGAAGAAACTCGAAATGGGTAAAGCTGAAGCCAATGTAAACATGCAAGATAGACACTACCTAAAATACACATGCTGATGGGAACTTGGCATGATCAAAGAAGCAGGTAGATGGAGAAGGCTGAGCTACAAGGGCCTCGCATTAGAATTTGGTACAGACCGGCCAGCCTGGGGCTTAACGTATGCCTCGACATTGGGTCACTATGATCCATTTCAGCCTCATCAGTGATGGGGACTAATAACAGATATTCAGCTTCACATACGAAATGTTTATGAGGATGCGTTCAATTGACCTTGTTGAAGATCACTCTGGTTTTTGTCACCAAATTGACCAAGCTCAAATGAAAGGAAATGTTCAAACATTAATGCATTTTCGTATTAACAAATTGGCCAAAAAAATTTAACAACGATTAATGCACTCTGTTATTAAAAAGAAAAACTTTCAATTTAAAATTCAACTGTTAAATCTTAATTAATCAGAATTGATCAACTATTTCAAAGTATTTCTTTATAACAAATTTTGCAAGCTATTAAAAAAAATCATAATAGCTTTCAGAAATCTAGATCCAACAGGCTATGGTGATCATGGTTAGCAGAAAAATTAGCCATCCCTGAATGAGATACAGGCAAAAAATCAAAATAGATGCAAAAGCACAACACATTGATACACAATGGCATTTTTGAAGTCATTTAGTAACCATAACCTCTATAAAGCCAATACAACATATAGGAGTGATATCAACAACCTTAACCTCAAACTGCTAGAAATGTCACCAACTGGATCCATAATTTTCCCTTCCCTTCCCTCCTCCGTCCCGAACAGCAAAGAAATAGTGAATTGCACTTGGACTACCTGAAACTAGAACTCTCTGAGTGTGACTCAGGATCTCATTATTAAGCATCACAGGTTATGGGTGTTTGGGCTGAGTGCAATTTACCCATGATGCTATTACCTCTCCTAATTCTAGTACCAATTCGAATAAGAGTGCGCGTGGTAGGTTCTTGTTACAAGTACTCAGTCTCCTTATTTTCCCTCCTATATCCTGTGGGACTTCCACATGCCATCAGAAAGCCACCAAAAAAACCAATATATAGATTGCCCTCTCTCAGAACCTACGCAGCTCTCCACAATCTTTTTCATTCTCTCCCTAGATGATGGATGCAGCCAGTAAGATTTCTGTTCTATGCCTATTCCTCTACATATTCAATTGAAAAAGGTATTGGATAACTCAATACTAGGAGAAACGACCAGATGAAACATCCTTAGATGCCACCAATGAACCTAAATGATACAATGACAACTACGCACATATGCATGAAGTTGCCGGGCATTCTCGACCGTGGCAGCCGTTGAAAGCATAAACCAAATTGTCACAGTGAACCTGACAGCATTATCAGAGCAGGGGTTAGTCAACTGCAACAAGCCACCAAACAACGGATGCGACTACGCGTGCAGGTTTACAACTGCTAATGGAATTTATTTGAACAGGTCAAATTGGTCATCATGTGATGGTCACCTTGGGCTTAACATTTCGTATGATTTCTATCCAGACACCCTAAAAACGGAATTTGAACAGAGAACTGTGACAATTTATAGACGATATGAAGAAATTTTTTCGTTACCTCGTCGGCGATCATGGCAATGAGAGCGGAGTTATTTGTCCGGATCTGAGCTCTGCCGGCCATCTCGACGAGAATCTGATACAAATCAAGTCAGATCAGGATCCAAGATTCAATTTTTTTAGAAAATAGCACGATTCGAAACAGATCAGATCCAAGAAAACCAAGAGAAATAAGAATGGATTAACAGTGAGATTTTGATCAGACGCCGCCAATGCAACGAGAGAGTGGGCGAAGAGAGAATTTCTTCGCCTGCGGCAGTTCCCCTGCGCTTTAGTGTGTTGCGAACACGCCGTTATGCCCGCATAACTGCTTAAATTTTTTCACGCACGAAGATGGAAGAGGGATTATGGCTAGGGGTTGCTCTAGGGCTTCTCGAGTGCTCGAAGATGGCAGCGGCCGTGATGATCGCTATTGAGCGCACGATCCTAAGGAGCTTCGGAGCGATATTGCGTGAATTTACTTGCGCGATTACATGAGTCGGGCTTCGGAGGGATATTGCGAAACCGTGAATGTATAATATCTTTAATAGCGCTTGTTTAATACAAGCGCTGTTAAAGGCCACCCTTTAACAGCGCTTTCACAAACAAGCGCTGTTAGGGGGGGCCTTTAACAGCGCTTGTTTGTGCAAGCGCTGTTAAAGGCTGGCCTTTAACAGCGCTTGTTTGTGCAAGCGCTGTTAAAGGCCGGCCTTTAACAGTGCTTGTATTAAACAAGCGCTGTCTATTGGGACCTTTAACAGCGCTTGTTCTAAAGAAGCGCTGTCTATTATGGCCTTTAACAGTATTGCTTGTTCTAAAGAAGCGATATTGCGTGAATTTACTTGCGCGATTACATGAGTCGGGCTTCGGAGGGATATTGCGAAACCGTGAATGTATAATATCTTTAATAGCGCTTGTTTAATACAAGCGCTGTTAAAGGCCACCCTTTAACAGCGCTTTCACAAACAAGCGCTGTTAAAGGGGGGGCCTTTAACAGCGCTTGTTTGTGCAAGCGCTGTTAAAGGGTGGCCTTTAACAGTGCTTGTATTAAACAAGCGCTGTCTATTGGGACCTTTAACAGCGCTTGTTCTAAAGAAGCGCTGTCTATTAGGACCTTTAACAGCGCTTGTAGAAAGAAGCGCTGTCTATTGTCTGACATTTAACAGCGCTTCTTTCTACAAGCGATGTGTATTATCTGTGTCTCTAATACATAGCGCTTGCAGAAAGAAGCGCTGTCTATTGTCGGACCTTTAACAGCGCTTGCAGAAAGAAGCGCTGTCTATTCTCCGACCTTTAACATCGCTTGCAAAAAGAATCGATGTCTATTATATGTGCCTCTAATTAACAGCGCTTATAATTGGCAAGCGCTATTAAAGGTGTGCTATTAAAGGTCCTTTTTGTAGTAGTGCCTGCAGCAGAAATGGTTGGACCTCACAAAAAGAGAGGGCGACCACCGGGATCCAAGGACCAAGTCCCTCGAAAGAGTAGGACCATTGGCAATGGTAAACAAATACCACCACAAGATGCTACTGTAAGCCCTGCTACACCATCTCTTCCAAACTCTCAAACAGAGGAAAAACCGGGAGAAAATGAAGTTTCGATACACTATGTACGAACTGGGGAGCATTGTGACAGAAAGAGCACAACCATAGATGACACATTTGCGTGTAATATTGTCATCAACGTCGCGTACTGCGACGATGATATTGAACCACGCTCTCTGACAGAATGTCAAAGCAGAGATGATTGGCCAAAGTGGAAAGCGGCAATAGGAGTGGAGTTGGATTCACTCACCAAATGCAAGATCTTCGGACCTATAGTTTAGACACCAAAAGTGTAAAACCTGTGGGTTATAAATGGGTATTTGTTAGAAAACGAAATGAACAGAATGAGATCGTTCGCTACAAAGCAAGGCTTATAGCGCAGGGTTTTACCCAATGTCCAGGGGTGGATTTTGAAGCCACATAATCCCCGGTCATGGACGCGATCACCTTCCGATTCCTCATTTGCTTAACAGCCCAAGAGGGTTTAGATATGCAGCTTATGGACGTCGTGACTGCATACATATATGGCAACTTAGACCGAGACATCTATATGAGATTGCTTGATGGTTATTCCTTGCCTGCAGCACTAAAAGAGAGACAACGTGACATCTACTCAGTGAAACTGCAAAGATCATTGTATGTTCTAAAACAATCCGGGAGGATGTGTTATAACAGACTGAGCGACTTCCTTGCAAAACAAGGATTTACAAATGACCCAGTCTATCCTTGCTTTTTCATAAGAGCAAAGGCAACATGATTTGTCATTATAGCCGTCTATGTAGACAACTTAAACCTCATCGGATCTCCTGAAGAGATCGCTGAGACTTCTAGAAGCTTGACAGAAACCTTCGAGATGAAAGACATCGGAAAGTCAAAATTCTATTTCGGTCTTCAAATAGAACATCTTAACGATGGGATCCTGTTACATCAGTCAACTTACATATCGAACTTATTGAAAAAGTTTCAGATGGATAAGTACCACCCCCTCAGTACCCTAATGGTCGTCAGATCATTGGATGTGCACAAAGACCCCTTCCGGCCGCTGGAAGAGGGGGATGAAGTACTAGGCCCTGAAGTGCCTTATCTAAGTGCTATCGGTGCACTCCTTTACCTGGCTAATTGCACTCGCCCTGACATAGCATTTGCAGTCAACTTACTAGCCAGATATAGTGTTGCACCTACACAGCGGCACTGGGCCGGAGTTAAGCATTTTCTGCGCTACCTCCAAGGGTCTATAGACTTAGGTCTATTCTACAGGAAAAGGGCATCAACTGGTTTAGTTGGTTATGCTGATGCAGGATACAGGTCTGATCCTCATACAGAGAAGTCTCAGACCGGGTACATGTTTGCCTATGGCGGCACTGCCATATCCTGGAGATCTGTAAAGCAGACCATGACAACCGTCTCATCCACTCACTCAGAACTTCTAGCGATCCATGAAGCAAGCAAGGAGGTTTTCTGGCTACGCTCTGTGATCCAGCACATTCTCACCTCCACCGGCCTGATGACCGGCGTACTTGCACATACTCCTCTCCATAAAGACAATGCAGCATGTATAGCGCAGCTACATGACGGCTACATCAAAGGCGACAAGACAAAGCATATCTCCTCCAAGTTCTTCTGGACGCACGACCTTCAGAAGCAAAAGCAGATTGAGGTACAGAAGATCCAATCATGTAATAACTTGGCGGATTTGCTTACCAAATCCCTGCCTACTAGTATCTTTGAGAAACTTGTATATGGGATTGGGATGAGGAGAGTGAGAAAATGTAAACTGGGTCAGGATGAGAGAACCATGAACTCATAGATACATAGGAGACTGATGTATAGATTCATAGGAAATCTACAAGCCTGAAGCTTGGTCAGATGAGGGGGAGTCAACTGCAGAGTTGTACTCTTTTCCCTTGGCTACTGGTTTTTTCCCACAGGGTTTTCCGTGGTCAAGGTTTTGACGAGGCAACCTCGTTGACTCTGGATCTTGAAGTATCCACCCCTAGACACATCCCTAAAATAGGGGAAGTTACGGATTAACTGTTCTTTATTTAACAAGGCAGTTATCCTAACTCGGATCCTGAAGAATTCACCTCTTATTCAATGTTGGTTGGATAAGGGGAAGTGTTATGAATATGCCCATGAGGCCCATTGGGTATCCGGCCCACCATTGAAAGCTATAAATATGAGGGTAGGGGGGCTCTTAACCCCATACACATATTTCCCTACTTTTCCATTCACAACACTATTAAATATTCCAATACAATTTGGTATTCGCATGGGGTAAAGTGACATCTGCTAGGTTTACATTCATAGTATAAACTTTGTAGTGTTTGGGGATACTCTTTTTAGTATTAGAGTAACACTAAGACAAAAGAAAGTAACCAAATCAACTAGCAAATTTAATGGTTCCGGTATTATTTAAGGGATAAACGATCGAAATGTCAACAAGTGGAAGATGCTTATGTAAAAAAAATCTAATCAGTAATTAGGGGGGCAGTTATTAAAGCTTACTTACTCCTCGTTCCTAACTTGCTTCTTCCTCGCATGCGAGCTGCTCCATTCACTTGTCATGACGTGCTCCTTGTCCTTTCCATCCCCGAACTAATCCCGAATTAATGAACCCCATGCACAAGACAAAACGCCACCAGAATTCGTCAGAGACCGCTGAAACTCAAATTGACCTGCAGGGGGGAGGCGTACAGATTCGCTGAATCCGGGGGTGAAGCTATCACTCTGTTTTCAATTTCGTGCGTAATTGGTTTCTTTATTATTATTAATTTTTCACATTTTCGGGATGCGACAAATTGGACGTGGTGTTTGACTCCGTGACAGCGACGTCGCCACCGGATCTCAAATCTGAGCCGTCCGATTCGCCGTTCCTGCCCACGAGCCCCATTGAGATGCTCCTGCAATCAGTTACGATATGGGGCCCACCCTCTCGTACCATTAGTTGACGAAAACGCCCCCGCCCACTACCTACCCTCGCCGTAATTTCCGGTGAAGACGGGGGGCGGAAAAGGAAGAAGGTCGTTGACCCCATTAACCTCGTTTCCTGCCACGTCATCGTATATTGCGCCACGTTGGCGCTGCGAAACGAAAAGGAACCAGCGGGCCGACGAGCTCACGCTCTTTTTTACTCAACTTATTTTTAATTAAAATTTAAACTAATCCCTAAAACGGAGATTGAGGATTAATTAATTATTAGTAATAAAGACCTGAAAGACCGCTCTCTGTTCTCTTCAGACACAGAGAAAGAGAGGAACAGATTATCAAATGTGATGGGAACCGGCGTGTCCCGTCACCTCCACGGCTGCTTCTGCTCCTCCGCCGATGAGGACGGTGAGAATAAGCTCACCACCTTCGATGCCGAGGCGCCGCTCGACGAAACCCTAGGCCACTCCTTCTGCTACGTCCGCTCCTCCTCCCTGGCCGCCGGCGACGGCGACAACACCCCGCGCTCATCTTCCGCATCGGCCGCCGAGACAGCGTTCAAGGCGATCTCCGGCGCCTATGTCTCCGCCAACTCGTCGGCGCCGCTCCCGATCTACGACAATGCTAGCCACACGTCGTCCTCCAACGCGCGATATCACTTCCGGAGCTCCTCCTCCTTTTCAGCGATCCCCCTCCAGCTCGCCGGTGCCGGCGGTGCAGGCGGAGGCGCCGCCTCCGGCCCGCTGGATCGGGGGTTCTTCCTCTCCGGCCCGATCGAGCGCGGCGGGGCCCTATCCGGCCCGCTCGACTCCTCCTCGTCGTCTGTGCCGTTCTCGGGTCCGCTGGTGAAGAAGAGGAGGAAGAGGGGCATTTCGGGAAGGATGATGATTAAGAAGCCGTCGCTGCTGAGGAGGAGCCTGTCGGAGAAGAATCGGCCGTGGGTGGTCCCGCTGAGGAGCCTTCCGGCCAAGAAATGCGGCAGAGACGATGACGATGAAGAGGAGGAAATCGAAGGTGGGCGAGTTCAGTGGGCCCACGGCAAGGCTGGCGAAGATCGAGCGCATGTGGTGGTCTCGGAGTCGCAAAGGTGGCTTTTTGTTGGGATTTATGATGGGTTTAATGGCCCCGAAGCGCCTGAATTTCTCGTAGAGAATCTTTACAGGGCGTTGTTCAATGAGCTCAGAGGCCTTTTTTGGGAAGAAGTCGAAGAAGAGGAAGGAATTGTTCAAGAAGAGACATTTAAGGAAGAATCAAGAATTGGGAGGAGGCTGTGGGAGTTTCTAGCAGAAGGGGACGAGGATGAAGGGTTGGAGTTCTCAGGGTCCGGGAGATTTGCATTTTCAATGGCGAAGTTGAGGAGTGGGTTTGGGAGCTGGAGGAAGCAGGAGAAGCCGAAGGCGGTTCAAGATGCGAGGGAGAGCAGTGGATGCAAGAAGAGGAGGAGGAAGACCGGTCCGGTCAAGAACCACGGATTGGTTTTAAGAGCTCTTGAAAGGGCTTTGGAGGCTACGGAGAATTCTTATCTAGAAATGACAGATAGGGCGATGGATTGCAATCCGGAGCTTGCGGTGATGGGCTCTTGCCTTTTGGTAGTGTTGATGAGGGATGAGGATGTGTATGTCATGAATTTAGGCGATAGCAGGGCGATCGTGGCACAATACAGGGAGAAGGGAGGGCAAGAAAGTTGTGCGGATGAAATCGAGGGAACAGGGCGAGGGGTGATGCAACTGACGGCATTGCAGCTGTCTACTGATCATAATACAGACATCGAAGAAGTAATATTTTACTTCTCTGTACATAATTTTAATGAATTTGTTTGCATGCATGAAATCCTGGAATATAGATTCATGTAGTGCATGCATTAGTGGCTGAATGCTCCTTTCATGAAATGTTGGTTTCTGCAGGAAGTCTGCAGAATAAGAGAAGAACACCCGGATGATGACCAGTGCATTGTTAATGGCCGAGTGAAAGGTCGTTTGAAAGTTACTCGTGCTTTTGGGGCTGGATATCTCAAGCATGTATGTTCCCCCTTAGAAATTGCATTTGGTTTGTGTCTCAAGGTCGTTAGAAAAATTTACATTGTCAATGTGTAGATGTCTCAATGTTGTTTTAGAATAATTGATGCCCTCGTTTTCTTTACATTTATAGGCAGAAAGTAGCTCATGCTAACGGAGGCGTGAAGATAATTGTGTTATACTCTTATATCAGCAATTCAGCAATTCATCGGCATAGGCTTGTTTCTTGTTGTGTTTAAACTATATCCATAGAACAACGGATTGCTAGAGCACATTCCAAAAACATTTAGGATCACATGAGTAGTCAAATTGGAAAGGAAAATTAGGCGGGGTTCCATTACCCCTCACACAAGCTCATTTTGGCTAAATGAGCTTTTAGCTTGTATCCATTTCCTTGTTATATTATATACCAATCGTGTCAACTAACAAGTTTTTGGGAGATGTTCTTTGTTAAGTATCATATTTATTATGCCCCACTAATCACTAATGTTCTGGCTATTTCTGAGCAGCCTAAATGGAATGATGCCTTGCTAGAGATGTTCCGAAATGAGTATATTGGAAGTGCGCCGTACTTGTCATGTTTGCCTTCTCTTCATCACCATAAACTGACTGAAAGCGATCAGTTTTTGGTTCTCTCTTCTGATGGCCTGTATCAGTATCTAAGCAATGAGGAGGTGGTTTTATATGTTGAAAGTTTCATGGAAAGGTTCCCAGATGGGGACCCTGCACAAAGTTTAATTGAGGAGGTTCTCTTCCGTGCTGCCCAGAAAGCTGGTAAGATTATTTTCCTTCATCTCTAAATTTTTTACCGGAGTTTATTAATTGAAGGAGGTTGATATTTAATTGCGATTGTCATGTGGTTAGTGCCAAATTTAAATGGTATTTTAGATATAAGTCCACCTATTCATGGTTTTTTTTCAAAGAATCGTCCAAAACATGTTATTGGCGATTTGGTCCCCACAAATTGATTAAGTTACTTGAAAAGAGCCTTCTAGTTAATTTTTGATTAGAATTAAGGTATATTCTTTTAAAATGAATATATCATGTTTTAAAACATTTTCTTTCTGCTTTCTTCTCATCTTCAAACTCCTCCTCCTATCATCCACATCTCCACCACCGCCTCATCTTCCTCCTCTAAACCACCCCAGCCTCCACTCTCATCATCCTCCAAAACCCCACCTCCACACCCAGTCCCCCTCCAAACCACCGCCACCTCCGCCTCATCTTCCTCCAACCACCCCGCCCCGCCCCATCCACATCCTCTCCCAACCACGCCACCCCTCCAACTCCAAACCGCGCCACCTCCCCCCTTATCCTCCTCTTCACACAAGCCCTCTTGTCCTCACACAAACCCTCTACTATTACTCCCCCGGGACGACTCCTCATCCCGCAAACACTATATTCCTTCCCCCGACTGTCGTCACTGCCTCATCCTCATACTCCCCTAACCCTCCCACTTCTCCCTCAAACCGCTGCCTCCCATCTTGTCCTCCTCCCCCTCAACTATCTCCATTAATCTCTCCTCTTTCTTCCACAACCCAAACCCATTAAATTTAAGACCCAAACTCAAAAACAAACTGTTTGAAACCCAATGCGCAAAATGAAATGGGTTAACTTGGGTATAACCGAATCTGGTCATTATTAACCAGACTCAAGTTAAATTTTAGATGGAAAATGTTAAGGTGATTCTTTTTGAGGAACTTAATCAATTTGGATGATCAAATCATAAATAACATGGTTTGAAGGGACTTCTAGAAATAGCCATGAATAGGGGGACTTATATTAAAAACTCCAATTTAAATTTAATTCATGAGCTGATGACTGCCTAATGATTGCAATATTAAAATCTGCATGAACATAAACATCATATAAGCTTTTTTATCTGTTGCTACACATACGGATAAAAGGTTCTGATAGTGATGCCAGGTAGCCATTCAGAACTCATGCTGCCATCATGTTTGAACCTGTACTGAGAACATTTATAATGCTTATAATATAGATGCTGAAAACTTAGGAACTAAGGTAGTGTTTAAAATCTATGTATTCATAATGTTGTTGCAAGTAAATGGGTTTTCTTGAAGTTTTCTATTTTTCTATTTGGTTATTTGAAAATTCACTGCAATTGTGGCTGAGAAAATGTGGATAAATCCATCCATGTCGACCCAAACTTCATAGCACGTATGCTGCTTTTCTTTGTTTTGATCATATTTTCCCATTAGTTCTTCATATTTGTGTGTCATTGCTTTTATGTGAAAAGAATAATAAATTGGATTGATAATATCATCTGGATCAAATGGGTGACTTGGACTCAAAATACCTGAAATGTTTCATTTGGAAGGCATCATACGTAGACTGAACCTGAATCTGAGCTTGCATGATACGTTAAGTATGATTTAAAGCACATGCATTGAAAACTCTGAGATGACTAATTCAACTTTTTGTGTGCTGTTCCAGAGAAAGAGACTCCCATATTTCTGAAATGCTCGTATAGGGTATATTCTCCTGCATGTTCAATGCATATTCTCAATCCATTACACCAAACAAAAAGGATACTATAAACTAGGTTACGAATTTCTTGCGTGTTGGTGGATGGCAGCACGATATGATCCGGATGGAATTTTAGGGATGAAAATATGATTTTTGGTGGATTGGGGGCGGGGGGAGATTGGATTTTTATGGTGAAAGGTGGGATTTTTAGGGCTAGAAAGTAGATTTAGGGGAAAAGTTGATTTTTTTATTGATGGAATAACGAGATACAATGATAGTTGGTCTCTTTCGAGAAAATAACCGTTTCCCTAGTTTCAATTTGAGAGGAAGCCGAACTCTCCCACTAATCCTAAGGGATCTACTACTATTCTCAATCAATTCTTCACCAAATTTAACATATTCTTCATTCTAATCTCTTCCCTTTATTTATAATAAGACTCCTAATAAGTAACCATCCTAAAATTATTAAAATACACTTGACCTGAGATTTTCAGCCCAAAATTACAGATCTGCCCTGGACCCTCAAATTACAATTTGCCCATATATTTAGAAATTATAGAAATGATATTGGTTGCCGGTGCAACCCCCAAGTCTATCATTGGGCTAGAAAGTGGATTTGGGGGAAATTACAGACTTTATGCACTACCTTAAGCACAAGATGGTTTTTAAGGGCGAAGTAACGATATACTTCAGGTGCGACGACAACAAATGTCAAATCTGTAATTTTTGAGCACATGGACAAAACTGTAATTTTGAGGGTCCAGGAGATAGATCTATAATTTTGGGTTGAAAACCCTAAGTCAATGCTATTTTAGTAATTTTAGGATGGCGACTCATTAAGAGTCTTATTATAAATAAGGGTAAGATTAAAATGGAGGATATGTTGAAATTGGTGAAGAATTGATTGTGAATAAGAGTAGATCCTTTAGAATTAGTGGGAGAGTTTGCCAATTATCATTGTATCGCGTTATTCCATCAATAAAAATATCAACTTTTCCCCCACATCCAATTTCTCGCCCCAAAAATCCTAGCTTTCACCATAAAAATCCAATCTTTCCCCAAAAATCCACCAAAAATCATATTTTTATTCCTAAAATTCCATCTGAATCGTATCACAGCATGTGATTAAAGTAACTTAGATTTATTAAAAGTTAGTATGTCTTTAGAATATTTTGTAATGATCTTCAAGTCAAATTGAAATGTTCAATACTTGAATGCTGCGGAAAAAGAAGAAGCATTTAAATAACCAATTGTCATGTATAGGAAATTGTAGATGATCTGACCTGGACCCACCAACGGTGAGGCCCGATCGAGCTGGACAAATGTGACCCAATACAAGATGTCAGCAATCCCGGAAGATCATATGACCTCGATTTAAAGGGGACAGCCCGAACAGACCTCGACAGTGGCCAATATGAACGATCTCCATGAGGTCGGCCCATTCAGTAGCTATGCCCTTCAATGCCCTTCAAGGAAGACATCCACGAGGTTGACTACTTCAGCAACGTGACTCAATAAGGATGAGCTCTTCAAGGTTGACTTCTTCAACAACATAACTCTACGGAGACGGCCTCCGTTAGGTTGGCTCTCTCTGTAGCAAAGCTTTATCGAAACGACTTCCACGAGATCGTCCTCTCAGCAGTGGCTCTTTATGAGTACAACCTTAGAACATGAGGCCAACTCCTCACCAAAAGTCCCTATAAGGATGATCTCGACACCCCAAGCACTCGTCCGCTTGGCAGGATCAGCATGAGCGACCACAACAACATGATCTCATGCGGTTGGGCCGCACTCTCTCCAGGTCGTTATCAACAGATCTGTCTAATATGTACGTAACGTCCAGCTTTGTCAGCGGGACGCACGTTCCGCTTTGTCAGATGGAAGCATGGCCAGTTTTATCATGGGGTGGTTACGACGGGCATGACTCAAATCCTGACAAATCCTCTGACGAGGAACGTGGGAAATCTTCAAAAGTGGTGTAACCGTTTCCCGATCCTATAAAACCAAGGGAGCGTCTCCTGCATTCAGGTATATCTGAATTGCTAAATCAACTCCATCAACTCTATCTCTAATCTCATCCCAAAAACCCTAGCGGCATCATCACTCAGTTGATACTCCATCCTTTATCCGCTTGATATTGACTTAAGTATCGGAGATGAATCGAAGGGCCACCTCTCTCTGATTCCTTTGACGTATTTTCTATCCGTTTTAGGCGATGGCGAAGGAACCTCTCTCTCAGCCCTGTGAAACCATGTCCGGTCTCACTGTTTCATGAATACTCACCCCAACAGTCGGATTCTGGCTCTGTGAGATTCCAGGCATCAATAAAATGAAGGGTCGTCTTTGTTTACTTGAAATATAACTTACATGTACCTTTTAGGATTCTATAAGTAGAGGTCAAAGGGTCATCCAATGGGTTATGCATGCCAACATAAAGTGACACGTATTCGTTCTATGGTGTTTAGAGATAGTGACTTTGGAACTCTTGCTTGTAACCTAACATTTGGAGAGGTATTGCTGTTCAAGGGCATACATTTTGGAACATTAATTTGTTTTATTCTTTTATTCAGCAATAATATAAGAGTTCAACTCCCAATTCCTGCAACACATCCATCGTACTGACTACTGAGCATCTTTTATATTTAAAGAGAGTTCCTTCTGAATTTAGTGATTTCCTGAAATTCTGGAATACTTGAGTGAGGCCTTCTGAATGGTAAGAAAATATACTTAAACTCTCTCTGCAGTTGGTTCTTGCTATGCAATGCAGGCTAGACTGGAAGAGGGCATGACTTCTGGGCTCCTTGTGCACATCAAAATTCAATTGGATGAATCTACCTTAAAGTTGCTACATGCTAGAGTTCTGAGGCCGTCATCTAGTAAAATTCCTCTCAAGGAAGGAGATTAGCGGATTATTACTAAAGTTTATTTTGAATTTATTTTTCGGACCATGGCATGTGAACCTTTGAAATATAGAAACACAGGAATATATTCAAGTATGATTTAACCATCTCTGATTGTTTATAATCGTGATAGATTTTTACTAAGGTGCATACAGTTGGTGCTTGGTTTGATCTATTTTAAAGGTTTCTTAAAACTGAATGGAGAAGAATTAGGCACTACATACCTGAAATCAAGTTGAAAATAATACTATATGAGCAATCATGATCATACATAAAGAAATAACAAAAGCACATGGTGCTCGTGTCCTGGTTTCTATGGACTGTATGCCTTTTCAGAGTTTCATGGGGTGAGAAGATTAAATTATTAACATGTTATTAAGGCTGCATTGCACCATGGATGGCTGTCAAACGTTGGAAACAATGTAAAGTTAAAACAATAAAAATGGAAAAGATGTCAAAGATGATATGTGCATGCTATTTAATATTTTGCAATAAGCCAAAATGACACACAATGAATGCAAATATTACATCCCTTGTTACATGGTGATGCAGATAGAAAACAACAAATAAATTTTGTATGCAAATATTTTATATGGCTCCTTATCTAAAGCTATGTGAACACTGATTAATATGATTGAGATGAAATCCATTGATGCAATTGGTATTAGTATTGTTGAACCACGATACATGGACAGCCGACACAGAAATCTATATTACAAATGTGGGATGGGGGCCCCACCTTTGTCCTCAATTTAGAGATGAGAATGGGCAGGGCCAGGCGAAAATATAGATGCCCAATTCAACTGGGCAGGCTTTCGGGCCGATCCAAAGCCCATATGGGCTTTTTTAAGAATGCCCAAATGGGTATAAAGCGGTCTTTGGGCCGGCCCATTGGGCGTAGGGGTGGCAATTCGAGCCAGCCCGGTCTTATCGGGCCGTGCCGGCCCGGTCCGGTTTTCTTAAAGGACTGGGCCGGCTCGGTCCGATAGGGTTGAATGAATTATGTATTGTGACAATATTTTATCATATTTTTAAACACAAATTTGTCTCATATGCTTAAAGATGCATCGAAATTGAGCACGAATTGCATAAGGTGATGTGTCATACATTGTTTTCATTTATTTGACAAGATGAAGTAACATGTTTGGTGGTTCTTTGTCTCTTCTCGGAAACTGAGATCGATCCCCAAGATCCGAAGACATCAAAGTTGGCGCTGGCGGGAAGTTAAAATTTATGATATATGGACCTTGATCTGATAAGATTCATGACATTGGACTCAACACTATAAATGAATGTACATTACTGAAATCCGATTTAGATCAATGTGTGGTCCAATTGAAGTGGGGCGAATAAATGATTTTCGTGCCGTGCCGTGTTGCCCATGGGCTGAAAAGCTTGGCCCGGGTCCGGCCCGAAAATGAACCGGGCCAGACCGGCTCGATCCAATAAGGATTTCGGGTCAAAATTGTTGGCCCAGGCATGGTCTTATCGTGCCGGGCCGAAAATTGCCATCCCTAATTGGGCGTACTTAATAAAATTACAATAAACACCGACATTTACATAATCACACAAGAAAGTTTGGGTTGTAACAAATCATACCAAACGGTTTGATATGATAAGACTCTTTGAAATTCTCTCATATGCAAAATTATCCACAACAGGAAATTGGAGCTTCAAAGTGCAGATTCCAAATATATGGATTTACTTGAGGTTACTTCGCAGATTTGGAGATTCCGACATAGAAATTAGCTGGTGATAGTATCATTCCAGTAGAAATGACTGAAAAATCAACTTCCTAACCTCTGTAAGAGGACAACACATTTTCTGCTAGAGATATAGAGCAATAACAAAGCTACAGGAATGAGAGCATAGCATCAGAAATCAAAGCAAATATGATTGCAACAGAAACAAATGAGATTTTGCCAGTATGAAACACACAAAAACTGAAGCAGCAGATTGACAAAATAGAATCAGTCATACTAGTTATAATCATAATCATAATACAAAAATAAAAAATAAAAAAATATCCTTAAGAACAATACATGGTCATCAAATTTATCAAAAATCTCAACAACCATTCTCTCATATTAACAAATTAATGAACCACCAAAACATTCACAGTTACAAAAATACTTACACGGACGATTTCAGCAACCATATTCACAATGCACAAACCCATGATAGTAATATTGCCACATGGCCCAAACTAGTCGATTCCGTGAACAGCGACCGACACGGCTCGAAGACCGCTCCAGTCGCAGCAGCCCTTGGGCATCGCTGCAGCGGTGGCAGCAACCCTTAGACCGTGCCTCGACAAAGCGGGCAGCTGCAATGGCCACATATTGATGCACAGAGCATGAAACGAATGCTTGCCTCCTGGCAGATGCCTCACTTCCTCCCCCTCTGTGAATCCAGTAAGACATATTGAGCACTCAGTGGCGTATGCATGTTCCTTCATGTACTTTGACACTGGAATCGGCTCTTTATTCTGGCAACGTCCAATGCCTCCCTGGCCACGAAGAAACCATGTTCTGCAATTCTGACCAACGCGGCAAGGCTAACATCAGACGAATGCAAATATGTTTGAGACAACTTACAAGCACTCCGGAAGTCGCAATATTTACAAAACTCACGAACAAACTCAAGGTCAGCCCATTCGAGCCATTCCATCACTCAGGCATTTCATCAAACACCTGCCATGCCAACTTCATCTTCTTGCTTCTCAACAAAACCTTGAGCAGAGAATTATAAACCTGAACACTTGGATGAAACCCAAACTGATCGATATTCCTGATTGCATCAATGCACATATTGACGAACTCAGCATTCACGAAACAAGCAACAAGCATGCTATACGCAAGGCCCAAAACCCTCCTGCTTCTACTCGTCTCCATCAATCTTTCAACAACAATTCCACTCTTCTTTATTAACAACCTCTTTGAGGTATTTCATCGCGATATGATTCATGTTACCTAAAACCGAGACATGGATCATAGCGCAAGTAGCGAGAAGCATGTGGTTTGAGGCAACGAGCTGTCACCGGGACTAGAGGAAGAAGTAGAAGGATAGCGCGTCGTCGGAGGCGTCGTCAAAGATGTCGTTGAACATCAAGCAGAGGGTCTCATCATCGTTCAAGTGATCGTGCATGCGACTGATGTCCCAGCCGCGGGTTGAAAGGATGGATTCTATTCTGCTGTTTAATCATGGTTTTGTTCAGCCATGGGCGATGAAACGAGTACATCTTGAAAAAAGCCTGATCCTTCCACTTGGGCGACGCGATCGGGCTTTAGGGCAGCAAAAGGAATTTATGCAGATTTTTTATTTCGGGCTTGGGCTGTCCCGATATCCATTGGGTATGAGTAAATACCGGGTTTTTCAGTCTAGCCCGATTGGGCAGCGGGCCAGCACGTACCCATTATCATCCCTAGTCCTCATGAGACAAAGGGGTTGTCCCCATGTGGCACCATTTGTCTCATATGACAAGGGGATATGGTGCCATATGTGCCACCCCCACATATGGTCCCACACACACAACACATACTGGCCCATTTATTTACGGGCTTGCCACTGCCCTTTCAACTTACCAAAAAACACCCCTCCGCCCTGTTAATTACATGTTTTCCATTGCATATTTTTACACTTTGACCTCTGGATTTTTTTGCATTTTAACCCCCAACTATTTCCACGTTTACCTCTGGGCAAACCAACACTCACACCCACTATTCTCTCTCATTTCACACTTTGTTCGGGTCCTGCATCCTGTGGGTGGGTTTTTTGGGTCCAGCTGGCCGCTTAATTACAGAGTTTCCATTCACCAAAACACCCTCCATCTTCTCCCTTTTTACATGTTTGCTATTGCACTTTTCCTACTAGTCCTGTCCGGGTTTTTTCCAATCCCCCCCTGATTTTCCGCATTTTACCCCGGGTTTCTTGCATTCTTTTCTCACTTATCTTCTGGTGTTTTTTGCCCTTTAACCACGTGTTTTTTCCCGTTTATCCTCGACGATAACCACACACACCCACTTTTCTCACTCTTTTGTCAGTTGCACGTGTGCACATCACCCTTTGTGTGGATATTTTTTTGCACTGTGCACTATGTGCACGGGTTATTTCTAGTTAAATGACATAACACACCAAGAAACAAACAAATTCCAACATTCTATGTACAAAATAGCGATAACATGAAAAGTAAATGTTGTTCTGACTAAGTGTGTATTGGATACATGTCATATACAGCTTCAAAACAGATGTACCCATGTTGCATAGGTGTTAAGAAGGCCAAAGCTAACAATTAGCTAATATTTGTTATGGGTCATTTTAATAATACATTTGTGTATTCAAATTTGGACTCCCATTTTTGCCAAAATTGATGAGACTATCTCAATGATAATTTTTACCTAATTATCTTCACCCCTAGGGTGTGCTTTGTATGCAGGAATCACCTTGGAATAAAAATTCTATATTGCTTCCGTGTTTGAAGCCAGCGTCTGGAATTTTCTAAAATTGACGAGTCAACTTACTAATGACATTATTTAGTAGTTATTTTCAAACCATTTGAGTGTGTTTTTGGTATGTGGAAATCTCTTATGAATCCTAAATTTCTGTGTATTCCTCGGTTGGGCAAAAACACATCTCAATAGTCTCGGGAATGTCAGAATTACATTCTCATCACATTCCCTTGTTTAGGAGGAATTCAATTCCCAGTAATAGTTGGGTAAGCTACGTTCCTACCTAGTGGCAAGCTAATAATTTTTTTTGTTAGGATGAACTTCACAAGACTATTATAAACTTTTCAATGTTTTTCAAAAACTTTGTAAATTCCAAATGCCACTATACGCTTTCTCCAAATTTTCTAATAAACTATTTTCCAAGGTTTTAGGTCTCGGTTTCGGTCTTGGTATCGTTCTTTCCAAAATTTAGGTATCGGTATCGGTATCGGTATCGCCCGTTTCGGCGGTTTCGGAAGCAAGTTACGGTTTCATCCGTAGCGCTAGTTTCGGTAGTTTCGTTTCGGGTATCGGTTTCGGTTTCAGAGATACTTTAAATATGTATATACTATATACACACATTGATGGTTTCGGAGATTTTTAAATCTAAACCTATCAAATACTATTAAATACTTAACAAACTAAAACATTAATCATATACTGTCAAATACTAAATACTAAATAGATAAAGTAAATTTGAATTCGTAATCATATCAAATACTAAATACTTAAAGTTTGGTACTTAAATACTAAATATTAGATAAATGAACAGATCCTAAAGCTTGCTTTACGCACCCACCGTTTTACCTTGCGCACATGCCACTTATTTACAAGTTTGCCAAAAAAATCACTGGGCGTTGCTTTCCGCACCCACCATTTTGCTTTGCGCGCACATACCACTTATTTACAGGGTTACCACAAAATATCCGCTTGATATGCGCATCGACTATTTTACTTTACGCACATACCACTTATTTACAAGTTTGCCTTTTAAAGAACGCAGCATCTCCTGAGAGGCGACTCGGACCTCTTTCTCTCTCTCTTTGCTCTCTCTCACTCTCACGCTAGATGGTCGAGGCGGGTTCGGCGAGGCAGGTTCGGCGAGACGGTGACGCGATGAGGTGAGTTCAATTTTTTCTCTTCCTTTTGTCATTTTTCTTATTTTTTTCAGCAATTCTTTCTTGGTTCTGCCTCTTTTTCGTCTAATTTTTCATCATTTTCAAGCCGAAACCCTATGGTTTTCTCCTCTCTTTTAACCGAGCTTTTTATGCAACCTATTGATTCACGAAATATTTTGGATTTTTTTGAGAATTTTTACTTAATTACACATTCTTCTTCCTCCGTCTTCGATCGGTACTGAATGGTATCGGTCAGTTTTGGCCGGTATCGGTCAGTTTCGGCAGGTATCGACAGAAACTGACCGATACCGTTCAGTATCGGCCGATACTGAAACTAACCATTGGTTTCGGTATCGTCAACTGCCGATACCGATACGATACGGCCGATACCTCAAACACTGCTATTTTCCATTTGATGCATGTCATTATTATAGTCACTATTGACGGAACAAAACTTTTGGGCATGTTCTCTATATGCGGCTTGTCTTTTCTCCTAACCGTAGTTGTTGATTAGTATGATAAGGGATACGAAGCGTATGATACAATATGACTCGACATAAAATAGATACAATGCAACCCATCGTAGCATAGATGGTTAAATATTGTATGATAATGCATCATAGTTCAATATTCATACCATAACGGTACGTTTTCTTGCTTGAATCAAGTTTTGAGTCTACTCAAATTAGGTTCTGATGTGGGGGATTTTAACCTTTTTAGTAGGCAACAAAGATCCGTACCTGAATTAGGTTAACAAAATCTCTTCTGCCACATCAATCTTGCAGATTATTTGACCTTGTACATGCTTACACCTCATGTTTGTTTGATTTTTTGTCTTCTCTCATTTAACCTCATTGCTTGTCCACTTACACTCTACTGGCTAATCGAGCCTTGGCATCGTTACAAAGGACTTGTTGAGTGTAGGCTATCTTCGTCCAATGTCATCAAACATTAATATTGCTCCTCACATCTCGTCACCATTGAGCATCTTGAGATACAGGCAACGCTCCCTAGAACTCGTTAAGACTTGTCGTTACTCTTCGACCTCATTGAGCCTTGCTTATTTTGGGGTTTTATGCATTTTTCCATGGTAATTCATTGTTTAATATTTATTTTTATATTCTTGTGATATATACATGTATGTTTAGTTATTTTATTATTACATGGGAGTTTGTGTATCTTAAGTTTCATAATACAATATGATATATGATACAATATTTGAGAAAAAATGCTATCTGATTTGTATCACGATATGCCAACTTTTCTCCTATTTGCTCTCACAATATGCAGATCAAAGGAGTATGGGTGGGGATTGTTGATTGGTGGCAGGTATATGTGAAGGCGAGTTGGAGTACGAGAGTACGATGACGAGCATGAGGAGATATGATGAGGACATGTAGGAGTTGGAAAAGGGTAGATGGGGTAGAGGTGGATGAGATAAGGGTGAGAGGAAGAGAAGATATGAGGAAAAGGGGTGCATAAGTTGGAAGGATGGAGGAAAAGGGAAGGATACGGTGGGGTTGATGGTCAGAAGGAGATGATGAAAAAAAGAAGAGGTAGCGGTGGTGATGGTAGAAGTGGTGACATATAGGAGACGAGAGTTGGTGATGGTTAGTGATATGAAGGTGAGCGGAATGAGGAAGCGGTGGTGAGTATATGTAGGAAGGGGAGGAAGAGGGTGTGATTTTCTTGTTGGTACTATTTTTAAATTTTCTTTTGGTTGAGTTCACATGTTAATATTTATTTGTTTTTTGATAAGAAGATCTTCAATGGGGTTCACATGTCTATATATATATATATATGGATTTTCCGGTGAGGCCAACCTTACCAAGTATCTTAGTGCGGCCACCTTAAAACATCTTAAATATTAATTTTTGTCTCAGATGTTATATATATCTAAATGATGGGATAGCAGATTTTCAGATTTACAATTTTGGCCCATTAGGAACGTTTTCGTAATTTTTGGATTTCTAAGGGCATTTTCATAATTTTCAGTTTTAGGTGTCTTGTTTGTAATTTTATATTTTTAGTTTATTATATATAAGGGGGCTAGGGGGGTTAGGGACGGTCATGGTGGATTTGAAGAAGAAAACTTGTTTGAAGTGAGATTATCACTCTTTTGATTGAAGAAAACTGCCCCCTCTCGAATCGGCGGCCTGTGAGAGCGACATCCTCTCGAATGGTCTCAATTTTTTCCTTGTAATCCTTTGGTTTCAGTTTAGTTTTAATAAAAACAACCCTTGTAGTCCAATTCTCCACTTTCTTGCCCTAAAAATCCTATCTTTTCACCAAAAACCCCACATTTTCACCAAAAATCATCTGTTTCTACATAAAAAACTTTAGAAAATCCTATCAGATATTTCATAGAACCAGTAAGGTAGTAGAGATAAATGACCATCCTCTAAGGTATAATTTTAGGAAATTGAAGCCTGGTTATTCCGTTCACATGTGTGGCAACTGACAGACACTAAAAACACATGATAGTGGAATGAACTTGGTATTGTTTGCAGGAAGAGCTGAACGCTAGCATCCAACTATGTTTCAAGGCTGCTAATGAATAGGCAGGTAACATCCGCAAATTTCGAGAAGTAACAAAGAAAGTTAGCTAATTAAAAAAATTATATATTCAAAAAGCTTCCATGAACAATTTCTATGCTTATTATAGCGGCTGAAAAACATGATACATATTTTTTTGAAATTTAAAAATGCAATGCTTCCAATATATTACAAAGACGAGGGAATCATAAGCAGTATTACAGATATCTTTCTATGATGGTTTTTGCCGGTACTAGGTCCCTGCAATATTTGAGTGTTCAATCTTGTGCTGGTTTTGATTGATTTCATATGATTTTTATGGTTGGCATGCAAAGATATAATTAGGTCATAACCATGCACACAAGACTATATTGTTCTTCATGATTACATCTTGCTTACCTGGAAAACTTCAATCGGCGCGTGTGGTCTGATTGGTATGGAAAGAGTCCCATATATTTGACTAGTTAAGACCAAGTATGGTGGGTTTCTTTACACCAAACTACGGAGGGTTCCCCTGCCACTGGGCATCAAATGTCTCTCGAATCATGCATCCAGAAATGCTTGTTTCATGCGTTTAATATTAGCCACATTCTAACTTGCAGGCATGGGCTTTTGCGAGCTGTTGGACATACCACAAGGAGATCGAAGAAAGTACCATGATGATGTAACAGTAATGGTTATATCACTGGAAGGAAGAATCTGGAAGTCATCTGGGAAATACGTGTGAAATGTTTGGAAGTCATCAGCAGACATTGTGATCAAGGAAACACAATTGCCTTCAGCATATTGCTGATTCACCACTTGCTCTGGTTCGAGGATAGAAATCTTCAGCATGCCATCGAGAGTCTGAACAATACCGATAATGCTAAAGCTCCGAATCACCCATGGCTCTGCCCTTGTAAATGTTGCCCATAGAGAATGAAAATATTGGTTTTGGGATGGGGATAAAAAGATGGGACATCTTTCCAGCAGGATGACATAAATTGTTTTGTTTCTTTATTTTTTTTTTCCGTTTTTACTTGGAACTTTAATGTCTTTCTTTCATCTATGTGGTGCCTAGGAATGGAAAGTTTTCGCTGGAGCAGACAATGTGTGTTCTGTTGGGAAATATTCTGTGTAGCGATCAATATCAGTTCTCTTCTTATTCTTCGCATGATATTTGTTCAAATCCAGTTTGCAAACTGTAGAATGCTATTTTCAACATCGACGCATGGGTAGCCCAATACCATTGTCTTGTAAAATATAACAAGAGATCTCGGTTTACAGTTTATTGGAGCACACAGCCTGAAGAACTCCAGTTGATGCAGCGGAGGAAGGAACAGAGCTCCGACGCAGGTAGAAACTACGAATAGCTACAGCCAATTTGCATCACAATCCAAAAGACTAATTTCATGCACAGTGGAAAATGAACCCTGCTCATAATCTGAGTTTACTTTTACAGTCCAGGAAAACAAAATGCAGGGACTGCTCTCGAGTAAAAGAATACTGATCTGACACTATGAGCTGCAAAATGTCACACTTGTGCAACAAGGGCAGCAGGTCCAGCTCTGGTCTGTACCCAAGGGATCAAATCTTCTCTCGCGGCAACAAAACTACCACTCCTCAGTTCATCCCGCCGAAAAGGGGCAGCCAGCTTCTTCAGATGCGATGCAAAAGCAACGGGCAATCCCTGTGAAAACCTATGCGTTCCAGCACCAGCATGAACTGCGAAATTCTTAGGCAACACTTCCTCGTTCTCGATAGAATTGGACAAGCTCTTCATCCACTCGTCAAATGCGGTATTCGCCGCACCAACCGAGAGCGACCGCAGATTCAAAGACCACTCCCCCGAGCTCTTTGTATGCAGGCCAGGATACAGCCCGTAAAGATTTCCAAGATGCAGTATCTCGTGAGCCCTCTGAGAAGGATAGCATCTGTTCCGACATATATCTATCAAGCAATTGCAGAAGGGTCTCCTCACTTCGACGCTAGCTTGATTCAATATCCCTCTGAGCTCCTCTTTAACCTGATCGAAGCCAGTTTCTTCCTTGCCCAGCGTCTCCACAAACCTAACCAGCCTCGGATTCGCCTTCTCCAAGCAAGCGAGGATCATGCCGAGCTCTCCTTCCTCGCACAAAGCGACAACCGACAGCAAACAGCCGCAAAGCCGATCATCAGGCTTGACGCCCCTCTCCAACGACCTCTCAAACACCCTCACGGCATCTTTCACCCTCCCTGCCTTCGCCAAGCATTGAACCAAACAAGTGCATCCCATCACATTCGGCTCCACTCCGCTCTCCATCATCTCTTCAAACAACTCCATTGCCCTGTCCGCCTTCCCTCCGCTCCCATAAATATTAATCATCGACGTGTAGCTCCAGTTATCAGGTCGCCCATGGCCCTTGCTCCTCTTCATATCCTCAAACAACTCCTCGGCTTTCTCCTCAAGCCCAAGATCCGCGCACATGCTCAGCAGCGTATTGTACAGAATGAAATCCACCGGCCATCTATTTGCCCTCATTCTCTCCCACAGCTCCAACGCGTCCTTGCTCCACCTCGCCCTGCCGTAAATTTTAATCAGGGCGGTCAGCGTCTTCTCGTTTGGCGAAAGCCCAGAGGAAACCATCTCTTCAAACAGGCTCCTCGCGAGCCCGGGCTTCCCTGCTTTGCCCATCGCCTCCAACAACGAATTGTACACCACCACATTGGGTTTCACGTCAAGACTCCTCATCTCTCCAAGAACATATTGGATCCCGTCGTAATCTCCGGCCTCCCCAAACATCTTGGCAAGCACCGAGAATGCAACTGGGTCGGGCTTCCACCCTCCGGCCCGCGCTCGCTCGTACAGTCCGATGACCTCCTCCCTCTTCCCGAGTTTGACGTACACGTCGAGCACCGCTGAGTACGTGACCTCATCGGGCATCACCCCCGTCTTGTACATCCTCTCGAACCACTCAATGGCACGGTCGAATCGCCGGCATTTCTTCAAACATGTGATGAGCGTGCAGTAGGTGACGTTGTCGAGGTCGACCTTTTCGTCGAGCATCTGGTGGGCGAGCCTCTCGACGAGGTCGTCCTGCCTCCCCTGCCTCAGGGACTTCATGACCACGTTGTAGAATATGGTGTCGATGGGGAAGAAGTCGTGGGCCTTGAGCCAGTTGAAGAAATGGTAGCAGTTCTGCCATGGCCGGAGGTTGTTGAGGATGAGGAGTGCAGATTCTTGGGTAGGGGGCTGGTCGGAGAAGGCGGCGGCGAGGTTGGCGGAGAGCTCGTCGGAGGAGGATGAGGAGGAGAGGGAGCGGGAGAGGAGAGAGAGGGGCCCGAGGTCGGGGTTGTGGGAGTAAGGGCGGCGCTGGTGGCGGTGGAGGGAGAGGACGGTGGGCTTGGGTCGGGAGGGGTTGACCCAAGTGGGCTTGGGCTTGGGGTTGGCCGGGGGAGGTTGGGCCTGGAGGAAGGTGAGGGAGAGAGGGCGGAGCTGGTCGGAGAGAGATGGGTTTGGGTTTGGGGTTTGGGTTTGGGTGGGAGCGGATTCGGTCGGGGATTTGGTGGAGGAGTTACATGTGAAGGTGAAGGTGGTGGGGGATTTGGGGGTTGAAGAAGGAGAGAAGATGAAGGAGAAGGATGTGGTGGAGGTAACGGGAGCACACGGGAATGAAGCCATTGGATTTTTTTGATTGGGAATTGAATAAGGTTAGTGCGAGGGTTTAAGAAGGAGTAGGAAGCTGACGGGGTGACACATCTCCAACACAACCCCTTCAAAGATTTGCGGATAGAATGATTTTTTTTTTAGTTTGGTGACCCCGGCGGCCACGCACCAAATCGAAGGCAGGGCCGATTCACACCCGTATTTCAGGCTAGTCGAGGGAATTAAGCGAGATAGCCATGTTTCTCGATCCCTCGCCTTTCTAAGAGAGAAGAATGCACTTTCCACATAGCCAACCCCATCGGAGTCAGATAAAATGATTCATGTTATAGGGTATAAAATTCATTAAATATAGAATCCAAGAAAAACAAAATAAAAACATGAGGAAAAATTATTTTATACAATGTTGTTTAGGGGGATGGATGAGCAAGGTTAACGCAGTTTGAGTTGGGTTCGACCTTGCTCGAGTCGGGTCCGTCACAAGCCCCTTATGTCATGTGTTAGCCTACAGTATAGATTGGGCTGATCAAAAACCGGGGGTGACTCATCCGTAAGGAAACATGATAGATTCTCTACATCTTTTACAAAGTAGCGGAAAATTTGAAAATCAAAATTTTCTATTCTAGCATGCAACAAACCAAGTCATACAACAAGAACTATGAATTAATAATGAAGATAAAAAACCATACATTTGCGTGAGTATACTCAAGAGATACCCTTTCAATGAAGACCTAGCCATGCTCTCCACCATGGTGCTTTAGATGAATCACAGTGATAACAACCCCTTCACGATCCACGAGCTCTTTTTGAACTCGAATCGGCTTCCAACCCAAGCTTTATAGGGGGCTTTGAGAGGAGGAGATGACAAAACTTCCTTTTTCGTTTGAGAGATTCTCGCTCAAAGACGTTTGAATATCTCCGCACAAAAAGATCTACGAAGCTTGATCTTCGATCTCTAAGATTGAGATCTTGTCGTGTATTGTCGCGGTGGGTACAATAGAGTGGTTGTACAAGCCAATACTCATTTACGTATGATTGTGACACCTGTTGAGAGTTGAGGAGAGGAACCCATTATATGGTGCTAGGGTTTGTAACGACCCGTATTTGTCAATACATCTATTTACATAATTGACGTATTTTTACATTTTAAAATTATTTTATAATGGCTACTCAGGAGTTTTATATCAAAAATGAATTAAAAATTCTTTATAAAAAATATTTTGAAATATCAAACTAGTTATGGTGTATTTTAGTAAGTTAGGGTTTCATCAAATACCTCTAAAATTTTTTGATAATAATTCATTTTCAATTGTTACTGATTTAGCTGAATGAGTTATTTTTCTATATAAACATCATCAAAACGTTTTCACACTTCTACAGTATGATTCAATGATCATTTAGGGCTCCCCATATTAATTTCTTAATTTTCTGAAATCAAATCGATCTAAAACCCGTAAACCCGCATCCTAAATGTTTTGGCCCAAAACTTATATCTCTGTAGCTCAAACCCCAAAATGGATCTCGTATTCGCGATCCTTGCGACGATAAGATCCTGTGCCTATGTTTTCGTAATTTTTCGGAGTCGTATGCGAAAACGGGGTTGTATTCCTCCGATTTTAATAATTACATTCACTAATGACTTTTACTCTTACCCTAACTAATTACTTTTACCCCCTAACCTTTAATTAACCCTAACCCCACCCTCTTTAACTGGTTGGGTGAGATCCGATAGTTTCGAATCTAACCCCCTAACTACTACACATTATTAATACCATCATTATTATTAACATTTTTAATATTACTTCTAACCCTATATAATAACATCTCCCCCCTCTCTCGTTCTCAGGCTCACCAAACCCAACCCCCCTCTTCTCCGATCAACCCGAACCCACTCCATCTCTCTCTCTCTCTCTCTCTCTCTCTCTCTCTCTCCCTCTCCCCCCCTCTCCCCCCAAACTCAGGGCAAACAAAACAGCCCCCCCCCCCCACGTTCTTTCTCTCGCCCCGAAACCCATCCCCTCATACTCATGCAAACACTGCCCCCAAGCTCATTATCGTCCCCTCCGTTCAAAAACAGAGCAAACACCCATGCCGTCGCTCATGCTTCACCGCCGCATCCCCCAAATCAGAGCCCGCCCCCGCCCCCTCGGCGTTTCCCTCAAACCCACGCTCTCCGCCACCCCGAACAACCCCCTCGACGCCGCCCACACCGACTCCCTCCGACGAGTCGCCACAATCCCACCCGCTCTCGTCACGCCCCTTCGCTGCATCGGAGCTCGCATAGCAGCGCCCCGCTGCTTCGTTCGCTCGCTCCACCACCAGAACGCCGCCTTCCATGCCCATTGTCGCCGCCGCCGCCCGCTGTCGTCGCCCCCGCTGCCGACTCCGCCCAGGTCGCAGCTGCCGTCGACGAGCCCTCACGAAAGCCCCCCATGCAGCGTGTCGAAGAGAAGGTGAGAACGTATTTTACATACATGTTTTAAAAATGTATTTTCGTATAAATACGTGTATAAACGTATTTCGATAATTATAAAATATGGTTTTTCTGATGTAAAATTGATAATTAATTATATAAGAGTCAGAAAATTACAAGACCAGCTCCAGAAATCAGAAATGACGTTCTGAACCCAATGTCGCTAGTTTCATCTCAATCAGCCGAGTAGATTTCCCACAATAAATTTTTAAGCCTAAATTTTAAATACGTTGCTTTCATTTAAAAATCCATAACTTGATAGTTTCACGTAAACTGATATATAGGAAAATTATATGTTGTAGTACTCTTTGAGTCGGTCATTTTGACAGCTCAATTGAAAATTTCTGATGCATATTGCACCGAGAAGAAATTATTGAATAAATACGACAACTAATTAAAAATAGTTTTTAAACTCATTTGAGCTTTTAAAAATTATAAAAATTTCCAGAAGCTTCAAAAAATATTTCATCCTTGCGAAAATTATTTTCCTTATATCCAGCATGTATAAAAATTTAGAACGATTTTCGGCACCGTTTCAATCGATTATATGAATCAAAACGATCAAGTTAAATAGATAGAAAATAGTGTGTTCTTTAACCGACTGTTTCTTGTGTTTGTAGGTACGATTCTCATGCACCAGCTCCCTTGGGAGCTGTAGCTCTAACCTCGTCTTACTACAACGATCTCGATAACGTAAGTCACTCTAATTCTAGTTTTAGAAGTTCGGTAAGTGTACTAGTATGAACTTAGGATTTTATAGCCTCAGAACAACTATCGACTTGAATAAAAGACTAGAGACCTATTTAACTAGGGAACAACTCAACTGCTGAATGAATATTAACTTGATCATACGACACTGCCAACTCTTAGACTTACCATGTTCTGATACTTGTCATTTGAAAAACTAGGCATGTACTTTGTATACACTTGTTGCACGATTGCTCATGTTTAAACATTCACATCACCTGATGCATGTCCTATACTAGTCATCGTTTACCATTGAAATACCAAGTTGAATCATCACAGAAAATGTAATATAAAGTGGCTTGTTGGAGCCACTGATTGACATACCGTATTGAAACATAATGAGTTAATGATATACCGTGTTGACATCATACTGTTGGAACATCCTATTTAAATTGAATGCTTGAAAGTAGTTGGCACTGCACTGGGTTTTTGGGGTAACTTATATTAGAGAAAGTGTAGAAGCGACCGCGAGCCATCTACACATTGCACCGTACCGTACCGACCGTCTAAAATGAAATGTACCGCCTAAAGTGAAATGAGATCCACCCAGGTGAGCGCCCACGTGGCAGGAGATGGGCTCAATGATTGCACACTATACTTTCCTATATAATTCACGTAGTTTCTAGCTTTACTACGGCTTACTTGTCTTTTTATTGTTACTACATCTACCTGGTTGTCCTACCATTGTCATCACATTGCATGTTGGTTAAAATATTGTTGCTACCATATTATATATGTCATGCCACAGTTGTTGCTATTGTACATTACTTTTCGCACATGCACAGTCACCTTTACTTTATGCAGTACATGCACTTTCCTTACCACCCCTGAGTAGCCACCTTTTACTTTACTTTCGCTCTTGCATGTATGTCTCCTCTTACCTTACTTTTGCACTTGCATGCTCATCTTTAATTGTTTACTATAGCATGTTCCATACTATTGCACTACTCTATTTCTATTGCTAGAATTGTGGTGACTTACCTACGGTTCCATCTTCGTGGCACCGCAGACGACGCACATGTTAAGGTAGATGTTCTTGAGTTGGCAGCGTCAGAGTTCGTCCCAGAGGCTGAAGACTTTAGCATCCGAGTTGTGTATTTTCAGTTGTACTTATTTTTATTTTCATATATCCTTGTTGTATAAATGGATTGTAATAAATTGGACACTATTTGAGTATTTTTGTACATCTCTGCATCGTGGCTATATTGATTTCACTGGTGATCTGCAGACATGCGAATAAATCAAATAAGTAATGGCCCCCCGAGAGCGGGTCGTTACAGGGGTCATCCAAACCTAGGTCATATACAGAATTTAAGTTGGATCATAACTCTATCCGTAAACTCATTGCCATAAAGAAGGCTTGTTCATTAGGATTTCTAATCCAATTAGAATTCAAGATTTGAGCCCAAATCTTATCCTAAAACAAGATGGGTTTATTAAAATCAAACTTTAGAAGTTTGGTTCGAATTAGATTCAACGTTTGAATCAAATCATGCACCAATTTGTAAAGCCTAAAACGGTTCTGTCAGTCGTTGTCAACTAGTAAACATGTGCTAGTCCACTAGCTATCGACCAAAAGCAGCTCACGCATACTGTAGTGATTAGTCGACTAGCCAGTGAAATTAGTCGACTAATCATTGTTTTAGTCGACTAATGATATTACATTAGTCGACTAACATATGCCCAAATAGTTTTGCATTTCTTCTTGAGTTGAAATGTTAGTAACTCTTTATGGTCATTTCTTTCACACACTTGCAACTCTTTGTGACATTTTATATCTTCTCGATGTTAATCACAACTCTTGTTATCGATCTCATGTATATCATATGTACATAAAGTTCTTTTCTTCGCTTTTTATAAGAGGTCGTCATCTGTGTGAGACTCTAATAGCCCAATTCCTACTTTAACAGTGACACATTCACATCATGTACCCCGTTTTGGAACAGTCATTGTCTGGTTGGTCAGAGACTAAAATCTCTTCCAACCAAGACTTGGGCCTAACAATGACAGCTGACTGTGTAGTCTGGTCCCTTCGTCGATGTCTAGGATATGGAATTAGTCAAACAACTGAATCTTAAAGCCTTGAGTTATATGCAATCCATAGTTAACGGTCGATGACACTTGTTACTCCTAACAAGTTCATCCCTTAACCCTGGCCAGGGATTTACTATGAAGGCATTGACTCCATGTGACACTAACCTCACAAACTGTAGGAGACGAATCCTGTCTAGATGGCCACTCACTTCGTAAGCTTTCAATTACAAACAGCTGTTGCTATTGCATCACCCTAAGTACGTTTTGCTGATAAGAAAAAAATTATGGTTGCTAATGATGTTTTGTAAGATGATTTGTGAGCGTACGAAACCTAGTCAACTAAGTCATGGAACGTATTCAAACTTGCTAGGATTGATGATTCCGAGCAAGAGCTTGATAATGAAGAGTCAAAGTACTTAGAGCTCTTATTGAAAATCAAAAGCTCAAGTCAAGAACTCATGAAGGTGCAAGACTTGAAGACAAGTTGGTCAAACTAAAGAGACACCAAGACTCCAAAGGGAAGTGTGAGTGGTGTGTCATTTTTTTGTAAACTTATCTTAGAATGTTAAAGCTATTAGTTGAAGCATGCACACACACTTAAATAATGTTTTAAACTTCTTAAATTATTTAAAAAACATTTAGAAAAGATTAAAATGATTTTTGGTACTATTCTTAGATATTTTTCCATATATATGAATAGGAGTCGACTACTTGCTAAATATTAGTCGACTACTTTGCTTTGGATAACATTGTAAGTTTTCTGTCCCCAAAATAACCTACTATAGAAGTATGTGGAGTCAACTACCGTTATATGGATAGTCGACTACCGACTATATAGGAGTCGGCTACTTTGGCCCACCGAACTGAAAAAATACAGTTCCATATTTTATGGACAGCTGTCGATTTTTTGTTGGATGTGCATTTTAGGAAACAATTTTCAACAGATTTTCTTTCCTATTTATGCTAAGAGTGCTGAGGAGTTTGTAACAACGTTATGAGAAAATAATCTAAGTTTTCAATCATTTCTAAACTCTCTCAAGCTCTCTCAAAAGTCTCAAGGCCTTTGTTTTAATTTCTTTCAAAGCTTTACTAATTGTGAATCTTCTCAAGCTTCATCTTGATCATTTTGATATCACAATCAAGTTTTCTTTTGTTCTATAAGTGTTTTAATCTTCTTTATTCTTGAGATCAAAGAGTTTTTCCTTAGCTACATTCACTTCACAAAGCTTCAATTAATTAGCTATAGGAAGATTGTGATTCAGATTCATCTTCAAAAGAACGGTTTGCAAAATTCACACAAGGGTGTGGTGGTAACATTTATTGGTCGTATTTGTTTGTTATGAAAAGCCTCAAGTGTTGAGGTCCTCACTTGGTGAGGCTGTGTTGGAATTGTATTAGAAGACCACTTAGTGGAGAAGTGGCATGTGTATCAGTTGTAAGCCCTCATGTTGAGTTAAGTGGCTTTCTAGTTTGAGAGCTAATTAGTGGAGAGAAGCCCAATGAGGTTGGGGACTAGATGTAGCACATGGAAGGGTGAACCAGGATATATTCATTATGTTTACATTGTGATTATTGTCTCTCTTTTTCTCTTACTTGCACTTGTATTTATTTCCGTTGCATCTCCCTATTGCAAGTAATTAGTTTGTTGATTAAGTATCCAAGGAGCTAACTCTCTTAGGAGACTTAGGCATAACTAGATGGTTTAAGTTTTATATAAGCATTAATTTTTGAAAATACTAATCACCTCTATCCAGTGTTTGTCTGTCATCTACAGGATTCGAACAATAGTGAGTACTTACGTATCGGTTACATTAACCGATGTTCAATAAAAGCCAACACATAGCCTTTCACATGCAAGGTCCTTCAGCACATCTGTGGTCGTAAGGACTACATTGCACCAACTATCATCTGAGAGCTTCCATTGACATGTAGAGTATGATATCCATGTGGAAGCATCTTGACGAGTCGTTCTACGAACTTGTTCCCCAACAAGCACACGTATGTTATCTCATGATGTCCCTACATCGACCAGTTATAAGACCGGCCACTATCATCTGATGGTAGAGATCAACGCACACCAGTCTATCAAGAATATTAATGTCTCGTCTCTATATTCCTTCGACCATAAACATTTAAGAGTTGTGCTCATGTGAATTCATTGGGTCTCATTATTATGGTATCATCGTAATCCCAATGTTCGTCACATATCTCCAAGGACTTTACCCATGTGATATAAACATAATAATATACTCAGTAAAGTATGAGAAAATCATATAGATAAAGAATATAGAATATCATACTATTATTTTGAACAAGATGTCTTTGTACAATTACAATAATTGTCTAAATGGCACATCCCCGAACATCTCTCATTTGCACATACAGCTAATTATTGCAATATCTCATACCAATTTTATCCACTCCAGTCTATTTTATGAAAGGGCCTTCATGAGTGAATATATTACATTATCCTTTGTGCTAACTCTTTGAGTCCCAATATCATAACATCGTTGCTATCACAAATCTTGTGAAATTTTCTCAGGATATATCTAAAATTCTTGTGAGTCCTTTGTTCCTTAGTAAGTATAAGTGTTGATTATTGTCACAATACAAGGGTTTTGGATCAACAATCGATGGAACCACTATATGTTTGGTAACGAGCTTCTTATCCAAACAGTATCCATTGTTACATCATTTGCTATGATGTATTCATCTTCCATTGTTTAGTCTGTTACAGTGTCTTATTTGAAACTTTTCCAACTCACTACCCATCCACTAAGGGTAAAGACATATCTGACATTGATTTGATGTCGTTTATGTCGCTTTGGAAACTAAAGACAATATATCCTTCTACTGAAAGATTACTACTCACACCGTATACCAAGAATATATCATTAGTCCTTCTCATATACGCAAGTAGGTTCTTTACGGGGATCCTAAAGGATTTTGAACAGGCTTTCATAGGGATTTTCCCATCATTTAGGCCTAGGCTTAACAGACATGGGAAGCAGCGGAAGAAGAAAAATCATAAAAACCCACTTTTTAATGAAAAATCCTATGGATAAAACCCATTTACAGGACCATTACTATCTTATGAGGGAGGCGAACCGACCTCACAAAGATAGATCTAAAACTAACTGTTATTATTTTAAAATGCTTAAAGAAACATACCTTTGTTTTTACAGTTGCAAAAACAATTTTCTTTGGGTGACGTCCTGAAGTGTTCGCAACGCATCGTCTTAGAGCCCACCACTAACTATCGCATTAAGCTTTGGATCAGATCCAAATTTCCTTCAAGTTTTGCTAGAACCTGAAAGAGGGAATAAAGAGGAAAAAGAGGAAAAAAATTTGGTCGCCTTTTGATCTAGCTTTGCTCACTTAGTTTGGATGAGCAACCTTGATCAAGGCTTGGGGTAAGTTTAGGAGCAAGAGGATGAACTTATTTATAGGGTGAGATGAGCCTTCAGATCAGTAACATATTCGGTATGATACTAAAAATAGAATCCCTATTACCTCAAGTTTTTCCCTTTAAGGACTAAATTTTGAGTAATTGATTCTCCCTCTCGGGTAAGACCAAGAAACAAAATGACATATTATGTCGAAGAGCTTCAAACAAAGATCGCATTGAAACTAACGGCACTCAATTTTGAGGTCGTTTGACCTCTCATACAAGTCATCGAAGTCTGCCCAAAAACGTGCCCCAAATAGGTCTGTCCAACCCTTCAAACCCGTGGGTGCACCCAAACTGTTGCTTGGGCATGCCTGGGTTCAGGCGTATGCCAGTTATCCAGGCCCGCCCTAGCAACCTAGCTCCCAGGTTCAGGAGTGTGCCCGGTTTGGTTACCTGCTTGACCTTGCAGGCAGCGGGCCCGAGTCAGGCATGCCCCAGTTTTGGATTCTCTCCTGAACTGGCACTAGGGGAGCCCAAGCTAAAGCCTTGGTCCGCCCATTCCCATGAACTTAGGCTAGGGCCCGAGCCTGGGCCCGGGTGTGCCCAGGCTGAAGCCTGGGCTTGGATGTGCCCAGTTTTTGGGCTTAGCCCAAGCTGCACTCGAGTTAGCCTAATCCAGAGGATTGGTCTAGCATGAGTCTATGCTTGGGCTCTAGAAAGTGGGCACGGGACCATGTTTTGGGGTTATCTATGCTTTTAGAGGCTCGTCTTTCGCATCACAGCATATGTGACCGAAAATCCTCTTTGTAAACTAATAGCGATTATACTAGTTCACATGCATCATTTGCATTTTCCCCTTATACTTGGAGGAGGATCTCAGCCTGTGTGAGACCTTACAGCTTGACCCTACTACAAGTGAGACTCATAGCCCTGGACAATAGTGACAGTGAGCAGCAGTTGCCATCCCTGGTTTGGTATCGTCATTACATGGTTTGCCTCTTGACATGATTATTGTTGGGACCACCCGTCTATGTCAGTGATGAATTCTGTAGTTTTAATCCCTTTGTTATCACTATGCCACTTCATAGCCTAGGGTATGGATTAGGCTAACTCGAGCTGCACTCGAGTTAGCCTAATCCAGAGGATTGGTCTAGCATGAGTCTATGCTTGGGTTCTAGAAAGTGGGCCCGGGACCATGTTTTGGGGTTTTCTATGCTTTTAGAGGCTCGTCTTTCACGTCACAACATATGTGACCGAAAATCCTCTGTGTAAACTAATTGCGATTATACTAGTTCCCATGCATCATTTGCATTTTCCCCTTAAACTTGGAGGAGGATCTCAGCCTGTGTGAGACCTTACAGCTTGACCCTACTACAAGTGAGACTCATAGCCCTGGACAATAGTGACAGTGAGCATCAGTTGCCATCCCTGGTTTGGTATCGTCATTACATGGTTTGCCTCTTGACATGATTATTGTTGGGACCACCCGTCTATGTCAGTGATGAATTCTGTAGTTTTAATCCCTTTGTTATCACTATGCCACTTCATAGCCTAGGGTATGGTTGACTATCAACCCCTAATAGCTTCATGATCAGATCGGTATCATTCGGTCTTGGATTTGTTTTTGTTGGATCATACCCAACACTCTTATGCCAAGGATTTGCACTAAGGACTGTACTGATTCTGCAACACTGACTCCCCATAACGAGAGAGACAAATCCTCTCTTGGCCACTACTCCCCTCATGTGCTTCAAGTGCCACCCAACCAAAAACCTTTCAACAGGCCCTGCCTCGAAGCTAGGTCAGAGATCTAAGTGATACCATTCACGCACATGCTCGTACAATGATCTCAAGTCAACAGACCAGCTTGCCTATCATCACTTGAGATCTACCATTGACAGTTTGGTGTGTGCACTTCATGTAGCAACTCTCGTTGGGTCGTTCAGTGAACTCATTCTCCAATGAGCACATGTGTCTCGTCTCTGATTTTCCCAAATCAAATGATCATGAGATCACGACCACCAACACTTGGTGAAGATAGAGCACACAATAGGATATCTGATGCATCAATGTCATTTCTCGATGCATCTATGACTACGAACAGTTTTAGACTTATGCCACAAACGGTCATAACACTTCACCATGATCTTGATCCTCATCTCAATATATGTTTGACCTTGCATTAAGTCTCAGGACTTTATCTAAGTATAAAATATAGACAAACATTTATAATAATACTCAAATAAGCAGAACCAAATAGCATACTATTATTTTGAATAAGATATCCCAATTACAAATAATTGGCCTTGAGGACATGCATTTTCCAACATCTCCCACTTGCTCTCAGGCCTAATTATCATGGTATTGCATACCACTTTTACACATAAGTATCTCTAGACGATCATGTGATAGAGTCTGCATGAATGGACCTGCTAAAATTTTCTTCTGTAGAGACACGTAGGGGTTCTATGTCCTTCGACTCTATATCATGTATAAGGTGATATATATGAAGAATATGCTTGGACCTCTTATGTAACCTTGATTCCTTGACCAAACTGATGGTTGCATTGTTATCACAATACTCATGTATTTGGTCTTTAACAGTGGGCACCACCTCTAGCTGGTCCATGAAATTCCTCATCCAGACTGATCCCTTTACCGCATCGTTGGCCGCTATGTATTCAGCCTCCATCGTTGAATCGGCAACAATGCTCTACTTAGAACTCATCCAGCTCACTTGCCCTCCATTGAGGGTGAACACATATCATAAAGTAGACTTTCTATAATCCAAGTCACTCTGGAACCTGGAGTCCATGAAGCCCTCAATTTTAGGTTCTTCACCTCCATAGATCAAGACCAAATCTCTAGTTCTTCGCAAGTATTTGAGAATTGTCTTGACTGCTTTCCAGTGTTCTTCTCCAGGGTCAGACTGATAGCGATTTACTGCATCGAGTGCAAAAACTGATATCTGGTCTGGTACATATCAATGTATACATGATGGATCCTATCGCTGAAGAAAGTTGTCTTTCAAAAGCTGTCTTTTTCCAAAGCAAAAAAGGTTACATAAAACCTAAGCTAAATTCTACTAGACTATGAGGGAGGAGCGCCTCTCGGTACAAAGACGTTATGTAGAGCTTCCATAACCTTTATGAACCTCGTCGTGATCTCCTCCTTCTCTCTCGCGGCGGCTCGCTCGAACTCGACAGCTTTGGCCTGGAACTCAGCAGCCTCCGCTTTGCAAGTCTCTGCCCATCTCTCAGAATCAGAAGCTCTGGCTCAAAGCTCGATCACTTCCCTCTTCGAAGCCTCGAGGTCTGCCTGGAGCTGAGACCTCTCTATACTCCATTGAGTCTCAGCAGATTTTTGGAGATCAGACACGGACGAGAGGCTGTCTTTGGCCTCCACAGTTGCACACTCGACCTCGGCCTTTGCTGCAAGGGCTCGCTCCAGGTCTTCTTCCATTTTCCTCATCTAGGGTTCGAGCTCGGACGCCTTACACTCAGCAGCCTCCACCCTCCGACATCCTTCAATTAAGTCGATGGCCTGACGGTGAAATACAACACCAAGGAAGGATATCTGCAGAAAGCATCAGTCAGGGACGACCAATTTGAAAATTAATCGACATAAGGCAAGAGTCATACCTGATATTCACTCCCCACAATGAAATGGGCCACCCGCTCGAGGTCCAACCCTTGAAGGAGCTCCAGATCCCGAGGGAGGATGGAATTCTCCATCAACCGAGCGGTCGTCCCGAAATCCATCAGTGCCAACTCTTCCCTTCTAATGATGAAGGGAGTCTAATGACGCTCTCCTTGGACAGACCTAGAAGAATGTGACGAGAGCTGGTTGAGCAGCAGGAATCGGTCAAACTCCATGGGGATTGGTTCGACCAAGGGAACGGGTGGCTCGATACCACCCCATGACCATCTATCTGAAAGAGGTGCCATGGGAGTCTCGATCGTCCCCTGAGACTCGAGAGGTGCTGCCCCCATGCCTTTTGCCAAGGGCAAAAGTTGAGGGTTCTCCTCCTCTACTAGCCTCCTTTTTTTTCCACCCCCTCCCCCTTGTGAGAGGATGTCCCCCGTCTCTTTTTGATAGTCTCGGTGGGCTCAACAACCTCAACAGTGTTGACCTCATCCAACACCAGTGGCTCTGAGACAATGATGTAGGCAAGGGATGGAGCAGATCAGATGGGTGCCCGATTCGGAGCATCCCTCGAAGAAGCACAAGAAGATGACCTTGAGGTCTGCCTGATCTTGCCCCCAGAGGAAGAGCTCTGACTGATGGGAAGGTGAGACTGAGTGCTCGACCCCTCAGTTGAGTGCTCGACCCTTCAGCTCCCTTCTTCTTCTTACGTTGCTCTCTTCAGACCTGACCCAGTCCAGAGTCCCCACTCTAGCGAGCTAAGTTAATCATATCTGCAAACAATAGATATAATTATGGTAAGTGGCTACGATAAAGACACAAAATCGATATACATTACCTGCACTCCATAAAAGGGCCTTTAGTGGATGGCCATCCAACAAATACGCAGTCGACCTCTCTCGCCTTGGTCGACCCCGAAGGAACTTTACTGTCTCGACCTCACCGGGCATCAACCTGGCCTTGACCTCTTCCGATGTTAACCTGGACTCTTCAGCTAGCTTAGGACTCGGAGAACTCCAACCGTTGAGCATCAGTCCTAGGTCAGAAAGAACGACAAACACGAAAGTGTCTTTCCAACCAGGATCAGAAAGCAGGAGATCATGTATGAGCCTCAGCATAAGGTGAGCCACGATATGGTACCACACTCTGTGAGGATTTATTATTATCCGGAAGAAATACTTACACAGCCAAAGGGATGGTCGAACCCTACATAGTTCACAAAGCACAATGAAATCGACTGAGGAAGGGCTTGGGGTGCAAGCTGACACAGAGAAAGCCCCGAAGAGCAATAGACTTCTAGGATGAAGGGATGAAGAGGAAAGCAGAGACCAAGGCAAAAATCTTTGAGATACACTCCAACCTCACTCTTTCGAGGAAAACAAACTCTCTTGTCCATATTGGGCATCCTAACCCTAAAAGGAGGACAAAGTCAACCCAACCAAACCTTGGAAACCATATCGTGGGAAAACTCAGGGGCCATCTCCAAGATCACTCTGGAAACTTTTGAGTTTGGATCCCTCCGACGAATGGGGGATCCGTTTCGACACGGACCCCTTTCCCCTTACCAGGAATTTCCTCGCTTGGAGGAGGTCGAAGGTGCACCACGAGCTCTTCGTGGGACGGCTACTGTATCCTAACTGGTGAAAACATGTCTAAATGGATCTAAAGAGGAGTCAAGGTCAATCAAGAAAAGTACCTTAGAAAGAACAAATAAGCTTCGAAGAAGGCGACGAAGAGATCAAGCTTTCGAAATGAAGAAGAAGGCAGAACAGGAAAATCTTTTCTCTTCCCATACTTTTCTTTTTTATGGAAGATCCCAACCAATTTACGGTCGATGATCGACATATGTCTGAAGCCGGCCTCAAGAAGCCGTGAGTTCGGAAACGAAAGGGTTTTGGCGGCACAAATCAAATCAAACATTTCGAATACCGTGCATATTTAAAGAGATTGCACATCATGTGGTCTCAATCAATGCAGTTTCTAAGGCACAAATGATGGGGGCCATTGTTGGTGAATGTGTACGGATCACGAAGGAGTGTCAAAATACCCGACCCATTTAATGCCAACGACCCGAAACCCATCTTTAAGGCAGAGGAATACCTAGTCAATCGAACGGATCACTCGATCGTTGGAATCCTGCTGATACTCTGGGGGAGATTAATAGGACCGAGTAAATGGACAGCCGTTATCACAATCTCGGAGAAGATCACGCCCAAATCAATGGGGGCAGTTACTCGCAATCATTAGGGAATTTCCTACAAATACCTGAAAAGACAATTGTAAAGGGGTTCCAATTCTCAAGATATGAGATCTAACATATAGACTCTACTTCTTTCAGCATATATTTCCTCCACTATAGAGCTTGCGACGTCAGATCTAAGAAGAACCTCTGTGGGTCGATCTCAGCTGCTTCAAGCACCCTCTCATCCTTAAGGTCCCATTCTAACTTAAGCATCAGAGGGGATTTGGGTCGGAATCCAGATCCGACCCCCCTGACGCTTCCTTGTGGTGCAGATCGACGAGTCTCTATCTATTGTGAGGGACACTCCAGAGCCTCCCAACCTCGATCCATCGACATACAGGCCGCTCGAGGGTCGGTCGAGCATCACAACTCGTACATCATTCTTCAACCGACCTTGTTCTTCCAATCTAGGGTCCCACTCAACCTGCTGACGAGGTTTCAACTCAGCACAAAGGGTGCACGTCAGTAACTCAATTGTTTTGGTCAATTTTGGCCTTAACACACATGAACAATGTTTTTCTGACTTGTGAATAGCGCAAATTATTGGATCTAGATCTAAGCCAAAAGGGGGGTGAATATGCTAATAAATATTCTCGTGCAACACACACGTAATCACAGGCAGTTATTATCAAGCGCAGAGTAAATAATAAGCAATCACAGAGTGCACAACAGATTTACACTGGTTCAGTCACCCCAACGACCAAGGACCAGCCCCCAAAGCAAATACTAGATTAATAATGTTATATTTACAATCATAAAAGCTAGAGCACCTTCTCTACGCTTACCAGTATCTCCGTACCCCACTCCAATAGTGTTAAACAAAACTAATCCTAGAATAAGTTTTCTATTGACTAGCCCCAATAGTCAAGTCCCTCTTATCTAGTACCAAACAACACAAGACCCCAAAACAAGTATGGTAAAGTTTTTCCTACAAAGATCGCTACACTACTACACAAATATAATAATAAAGAGTTTTAAAAAATCTCAGTTTGTATAGCGGTAGTCGTCTCTGTCAATCAGCTCAGGTTAGATCAAGTCTGACGATGATGTAGTCTTTGATCTCTGTAACTCAAGTTGCAGCTTAGCTTTGTGCCTTGCGTCCTTGATGGTGACCCCCAAGAAATGTTGTGGCCTTGAGAAGATCCCTCCTTGTTGACTTGCGCAATGTTGTAGATGACCTTCCCTTGGAGTTGCGCAATGGAGATGAGGAAGGAGCCTTGGAGAACTTGCTTGTGCCTTGTGCAATGAAGGAGAGTGTGCTTGCAAACTTGCAGCCTCCTTGAGATGTGTCTCCCCTTGTTGCAATATGTGTGATGAAGACTCCCTCTTGTAACTTGTGACCTTGTGCAATGGATGGAGAGATTGGAAGTTTGGCTATTGACAACTTGCGGCAAATGAGATGTTTTGTTGGATCTGGATCTAAGCCTAGAGGGGGGTGAATAAGCTAATAAAAATTCTCGTGCAACCCACGAGCAAGCACACGCAGTTATAGCAGATTCAGAGTAAATAAAAAGCAATCACAGATGCACATCAGATTTACCCGGGTTCGGTCGTCACCACGACCTACATCCAGCCCACAAAGCAGATACTAAATTAGTAATGTAACATGTACAACCCTAATAACTAGAGCACCAACGTCTCTACACTCACCAGGCTTTCAGTACCCCCACTCACCGTGTTCAACAATATTAATCATAGTATAAGCTTTCTATTAGATAGTCCCAACTAGCCAAGTCCCTCTTCTCTAGACCAACACTAGACAAGACCCCAAAACATGTATCAATGGTAAAGTTTCCCTTACAGAGATCTATACAACTACACAAATATAATAATAAAGAGTTTAGAGAATCTCAGTTTATGTAGCGGCAGTCGTCTCTGTCAATCAGCTCAGGTCAGATCGCATTTGACAGGATGTAGATGCCAACATCACATTCTCGCCTCTGGAACTTGCGGCCTAGGTGGAGTATCCTATCAAGAAGTTGCGGCCATGGATGTGTTCCCTCCTTGTTGTATTGCCTAATGTATGGATGATGCTCTCTCTCTCTTGTGTTGCGCAATGTATGAAGTTCTCCTTGAGGTGTTGCACAATGAATAAAGCTCTCCTTGAGGTGTTGTGCAATGTATGAAGCTCTATTTGAGGTGTTTTGCAATGTGATGAAGTCCCCCTTGAGTAACTTGCGGCAATGGACTATGGATGGAGCTCTTCTTTTGTATAACTTGTCGCCAGGGGTTTTTTTTGGCAATGTAGCTCTTAGAGATGCTTGCAATGGAGGAGATAGTCAATGGAGCTTTGTGCAAGGAGATGATGCAATGTGATGTTGCGGCCTTGGCTAGGGTTAGGAGGATATCTTGTGGCCTTGGCTTGATGCAATGGAGGAGGGATCATTGGCAAGGAGAAGATGGTTTATAAGTTGCGCAAGTATTGAATCATGCTAGTTGCGCAATGTTGTAGAATCATGCAAGTTGCACAATGAAGCTATGGGGAGAAATTTGGCCAGCCACCCTCTTGGTTCTCTTGGTTTTTGCCCTCTCAAATTATCTCTCTTTGGAAGATGTGTTTATATAGGGGAGTATGGGATATAATAGAATCAATTAGAATCCCATATTTGATGAAGATCGGAAGGAATCCTAAATTGATTAGGATTTGAATGAATCTCTTTTGATATGGAGTTTGAATATGGATGGCTATGGAATTGAATTTGAGTAGCTATAGGATTTGAATTGGATCTCATTTAATCACCTTTGATTTGAATGAGATTCTCCATGTCTCTCCATCTTTGACCAAGTCTCCAATTTGCATGGCATTAGGATTTGAATGTTGCACCGATTGATTTGAATCAATTCAAATATGGATTTGAATTGATTTGCTCCTTATCTTCTCTTCTTTGACTTTGTCCAATTGTTGTAGCCATATTCTCTATCTTTGACTTAGTCCACTTGGCTAATGCATGTCACATTCTCTATCACTTTTGACTAGTCTTTCTTTGAGCATTCGTGAGGGTGCCATTCCTGAAAAACACTTATCACACACATTAAATCGTTCACACACGTTTGTTATCATCAAACACGAATTCATAGATCATTGTATCCAACTACATGTTGTATCCAACAATTTCATCCTTTTGATGATGACAAACTAATATAAGATTTGAGCATTAACGATTCATATGCTTTCATCGTGACATGTGTGTGAAGTGTGAAGATGGAGGATGTATGCAATATGCAACAAGTATGGCAATGATGTGCAAGCATAAAAGCATGCAAACAATGATGTTCAAGCATTCAAACATGTATGCATGCTCCCCCTTTATTCATGCTTCCCCTTGAACCAATATTCATATATTCAATAAGCACATTTTCATTATTGTTAATGCTCCCCTTAAACAAATATTCATATATGTAACATATAAGCATTAATTCACCTAAATCATTCAAATATTTTCTCAATATTTTCTCCCTCTTTTGTTATCATCAAAAGTGTATAAACGAAGTCTAATTCATGTCACATGCAAAAATAGAGTATTATAAATTACAACTAGCACTTGCATATCATTTTTCTTAGAATAAGCACGTCAAATTCAATGAAAAGTGTAACGTAGACTTCTACACCATCGTGTAAGTGTGATGATTAAATAATTGAGGCACAAAGGGAGATACTCTTAAGAAATACAACCAAAACCAATCCGCATTTTCCCATTAAACATGAAAGCACCTAGGATTGATTTTTCCCATCTCATTAAAAATGACTTCAAGGTACCACACCCCAAAAACATAGCCTATAAGGACTCTTAGATGTGGGGGTGGCATTACTTGACGCGTATAACATCAACGCTAAAGATTACCCATAAAGCATATGTTGGATACTCGTTGGTAGTATACTTTCCATGAATTGTATCCATTTTTCATACGGAGCTATATTCATAAATATTTTTTATTCAATTCTTTTGTGCTCAATTTTTATCCATGGCAAATACACATCATATCCCTTAGATTTTCAATTATTATTCATCATGTGTTCACTTTCCAATATTTCATAAAAGAATCTCCAATTGTGCAACAATATTCACTGCTAGTGGAAGTGAAAGTGTAGGTGTAGAAATCATGTTACTCAATTCATTAAACATGTCATGGCTATTTAGAGATACTAACATGCGCATCTAGATATAACAATAATACAATGATTTGTACAAGGATATGAGTTTCATTCATTAAATATCACTTGAATGACACAAAGGAAAAGATATACATTAAGCACCCAAATTTTTTTTGCTTTTTGTCTTTTGCATTTTTTCATTTTTATTTTATAATGAACTAAAACAAACTAAACATCAAGCAAGTTAGCACACAAATAAAAAAGATCAAGCACACAAATAAAAAAATGCTATGAAGGTATGCATTAAGTGCAAAGAAAAAATATACCATAGCGTCGTAGTTTGGCTAAGGAACTAAATAATGAAGCATTCAATCCATAACTCCTCACCAAATCTCCATTTTACCTACACGGTAGATGTTATGTGTGACCTTGGAATCCAACAAGGTCCAATCATATAAGTCATCAAAGATTTAGGAACCCATATTTGCTTGAATTTTATATTCGTGTTCCTAAACTTACAATAGTAAGAGGTATGACCAACACTAGAATAAGTAAAGCACTTTGCATACATATTTGTGACTTTCAATGGCTCATTGTGAATTTTCTTATAAATAGGCTTTTTATCATGTTTCATATCATAACCAAGACCACATCTATTATTGCCATAAAGTTGATTTTCTAGAATAGCATCCAACGATTGTTTTCCCATAGAAAATTTCTTTAATGACAATTCTAGACTAGTGTTTTTGGATTTCAATAAAGCGTTCTCATTCACAATCAAAGTGCATTTACTTATAAAGGCCTTCTTATTGTCCTCTTCAGCAATTATTTTTCTTTTAAGTTCAATATTTAGCATGCAAATCTTCTCATTAAGCAATTCAATTTCAGCTTCTAGCTTACTCACATTTTGCTTATACATGCTAATATTATTCAACAAAGTAGGACAAGAAAGGCATTCAGATTTTTCATGCAAAATAGAATTCTCTTTTTCCAACAACTTAATAGTAGAATCACATGCAACAATTTTTTCTTTTAGTTCCTTAATTTCTAATGACATGTTGTAGGTGTCTTGTTGCATTTTCTCGTTGGAATTTCTATAATCTTCTAATGTGGATTCTAGTTCTACAATTTCATCTTGCATGGCTTTACAAATAATTAGAAGTTAAGCTTACTACCAGATTTTACCTCATCATCTTTTGCCATGAAGCAAAGGGAGGAGTGTGCTAAAATCTCCTCGATCTCATCCTCGTTATCCATGTCACACGTTCGTACCACAGCTTTTCCTTTCTTCTCCACAACATTAGCTGTGTCTTGTGGGCAATCCTTTATAACGTGTCCCTGCTTTTTACATTTAAAACATTTAACTTTATTAATAGCAGTTTGTTCAGATGAATTTCTAGAAGGATTATAACGGTTTGAACGATTAAACCTTTGTTGCATGTCAGCTCTTCCTTGAGGAGTCTTGATGTATGTTCTGAAGCCTCTGACCATCAAAGTTATCTCCTCATTATCATCTTCATCATCTTCACTAGCTTGAAGAGCTAGTGGCTTTGGAGCCTTTTCCTTCTCCTCTGGTTTCTCTCTAGCCTCTATTTTCTGCAGCTCAAGCTCGCGAGACATTAAGTTGCCTATCAAGTCCTTCACTCTCATCTACGATAGATCTTTCGTTCTTGAATGGCAGTGACGTTAGGCCTGAACGAGCTTGGTAGCCCCTTAAGATTTTCCTCACCTGTTCATGGCTAGAGTATGGCTTACCAAGGGAGCTACACTTGTAGACGATGTCCGTGAACCTCACAAACATTGCTAAAATGGATTCTGATGGAAGCATGCAGAAGCCCTCGTACTTTGTGCTCAGCAACACAAGTCTAGACTCCTTCACCTGTGACGTTCCCTCGTGTGTCACCTCCAGCGTGTGCCATATTTCATGTGTAGTTTGACAATGTGAAATGCGATTAAAATTAGATTTATCAAGAGAGCATATAAGCGCATTCATAGCTTTACCATTTAAAGAATATAATCTCTAATCAGCATCATCCTATTTATCTTCAGGTTTAAGCATTTTAATGTTTTCAATTTTAATAACAGGTGGCTTATAACCTTTTTCAACTATGTGCCAAACTTTATAATCAACTGATATCAAGTAGATTTTCATCCTAGATTTATAATAAGCATAATCTACTCCATTAAATTTTGGGGGTCGCGATATGGACTGACCTTCAGAAAAAGCACAGATCCTCTAACCCGCTTTGATACTACTTGTTGGATTCTAGACTTGATCCTCTAACCCGCTTTGATACCACTTGTTGGATCTGGATCTAAGCCTAGAAGGGGGTGAATAGGCTAATAAAAATTCTCGTGCAACCCACGAGCAATCACACGCAGTTATAGCAGATTCAGAGTAAATAAAAAGCAATCACAGATGCACATCAGATTTACCCTGATTCGGTCGTCACCACGACCTACGTCCAGCCCCCAATGCAGATACTAGATTAATAATGTAACAGGTACAACCCTAATAGCTAGAGAACCAATGTCTCTACACTCACCAAGCTCTTAGTACCCCAATCACCATGTTCAACAAAAGTAATCCTTGTATAAACTTTCTATTGGCTAGTCCCAACTAGTCAAGTCCCTCTTATCTAGACCAACACTAGACAAGACCCCAAAACATGTATCAATGGTAAATTTTTCCCTACAGAGGTCTACACAACTACACAAATATAATAATAAAGAGTTTAGAGAATCTCAGTTTGTGTAGCGACAGTCGTCTCTGTCAATCAGCTCAGGTCAGATTGCATCTGACAGGATGTAGTGCCAGCGTCACGTTCTCGCCTCTGGAACTTGCAGCCTAGGTGGAGTATCCTCTCAAGAAGTTGCGGCCATGGATGTATTCCCTCCTTTTTTTATTGTGCAATGTATGGATGCTGCTCTCTCTTGTGTTGCATAATGTATGAAGCTCTCCTTGAGGTGTTGCGTAATGTATGAAGCTCTTTTGAGGTGTTGCACAATGTATAAAGCTCTCCTTGAGGTGTTGTGGAATGTGATGAAGTCCCCCCTCAGTAACTTGCGGTAATGGACTATGAATGGAGCTCTTCTCTTGTATAACTTGCGGCCAAGGGGGGTTTTGGCAATGGAGCTCTTGGAGATGCTTGCAATGGAGGAGATAGTCAATGGAGCTTTGTGCAAGGAGATGATGCAATGGGATGTTGCGGCCTTAGCTAGGGTTAGGAGGATATCTTGTGGCCTTTGCTTGATGTAATGGAGGAGGGATCTTTGGCAAAAAGAAGATGGTTTATAAGTTGCGCAAGTATTGAATCATGCAAGTTGAGCGAATCATGCAAGTTGCACAATGAAGCTATGGGGAGAAATTTGGCCGGCCACCCTCTTGGTTCTCTTGGTTTTTGCCCTCTCAAATTATCTCTCTTTGGAAGATGGGTTTATATATGGGAGGATGGAATATAATAGAATCAATTAGAATCCCATATTTGATGAAGATTGGAAGGAATCCTAAATTGATTAGGATTTGAATGAATCTATTTCGATATGGAGTTTGAATATGGATGGCTATGGAATTGAATTTGAGTAGCTATAGGATTTGAATTGGATCCCATTTAATCACCTTTGATTTGAATGAGATTCTCCATGTCTCTCCATCTTTGACCAAGTCTCCAATTTGCATGGCATTAGGATTTGAATGTTGCACCAATTGATTTGAATCAATTCAAATATGGATTTGAATTTATTTGCTCCTTATCTTATCATCTTTGACTTAGTCCAATTGTTGTAGCCATATTCTCCATCTTTGACTTAATCCACTTGGCTAATGCATGACACATTCTCCATCACTTTTGACTAGTCTTTCTTTGACTATTTGCGAGAGTGCCATTCCTGAAAAACACTTAGCACACATATTAAATCGGTCACACACGTTTGTTATCATCAAACACAAATTCATAGATCGTTGTATCCAACATGTTTAGCTTGGAGGCTTACTTGCAATGGAGATGGGATCTCTTAGAGATGTTGTGCATGGATTGAAGGAGAGGCTTTGCTATGGAGATATGAGATCTTTGGCTTTGGCTTTGGAGATGCTTGCAATGGAGTAGATGAAGCAATGGAGTTCTCTTGCAAGTTGTGCAAGGAAGGAGGAGAGGTTCTATATTGCGCAATAGGGTAGTGGAATGGCTTGCGGCAATATGCTAAGGAATTTAGGGTTTTGGCCAAAATTTCTTGGTTCCCTCTCTTTCAAAATATCTCTCTTTGAATATGAGTTTATATATGAGAGGATGAGATCAATTAGAATCAAATTGAATCCCATAATTGATGGAGATAGGAAGGAATTCTAACTTGAATAGGATTTGAATGAATCACCATGGATATGGAGTTTGAATTTGTATAGCTGTAGGATTGAATGTGAATCTCATTTAAGATCTCATTTAATCTCTTATATTGATTTGCATGAGATTCTCCATATCTCTCCTTCTTCGATCAAGTCTTCAATTTGTATGGCTTTAGGATTTGATTCATGCACAATTGATTTGAATCAATTCAAATATGGATTTGAATTGATTTCCTCCTTATCTCCCCATCTTTGACTTAGTCCAATATGTGTAGCCATTATCTCCATCTATGATCAAGTCCACTTTGCTAATGTATTTCAAATTCTCCATCACTTTAACTTAGTCTCCCTTTGAGTATTTGCGAGAGTGCTACTACTGAAAAACACTTAGCACACACATCAAATCGTTCACACACGTTTGTTATTATCAAACACGAAGTCATCGATCATTGTATCCAACAACACATTGTATCCAACAATCTCCCTCTTTTGATGATGGCAAACCAATATGAGCAATAACGATTCAAATAATATCATCGTGTCATTCATTCATTATTCATTAATGCTCCCCCTTAAACCAATATTCATATTTTCATAAGCATTAATGCACACCAAATCACTAAATCTTCTCAATATTTCTCACCCTTTGTTATCATCAAAAGTGTATATATGAAGTCAAATTTATACCACATGCAACAAGTGAGCATTATAAATTACAAACACTTGCATGTAGACATTCGTAGAATAAGCACTTTAAATTCAATGAAAATTATAACATAGACTTCAATACCTTCGTATAAGTGTGATGATTAAACTTTTAAGCACAAAAGGAGAACTTTTAAGAAATTCAACCAAAACCAATCCACATTTTCCATGTAGCATGATATCACCTCGGATTGATTTTCCCCATCTCATTAAAAATGAGTTCAAGTTACCACTCCCAAAACATAGCCTATGAGAACTCTTAGATGTGAGGTGGCATTGCTTGACGAGTATAACACCAACGCTAAAGTTTACCCATAAAGCTTATATTGGATACTCGTGGGTAGTGTTATTGCCAAGGATTGTATCCATTTTTCATACGGAGCTATTTTCATTTTTTTGTTTCAAATTCAATTCTTTTGTGTCAATTTTTATCCATGGCAACACACATCATATCCCTTAGATTTTCAGTTACTTTTCATCCTACATTCACTTTCCAATATTTCATAAAAGATGTCTCCAAATGTACAAGAAAAGATAATGCTCGTGGAAGTGAAAGTGTAGGTGTAGAAATCAAATTATTCTAATCATTGAACATGTCATGGCTATTTAGAATGTCAAACATGCACATGTAGCCATAACAATAATACATCAATTTCTACATGGATATGATTATCTTTCATTAATACCACTTTAATGATTCAAAAGAAAGATATACATTAAGCTCCATTTTTTTGCTTTTTGTGTTTTTTCATTTTTTTAGTTTTGTTTGTAAAGAACTAAGCTAGCAAGCAAACAAAACTGGCACACAAATAAAAAATAGTCAAGCACACACAAAAATGCTATGAAGGTATGCATTAAGTTCAAAGTAGAAACCATACCTTCGGGTTGTCGTTTGGCTAAGGAACTAAAAAAATACAACGTCCAATTCATAGTTCCTCGCCACCTCCATCTTACCTACATGGAAGATGTTACGTGTGACCTTGGAATCCAACAAGGTCCACTCATGTTAGTCATCAAATTTTTAGGAACCCAAATTTGCTTGAATTTGGTATTAATGTTCCTAAATTTGCAATTATGAGAAGTATGACCAACAATAGCACATGTAAAGCACGTTGCATAAATATTTTTCACTTTGGTTGGCATATTGTGATATCTCTTATAATTAGTATTTTCAGCATGTTTCAAAACATATCCAAGTCCACATCTATTATTGCCATATAGTTGATTTTCAAGATTAGTATCCAACGATTGTTTTCCAATAGAAAATTTCTTTATGGACAGTTCTAGATTAGTGACTTTGGATTTCAATATCATTTTCATTCACAAGCAAAGTGCATTTATTAATGAAAGCTTTCTTGTTTTCCTCTTCTTTCTTTTCAAAATCAATCATTTTTCTTTTAAGCTCATTATTTAGCTTGCACATTTTTCAATAAGCAATTTATTTTCAATTTCTAGCTGAATCAGTTTTTCTTTATACATGCTAATATCATTCAACAAAGTAGGACAAGAAAGACAATCAATTTTTTCATGCGGGCTAGCTTTCTCCTTTTTCAGCAAATTAATAATAGAATTACATGCAACAATTTTTCTTTAAGATTATCAATTTCTTTAGACATGTCATAATTTTCTTGTTACAATTCAAAGCTACCATCCATATAGTCATCTACGGTAGATTTTAGCTCATCTATTTTATCTTGCATTCATTTACAAATATTCAAAAGTTCAGCTTTAGAGCAAGATTCTACCTCATCGTGCTTTCCCATCAAGCAGAGGGAGGAGTGGGCTTCATTCTCCTCAATCTCATCTTCACTATCCATGTCCCACTTAGCGCCAAAGCTTTTCCTTTCTTCTCCGCAACATTATTCGTTTCATGTGGGCAATTCCTCATGAAGTGTCCCTTCTTCCTGCATTTAAAACATTCATGTTTATTAGTAGTTTTCTGTTCAGAGGAATTTCTATCAGAATTAAAATTATTAGAATGATTAAATCTTTTCGCCATCTCAGCTCTTCCTTGGCCAGTCTTGATATATCTTCTGAAGTTTCTGACCATTAGTGCTTGCTCCTTATCAAGATCGTCGTCGTCGTTAGCTTGAAGAGCTAATGGTTTGGGAGCTTTGGCCTCTAGTTTCTCTCTAGCTTTGATGCTCTGCAGCTCAAGCTCGTGTGACATTAAGTTTCCTATCAAGTCTGCCACTCTCATCTTTGATATATCTTTAGCTTCTTGAATGGCTGTGACTTTAGGACGGAACGAGCTTGGCAGCGCCCTTAAGATTTTCCTCACCTGCTCAAGACTAGAGTATGGCTTACCAAGGGATCTAGACTTGTAGATGATGTTTGTGAATCTCGCAAACATCTCTTTGATGGATTCTGATGGAAGCATGTAAAAGCTTTCGTACTCTGTGCTCAGCAAAGCAAGTCTAGACTCATTCACCTGTGACGTTCCTTCATGCGTTACCTCCAGGGTATGCCATATTTCCTGCGTAGCTAAACATTGTGATATACAATTAAATTCAGCTTTATCCAAAGAGAAAATAAGTGCATTCATAGCTCTACCATTCAATGAATAAAGTTTCTTATCAGCATCATCCCATTTATCTTTTGGCTTTAAAATTTCAGTGTCTTCAATTTTAATAGTAGGGGGTTCATATCCGTTTTCAACAATATCCCATACATCATAATCAATAGACACTAAATAAATTTTCATTCTTGCATTCCAATATGCAAAGTCTACTTCATTAAACTTAGGGGGTCGAGCTATAGACTGACCTTCAGCAAATGCAGAATCAGATATAGTCATGGTCATCTAGCCTAGATCCTTTAACCTGCTCTGATACCACTTGTTGGATCTGGATCTAAGTCTAGGATGAATAGGCTAATAAAAATTCTCGTGCAACACACACGTAATCACATGTAGTTATAATCAAGCGCATGGTAAATAATTGTTGAGTATTGATTCCCCTGATTTGGTTTTGATGATGAACAAACATAAATATTGGGTACTAATTCTCTTTGAGTGCAATTATAAAGATCGTCACCAAATTATTTTGTAGATATCAAGCGACGTCCCAAGACTTCTTTAGAGCGCGTGATCGTTGTGTCTGAAGCTTCATTGAAGCTCAAGGAGTATTAATGAAGTCAATGGATTCAGAATCTTCATGTAGAAGCTTTTGAAGACGGTTTGTAATGTTTATTTTTATTGTCTTCTAGAATGCTAAGCCTTGAGTAGTACTTGCCTTAGTTATCTTCTTATATATCATATATTATCTCTAGGATTGTCTTAGAAGCCATTAGGATGTGTTTCTTAGCTTATCGCTTCGTTTCATGGTTTTCTGTGCATCTTAGTTGGTTCAAGTCGAAGGACCAACCGACTAGATGACGATCTAATCGGTTGGAAATTCTTCTTGAACCGACTAGTCATTCTTGTGAATTTTGGCATATTTACTGTTGACCAATTAGTCTGTCCAAGAAGGTTCACCGACCGACTAGTTGTCAAACTAGTCGGTTAGTGTTTCTTCTTAGACCGACTAGTTTTCCCTTCTCGTTTCACTCATTTCTCTGTCGACCATCTAGTCGGTCCAAGAAGGTTCACTAACCGACTAGTTCTCAAACTAATCGGTCATTGATCCTTCTTAGACCGATTAAGCTGCTTTAATTTTCCAGCCGTTGGAGATTTTATTTCCACGATTTTTCTTGATCTGTTTTGATTCTTTCCTTATCTGTTTGACTCGTTTCAAACATGGAAATTTCTCTAATATGAGAGAAATTTCAGATCTAATTTTTTCGACAGTCGATTATCAATTGCTAAGAGCTCTCCCTCTCGAAAAACCTCTCTCTCACGTTTTTGACCTAAATCCTTTCAAGAGATTTTCAGATCTTGAGCGATCATTTTTCTGAAGGATTGAATCACGATCATCATCATCGTCCTAGCCATCTCCCGCTGTTCATCTCGTGATTGCTTGGGTTTCGTGATCTCCTCAATTCTTCCTTCCTTGCCCTAAATCTGTAAGTATTTCTCAAGGCATAGGATTTTGTGGTAAGCACTCTCTATTTCATTAAATCTATTGTTTGTGTTTTTTCTTTCGGTTTTTGAGAGAAATTCGTGATCCCGGTTTGTGGGAGTCACGATACGAATTATTGTATTGTTTGATCTTGTAGTAGTTCCTACAAGAATTTATTTAGTGGAACATTGAGTTAGTGGATTCTAACTCAAGTAGTTGGAAGGGATCCGGGTGTCTGGGACGTAGGATCACTGAGAACAAGTCGAGGAGACTTGGGTGGATCCGAACCCATTACATCGTTTGTTTGCATTGTGATTCTCTTGATGTACTTATTAATTCCGCATAGTTGTTTGTGATTGCACAATAATTAGGAATTAGACTCTTGATTATTTTAAAATACTATTCACCCCCCTCTAGTACTTGTGCAGTAGCTTTCAGGGCATTACATTTGGTATCAGAGCCAAGTTCATAGCTATGACAAACAACGACAACAAGGCCGTTCGACCACCTTCCGACTACAGCCCCTACAAGAATCGTGAAGGAGCCTCTTCAGTGATCGAAGGACACTCCTCAACTAGGCCTCCTCACTTCAATGGTACCAACTATGGGTACTGAAAATGCCGGATGGAAACTTTTCTCCGGAGTGCATCACTATGGAGAGCCACGTTAACGGAGTATGTTGAGCCCATTGAAGAAGACTTCACAAAGTGGACTGCCGTGGAGGTCGCCGCGGAGGTGAACAATGCCAAGGCAATGAATGCCTTACAATGTGCACTGGAGCCTGAAGATTCCAACAAGATATGCACCTGTAAGAGTGCATATCAGATTTGGAACCAACTCCTAATCTTACACGAAGGAACGAGCAGGGTAAAACACTCTAAACTCACTGTTGCTAACAAAGAATTCGAGTTATTTCACATGAAACAGGGTGAAAGAATTAAGGAGTACTATGCTCGCTTCGCGGATATAACCAACGAGTTGGAAGCCCTTGGGAAGACATATACTCAAGAAGAGAAGGTCGCTAAGATCATTGATGGACTTCCTTCGAGTTGGAAAAAACGAACTTACGCTATCGAGGAAGGTAATGATATGTCCAAATATACCGTTATTCAACTAATAAGTACCTTGATGTCTTATGAGGTATGAAAGGACAGCAAGATCAAGATGCAAGACAAGATGAAGGCGTTCTTGAAGCAAGAAGAGCCGAAGAAAAAGGGGATTACTTTCAAGGCTGCACCAACCACACCTACCGATAGAGAAGAATCAGAAGATGAGTTGGACATGGAATCTTTGGCCCTCATGGCAAAGAAGTTCAACCGGTTCTTTCGAAAAGGTAATTTCCAGAACAAATCTAAAGTTAGTTCTACTAATGCCTCTGCTCCTTTGTGTTTCAAATGCAATAAGTCAGGACACATCAAGGTTGATTGTCCTCTCAACAAACAAAAGGAGAAGTGAAAGGCACCTAAGTTCGACAAGTCAAGAAAGTACAAGAAGGAGTACAAGAAAGGGCTTGTCGGTACATTAACCGACTCGGAAGAGGATTCCTCAAGTGGAGAGTTAGATGAAGAACAAGTGGAGAAAGCACACATGTGCTTCATGGCAAGAGAGCAACATGATCAAGAGACCGCTTCAGATGAAAGCGAGGATGAAGGTGGAGAGGTAACTATGGATGACCTAAGATTAGCTAATGAATAAATTTGGTCTAAGTATTCTAAGTTGGTAATAGATATACTAAAATCAAAGACGAGCTAACTAGTCTTCAAAACACACCTAAGCCTGTCATTATCAACAACGACACCGTTGTTGAAACCTTGAGAACTGAGATTGTAAATCTCAAGTCTCAACTTGAGCATGTTAACCTTGAGGATTCGGATGAACACGAAATAGCCGATTTGATTTCTCGAAACTCAACTTTGAGTATTGAGAATGAGAATCTCAAGTCACGTGTTTGTGAACTCACAACGCAAGTGTCCACTTTTGTAATGACCGATTTTCTTCGATACGTTATCCGTATTTTCTTTCTCTCGTGTACTTTTCTGTATCCGTAGTTAGGCGTATCTGTCCCCGTACCCGTACACGTTAGTTAGGCTAATGAATAGTATTCTAACCTAGGCTTCTCCCTAGGACTAACTTCCACAGCCGCCCGTCATTGCTATCTTCTCCACGCATCAAAAGCCAACGTCGCAGCCCTGCTTCATCTCACGGCAACTTCCCGTCCGAGCGACGGCCTCCTCCCCCAAGCTCAGTAACCAACACCCAGATCCTCCCTCACAGTCACCAGCGCCTTCACCCTCTTCCCTGTGACCCAGCACAACCCTCATCTCCACGCCATTACACAGCAGGTCGCAGCTTCCTCCTCGCACGCGAGCGGCCCTATCTCCCCTCCCTCCACGAAGCTCAGCCGCCTCCTCCTACTTTCTCCTCCCATTCACGCGACTAGCAGCCAACACCATGCCAACTCATGGCCACTCCATCTCTCGCAACACATCCACGCCCCTCCCATCTCATCACCCAACAAAACGCTGCAGCGGCCTTTTCTCCACGCCGACGGCTGCGAAACCCAGTTGCTCCTCCCCTCCTTCCTCGCCCGACTCCCACAGCCTCGCATAGAATCACGCCCGACCCTAGCTCCCCATCTCTCGATGCCTCTGCACCCCCACGCCAACGACAGACGCCCGGCGAGCCAAAACACCGCAGCAGCGATGCCAGCTCTTCCCTCGCATCGACAACCAGCCCGAGCAGCCTCCCCTCACCTTGGACTGCCATCATACACCCTCACAGCCTACGGCCTCCATGCAACGGCACCCTCCCTCAGCCCACCCACCAAACTCCGGCCACTCCTCGCTGCTACACCCCTACGGCCTCGCAAACGAAAGATCTCCTACGCATGCGTGAACGCAACCAGGGGGTTCTCTCTCTTCCCCACGCACACGTACAACATTGTTATGGCCCTCATCCTCGTCGTTAGCCTCAGATCTAACGTCGACGACCCCGGGGATTCGCTGAAATCCTCGCTACTACCTGCAGAGTCCGTAGACGCCGCTGTCCGTCGACTTCCCCGCTGCCACGACGAGTTCCAGACCGTTGACTCGCACGTATCGCTGTCGCTGATCCCCAACCACTGTGTAACGTGAACCATCTTCTCTGAAGCGTTATACTCGTCGAGATGTTTCCAACGACACCAAGAACATCAAAATCAGGCAAGTATACGAATTGATATGAATTTTTGAAGTTTCGGAGCTTTTACGTCACTTTAATGTATTTTCGTATAACTTGAAAATTAGACGTGAAATGATGTGAGAAAATGACACCATGACGATCAGGACAAAATTTGTGACCCAACGGTATATTATGCGATATACCTTAATTTTAAACAAATAGGAGAAATAAATATTTTCTATAGCAAGTCCAATGAAAACACGTGTTCGTTATTATTTTGAGATTGCTATAAAAATTATTCGACCCACTTTTGCTGTGTAGAACTGTCACAATAATGTAGTAATGTTGATAACATTAAATATCTACGAGTCTGGACATGTTTAACAAATATTGACATCGTGAAAATCGTGCACCTCGAAGGCGGTATCATGAATTCATGATGTCGTGTGAGTCGACTAGGCTGGCTCGTGTTTCAGCACAAAATTGGGGTGGGGTTAGGGTTGAGCGGCCACTGGGCGTTTGAAGGGTCCTCTCCTCAAGAGCACCACCTGCATGCGGTGGGTTAGCGTCAATCACGGTAAACCCACGTGAGAGGAATGATCTACTCATCATGACCTAAAGGCGAGAACCCTATGATAGATGTGAACCATTGACATGAAACTTGAACCGCTAACTTGGTCTCATGAAAATTGACATGCTAACAACTCAAAGAAAAACCTTACTTTAATTCTTGAAAACTGCTTAGAACTGCATGTTAGGGATGTTTACTTTCATTTTAATATAATTGTCATTGTTAAATTTGCTGCAGACACCTCTTTTAAATATTTAATGTCTCTTAAATTCATATCTGTTGTATATCTTGTCTCGGATTGCTAACTCTTTCTTGTAGACCCCTTGCTGACATACATTCATGTTTTTGAATGTATGTCAGATTCTGAGCTTGAGTACCCAGAGGACCCATACGTGACGCCTGACTTGGAGAGCCAGGAGTTCGCCCCCGACGCCGAGCCACTTCCAGTGGAGGACTTGTGGACCCACACTTTACTGCTTTCCTTAGTTTACTTTCAGACGCTATTATTCTTTTGTGTACGTTTTTGTTGCTACTTTAGCCCTGCCGAGGCTTGTTGTTTAATTTCGTGTACGAACATTATGTATCTGGATGTGGCATTTACTTTTGAATGTTTCTGATTGTTATGATACGCAAATGCAAGGACCTCCCCTGTGTTTTTATCACAGACGCTTATTGGACTCTAGCTTCACCGCTCCAGTTCAAGCGGACCGCGTAACGTTCTCGTTTCTGGTGCCTTTTGGGAAGCGGAGCGTTACAACTTTGGATACTAAAATATTTTCTCTCACTGAGAAATATGAGTACACAATAGGCCGAATTGAAAAATTCAACAAAGATAAGGACCATTTGGATAATATTCTGAATGACTTACTTCCGGCCAATCATCGCATTGGTTTGGGGTATAAGAAGAAAAATTCATCCAAATCTTCCACCACCTTTGTAAGGCCATCCTCCGATGCCTCAACTAGTGGGAGTAAACACCCCATGGGTAGTTCATCTACCAATGGTACTTCCACTAAGTACACATCCCCTTTTGGAAAGAAACCCAATTTGGGTGGACCTCTAAAGGAGGGTCATGCATTTATGTACACAAATACTATGTCACGTAGGAACACACCTCCTACTTCACAAGTTCACACTTATGATGATTTCTATGCTCCACATCCACGAGCACGTGCACACCAAGTGAGACACACTCACGCATGTGTTCACCCACATGCATATGTTCACCTACATAATTATTATATGAATGATTACCATCATGCACCGTATCATATGTTGCCACCACCATTTCATCATGTGCCGCATGCTTATCCACATCATGCATAAACTAGGCCACTTCCTCGTAGAACACATGCACCACGTAGAAATCAACCACATGTGCATGCTCCCAATAGGAATAGGGCTCCCAAGACATTCACTATTTGGGGCCCGAAGGACACTAGCACGCATGAGAAACAAGCCTACATAAACTCATATTTTATGAATGTCGTGCACAATGATGATTACATTGGGAAGTCTAAGTCCAATTGGACTTGGCTTCCAAAGGTCTAATCCTTAGGACCCAATGACCTTGGGTACCATGATACGATATTTTTATCTTCAGGTACTCAAGAAAAAGAAAAGGAGCAACAAATCTAAATCTACCTCCAAGACCGGGTGAATACTTGATAGCGGGTGCTCAAAACACATGACTGGTAAAGCTCAGTTGTTATCCGAAGTGGTACCCAATGGAAACCGAGTGGTCTTCGGAGGCAACGAGAGTGGAACCATCATAGGTGTTGAAAAAGTTGGTAACCCCTCTAAACCCCTTATAAGTGATGTTTACCTTGTTAAAGGCTTAAATCACAATCTAATCTCAATAAGCCAACTTTGTGACAAGGGTTACAAAGTTAGCTTTGAGAAAGGAATGTGCCATATTTTAAGATATGATAATAATAATGTGTTGTTCTCTGGCACACGCCATAAGGACATATATATATTAGATATTCCAAATTCCCATGAACAATGTCTTATTGCCCACACAAGTGAGCAACACTTATGGCATCGACATTTTGGTCATGCAAACTTTGGAACACTTTTCAAACTATCCAAGCTAATTCTATAAAAGGATTCCCTAAGCTTTCCTTCAATAAGAAAAGCTTTTGCGACTCATATCAACGAGGCAAACTTCCAAAATCGTTATTCAAACCTAAGAAAAGCATATCCTCTAAACGGCCTCTAGAGCTTTTACATCTAGATCTTTTTGGGCCAACTAGAGTTGCTTCATTAGGGAATGCCCAATATGGACTTGTCATCGTTGATGACTTTTCTAGATTTACTTGGGTATTTACTTTAACTAATAAAAATGATACTTTTGAAAACTTCATAGTATCTGTTAAGAAAGTACAAAATCTCATTGGAACCACTATTGTCACTATTCGTAGTGATCATGGAGGGGAATTTGAGAACGAGTCTTTCTCAAACTTCTGTGATGAGGTTGGTATTACTCACACCTTTTTCTTCCCTCGTGCACCCCCTCAAAATGGTGTTGTTGAGAGAAAGAATAGGACGCTAGTGGAATGTGCTCGCACTATGCTTGATGATAGCCACCTTGGCCATCAATTTTGGGCAGAAGAGGTACATACCATTTGCTATGTGTTTAATAGGATACTTTTAAGACCTGGCACTAAACAAACTTGTTATGAATTGTTATTTGTAGGTTATCTCAAGTTAACATTTTAGAGCTTTTGGTGCAAAATGTTTTATCAAGAACACGTATGGTAGTTTGGACAAATTTGATCCAAGATCCGATGAGGGGATATTTGTTGGATATTCCTCCCATAGCAAAGCCTACCAGATATACAACAAAATAACCTCAACGATCGAGGAATCTCTTCATGTTTCTTTTAATGAAGATTTTGTCCCTCCTAGAATTATCGATGATGATGATTCTATGGAAGCAGTTAGTGACCCTGTTGATATATCTAATACTATTGATGCTGTTGAAACTAACCCTACTAATGATTCTCTTGAGAATGTTCCCAGTGACCAGGGTGTTCCCAAAAAGCTTCCAATAGTTCGTGACCATCCCTATGAGCAAGTTATTGGCAACATGGAAGACGGTGTCAGAACAAGATCACAAGTTAACTTCTTTGCTCAGTGTGCCTTTGTCTCTTCCGTGGAGCCAAAGAATATCAATGAAGCGTGCGAAGATAGCTCTTGGATCTTAGTAATGGAAGAGGAGCTCATTCAGTTTGAGAGGAATGAGGTCTCAGAGCTAGTTCCGTTGCCTTCGAAGAACCACAACGTTATAGGAACGAAGTGGATCTTCAAGAACAAGACCAACGAGAACCAAAATGTCATCCGAAACAAAGCTCGGTTAGTTGCTCAAGGCTACAGACAAGAGGAAGGTATTGATTTCGAGGAATCTTTTGCACCTGTAGCTAGATTAGAATCTATTAGGTTATTACTGTCATTTGCATGCCATAAAGATTTCAAACTTTTTCAAATGAACGTAAAAGATGTCCTCGAGGAAGTTTATGTTTCTCAGCCTCCGGGTTTTATAAATGAAAAATTTCCAAATCATGTCTTTAAACTTAAGAAAGCACTTTATGGTGTGAGACAAGCTCCTAGAGCTTGGTATGGCCGCCTAAAGAACTTTCTTTTGGATTTGGGTTTCAAAATGGGCGAGGTTGATTCAACGCTTTTCGTTAAGTATGCAAATCATGATATTATTCTAGTTCAAATTTACGTAGATGATATCATTTTCGGTGCTACTAACTTCACTCTTTGCGAAGAGTTTTCGAATGTCATGAAGGATCAGTTTGAGATGAGCCACATGTGTGAGCTCAAATATTTCTTAGGACTCCAAATTCGCCAAATGAACGATGGAATCTTCGTCCACCAAACCAAGTACACTGTGGAGCTGCTAAAGCGATTTGGAATGGAGAATGCTTCTAGCAAGAAGACTCCGATGAGAACTACAACACATCTCGATAAAGACACAGGCGGCAAAGATGTAGACATTCGTCTATATCGAGGTATGATAGGTAGTTTATTATATCTTACTGCTAGTAGGCCAGATATAATGTTTTCAGTATGTGTTTGTGCTAGGTATCAGTCACAACCTAAGGAATGACACTTAATAGCAGTTAAACGTATTTTTCGTTATTTAAGTCACACACTGGACTATGGATTATTCTATCCAAAGCCAAGCACATATGAGTTAATCTCATATAGTGATGCAGATTATGATGGATGCAAATCCGATAGGAAGAGTACTAGTGGCACTTGCCATTTTATAGGAAATTCTCTTGTCTCTTGGTTTTCCAAGAAGCAGAATTCTGTATCACTTTCAACCATCGAGGCGGAATATATTGCCGCTGGTGCTGCATATGCACAGGTTCTTTGGATGAGACACATACTTAAAGACTTCGGTATAAAATGTGATACTTGCCCTATCATGGTGGACAACCTAAGTGCAATATGTCTCTCTAAGAATCCGGTACACCACTCTCGTACCAAACACATAGATGTTTGTCACCATTTCCTAGATGATTATGTAGCTAAAAAGGACATTATTTTAGTGTACGTTGAAACCCAGAAGCAAATCGCTGAAATTTTCACGAAACCACTTAAGGAAGATACATTTGTGCAGTTACGTCGAGAATTGGGGATTATGGGTGAATCTGAGATTTAGGATTCATATTTTTTATATAATCATGCATGATATTGATATATATAAGCTCCTATTGGATTTGTTGTGATATTCTATATTTATGCTGGATTTATGACTAATTTTTCGATTTGCGCATCGTACTTATGGTTTTATGGTCTAATGTGGTTGTTTTGTATGTTTTGTGATACATTTTGATGTATGTTGGATTGTCGTATGTTGTGCACTTTATACTGCTATCTGCTGATGTTTGATATATTCTTGTGTTGTCTGGATGTATCATTTTTGCTGTATCTATATATGAGTATACATCCTGTTGCAGTTCGTCTCTGTGTGCACATTGTACTTATGTCTCTGATGTTTCCTTCGTCGCTTGTCGATTATGTTGGTTTTATAGCTTTGTTTGCATGAAAACATGAATTGTTTTCCATTCATTCAATTTGCTCGAATGTTGATATTAGAGAGATTGTTCCTTTAATCAATCATATGATTTGATGGTATTTTGATGATTTCTGGTTTCGCTTTTCGACTCTGGTCTAGTTGACACACCATGTTTTCTTCGATATTTTCCCTTGGTGTCATTTGGAACATAGTCATATTCTTCGACTCTCTTGTTTAGATTTTTTGTTTAGCCATGGTTGTTGTCATTGAATTCCTCCCGCTCTTTTTGGATAATGCCAAAGGGGCAGAGAATTAATAACGACTTGCTAAATGAAAATTTAAACAATTACCCTGAATCTAATTTCATATGTTAGATTCAGTGAGAGTGAACATATAACAATCTATGGATTCCGATCCTATATTTCAATAGTTGGATCATGTTTTATACTTTTCTCTTCTGCTGGATGCTTATGTTTATTGTTTTAATATGGAACTAACGAGTCATCAATGCAGGGGGGATTAAGTAAATTTTATTTATCTCATTATTATTGATTTATATTTATGTTGGTTTGTCATCACCAAAAAGGGGGAGAATTTTGAGTATTGATTCCCCTGATTTGGTTTTGATGATGAACAAACATAAATATTGGGTACTAATTCTCTTTGAGCGCAGTTATGAAGATCGTCACCAAATTACTTTGTAGATCTCAAGCGACGTCCCAAGACTTCTTTAGAGTGCGTGATCGTTGTGCCTGAAGCTTTGTTGAAGCTCAAGGAGTATTAATGAAGTCAAGGGATTCAGAATCTTCATGTAGAAGCTTTTGAAGACGGTTTGTAATGTTTATTTTTATTGTCTTCTAGAATATTAAGCCTTGAGTAGTACTTGCCTTAGTTATCTTCTTATATATCCTATATTATCTCTAGGATTGTCTTAGAAGCCATTAGGATGTGTTTCTTAGCTTATCGCTTCGTTTCATGGGTTTCTGTGCATCTTAGTTGGTTCAAGTAGAAGGACCAACCGACAAGATGACGATCTAATCGGTTGGAATTTCTTCTTGAACCGACTTGTCATCCTTGTGAATTTGGGCATATTTACTGTTGACCAATTAGTCGGTCCAAGAAGGTTCACCGATCGACTAGTTGTCAAACTAGTCGGTTAGTGTTTCTTCTTAGACCGACTAGTTTTCCCTTCTTATTTCACTCATTTCTCTGTCGACCATCTAGTCGGTCTAAGAAGGTTCATCGACCGACTAGTTCTCAAACTAATCGGTCAGTGATCCTTCTTAGACCGATTAAGCTGCTTTAATTTTCCAGCCGTTGGAGATTTTATTTCCACGATTTTTCTTGATCTATTTTGATTCTTTTCTTATCTGTTTGACTCGTTTCAAACATGCAAATTTCTCTAATATGAGAGATATTTCAGATCTAATTTTTTCAACAGTCGATTATCAATTGCTAAGAGCTCTCCCTCTCGAAAAACCTCTCTCTCACGTTTTGACCTAAATCCTTTCAAGAGATTTTCAGATCTTGAGCGATCATTTTTCTGAAGGATTGAATCACGATTATCATCATCGTCCTAGCCATCTCCCGCTGTTCATCTCGTGATTGCTAAGGTTTCGTGATCTCCTCAATTCTTCCTTCCTTGCCCTAAATCCGTAAGTATTTCTCAAGGTATAGGATTTTGTGGTAAGCACCCTCTATTTCATTAAATCTATTGTTTGTGTTTTTTCTCTCGGTTTGTGAGAGAAATTCGTGATCCCGGTTTGTGGGAGTCACGATACGAATTGTTGTATTGTTTGATCTTGTAGTAGTTTCTACAAGAAGTTATTTAGTGGAACCTTGAGTTAGTGGATTCTAACTCAAGTAGCCGGAAGGGATCCGGGTGTCTGGGACGTAGGATCACCGAGAACAAGCCGGGGAGACTTGGGTGGATCCGAACCCATTACATCTTTTGTTTGCGTTATGATTCTCTTATTGTACTTATTAATTCCGCATAGTTGTTTGTGATTGCACAATAATTAGGAATTAGACTCTTGATTATTTTAAAGTACTATTCACTCCCCTTAGTACTTGTGCAGTACCTTTCAGGGCATTACAATAATAAGCAATCACAGAGTGCACAACAGATTTACCCTGGTTCGGTCGTCCCAACGACCTACATCTAGCCCCCAAAACAAATACTAGATTAATAATGTTACATATACAACCATAAAAAGCTAGATAACCTTCTCTACGCTTACCAAGCTCTCCGTACCCCACTTCCACATTGTTAAACAAAACTAATCCTAGTATAAGCTTTTTATTGACTAGCCCCAACTAGTCAAGTCCCTCTTGTCTAGTACCAAAATTAAACAAGACCCCAAAACAAGTATGGTAAAGTTTTCCCTACAAAGATCGCTACACTACTACACAAATAATAATAAAGAGTTTAGGAAATCTCAGTTTGTGTAGCGGTAGTCGTCTCTGTCAATCAGCTCAGGTCAGATCAAGTCTGACGATGATGTAGTCTCTGATCTCTGCAACTCAAGTTGCGGCCTAGATTTGTGACTTGCGGCCTTGATGGTGAACCCCTAAGAGATGTTGTGGCCTTGAGAAGATCCCTCCTTGTTTACTTGCGCAATGTTGTAGATGGCCTTCCCTTGGAGTTGCGCAATGGAGAGGAAGAAGGAGCCTTGGAGAACTTCCTTGTGCCTTACGCAATGAAGGGAGGGTGTGCTTGCAAACTTGCGGCCTTATTGAGATGTGTCTCCACTTTTTGCGCTATGTGTGATGAAGACTCCCTCTTGTAACTTGTGACCTTGTGCAATGGATGGAGAGCTTGGAAGTTTGGCTATTGACAACTTGCGGCAAAGGAGATGTTTAGCATGGAGGCTTGCTTGCAATGGAGATGGGATCTCTTAGATATATTGCGCATGGATTGAAGGAGAGGATTTTCTACGGAGATATGAGCTCTTTGGCTTTGGCTTTGAAGATGCTTGCAATGGAGAAGATGAAGCAATGGAGTTCTCTTGCAAGTTGCGCAAGGAAGGAGGATAGATTCTATGTTGCGCAATAAGGTAGAGGAATGGCTTGCGACAATATGCCAGAGAAATTTAGGGTTTTGGCCGAAATTTCTTGGTTACCCTCTCTCACAAAATATCTCTCTTTGAATATGGGTTTATATAGGAGAGGATGGGATCAATTAGAATCTAATAAGAACCTCATAATTGATGGAGATTAGAAGTAATCCTAACTTGAATAGGATTTGAATGAATCAGCATGGATATGGAGTTTGATTTTTTATGGCTATATGATAGAATAGGAATCTCATTTAAGATCTTATTTAATCTCTTATATTGATTTGCATGAGATTCTCCATATCTCTCCATCTTTGACCAAGTCTTCAAGTTGTATGACTTTAGGATTTGATTCATGCACCAATTGATTTGAATCAATTCAAATATGGATTTGAATTGATTTCCTCCTTATCTCCCCATCTTTGACTTAGTCCAATATGTGTAGCCATTATCTCCATCTTTGACCAAGTCCACTTTGCTAATGAATGGAAAATTCTCCATCACTTTGACTTAGTCTCCCTTTGAGTATTTGCCAAGTGCCACGCCTGAAAAACACTTAGCACACACATCAAATCGTTCACACACGTTTGTTATCATCAAACACGAAGTCATCGATCGTTGTATCCAACAACACGTTGTATCCAACACAAATTTGGTCAAATCCTGACACTACAGTACCCTAGATGTACATTCCTATATGTACTTGTGATAGGATAAGGACAAAGGGATTTAGTTTTATTTGACATATCATCATGTACTTTGAGAGGGAATTTTAAACTTGATTTGAATCTTTGTACATGATTTGACATATCCATGTATTAAAGTATACCAAATAAAAAATAATTATATATTTAAATATATTTTGAAAAACGTTATTTAAATATGTAGTGCTGAGTCAGCATGTTAGTCGGCTACGACAAACGTCTGGTCGAATAATAAAAATATAAAATAATTCATAAAAATCGATAAAAATATATAATAACAACCACGTAAGTTTAGATAGATTTATCAATCTAATATTAAAATTCAGATTCACTGATTAGTCCTAATCCTCTTTTAATTCGTAGAAAAGTCTTTTCTTTCAAAGGTTTAGTTAGAATGTCAGTAATCTGATTTTCAGTAGATATATATTTTAATATGATGTCGCCTTTCTGAACATGATCATCTAAAAAGTGGGTATATCTATGTGCTTAGTACGTGCATGGTGAACTAAAATTTTAAATATATTAATAGCACTAGTGTTATCACACATAATTGGACATGGGTTACAGTTAATGCCATAATCTGATATAGTTTGTTTCATCCATAAGAATTGTACACATGCAAATTCTGTGATAATATATTCTACTTTAGTCGTTGATAATGAAACTGAATCTTGCTCTTTGCTAAACCAAGAAACCAAAGCATGACTAAGAAAGTGATAAGTGCCACTTGTGCTTTTACGGTCAGATTTGCAACCAGTAAAATCAGCACCACTATAAATATTAAATCATATGTGCTAGTTTTAGGATAAAATAAAACAAAATCAGATGTATGTTATACACATAATTATCCTTTTTATTGTAATTAGATGTGATATCTTAGGATCTCCTTGATATATAGGACACAAGCATACTGAAAATTTAATGTTTGGTCTACTAGCTGTAAGATAGAGTAATGATCCGATTATACCTCCATATAAACGTTGATCAACACTTTTACCATTTGGATCTTTGTTAAGATATAATGATGTATCCATTGGAGTTCGTTTTTCTACAGAATTTTCCAATCCAAATCATTTGATGAGCTTTTTAGTGTGTTTACTTTGATGGATAAAAATCTCTTCCTTCATTTGTTTAAATTGAAGTCCAATGAAGAAGGTAGGTTCACCCATATGACTCGTCTCGAATTAATTCTGCATAGTCTTAGAAAATTCTTGACATAACCAAAAATTATTTCAACATATACTTGTATGATAATAACAGCTGATTAATGTGTCTAGTACATACTGCGGAATCTATCTTACCAATAGAATATCCAGATTTCAAGAGAAAACTCTTAAGTCTTTCATACCAAGCTCCTGGTGCTTGTTTCAGACCATATAATGATTTCTTTAATTTGATAACATGATTTTCCAAAGTTTTGGTTGAAATCCTAGTGGTTGTTCTACATAAACTTCTTCCTTAATAAAAGAATTTAGAAAAGCACTTTTAACATCCATTTGATATAATTTAAAATATTTATAACATGCATATGATAACAACATTCTAATAGATTTCATATGTGCAACTGGTGCATAAGTTCCATTATTATCTATTCCTTCTTCTTGATTATATCTTTGTGCAACTAATCTAGCCTTATTCCTAACTACTTGTTTAGATTCATCTAGTTTGTTTTTAAATACCCATGTTGTTCCTATAACTGGATGATCCGATGGTCTTGATACTAATTCCCTTACATCATTTCTCTTAAATTGATTTAATCTTTCTGCATCGCAATAATCCATGAACTATCCTTACAAGCTTCATTGACATTCTTTGGTTCAATGGATGAAATAAAATCATAATGTGTCATTTTCTTTATTTGAGACCTTGTTCTTACACTATCTGATATATCTCCAACATTTAATTCGTGTGGATAGTTGGGAACATCTATATATGCTTTAGGAAAATCTAAAATTTTTTGAGGTTGACTCAATTAATGGATTAGTAGATACATTCTCAACATCATTATCATCTTGTTTAATACTTTCTAGCGAATCAGATAATGGTATTGACTATTCATCGTCATTTATATGCGTACTGGATGAGCAATTTTCGTCAAATGCAACATGAAGTGATTCTTCAATACACAAAGTTCTTTTTTCTATACTCTATAGGCTTTACTACGAGTAGAATAGCATACAAATATCCCTTCATTTGATTTAGAATCAAATTTATCTAGTGCATCTCTAGTGTTAAGGATAAAACATTCACATCCAAAAACACAAAAATATGATACACGAGGAATACGATCAAAGAATAATTGAAAACATATTTTGTTAAGTATGGGTCTTACTAAAACCCTATTTAAAATATAATACGCAGATACAATTCAAAACACTGATTATTCCCAATGTTCATCACATATTTCCAAGGACTTTACCCATGTGATATAAACATAATAATATACTCAGTAATGTATAAGAGAATCATATAGTTAAAGAATATAGAATATCATATTATTATTTTGAACAATATGTCTTTATACAATTATAATAATTGTCTAAATGTCACATCCCCAAACATCTCTCATTTGTATTTACAACCAATTATAATAGTATCTCATACTGATTTTATCCACTCCGTATCTCATACTGATTTTATCCACTCCAGTCTATTTTATGGAAGAGCCTTCGTGAGTGAATCTATTACGTTATCTTTTGTGCTAACTCTTTGAGTCTGAATATCAAAGCATCTTTGAACATCACATATCATGTGAAACTTTCTCAGTATAAATCTAAAATTCTTGTGTGTCCTTGGTTCCTAAGTAAGGATAAGTGTTGCACTGTTGTCACAATATAAGGATTTTGGATCGACAATCGATGGAACCACACCAAGTTTGGTAACAAGCTTCTTTATCCAAATAGCCTCTATTCCAACATCATTTGCTATGATGTATTCATCTTCCATCGCAGAGTCTATTACTGTGTCTTGTTTGGAACTCTTCCAACTCACTACCCCGCCACTGAGGGTAAAGTCACATCTGACATTGATTTGATGTCGTTTATGTCAATTTGGAAACTGGAGGCAATATATCCTTCTACTGAAAGATTACTACTCCCAAAGTATACCAAGAATATATCATTAGTCTTTCTTACATACGTAAGTATATTCTTTATGGGAATCCTAAAGGATTTTGAACAGGCTTTCATAGGGCTTTTCCCATCATCTATCCCTAGGCATAACAGAGTGGGAAGCAACAGAAGAAGGAAAAAAATATCATAAACCCCACTTTTTAATGAAAATCCTATGGAATAAAAACCATTTACAGGACCATTACTATCGAAGGAGGGAGGCGAATCGACCTCACAAAGATAGATCAAAAACTAACTGCTATTAAAATAAAATGGTTAAAGAAACATACCTTTGTTTTTGCATTCACAAAAACAATTTCCTTATGGAGATGTCCCGAAGAGTTCGTAACACCTCGTCTCAGACCTGACCACTAACCCCTGCATCGAGCTTCAGATCAGATCCGAATTTCCTTCAAGTTTTGCTAGAACTTGAAAGAGGGAGTAAAGAGGAAAAGGAGGGACAAAAAATTGGTCGCCTTTTGATATAGGTTTGCTCACTTAATTAGGATGAACTCCCTTGATCAAGGCATGGTAAGTTTAAGAGGAAGATGAGGACCATATTTAAGGGTGAGCTAAGCCTTCATATCAGTAATATATCCGGTATGGTACTAAAGATAGAATCCTCATTAAATAAAGGTTTCTCCTTTAAGGACTAAATTTGAATAATTGATTCTCCCTCTCTGGTAAGCCCAAGAAACAAAATGACATATCATATCGAAGAGCTTCAAATGGAGATTGCATAAAAACTGACGTCACTAAATTTCGAGGTCATTTGACCCCTCAAATGAGTCGTCGAAGTCTGCCAAAAACGTGACTCAAACGGGTCTGTCCAACCCTTCAAATTCACAGGCACACCCAAGATGTTGCTTGGGCAAGCCAAGGTTCGGGTGTGTGCCCGCAATCTAGGCCGCTTGAGCAGGCTAGCACCTAGGTTCAGGAGCACCCGGGTTTGGGCGTGTACCCGGTTTGGTTGCCTGCCCGTGGTCAGGTGGGCCTGAGTCGGGAGTGTGCTGAGTTTAGGTACTTGCCCGAATGGTTCCTATGCAAGCCTGGGCTGAAGCTTGTGCCCGCTTGCACGCATGAACTCGGGCTAGCGCTCGAGTCTGGGCCCAGGCGCACCCAGGCTAAATCTTAGGCACGCTCGTGCCCAGCTTTTAGGCTTAGCACTAGTAGAACTTGGGCTTAGCTTTAGTCTGTGCTCAGTCTTAAGTAACCGGATTCGGGACACCATTTTGGGTTTTTCTATGCCTTTAGAGGGTCATCTTTCACAGCATATCATATGTGATCGAAATCCTCTTCGCAACCAATTACGACCGTATTAGTTCTTATGCATCATATGCATGTTCCTCTTATTATATGGACGAGGATATCAACTTGTCTAATACCCTACAGCCTGACCCTACTACGGGTGGGACTCATAGCCCCTGACGACAGTGACTGTGAGCAGCAGGTGCCATCCCTGGTTCTGTAACATCACTACGTGGTATGTCCCTTAACATGAGTGTTGTCAGGATAACCCTGGATATGTCAGTGATGAATTTCATAGTTTTAATCCCTTCATCATCACTATACCATTGTGACGCCTAGGGTATGGTTGATTGTCAACCCCTAATAACTTCATGATCGGATCCGTATCGTTTGGTCTTAGCTTTAACTTTGTTGGATCATAATCAACACACCTCAGCCAAGGATTTCTGCTAAGTACCATACTGATTCTGTGACACTAACTCCCCACAACAGAAAAGACAAATCCTCTCTTGGACACTACTCCCATTGTTCGCTTCAAGTGCCACCCAACTAAAGACCTTTCAACATGCCCGGCCTCGAAGCAAGGTCAGAGATCTAAGTGACACCATTCACACACAGGCTCATACAACGACCTTAAGTCAATGGACCAGCTTGCCTTCATCACTTGAGAGCTACCATTGATAGTTTTTATGTGCATTCCATGTAGCAGCTCTTATTGGGTCGTTCAGTGAACTCATTCTTCAATGAGCACCTATGTCTCGTCATTGATTTCTCCAAATCAAATGATCATGAGATCATCGCCACCAACACTTAGTGATGACAGAGTACACAATAGTCTATTTGATGCATGGATGTACTTTCTTGATGGATCTACGACTACGACCAGTTTTAGACTTATGCTATTATTTTGAATTTCGAAACACTTCTCTATGTTGTGATCCTCATCTCGATATATATTTGATCTTGTATTAAGTCTCAGGACTTTATCTAAGTATAAATTGCAGACAAACATTTATACTAATACTTAGATAAACAACACCAAATAGGATACTATTATTTTGAATAAGATGTCCCAATTACAAATAATTGGCCTCGAGGGCATACATTTTCCAACAGATCCACTAATTCTTCCTTGGATTTGGTTGATATCAACTGATTACACTATGTATGTCTGTGACATCTAGTCTAATATATAGTTTGGAGTACAAGATATATCTTATAGCCCAAGTATATGGAATCCTACTCATTTGAACTTTCTCCTCATCTTTCTTGGGAGACGTGTCCTTGAAGAGAGTTGATCCATGAGAAGCAAGTGCATTACCTTAGAATTTTCCATGTTAAAACTTTTTAACATAGTGTCTGTGTAGCTGTGGAATAGTCCCAACATCATTTTAGATCTATCTTTATATCTATTAATACCAAGTATAGGATGCATCACCGAAATTCATTCATGGAGAAGTTTTGTGACAACCATACTTCGACTGATTGCAACATCTCTATATTGTTACCAATCATTAGTATATCATCCACATATAATACCAGGAATGAGATAGCACTCCCACTAACCTTTTTATACATGCATGATACATCTGTATTTTTGATGAAGTCAACCCTTCTGACTATCTCATCAAATCGAATGTTCCAGCTCCTTGATGCTTGTTTTAATCCATAAATGGATTTAAACAGTCTGCTTTTCTTTTCACGATTCCCACTGACTTCAAGCCCTCTTGTTAGATCGTGTAAACACACTCTTCTAAATTCTCATTTATAAAAATTGTCTTTATATCCATTTACTAAATCTCATAGTTATGATAAGCTACTATAGCAAGCAATATCCAAATGGATTTATGCATTGCTATTTTGATGATATCATTTTGCCACTAACCTTACTCTAAAGGTCTCCACCTTTTCATCTGCACCAATCTTCTTCTTGAAAATCCACTTTCACATTATGTGTTTTACCCATTTGGAAACATTCTTCCAAAGTTCATACTTTATTGGACTGCATGGATTCTGTTTCAGATTTCATTGCATCACGTCATCTTGCAGCGTCCCCACTCTGCATGGTTTCTTGGAAACTACTAAGGTCGTCATCTACTATGATGTTATCCTCTACTCCACCATCAACAAGAAACCCTTAGTATCTCTCTCGTGGATGGGATTCCCTACTAGATCTCCCGATTGGCTGAGGTCCAATAATAAAGGTATTGATACCCGGTTCTATCTCTGATCCATTGACGTTTGTGTTCATAGAACTTATTCCAGTTCTATCACTTTGACTATTGTCTCTTCATCAAGAGACTCCTTCTCTAGGAAGGTGCATGTTGAGTAATAAACACATTTTGTTCCTCAAGTTGATAGAAAAAATATCTTTGAGAATTCTTCAGATATCTCATAAACTTGCACATCATATGTCTAGCCTCCTATGTATCTAGAGTGTGCCTTTTTACGTATGATGTATAACTCCATAACTCGATAAACTCAAGATTGTGTTTCTTACTGGTCCATATCTTATATAGAGTGGTAGGCATGGTTTTAGATGGAACCATTTTCAATATGCGTAATGTTTTTTTCTAGGGAATAGACCGAGAAGGAAAGAGGTAACTCAGTGTTGCTAATCATGGCTTACATCAAATCTAATAGGGTGCGATTCTTTCTTTCTGACATACTATCATGATATGGTGTATATAGAGGAGTAAACTGTGAGAGAATCACATTCTCTTATAAGTATGAAAGGAATTTCAGACATAAGTATTCTCCTCCTTGATCTGATCAAAGAGCTTTAATACTTTTCATCTCTGATTCTCTACTTCATTCTTATGAACTTTTCAAATGCCTCAGATTTGTGTTTCCTCAAAAACACGTATACAAATCTAGACGTAGTCAGTGAAAGTAACGAAGTAGGAATATCCTCCTTTTGCAAATGTAGACATTAGACCACATACATGTATGCAGGGACGGAACCAAGTTGAGATAACAGGAGAGCCGACGTGGATGAAGCTGACGGAGAGATGTATGCTGATGTCCGGAGTGAAGTCCCACAAGTTCTTGGGTGGCCAGGACGGTCTCAACCGTCTCATCCATGATAACGGCCTCAACCGTCTCGTCCATGACGACGGCCTGAACCGTCTCGTCCATAAGACGGCCGTGAACAGAATCTGAGGCAGAGTACACATGTGGATCTTGCTCTGGGCAACGATCTCTTGAGCGAAGAAGGACCATTGGCAGTCCAGCCCAATGTCAAATTTGATGACGTAGAGGATCCACGAGGGATAATTTGGTTGGCAATGAAGCTGGTAAATTGGGAGAAGGGGGAGAGATCAACTAGGGTACGAGGTAGAGATCAGAGAAGGACATGTTGGCAGTGATCAGTGACAATCTAGAGTGGCGATGTCGGAGGGGATGACATTGGTAGAGATAAGGATGAATGGGGTGGTGATCAAGAGATGCATGGATGAGAGATGACCCGATGATGATCTTAAGATGCATGAGTCAAAAAGACTCTTGCTAATATGGTACCAAACTTTTACTAAAAAATCCTTCAACACTTTGAATCATTTTTCACTTCTTAATCTCGCCGAATTATTCCCAAAACACAGAACTTATAATCATTCCGCCATGTGATTAACATCAACTATCAATAAGGCCTAGTGGGATGAAACATGTGCCAATACATCCGTAAGATGTGTTTGCAAAAGAGAAAGCACATGCTATTTTTCAAAATGGACAGAAAATCTCGTTGCTTACATTTATATGATTCATGCTTTGTATCAAATTATGTAAACTTAAAAAAGGGATGGGGCACCCAAGGGAAACGTGGGTCCGTCTTTGCATGTGCGAGTCCTAAGAGTTCACTAATTCTATCTCCTTGTGTCATAATGGGTGTTTTGGCCATTTTACCTTTGAGACATGACTTACAATTTGCAAATAATTCAAAATCAAAAGTATTCAAAAGTCCTTCCTTAAGCAACTTCATAAGTCTTTTCTCACTAATATGGCCTCGTCTGCAATGCTACAAATATGATTCATTTTCACTTGGAATCTTTTTATTCACATTATGAATATTCAATACGGTGCTTACATTCAAAACATATATACCATTGCTCAGTGTACCAAAACTAGGAAATATATATTTATTGAAAATGCTCATAATGATGTCTTTCAAACAAAATTGCAATATTCCTTATCTAATAAGGAAATGGATACAATGTTACATATCATGCTTGGTACGTAAATGCAATTATGTAATATTAAAATTTTGCCATTCGATAGTCCAATGTGAAATTCCACTACCACAACAACAGAACTCTTGCTCTAGTCCCAACTTGTAGGGTCATTTCACCTTCTTCAGCTTTCTATTTTTCTCTGCATATATAGACAATTACAAATGTAAAAAGCATCCCTAGTATCTAATACCCAAGTGGTATGAGAAACAAATAGTATGTTTTTAATGACATAAACACATGAAGATGAGACATCACCATGCCTCTTCTTCTTTAAGGACTCCAAGTAGTCCTTGCAATTCCTCTTCCAATGGCATGTCTTTTGGCAATGATAGCATTTAACAAATGCAGAACCTCTCTCTTCGCCTTCTCCTTGCCTTCTCCTTCTTGATGCCACCCTTATGCTTGATAACCTTTTTCTTTTCCTTGGTAGAAGCTTTGGGATGGAAAAAAGATTTAGCAAGCATAATTGACGTCTTTTCCATAGAAAAAGAGCTCTCAGCTCATCTCCACATATTGAGGAGCTCTAAAAGTGTAGGTTCCAGATTGTTCATATTGAAGTTCAATAGGAACTTAGAGAAGGTATTGGGGAGAGATTGAAGAATTCTATGTGTTTACAATTCATTGTCCATGACAAACCACAACTCTTGCAATTCCTTAATGACTAATCATCTTAAGGACATGATCTTGGACTGATGTACATGCTGACATCTTCTAATGAAATAATTTCTTCAAAGTATCAAATCTTGGACTTCGAGATTGCTCTTCACATAATTATTTTACATGGATAAATATGGAGTGCACATCCAAATTCTCATGCCTCCTTTGCAACTCATTGCTCATGAAACTAGGATGATGTACTTGCAGCCACAAATCTGTGTCTAGGAATTGAAAAACTCTTTTTTCTCATCAGTAGACTTGGCAATTGGGGCTATAGGAGGAGATGCATCTAGAATGTATACTAGTTTATCATAAGTTAACACAATTCTTACATTTCACATCCAATCAATATAATTAGGTCTAGTGAGTATTCTTTTTAAGGATAACCTTTAAGCCAGACATGATGCGACAAAATGACTTTTGAAGAGTTACGATAATAAAAATAGATGTTCGTAAATAATTAGATTGGTTTTATCTAATCATTTCTTACACATATTTTATGAATATCTTCAATCCAAAAGATAGATGAAAATTATGATATAAATTTAAGTAGGAATTGTGATCCAACTATCATGAGTTTGATAACCTTAACCTTCGTCAACAAGATACCTCACTCCATAGAAGGTACACAAACTCTTTTTCAATTACAACACTTTGTAATTTCCAACATCGTTTTTGCCTTTAACCCTTTATGACCTTGACCTTTGTCAACAAGTTATAAAGTTTAGTCAAGTCCTTTCCATAAATTTCGAATTCAGTAGGGTGAGATATATGTGCATACGACCTTTGTCAACTAGGTTAAATTTTGACCACACAAATCCATCTCATAGTAATAAAGATGCATCACCTAGTATTGAAATTCTAGGACTTGACATTCTTCAACAACCATAAATTCTAGGACTTGACATTCTTCAACAACCATAACACTGATATTATGTACTCTACACTTTTAAAATAATAGAGGGATACAGATAAGCGAATTTTAAACACAATGGACTTGATATAGTTAGAAAAATTAAGTCATGTAAATTTGATTGGATAAGAAATTCAATGCTAAACAATTAGTCAGACCAGCTATATCAGGAGAGGGAGGTTTTTTCCTGGTTGAAACACCAGTACCACATTCCTTAATTAACGAACATATCAAGACAGGAGAGGGAGGTTTTTTGCTGGTTGAAACACCAGTACCACATTCCTTAATTAACGAACATATCAAGACATGCCTTTCTTAGACATCAATATGAAAAGTAAAACTTCAAACCCAATAAAATAAACAATCCCTTTTAATTCCAACTTAGATTGGGTTTACATCTACTAATTAATCCAATTAATTTGGCTCTTTGCAAAGAAGCAACAATTTCAAGCAATTTTATAGGCAAGAAGCGATTTTATATTGCGAGCAACTATGCAAGCAATTATATAATAAAAATGCTTAATAATTACTTAGATCATGGGGCAACGTCATACATCATTAGGTTAGATGTCTAACGACAGTGCAGTCACATGATCCTTATAATTATTTAGCCAAATAATCTCATTAAAAGACCACAAATGATATCTTATATCAACCATGATCACATCATCAAAGGAATTTAAAAATATTTTAAAATCATTTAAATTTAATCTCATAGATTTTCAAAGATTTAATTTTTCATGAAAATTGGATTGTTATCTCATAATAGAAATCAAGACAACAAATTTTTTTAAAACCAAATAGAATTTTTAATTATTACAAAGTTTCACAATTTTGCATATCGGAAAAACCCCACTGTTAGTCGACTAATAGTAACCTATTACAAGTAATTGCATCATTAGTCGACTCGTCGTTACACACGAGTCGACTCATGTTTAAATAAAGAAGTTGCACAAATTTGCTGTAGGTGTGTTAATCGACCAACAGTCACATGCTAGTCGAATAATCACACCATTAATTGATTAATGGTTATCTGCTAGTCGACTGATGAGGAAGTCAGAAGATTTACACAACTAGGGTTTGTGATATGTTTAAATCCGATTTTTATTTGATTTAAACTCTTTAAATGTAGCATAAAATATAGTTTTATAGAATGGCTCTGATACCATTGTAAGGAAACATGCTCAATTTTCAAAACCTTTTAGAAAGTAGCAAAAGACTTGAAAAATTAAAAATTTCTCTTTTAGCATGCTACAAGCCAAGGTCATATTGCAAGAACCATGAATTAATACTGAAGATAAAAACCATACCTTTGCACGAGTATACTCAAGTGATACATGCGGATCCAAAGTCTCTTTCAACGAAGACCTATCCTTGCTCTCCACAATGGTGCTTTTGATGAATCACAGTGATGACATTAGCTTTACGATCCACGAGCTCTTCTTGAACTCGAACCAACTCCCAAACTGAAGAAATACAAGGGGAAGATCAAACACATCAACTTCTATGCAGCAGAATGAGATCGATAGGAGGAATTATGATGCTTTGAATCAGATTTGGGATCACGAACAAAAACCAAATACTTTTCACCACCAAAGTTACCATATGTTCTTCTTCTGTTTATTTGGGAGAAAGAACGTAATCTTCTACTGTTTCAACTTAAGTTTCTTATGAGTAATAGTGAATTATTTATAGGGTTAGGGGAGAGAAGTTTATTTTCGTCAGAATTGTTAACATTGTAAAAATAACGTATCTCCCAGTGGTAAGATTATAAATTTACATTAGGAACCCTCTACTTCTCTTAATTTCAATTATCCACAAAGGTTAATTGAAAACTGCACATAGCCCACTTAATCTTTTAACGTTTATGTTTTCCTCCCTGGGTCAAACCCATCATGGGCGTACCTAAATCCAACATCTTCCACCTACTCTTGATGGGATAATTGTTACATACACAACTAGTGAAGAAGATTGTTTCATACTTGGTTAGTTGGGCCCAAGCCCAAGCACTGGGTGTCCTGGTGCCCGGGCCCAAGCCCGGGCCTGGTCAGTCACTGGGTCGGGTGTGCCCGGGTTACGGGCACACGTCTGGACCCGGGCATGCCTGAACCCAGGTGCTACCCATTTCGGGCAGGCCGGGTTGTAGGTAGATGCCCAGACCTGGGCATACCTGAACAGATGGCTGGGTGGGGCCCACAGTAGGGCTCTGGGATAGATTTGTTTGGAACAGTTTTTTTGGCAAACTTTGAGGACTCGTTTGAGGGGGTAATGACCTCGGAATTGAGCGATGTTTGTTTCTATGTGATCTCCGTTTGAAGCTCTTCAAAAAGATATGTCATTTTGCTTCTTTGACTTGCCAGAGAGGGAGAATGGATTACTCAAAGTTTATTCCTTGAATGGGAAAACTTGAGTTAATTTGGATTCTAATTTTTTAGTACCACATTAGATGTGATACTTTACTGAAGGCTTAGCTCACCCTATAAATAGGGCCCTCCACTTCCTTCTAAAGTTTACACCAAGCCTAGATCAAGGAAGCTCATCCTAATTAAGTGACTAAACCTAGATCTAAAGGCGACCAAATTTTTTCGTCTTTTCCTCTTTATTCTCTCTTCCATATTCTAGCAAAACTTAAATGGAATTTGGATGTGATCCGAAGCTTGAGGTGGGGTTCCAGCCAAGGTGAAAATTTTTGGAGCAAGTGGTCGCTTCTTGACAAGGCGTTACATCGCTTCATGACATCGTCCTAAGGAATAGTTTTTGCGACTGCAAAAACTTAAGGTATATTCTTTAAAATTAATTTTAATATCAGATTTATTAGATCTATCTTTGCAAGGTCGGTTCACATCCATCCTTAAATAGTAATGATCCTGCAAAGGGTTTTTCTTTCGGAAGGGGTTTTCATAAACAACATTTTAATGATATTTTTCTTCTTTCGCTGCTTCTCATATCTGCTTCGCCAATGGCTAGACGATGGGAAAAGCCCTATGAAAGCCTACACAAACCCAACAAAGGTAGACATGGATCCAAATACATTCGAATGTACGTGACCCCAGAGTTCACTAACTCTCTTCCCTTATCCTACAAAAGGAGTTCTGGTCATTTTATCTTAGAGGCAAGATTCTCAAGTGTCGTATGACTCATAATTCGAGAGGCCTAAAGACACATCTTTATGTAACTTGCTAAGTCTCTTCTCTTTGATATGATTTAGTCTACTGTTCCATAGATAGGTTTTTCATTAGATTTCTTGTGTTTTCGTGTATTAACACTTAATACCTCATCATCATGCAAAGTATATACACCATTATTCAGAATCCCAAATTCAAGCAATTTCACTATCAAAGAAATAAGGTCATAACTTTTCATTGATTGTAAATATATATCCCTCTCTAGCTAAAGCCAAGATGGAGATTACATTGCATAGAAAAATTGGGAACATAATATTTCTTCAGAAGAAAGATGACGACACTTGCCAAAGTGTATCAGATGTATCCTTTGGCCCCAGTAGCAACACTTGCTCCGTTGCTGACCTTGAGAACGACCTCTTCCTTTTCCAGCCTTCTATTCCTTTTCAGCCTAACCAATTACAGATGTGAGAAATAACACTGGTATCAAATACTATGCATTTCGAAGTTACGAAATGGACTATACTTTGTATAAAAATTATACCTAAAGTTGAGGCATCAGTATGTCCCTTCTTATTTTGCTCTAGGAACATCATTCCTCCTCCAATGCCCTTTCTTTGGGCAGAAATAACACTCTACCTCGATCGACCCCCCATGCCACCTTTCCCTTATCCTCATTGATTTCATTCGTTAGTTGAGGGCCTTCTTCTTCTTTCCTTTGCCCGTGGGCTTGGAGGAAGAAGAAGAGCCGATAACCAACACATGATACTTGTCCTTCGAGCCATCCTTAAATTATCGAAGCATGTTGATGAGTACAGGAAGTTCAACATTGATCTTGTTCATAATAAAATTACTTATGAACATGTCAAACTTCGGGGAAAGCGAATTCAAGACCAAGTCTATAGACAACTCATGAGCTATCATGAAACCTAGCTCTGCAAGATCTTCTATGTTCGCAATCATATTAAGCACATGGTCTTGCATTGCACCCCTACTCATCTTCGTATTAAACAATTTACATGGTGCCTCGAACCTTGTAGCCAGAGATGATTTCACATACAACTGTTTTTTATTGAAAAAAAAATTCTACGAATATCCATATGTTCGTGCCGTCTTTGGAGCTCATTACTCATAGAGGCTAGAGTGAGGCAGTGAGCTTTTTCGTCATCCGGAATCCATTGCTTATGAGATTCAACAATCTCAGCGTTAACCCCTTTAGGTGCTTCTTTATGTACGAGGTCTTTGAGGACATAGTTAATTCTTTCAAAAGAAAGTGCAAGTTTGAGATTTCTAAGCCACTCTTCATAGTTATTACCAGTAAGCCAATTCTTGTCCAAAATAAGCTCAAGTCTAGACGACATTGCTATAAATAATAGAACCCTTAAATTTAGCATGTGTTCGTTAATATTATATATAGCTAGATTGCGTTTTATATAACTATATCCTCCCACTATTTTTGAGATCATCTCAACCCATAGAGATTGAATGAATAGTGATATTTAGTGGGAAAGGGAGCCAACTACCTTGAGTTTCACAACCTTGGGTGTGCCCAACAACTTGCTCGACTCAGTGATCGATAGATAACTCCTTATGAATCACATCATATGTGATTCCCTTATCGGGTTTTATCCCTAGCCACTTATGATCTTGAGTGTGCCCAACGGATCATAAAGACTAGTCTAGTCAGACCCTTATTTTCTTGTCTACTCCTAACTTACACCGGTGCTCAGTTATGATCATGACACGATGGTTTGGGTCAGGCTGAACTACAACATATGTATAAAAGAATTGGTTTCCAAAAGATCACCATGACATAGCTTGTGTGTACCCAATAACTATAACAGGAATCCATGGTTGCCAAATTCGAAAAACAAGGAGGGCTACGGCTAATCTGAATCATTAACGTAATTGACTAGATATAATCAATGTCTGTATTATTGATAATTGGAGTTCTATGTTGATACAGTTGAACATGACCAAGCAGGTTTGGTTGGGTAAGATCACTTATTCCTAGCTATGGCGAACCCTACTAGGATAATCCAGCCTAGACACCAAAGTATTCTAGACACCGGTTTGTAGTTACCTTAAGAACGTCGATTATCAAAATATGCTTCATTGATATGTTTATGGGTTCATCGAATTAGTTAAGCCTAATTCTAGGCGATTCCTAAAACTAACATTTTAAGAATATGTCACATCACATCACAGACATCACATGCAGTTATCATATAACAGAAAGGAAGTCTAATTTTCGAAAACAATTTTTGTAAACTCAAAAGCACATATAATTATTGCACATGGCAACGGGAACACGTCATCACCATAGGTAGCTAACTATGATATAGCGGTGGTAGGACCTTTGTAATATAAAACTATATGTCTTGCCATGAAATCCGAAGAAAATTGCAATTTATCCATCACATGAAAATAAATTACAATCATCACAGAATGCATGTAATCTATCTAGTAACACCCTAGTTAACTAAAGCATCTCCATGGATCACGCTGAATGACCACCACCTAACAACACCTTGCAAAGCATCTCTTTGGCCCATCACACCTCCATGGATCTCTCGCATTAGTAACTACGGGTAGCTCTGCATCCTAAATTTACTATACATTTGCAAAAGGGCATTCCCTTGAAAATAATAAATTACAAAGCAAGACAAATCTTAAAATTAATACATAAAAAATGAGTGCTCATAGGCACTATAAATTACATAATTAAAAATTAAACTAGAGAGCTTAACATGCTACAACAGAAATACAACACTTCATCCGCACACAAGATATTAATAGCAGAAAAATTTGATCGAATGTAAAACCTGCTCTGATACTACTGAAGGTATTTTTGATATCATTGTAACACCATTAAGGCCCATCATATGGTGCCTTAGACCCGTCACATGATCCCCCAAAACTTGTTTTACGTCATGCATCTAGACAATGCCCAACCCATCATAAGATCCACATCTTATTGGGACTTGGTATGGTAGGAGCGATTACTTTGGGTCAACTCATAACCTGAGAACACATACTCAAGCATCAATAAGCTTGGATACCACTGAAGGGTTTTGAACAGGCTTCCATAGGGCTTTTCCCATCATCTAGCCCTAGGCTTAGCAGACATGGAAAGTAGCGGAAGAAGAAAACCATTAAAAAGATTTTTTATGAAACTCCCTAGGGAATAAAAACCCTTTGCAGGACTATCTAAAGAGGGAGGCTAACCAACCTCACAAAGATAGATCTAATATTCACTACTGAAAATAAAATACTTAAAAGAACATACCTTTGTTTTTGCAGTTGCAAAACAATACCATAAGGGCAACGTCCTGAAGCGTTCATAATGCCTCGTCTCAAAGCCGACCACTTGCTACAGAAAGTTTCACCTTAGCTGGAACCCCCGCCTCAAGCTTCGGATCAAATCCGAATTCCCTTCAAATTTTGTTAGACCTTGAAAGAGGGAATAAAGAGGAAAAAGATGGAAAAATTTAGTCACCTTTTGATTTATGTTTGCTCACTTAATTAGGATGAGCTCCCTTGATCTTGGCTTGGTATAATTTTAAAAGGAAGATGAGGACCCTATTTATCAAGTGAGCTGAGCCTTCAGATTAGTAACATAATAGGTATGGTACAAAATATTAGAATCCAAATTAACTCAAGTTTTCCCCTTTAAGGACTAAACTTTGAGTAATTGATTCTCCTTCTCTGGTAAGCCCAAGAAGAAAATGATATATAATTTTGAAGAGCTTCAAACAGATATCACATAGAAACAAACGGCCTCAGTTTCGAGGTCGTTTGTCCTCTCAAATGAATCCTCAGAATTTGCCAAAAATCCACAAACGCAAGGGTCTAATGGACCGAGCAGGCATGCCCGAACCAAGTTCGGGCATGAGCTCGCTTATCGGGCATGCCCAAACTCAGGCACCTCTGGTGCATCCGAGTCGGGCGTGTGCCTCCTTGGGGTGCCTGGCTGTCCTAGAGCCTGAGTGTGCATGGGCTTGTGCTCGGGCATGCCCAAGCCCAATGCTGGGCTTGGGCCCAACATGGTGCCTGAACACGCCTAGGCTTATGCCCAGGCGCGCCCAAGCCCAGAGCTGGGCTTGGTCCCAGTCCGGCACCCTGGGAGTGCCTAGGCTTGTGTTCAGGTATGCCCAAGCCCAAAACTAAGGGCTTAGCCAAAGCAGAACTTGGGATTTAACTCAAGCTTCACTTGGGCTAGCCTATGTCAGAGGCTTGGGCTAGCTTGAGTCCTTGCTCGGGCTCAGGCAACTGGGTCTGGGACCCCGTTTGGGTTTTTCTATGCTTTTCAATGCTCGCTTTTCGTGTCACATCCTATGCGACCAAAATCCTCTTCACAACCAATTGCAACCATATTAATTCACTTGCAACATATGCATGTTCCTTTTATTTCTTGGACAATGATCTTAGTGTGTGTGTGACCCTACAGCCTGACCCTACTACATATATGACCATAGACCCGAATGACAATGACTGCGAGTAGCAATAACTGTCCCTGATTCGGTATCATCATTATGTGGTTTGTCCCATGACATGAGTATTGTCGGGACCACCATGTCGATGTTAGTAATGAATTCCATAGTTTTAATCCCTTCGTCAACACTATGTCGCTACAAGACTAGGGTATGGTTAACTGTTGACTCATCTCAAAAGATGTGAGTGTTACTCCCAAGTATAGGAGATCGAACAAGTAATAAAGCCTTATTGATTCCAGGTATTGTATCCACGGGACTACTGACATGCAAAACCACGAATTCCAATTTATAAAGAGTACTAATCCAATAGAAACTACTTCCTTTCGAAGATAAAGTAATGGTGTCAAGAGTTTTAAATACTAAAAATAATCCTAAGATAACTATGGGGAAGTCTATACTAGGGTGCCGATATGTAGAGTATGTGTCTGTTGTGATTTTGTTAGTGTGTTTACAATCAATGATTATTAATATCTTTTCTATAACTCAACGTTTTATCATGCAAGGGTATGAGAACGTTGGAAAATATAACGATAAAGTTAATCAAAAAGTGACATCAGTAATCAAGTAAATTATTAGTTTCATGATGAATTTAAGCTTATGTGCCCGCAAGGGTCACGACAATGTCTGCAAGGGTCACGCTACGAATAAGTCTGCAAAGATAATATTCGATTCAAGTATGCCAACAACGATCATACTCGAATAATACGTGTAGAAACTAATAAGATGCTCGATATAACATGCAAAATAGGGTGAAGAGACATTAGCATCAAAGATCACATAACCTTAACTACGTCATAACCAACACAAATGACAATGAGCCAAACATTGAGAGAAAAGATTCAATCTTTAATAAATAAAAACATCATCTCCAATCTCTAATACTAGAATCTAATCCAATGGAGAATTAGATGATAGGGTATCAATATGAAGAATATGTGTCGGTTGTGATTTCGTTAGGGTATATGTAATCAATGAATATTAACGTCTTTTCCATGACTCAACGTTTCATCCGGCAAGGGCATGAGAACGTCGAACAATGTAACGATTAAGATCATAAGATACTGCCATATGTAATCAATTGAATCATCAATTTCATGAAGAATTTAAGTTTGGGTTGCCACAAGGGTCACGACAATGTCCTTAAGGATCACGCCACGAATAAGTCTGCAAAGATCATATTCTTCAATTACGCCAACAACGATCATACTCGAATACTACATGTAGAAACTAAAATACTCGATATAACATGCAAACTAGGGCGAAGCGACATTAGCATCAAAGATCACATAACCCTAACTACGTCATAACTAATTCATATGAGAATTAGGCAAGCATTGAGAGAAAATATTCAAAACTACGTCATAACTAATACATATGAGAATTAGGCAAGCATTGAGAGAAAATATTCAATCTTTAAATATAAAAACATCATCTTCAATCTCTAATACAAGAATCTAATCCAATACAATAACAAAGTTGAGATTTTTATTACCAAAGCCTTCAATTAACCATAAAATCAAATTCAGAGTTACTGTAGATTTTTTCTACTATTGCAACCTCCTCCTTGACATTCCTATCTAAAAGATGAAAATTTCAAGTATTTTTATGAATTTGTTGGAAGTCGTTGATGCCCCAAAAGTCCCCGAAACGGCGAATATATAGGCGAAGGATTTCTATTGGGTTTTGGACTCAAAATTGGTCAAAATCTGCTCAAAACCCGCTCCAAACTAGAGTCCTACATTTCTGCACATACTGACATCATCACGATGTCATAAATGCCTTTTTTATTTTCAAAAAAAATCCTCTTTGCCTTCTAAAATGTATAGAAAATAGTGCAGAGCTTAGAAAATATGAAAAATAGTCGTTGGAATCGTAAAATTGAGATCTTCACCAAAAAATATGAGAAGAGAAAAATAATCAGTAAAATGATTTTTGTACATAGAGGCTAAATATAATCTAAATACGCATGTATTAGAGGCTAAATATGCATCATTTATGCACAAAATACTAATAAATGAGGGGTTAAATATGTAATATTTACCTTGAATCACACTCCCAACTAACGTTTTGCTAGTCCCTAGCAAAAGGAGCAACTAAATCATATGTTTAGTAAAAATATTAAATTCTATCAATCGTCTATGGCTTGGCCCAATAAAACGTTTTCAATCATGATCTTTACCACTAATATATACAATTATGAAGTAGATCAAACCTATGACATTTTCTCTAATTTAACTTGAACAAATAACATACGAGCATCGTTTTACATAAGTAAAAGTATAATACAATGTCTTGTCATAGTTTTCTTATTTTCAAGGAATTGTCATCACCTAAAAATTGTCTGTTTTATGGGCACTGAAGTTGCTTTATTTATTCATCATGTTCTTTTATTTTGCCTTTATATATATATATAAGAGAGATCAAATAACCCCCAAAACCCCCCTTAGCAAAAAGTTTATGCCCCCTATTTTTCCGAAAGATCCAAACCGTTCATCTTGATCTCCACCCTCTAAAACCCTGACCCACCAATTTTCAGCCCAACCCCATGTGTTTTTCCCATTCATCCATCCGACCCAAATTTAACGGGTTTGCATGAACAGAACTTTTGTGAAGGGTTGATGAATGGGAAAGACGCATTGGATCGGGCTGAAAATTGGTGGGTAAGGGTTTTAGAGGGTGGAGATCAAGATGAACGGTTTGGATCATCCGAAAAAATAGGGGGCATACACTTTTTGCTAGGGTTTTTTGGGGTTTATTTTTGGGGGTTATTTGATAACTCCTCATATACATATACATCTATATATTAAAACACAACTGTTTTCGAATTCTAGGGCTGACTAGGACAAACGAGTTGATAGAAAGATGGCTGGGATTTAATCTTAGGACATTTTTGAATTCTAGGGCTGACTAGGACAAACGGGTTGATAGAAAGATAGCTTGGATTTAATCTTAGGACATTAACGGTTGAGAAGAAGTTTTGAAAAAATCTTGGTGGAAACTTTTGAATTTATGGAAAACCCATTTGGTTGGAAAAGGTGCTCAGGAATCAATGCTGACACACATCAGCATTACTCTTTTATTTTCAAAAAAACCAACGAACTCAAAGGCACAGCATGGTGTTTCAAAACAAAACTTAAATATTTTAAAACACACACCTTGATTCGATATCCGCACGAGTGCGAGGGATAATGTGCATCTTATATCATAATACAATAAGACTTACTGCTAACCACTCACTCCATATCTCAGCCTACACTTCTGTTTGCATATTTCTAAATGTTCAGGTTGCATATAATTTAATTGAAGCAGCAACCCCCCAAAAAAGCTACAACCCTGCATTAATTTATGGGCAATAAATTATTTATGAACGCATAAACAAATATATATTTTGATTGATTTGTTCAAAAAATGGAAGCATTAATTTGTTCAGGTTGCATATATATTTTGATTGATTTGATTAATTTAATACAGCCCTCCATTAATAACTCCCTTCGACATCCATAGTCTAGCATAGATACCAGAGAGCTAAGCATATGATATTTTCTTAAAGAGACAGCGAAAATACCCAATTTGGTGTTGTTTGGCAAAGGTTAAAGACCAAAAGCAAAATCGGATTTCAAACGAATTTTATGCATTTTCTGGGTTACGAATTTTGAAATTTATTTTATGTAAGTTTTATTATATATATATTTGACAACCTTTTTTGAATTCTAGGGCTGACTAGGACAAGATAAAGAGTGGCTGTGATTTGATCTTGATAAATCAATGGTAGAGATTGGATTTTGTAAAAATTTTAGTGGGAAAACTAAAGTTTTGGGGGAAAAGTGTCTTGGGAACCAAAATTTTGAAAATTAAATTTTGGGCGGAAAAATGTCTTGGGAACCAAAACTTTGAAATTAAAATTGTCATGGGAAATATTGTGGAGAAACATGATCCATTAAATTAAACAACAATCTAGCATAAAAAATTCAGCAGAAAAACAAACTAGTGTTAAAAATTTTAAGGTAATACCGTCGTTGAAAAATACACAGTGTTTGTTGGTCCACGCCGAAAGCGTAAAAAAATATCGTCACCGAAAAATACCCTGAAGTTTGTTATTCCGCAAGCCCCGCTAAATTTTTTCATGATAATTAGTTGTTCCGCGCCAAAGGCACCCGTGCAAATTTGTTGTTCCGCATCAAATGTGCTCGCCCGCTATTCTGTGACAACAAACGGTGCCCGCGTAATTTTTTATGATAATTTGTTGTTCCACGCCAAAGGCGCCCGCGTCAAATGCACTCGCGCATTTTTCCGTGCCAAATTTGGTGTTCCACTAAATTTTTTACCCTAAATTGTTGTTTCGCGCCGAATTTGTTGTTCCGCGTTGAAGGCGCCCGCATCGAAGGCGCCCGCACCAAATTTGTTGTTCCGCACCAAGGCGCTCGCGCATTGTTCCATACTGAAGGCGCCCGTGCCGAATTTGTTGTTCTGTGCCGAAGGTGTCCGTGTCGCGAAATATTTTTACCCTAATTTGCTGTTCTTTTAAATTTTGGCTGTGGAAATAATTTTTTCAGGAATAAAGATTTCACGGGGGAAAAGCTTAATTGAAACTTAAACTTACATTTGACAACTATTTTTCAATCTTAGAGCCGACTAGGACAAGACAAAGAGTGGCTGAGATTTGATCTTGGTAAATCAATGGTTGAGATTGGATTTTGTGAAAATTTTAGCGGGAAAACTTAAATTTTAGGGGAAAAGTGTCATGCGAACCAAAACTTTGAAGTTAAAAGTGTATTAGGAAAGATTGTGGATGTAAAATTTTGCGGGGAAAAGTGTCTTGGGAACCAAAAATTTGAAATTAAAAGTGTCTTGGGAAGGATTGTGAAGAAACATGATCCATTAAATTAAACAAAGTTAAAAATTAGAGTAAAAAATTGAAGTTAATACAGTCACTGAAAAATACCTTGAGATTTGTAGTTCCGCGCCGAAGGCACCTGCAAAATTTTTTTACGTTAATTTTTCGTATCGCGCCAAAGGCACCCGCACCAAATTTGTTGTTCCGCACTGAATGCTCTCGCGCATTGTTCCGTGCCAACAAACGATGCTCGCGCCGAAGGCGCCCGCACAATTTTTTACGATAATTTGTTGTTCCGCACCAAAGGCACCCGCACTGAATTTGTTGTTCTGCGTCGAGTGCACTCACGCGTTGTTCCATGCCAAATTTGTTGTTTCACTAAATTTTTTACGCTAATTTTTTGTTTCGTGACGAATTTGTTGTTTCGCGTCGACAGCACCCGCGCCGAATTTGTTGTTGGCTGCCAAAGGCGCCTGTGCCGTATTTGTTGTCCTGTGCCGAAGGTGCTCGTGCCGCTAAATATTTTTACGCTAATTTGTTGTTCCATATTGAGTGTGCCCGCGTCTAATTTGTTGTTCCGTGCAGAATTCCCTCGCACGTTGTTCCACACCGAATTTGTTGTTCTGCACCGAAGGCACCCGCACCGAATTTGTTATTCCATGTCGAAGGTACCCGTGCCGAATATGTTGTTCCACGCCGATGGCGCCTGCGTCGTATTTGTTGTTCTACACCGAAGACGCCTACGACGAAGGTGCCCGTGTCGCTAAATATTTTTACGCTAATTTGTTGTTCTTTTAAATTTTGGCTATGAAAATAATTTTTTGGGGAACAAAGATTTCGCTGGGAAAAATCTTAAATAAACCTTGCCCGCAGGCACGGGTTATGACTAGTGTGTGTGTGTGTGTGTGTGTGTGTGTGTGTGTGTGTGTGTGTGTGTAACGACTTAGAATGATCACCATAACGAGTTTTCGGTTAATGACACCTAGGACAGACGGCTTTCATGCATTAGGCTTAGAAGAGCCCCTCGAACCTAATAACTCGAATCATCTAAGTTTTTATTATATATTTTTTATGCACTCCATATCATCTATCTTTCGACATGAATCTCTAATGCTTCTTGAGGCACGAAGACCCGGCTACTTAATAAAACTCAAGGGAACGGTGCATTTTATTTTTTTCTCATTTCTTTTCTTTTCTTCTTCCTTTTTTTCATTTGTAAGCAACTCAACACCCATTCCTGAGACATACACTTTAGCTTATATAATGGCCAAATTTCTCTTCAATTTGAAAACCAATCGAATAAATCGTGTCTACTTAAACTTGTGCATCACTGTAACATGCATGAAACAAATCCAAACTTATTTCGAGATATTAGTCGTGGAAATTAAAATGTTTTCATAAAAGGCATATTAATGATTAACTCCATGAGAGAAAAATAATTAATTCAAGCCATAAACAATTTCAAAAATTCAATCAATGCGTAATCATCCGATAAAGTGATACTTGAAGAAAGGATAGATGATGAAAAATGGTGATTGATTCTTTTCTCTCGTTTTATTTTGAAAAAAATCCTAATCTCTTATACTCCCCCCAACTAAAGATGGACGATGTCCTTAATGTCGAAAAGGGTACGAGTTTATTCAAAAGCAACTATCCTAAAAAGCAAATAAAAATATACGTTGCTGGAATGAACACACCGTGGTCAAATGGCAGATCATAGATCTTTAATGGTGGAGAAAGTTGTTCCATCAGCTCCTTGTGCTCCTCAGCGAGCGTCTTTCCTCCACTAACTAAATTGGATTCCAGCAACACAACTCCCAGCATCTCTATAAAGTATTTACGCATATCATGCATGAGATAAGTTATGTCAATCCAAATTAGTCTCAATCAATTCTCAATAAAAATATTCGAAATATAGTCATCAAAATAAGTAAAATAATGTAAAGCATATTGATGACTACTTCCTGAAATAATTGTACTACTCTTGGTATAATGCTCAGCCATAGGGGGAGAGGAATGAATGATTTTAAGGAAAACTGGGGGAAAGAACAGTGTAGGATCCATATTGATAATCTCTAAACTCATGTCCCTAGTTGTCTGCTCCTCCTGTTCATCAAAAATTGTTTGCTCGTCCTCTCTTTCTTTGCACACACTTCATGCCATATTAATATTTTGATATGTGCTTTCAATGTGACATGGCTCTGTCATGCCCCACTCTCCCAAATACAGAACATGCGCAGCTGACTAGGCCACCGTAGTACTCAGACACTGGGCTTCGAGCCCCTAACATCCAAATACTACTAGGTATTAATTGTGTTTAAATAAAATTGTACATGATGCCACTACGATATACTGGAATAGTATAGAAAGTATGGTACAGAGCTCTAACAAAATTAAAATCCACAAGTACTGACAGAAAATACTAAACTGCATCATATATATATATATATATATATATATATATATATATATATATATATATATATATATATATATATATATATATATATAGTGAAAAATGGAGAAGAGCTGACAGCGCTGGAAATTTTTCCAGCGCTGTCCGCATTTTGGGCGACCTAAAAGTATTTTTTTTGAAAATTTTTTTTGCAGTAGTTAGATATATGTGTTAGGAAGCTCCCCACAAAATTTCAGCTCGATCCGACACCGTTTGAGCCTCCGTTCATCGATTTCAAAAACGTTACACAAAACTGTGGACAGATTTGCGTAACGTTTTTGAAATCGATGAACGGAGGCTCAAACGGTGTCGGATCGAGCTGAAATTTTGTGGGGAACTTCCTTACACGTATATCTAACTACTGCAAAAAAAATTTTCAAAAAAAAATACTTTTAGGTCGCCCAAAATGCGGACAGCGCTGGAAAAATTTCCAGCGCTGTCAGCATTGGCCCATTAACCTCATATATATATATATATATATATATATATATATATATATATATATATATATATATATATATATATATATATGGTGATCTTCATATGCGAAAAAAAGGAGTTTTCGCACGGTGCGAAAACATTTTTTTTAGTTTTTGAAAAAAATTTCAAATTTTTTTTGCTGTTTAATCCTTACAATTATATACCCCAGGAAAAATAATAGGTGAAGCCTTAGGGGATTAGAGCATCCATCCACCCGTTACAAATTTAACGGTCCCAAAAACGTGCGAATTTGTTGAAATGCCTTGATCGAAGGTCAAATGACATTATTTCTTAACGATTATTTTTTGAGGGGGGTATAACAACATATAATGAAGGTGGAAAAAAGAATTTTTGAAAAAAATTTCAAAAAAAATTAAAAAATTTTCACACGTTTCGAAATGTTCTCAATTGAAGATTTACACACACACACACACACACACACACACACATCAGAAGTACATCACACAACTCAAAAGCTGTACAGGGGTACAAAGTACAGAAGTGGGGAAAAGTCAAAGAAAACCCCAACCCTCAAAAGAAACCAAAAGGGGTCCACACCCAGTACAACGCACACTCTAAACTACCCAGAAAAATCTAACTAGACAAAGTCTCCATCAGTCTCCATATGTACCTCAGGATGTGGACTGGTTGGCTGAACATGGATCTGCTTTGATGTTTCTACCTCTGAATCTGAAAAACATAGTTGGGAAACGTTAACGCGTGACCCAGTAGGAAACCTAACTAAACTAGGTAGGACCCAGTTTTAGAACTGGACTACCTAACAAAAGGGCCGGTTTACAGAAAGTACTCATGTCCACAAAAAATGAACATCTCATGTCAAGCATGTGATGAAAAGTAAAGTTAAGAGACATGAAATCAGTAAATGTAACTGTTGAGGCCAAAAATGACCGAAACAATAATGATGCTGGCGTGAACCCTTTCTTGCTGAGTTTGAGCATCGTCAACCGGTTGAATGGGACCCTAGGTTAGTTGAACCGGGGTCGTTGATAGTTGGTAGTCGACTTGCGATGCTTGTTCGACCCTCGAATGGATCGAGCCTCTGTCGATTGATATTGAGAAGCACCGACATGACCTTCCCGTTGGATCGGGCCTCGATGATCGGCACCACAAGAAAGCATCAGGGGGATCGGATCTGGGTCCCGACCAAAATCCCCTCTGATGCTTAAGTTAGAACGGGACTTAAGGGAGGGAGCTTGGAGCTGCTGAGATCGACCCACAGAGACTCATCTCAAGTCTAGCTTCGTAAGCTCTTTTGAGGAAAAAGTATTAGATGGAATATAGAGTGTCATGGTATTAGATCTCGTACCTGGGGAGTTGGAACCTCTTTTCCATTGTCTTTTTGGGTATTTATTGATGACGATCTGTCGATTGCGAATAATCGTCTCTCATTGATCAGGACGAGATCTTCTCTGGGATTAATGATAACTGTCGCCTATTTACTCGATCCTATTAAATCATACCAGTATCAGCATGAGTCCAACGGCTGATTGAGTCATTCCTTTGACCGAGCATTATTCAGCCATAATGACGGTTTTTGGGTTGTAAGCTCAAACTGGGTCGTGTATCTTGACACCGCTTCGTGGGCCGTACCCGTGCACCAATAATGGCCCCCATCTTTCATGTCTCATGAAACATCGCTGATTGAGACAGCATGATGTATATTCTCATTAAATGGGCACGGCCTTCAAAATGGTTGATTTGATTTATGTCGCCAAAACCCCTTCATCTCTAAATCAATCCTCATCGTTTCTTGAGGTTGGGCTCACACCGTGTCGCTCATCGGTCAACTGCTTGTTGGGATCCTCTATATAAAAGAAGGGGATGAGAAGAAAGAAGCTTTCTTGCACCGCCACCACTTTTTTTGAAATCTCAACTCCTCCATTGCTTCCTTTGGAGTTTGCATGATCTTGATAAGGTATCTTTCCTAACTAATCTTGATTCCTCTTTAAATCTATATGGGCAAGTTTCCACCGGTAAGGATACAAGAGCCATCCTATGAAGAGCTCGTATTGCGCCTTCGATCTCCTCAACACGACGAGGTTCCTGGTAAAGGGAAAGCGATTCGAATAGAACCAGTGCCTCTTATTCGTCAGAGGGATCTGAACTCAGAGGTTTCCCAAGTGATTCTGGAAATAGTGCCAAAGTTCTCCCATGATCTGGTTGCCAGGGTTTCGTCAGATTGCCTCTATCCCCCTTATAGGGTTAGGTTGCCAGGATTTGACGAGAGTTTGCTTTCCTTGGAGGATCGAGGTTGGAGTGTACCCCAAATATTTTCGTCTTGGGCTTTGCTTTCCTCTTCACCCTTTATCATAGAGATTCTATGATCTTTAGGGCTTTCTCTCTGTCAACTTGCACCTCAGGCCATTCCCCTAATGGTCTTCTTTGTTGTGCTTTGTGAGCTTTGTGGGGTTCAACCATCCATTCGGCTGTTTAAGTACTTCTTCCAGATAATAGTCGACCCTCACAAGGTGTGGTATCACATCATCACTTACCCAGCGAAGAGACTCATTTACGATCTCCCGCTCTCTGACCCTAGTTGGGAAGACACTTTCGTGTTTGTTGTTCTCCCTGACATAGGACTGAAGATTAATGGTTGGAGTTCTCCAAACCCTGATATCGCTGAAGAGTCCAGGTTAACACCAGGAGAGGTCGAGGCAGCTAAACTTCTTTTGAGCCGACCGAGGCAGGAGAGGTCGACTTCGTATTTGTTGGATGACCATCGACTGAAGACCATTTTGTGGAGTCCGAGTAATGCATAATGCTTCTGTGTTCTCATTGCAACCACTTATGATAATTATATTCGTTGTTTACAGATATGACTGGTGGATCTTGATGGAAATTGAATTTCACCCCCAAGTGATTTTGATGATGAGCACACCAAATGAAGCTTAGTGTACTAACTACACTATGACTAAGTGTGCAGGTTGTGCGACAAATGAAAAGCTTTATGCATACTCCAGAGAAGCGCAATCTACGCTCAATAGACAAGGACGAGCGTTGCTAGATCGATGATGAAGCTCAAAGCTCAAATGGAACAGAAGCTCACATCTACATCATCATCAATTGATCAAGCCTCCGAAGACGTGTCCTAGTCTACAGTGTGTGAGTTGTGTCCTTCTTAGGGTTATGTAAAAGCCAAATGTATAGACAACACACACAACTGATTTTGAAGATAAACTTTTAAATACTTTTAAAATCATTTTCAAAGTTATTGAGAGCTCTTGCTAGTCGCTTTACATTTTCGTAGTGAAACTCAATTACACCCTGGAGCTAACTACATGACCTACTAGCCGTGTCTCAGAAGAAACTCCTCTAGGAGTCGACTACCAAGGAGTGGGAGTCGACAACCAGCTGAGAATTAATTTCTCCTGAAACACACTGGGAGTCGACTACCAATCCCAAGGAGTCGACTACCAGCTGTCGAAATTCGATGTTTGACCTGACTTTTGACAAATCTCTAATTCATTGTTCCCATGATTCTCGGGGCACAAGTCAAATGAATTTGAATTTTGAATTCTCAATTTTCGCCTATAAATAGAGGACTATTTCTTTGAGAAAAGAACACAACTCTTGAAATCAAAATTCTTTTACGCAAAAGTTCTAAAAGTTCTCAAATTCTCAGCTCTCATTCTCTCTTAGCCAAATCTGTTTTACATTCTTGATCTTGTATTTCATTGAGATATTATTTTCTGAAGATCGATTTTTATTTGGCTATTTGTTTTCAAAATCCATATTATTTATTCTCTGATTTTATTTAAAAGGATTTTGAAAAACATTTTGATTTAGATCACAAAGACTTCATTCGTATCTTTGTGTGATCTAAAATCTTATTCTATCAGCCACGATTACACATAGTTTTCTATTCTATTGGCTATAGAATTTGGGTGTAAATCCAATCTCCACCAAACAATTGTGGTGAGTTGGATATCGCTTTTCTCTTTATGTTTGCCCTTTGTTATAAGGGTGTTGTTGTTGGAAACCCTAGACAAGTCTAAGTGTTGCGGTTGGAAATCCTGGTTAAGGCTAGGTTGTTGGAAATCCTAACAAGTGAAGTTAGGTGCTTGTATTTGCCAGGGCAGATAGTGGAAATCTCGTACAGGATTGGTCGGGGACTGGACGTACCCAAGGTTATGGGGAACCATGATAAAAATCCTTGTGTTTGTGTTTGCTTATCTGTGTTTGATTATTTATCTCTGCAAGCAATTCTCATTTACTTTGTTATTATTATAATTCTTTGTTCATATTATGCTTGTAACTCATTTATAATATACTGCAAAGATCAGTTCTTTTGTATCTGTATTTTTGTGTAAATTTATATTTCTTCTTTGAATATTTAATTAACTGCGATGTGCTTAATTTCCCTCTGGGAGTCGACTACTGTTCATAGGGAGTCGACTACCAGAAGATTTTTATATCTAATTTGATTCTGAAAATTGATTAAGTTGATTAAGAACCAAGCGTAGAGCACTCTGCTTGGTTTCTTAGGCAACATTAGAAGGCTTTAAATTGTGTTAAACTATTAAGAACGAAAAAGTTTATTTTATACAACACTATTCAACCCCCCTTCTAGTGTTGTTTGCCATCCACATGATCCAACAGATCTCACAGAAGCGTGGACCCTGGACTGGTCAAATCTGGAAAGAATAGCACATGAAGAAGAAAAGCACTGAGGGATCGAGTGCTTAGTCCCCACTTCCCCTTAGTCAGAGCTCCTCCATCGAGGGATCAAGTGCTTAGTCCCCACTTCCCCTTAGTCAGAGCTCCTCCTTCGATGGAGGTGAGGTCAGGAGTGCCTCAAGGTCATCCTCCTGTGCCTCATCGAGGGAGGTTCTGAGTCGAGCTATCGCTCGCTCTGTCCCACCCATTTCCTCCATCATTGTTTTGGAGGCTCCGGTGGTAGAGGGTGTAGACGTTGTTGCAGATCTCGAGCCTACTGAGGTTATTAGCAAGAAACAGGGTCCTCCCTCCTATGAAGGGGAGGACTCTGAAAAGATAAGGAGGGTTGTAGCTCTTCAACCCAGGCTTTGGTGGGTCAGGAGGTGGCCCACTCGGTCCTTAGAGGACGGTTGAGACCCTCGTGACTCCTCCTCTGGATAAATAGCCATATGGCAGGATCGACCCACCTGCTCCCTTGGTCGACCCCATCCCCTCGGAGTTCGATCGAGTTCTGATGCTGAATCTGCTCTCATCTCGTTCCTCGGGACCTGTTCGAGACGAACCTCATTAGCCCCCATTTATCGTTGAGAAGGAAGAGTCAGCTCTATCGGACTTTAGGACGACTGCTCGATTGGTGGAAAACTCCATTCTTCCTCGGGATTTGGAGCTCCGTCAAGGTTTGGACATTTAGACGGTGGCAAACTTCTTCGTGGGATGCAGTTATCAGGTCAATTGTTTTTCATTTGTCTCTCGACTTGTAATTTGGCAGTTTCTAATCGACGCTTTCCGCAGATGTCCATCTTTGGCACCGTACTATGCTGCCAGGCCGTCGACATTGAGGGATGACGACAGGCGAAGATTGCTGAGTGCAAAGCCTTCGAGCTCGAGGCCCAAATGAAGAAGATGGAAGATGACTTGGGAGAGCAATTGCGGCCAAGGCTAAGGCCGAGTGGGCAGCCTTGGAGGCCAAGACTAGCCTCTCGTCCATGTCTGTCATCAGAAAATCAGCTGAGGCCCAATGGGGGAGGGAGAGGTCTTTGCTCCAGGCCGATCTTGAAGCCTCAAAGAGGGAAATAGTCGAGCTTCAAGCCAAGGCTACCGAATCAAAGAAGTCAGCTGAGGCTTAGGGCCAAAGCTACCGAATCAGTGAAGGTAGCTGATGTTCATCAGGAGGAGCTTACGTTGAGGTTTACCACATGATGCAAGCCTTCCAGAACGTCTTTAAGCCGAAGAGTACTCCTCCCTCTAAGGCTGGTAGAATTTTGATGCAGGTTTCATGTAACCATTTTGAATGAATAAAAAGAACTTTCGAGTTTCTTCTATCTTCATTTGAGTTTAATTTGAGTGTGTGAATGTGCGTGAATGGTCCCTCAATGACTCAATGCTTAATTTTTCAAAAATCAATTGTAAGGTGGGTCGTTGATATGTCAGGCATTTTCACCTGGTAATTAGATCATGGACCATGGGGGCACGATGTTGAACGATCGTTCAGTGGCAAAGGTTGGTCCCTCGGCTTACGGCTGACGACGAGGGTCGTTCGGTCACGAGGGATAAGGCTCCTTCGACTTACGACTGACGATGGTCGAGCGTCATTCAGTGGCAAGGGGTGGCCCCTTGGCTTACAGCTAATGACGAGGGTTGTTTGGTAGCGAGGGGCAAGGCCCATTCTAGTTACGACTGACGACGGTCGAGGGTCGTTCAATGTCAAGGGATGGCCCCTTGGCTTACGACTAACGACAAGGGTCGTTTAGTAGCGAGGGTCGAGGCCTCTCTGACTTACGACCGACAACAGTTGAGTGTCATTCAGTGGCAAGGGGTGGCCCCTTGGCTTACGGCTGACGACGAGGGTCGTTCGGTTGCGAGAGGCGAGGCCCCTTCGACTTGCAGCCGACGACAGTTGAGGGTCATTCAGTGGCAAGGGGTGGTATCTTGATTTACGCTGACGACGAGGGTTGTTTGGTAGTGAGGGGCGAGGCCCCTTTGACTTACGGTCGATGACAGTCGGGGGTCGTTCAGTGGCAAGGGGTGGCCCCTTGGCTTACGGCTGACGATGAGGGTCATTCGGTAGCGAGGGGCGAGGCCCCTTTGACTTACGGCCGACGACAATCGAGGGTCATTTGCTAGCGAGGGGCGAGGCCCCTTCAACTTACGCCTGACGACTATCGAGGGTCGTTTAGTAGTGAGGGGTGGTCCCTCAGCTTATGACTGACAATGATTTTAAAAAACTAAGTAGACAGGAGAAATGATCGACTTTGTATTTATCTTAAGTTAGCACAAAGTAAAGACAGAGGTAAGTTTTGATCACCACAATGAATCTCCTTTTACTGGTGCAATCATTTATATTACTTCCGTAAATGCTCAGCATTCCAAGGATGGGGAGGCTCCGTGGCATCCATTGTAGTGAGTCGATATGTGGCCAGGCCGAGAACATTGATCACCTTGTAGGGACCTTCCCACTTCGTAGCAAGCTTTCATTGTTTAAGGATCTTAGGAGTGAAGGCAACCTTTCATAACACAAGTTCGCATATACGGAAACTGCACCCTTGAACTTTGGAGTTGAAATATCGAGCCATACGTCCCTTATTTTCAATGAGGGCCGTCAGGGCTCATTCGTAAACCTCGTCGATCAACTGTAGGTTGAGCTCGAGTCCCTCCGAGTTTCTCTCCTCATTATAGTATTGGAGGCGAAGCGGTTACTCGTTAACCTCCACTGGGACAACAGCTTCACAACCATAGGCAAGCATGAATGGTGTTTCACCCGTCGAAGTTTTACAGGTCGTTTTGTACGACCATAGTATTATGGGGATTTCTTCTGTCTATGTCCCCTTGATTTCGGCTATCCTCTTCCGCATGAGTCCGAGGATGCATTTGTTAGCAGCCTCTGCTAGTCTGTTGGATTGGGGATGGGTGACAGAGGCAAAATGCAATTTGATCTTCAGCTCGAAACAGAAATCTCTAAAGCCAGTGGTGTCGAATTGTGTCCCGTTTGTTGGATATGGACGACATAAATACACCCATGAGGGGATGTATGAGGGTATACTGACCTCAGATATCGTGTGCACAAAGGTGTGTGCAAAGGGAACCTTTTCTCGTGTGAAAAGGACCACTCGATAAGTGGAAAAAGCCACTCGATAAGTGGAAAAAGCCACTTTATAAGTGCAAAATGGCACTTGATAAGTGGATAAAGAAGAAGATAAATGAATGTGCTAATATAGGCTAATAAGCTTATATTTAGTTATTTCCTACAATAACTACCACTAAAGCCTATAAATAGGACCCAAGGGTAAGACATTCATTCACACTTTCCATGCCATAAGTTTGCATAAGGCATCTTATGTTCTTCTTCTCCCTTCCATTAACATCCTCTTCTAGTTAGAGATTTAGGCGGTGAAACTCTGCTTCGATCCTCCGTGACGAAGTATCGACCGTTGTGGCGAATCCGAGGGCAAAGTTCTGAGATTACGGTGCCGCGTACGGAAGCGTAAGTCTCGACTTTATTATTCGATCCTAACGTCCTTGTTTTGTCAGGATCCTGCATTGGTATCGGGGCCATACTGATTCGCTCCAGTCAGACCGTCGCCCCGTCGAAACTATGAACGAGTCGTTGTCTTTTTCACGAATGGGTATCCTACCATTATGGATATGGTAGGAACACTTCGTGACGGAGAGAACGCAGCGGTTGTTCTTTTCACGTTAGGGTCTCCTACCATTACGGATATGGCAGGAACTCTCCGTGACGGGAAGAACCGACCGTTCATATCGTCAAACTCGCTATCTTCATGGATGCTGAGTCTCCATTCATAGGAAATGGGCACTCTCTTCATGTGGAGCGCGTAGTTTACGAACTTTTTGAAGTAAGTTATTTTTTTGGCACACGGCCATTGGAGGATAACTACTTTCTCGACGAACGGGTGCTTCACCGTAGAAGAAGATGGTGGTTATTCCCATCGGGGAAGATGAATTTTGGTGCATGAAATATATAGCCATATGGGCAATGGAGGCAATACATCCCCTCTCCCCATGCGGAGGGGGTTGGCTACGGCCAATAACGACGAAAACCACCACGACCACCCCGTCGAGGGGGAGGAGTACATGCGGCCACCCCATGCAAGGGGGGAGACCGGCCATGGCCAAAGGGCCATGGCCGGCCTAGGCCAATAGGCCATGGCCGGGCCATGGCCGGCCGGCCCCGGTCGCGGCCAGGCCACGGCCGGCCATGGTCGGCCACGGCCAGGGAGCCCTGGCCGCGGCCATGGCCAGGCCAAACCAGGGCCAGGAGGCCCTGGCCGGCCTCAGCCAGTGGCCAAGGCCGGCCTGGCCGGCCCTGGCAGGGGCCAGGGCCGGCCCTCAGCCAGGGCAGAGGCCCTGGCCGAGGGGCCAGGGCCCCTGGTCGGCCAGGGCAGCGGCCTTGGCCGAGGGGCCATGGCCCCTAGTCGGCCAGGGCAGAGGCCCTGGCCGGCCCTCGGCCAGGGCAGAGGCCCTGGCCGGCCCTCGCCCAGGGCAGAGGCCCTGGCCGAGAGGCCATGGTCCCTGGCCGGCCAGGCAGAGGCCCTGGCCGGCCAGTCTTATGCCCTTGGCCGGCGTTGGCCGGCCCCGGTCAGGGCAGAGGCCCTTGACCGAGGGAATGGGGCCATTGCCGAGCCTTGGTTGTCTAAATTTTTGGGGATGGGGCTTACGTGACCGAAAGGGGGGGCACGCATGGTAGTGGCTTGCATGGACAACCCCTACGGGTCCGACGACAATTCTCTGCGGCAAATTCCCAAGAAGGAGGGACCGCTTGGATCCATACGGGAACCGGCGACGGTGGCTTGCAGAGAAATCCCCACAAGGGGGATCCGGCCTTGGCACGGCTACGGCTCTACCCCGGCAAATGGCCAGGGATTGCCGAATATTTCGCTAGTATCATAAGGGTACTAAGTTGAAATATACAATTTTGAAAAATACGTTTTCATACGTTTTGAAAAATACGTTTTCATACGTTTTGAAAAATATGTTTTTAAAAAAAAACGCTTTTCCGCTGCGAAGTACTATAAGAGTACTAACATTTGATAAAGTGATGGGGAAATATTGAAAGTTACTCTAGATGGTGATTGGAAACGTAGTGACCTTTCCGATTCTAGAGTAACATTTTCAATATTTTTCGAAAGTAACTTATCAAATTGTAAATATCATTCCAAGTGGGAGTTGAAATTAGAACTATCCAAATGGGATATTCTATTCTCATTTCAAGTGGGAATTGTATTTATTTTAAGAATTTTCAATGCAATGTTTTTGATCAAACCTTCGGTTTTTGTGTCTTTTGCAGCATTTTAAAAGTAAAATGTCTTTCGCTTCAAAGAATATCGTCGCTGAGTTAAACAGAGGTGAAAAACTCAACGGCGATAATTACAAACTTTGGTCCATTAAGATGCAATACGTTCTAGAGGAGCAAGAAGTGCTCGAGACTCTAAAGAACGTCATGATTGAACCCGAGTTGGGCACTACGGCCCAACACAGACGAGACAATGAAGCTTTTGATGCTTGGTCTCGGAAGAACAAGATAGCCCGCATTACGTTATTGTCCAGTATGGCCGATGACATAATGCGCATCTTCCGAGAACATGACCTAGCCATGGACATATGGTCCAAACTAGAGGAGAAGTTCGGTGGCACATCGATGTCCAAACTTCGCGCCTTAACTATAAGGTTTGATTCATATAAGAAACGTCCAGATCATTCCATGGGGAAACATCTGCGACATATGGCGAATCTTATCTCGGAGTTAAAGGACACAGGTCATGTGCTCACTGATGAGCAACAAATCCAAGCAGTCATACGTTCCCTACCAAATGGGTGGGACCAAATGAAAATGCATCTCACTCACAATGAGAGCATCAAGACCTTCAGCGATGTTTCCAAGCACCTCGAATTAGAGGAAGAGCGGCTTGCGGCTGCCAAGCCAAGTGCAGAAGTGCACATGGTTGCTAGTTCCTCACACGGGGGAAGAAAAGGAAAGATCGTTTGAAGTCTACCAATGAACGTAATAAGCAACCTGAGTCTACCAAGAAACTCAAACATAAGGGTGGGCACAAGAAATGGCACAAGAAGAAAGACTTGAAGAGGATCAAGTGCTTCAAGTGCAACAAGCTCGGTCACTATGCTCGTTCGTGTACGAGTGGAGGCGACGAGGGAACTTGTAAATATACTAGTTACATATGTGTTTCTAGTTCAATATTTCTTGTGGAATCTAATCTATTTTGGATAATTGATTCAGGTGCCAACGACCACATAGCAAGGGACAGACGGTCCTTTGTGGAGTATCACCGAATACCCCAAGGAACGAAGTGGATCTATGTAGGAAACAACATACGTGTTGAAGTGAAAGGCGTTGGGACTTGCAAGCTAGTCTTGGACAACGGCCGCACTCTCCTACTTCATGATGTTTTCTTCACTCCAGATATTCGAAGGAATATAATATCTGTGGTCGTGTTAATGGGTCTTGGCTATAACTGGTTTTTTCATGATTGTCATGTGGACTTAAGTTGTAATAATACTCTTATTGGTACTGGGTTTGTATTTAAAGGATTTATTGTAATGAGTACAATGTATGATTCCTCGTGTAATGAAAATTTCCTTATTGCAAATTCTAAGACTTATGAGTCTGATGAGATTTGTTGGCACGCAAGGCTTGGTCATATTGGACCAACGCGTATGGATAGACTTGCCAAACGTGGCCTTCTATCCAATGTTTCAAAGGTTGAAATGTCGACCTGCGAACATTGCCTAGTGGGGAAATCTTGTCGCAAGCTGTTTGGAACCGGCACAAGGGCCGAGGTTGCATTACAGCTTATCCATTCGGACATATGTGGTCCGATGAATGTCAAGACAAGACGCGGGAAGTCCTATTTCATCACTTTTATTGATGATTTCACCCGATTCGGACATATCTATTTGATATCCCACAAAAGTGAAGCATTGGCTTGCTTTAAAAACTATATGAGTTTAGTGGAGAATCAATTAGATCGCAAGATTAAGGTCTTGCGAACCGATAGGGGCGGTGAATATCAATCAACAAGTTTTAAGGAACTTTGTGATGAAAAAGGCATAGTACATCAGGTAACTATGCCTTATACTCCTCAACAAAACGGTGTTACAGAAAGGAGAAATAGGACTTTAATGGAAATGGTCCGTTCAATGATGGCGCAAGCTAACTTGCCAATCACCTTTTGGGGTGATGCATTATTGATGGCCGCTTTCATTTTAAACCGCGTACCCTCGAAATCAGTTAGCTCCACTCCTTATGAGTTGTGGAACCAAAGGTCTCCTGACTTAAACATTTTGAAACCTTGGGGTTGTGCATCCTACGCACATATTTCCTCCCATAAGTATGGCAAACTTGGGCCAAGGGGAAGGAAATGTATCTTTATACGATACACAGAAAACTCCAAAGGTTATGTTTTTGTTAGTCAGGAAAACAATGGTGGGCTAATTGAGTTTGAGTCGAGGGATGTCACTTTCTTGGAAAACGAGTTTCCAAGACAGGGCAAGATAAGTCAGGACTTATCTCTATTTGAGATTTATGATCAAGAAGGATTACCTCATTCGAGTGGGAGAATTCTTGGTGAAAACGAAAATACGTTTCAACCTTCACCAATGGATTATACGAATGACGATTATCCTATTCCATACGGGAATAATGATCCAAGTGGGAGCAATTCTAACGACATTCCAAGTGGGAGTGATATTAGAATTGATCTAAATTCGAGTCAACAAGGACTTGAAGAATCTCAAATACGACGTAGTAGTCGTACACGGTTGGCTCCTCTAAGATTTGAGGATGAATTTCCGCAAACCTTTATGACTTTACTACAAGAAGATGACGAGCCTGCTACTTTCAAACATGCCGTATCTTGCCCTGCTAAAGACAAATGGATGGAAGCGATGCAAGAGGAGTTAGAATCCATGAAAGTTAACCAAGTCTGGGACTTAGTTGACTTACCCAGAGGACGTAGAGCTATTGGGAACAAATGGGTTCTCAAGATCAAGCATAAGGCTGATGGCTCTATTGACAGATATAAAGCTCGCCTTGTCGCGAAAGGTTTTACGCAACAGGAAGGGATAGACTACGAAGAGACCTTCTCACCTGTTGTTCGTTTTACCTCGATTCGCCTGATTCTGGTAATGGTAGCTTGCTTAGACCTTGAATTACATCAAATGGATGTAAAGACTGCCTTTCTCAATGGAGAATTGGACGAGGAGATCTATATGGAACAACCAACAGGGTTTGTAAAAGAAGGAAACGAACATAAGGTTTGTAAACTTCTTAAATCCATATATGGTCTTAAACAATCCTCGAGGCAATGGTATATACGATTTCAAGAAGTTGTCTTATCAAATGGTTTTACCATGCTTGATGAAGATAACTGCGTATATATCAAGAGGATTAAAAGAAAGTATGTTATCATGTCTCTATATGTAGATGACATTTTAATAGCCGGAAATGACAAGGGCTTTGTGATGGATATCAAGGCTTGGCTTTCATCAGTTTTTGAGATGAAAGACATGGGAGAAGCCGCATATATCCTTGGAGTTAAGATTTCAAGGAATCGTTCGAAGAAACTTCTTTCTCTTTCACAAGAGACTTATATAAAGAAGGTTCTAGAACGATTTAATATGCAGGACTGCAAGTCCATTGATACTCCTATAAGCAAAAGCGATAATTTATGTCTGAAATCATGTCCTAAGAACCAAAAGGAGAAAGAGATTATGGAAAAAGTTCCATATTCCAGTGCAGTTGGTAGTCTTATGTACGCTATGATGTGTACAAGACCGGACATCTGTTTTGCCGTTGGAATGGTAAGTCGTTACCAATCCAACCCAGGGCAAGTACACTGGAAAGCGGTTAAGAGGATAATGCGGTATCTCAAAGGAACTGCAGACTTTGCTTTATGCTATCAAGGAGATGCCTTGAGGCTCGAAGGCTACACTGATGCTGATTGGGCGGGTGATCTCGATGAGCGACGATCGACCTCAGGATATGTTTTTCTACTCGGATCTGGTGCAATATCCTGGAGTAGCAAGAAACAATCCTGCATCGCACTTTCAACCATGGAAGCCGAGTTTGTAGCATTTAGCATGGCAGTCCAAGAGGCTGTTTGGCTTAGGAAGTTCTTAGACAGGCTAATTAATGCAAGTGACTCAGGTGCTGTACCCATACACAGCGACAGTCAAGCATCTATAGCCTATGTCAAAGATCCGAAATTACATTGTAAGACCAAACACATAGATATCCGCTACAAATTTGCTAAAGACTATGATAAAACCAAGAAGATAGACATAAGGTACATATCTACGCATGAGATGGTAGCGGATCCGCTTACGAAGGCAATCCCCAGAGATGTGTTTTACAAACACTTATCATCTCAAGGATTGCGTAAGAGCTGAGTTGTACCAATATAAATTCCCATGTCTGTAAATGATCAAATTTAATAAAAGAATAAGTTCTTTTTCAAACATTGCATATGAATTTCTTGAGAAATGTTTGTGTACATTTTTGAAATCTCAGCTATACTTTCTAGTATGTCGGACAGATTGAGGTTGGCTCTCTCTCATGAGCAACCGCCTTATTCTATCAGACGGATAGAATAGAGATGAGACCTGTTTAAAGTCAAAATCATCAGACAGATGATTTAGAGTCATGACTTAAACAAAATGGTCGCATGAAAGATCTGCATCATATGGATGCTTACAGAAGATCTAAGAGGATTTTGAAATCCTATCTGTCTAAATGCGGGATGTGAGTCCAAAGGATTATTTGAGTAGAAAAAGGGACTCAAAATCAGACATTGTGGTGTCTGATCATCATCCTTACAACATCATTGAGACATACACTCCCAGGAAAAGGAGCGATGTTGTAATACGTATTCATACTACGTATGCATTTTTTTGACCATTGGGTTAGAATAGTAAATAAGTTTACTATTATGTGAGACCCAAAGACCACATGGGTCTTAATTCATTACCCTTATGGACTCTAATTGGTTCCTTTAGATTTGACCGGGTGATTGCTATCTTAGCATGTCACTTATGGACTATGGTTAATTCGGTCTGGCGGGGCATGTTAGAAAAGCAAGTCAAGTCAAGATCGAAAGGATCGCAATAAGAGGAAGATTAATTTCGCATTCACATTTGGACTTTAAAGATTCAAAGCTGGCCAGCCAATTGCAATCCAGATGGGATTCAATTGTTGAATATAAAGTATAAGAAATGTGAAGAAATAATCTAGGGTAAAGCATGCGTTGATCTACTCAACTTTGCACCTCGAGGAGTGTTGTGTATCTCTAACAAGTGCACAACAGCGGACTCTATGCGCATGACGGTCACACGGCCTATTTCTCGGTATGATAAACAGAAGAGTTAGAGGAAAATAAGTTTCCTTACAATCCCCTCAAGTGTGAGTGGGAGATGTTGGATATGGACGACATAAATACACCCATGAGGGGATGTATGAGGGTATACGGACCTCAGAAGTCGTGTGCACGAAGGTGTGTGCGAAGGGAACCTTTTCTCGTGTGAAAAGGACCACTCGATAAGTGGAAAAAGCCACTCGATAAGTGGAAAAAGCCACTTTATAAGTGCAAAATGGCACTTGATAAGTGGATAAAGAAGAAGATAAATGAATGTGCTAATATAGGCTAATAAGCTTATATTTAGTTATTTCCTACAATAACTACCCCTAAAGCCTATAAATAGGACCCAAGGGTAAGGCATTCATTCACACTTTCCATGCCATAAGTTTGCATAAGGCATCTTATGTTCTTCTTCTCCCTTCCATTAAAATCCTCTTCTAGTTAGAGATTTAGGCGGTGAAACTCTGCTTCGATCCTCCGTGACGAAGTATCGACCGTTGTGGCGAATCCGAGGGCAAAGTTCCGAGATTACGATGCCGCGTACGCAAGCGTAAGTCTCGACTTTATTATTCGATCCTAACGTCCTTGTTTTGTCAGGATCCTGCACCGTTGTCTATCACAATGGATTGAGGAATGCCAAACCGATAGACAATGGACTTCCATACGAATCTTCTGACCTCCTTCCAAATAATTTGGTCAAGGGGTTCTGCCTCGATCCACTTAGTGAAGTATTTGATAGCCACGATCGGGTATTTTCGCTGTCTGCTTGCTTTCTTGAACGGACCAAGGATGTCCAATACCTACTTTGTGAAGGGCACTGGACTGATGATTGGGATCAGATCAGTTGGTGGTGCTGAGCTGATCCTCGAAAACTTCTGGCAAGTCGGGCACTTTCATACATACTTGATTACTTCCTTGAACATGGTGGGCCAGAAGTAACCTTGCCTTATTTCTTTCAATGCTATAGCTTTTCCTCCACAATGGTTTCTGCAATCCCCCTCATGGATTTCCTAGATCACGTAAAGTACTTCCTGCTGGGTTAAGCATTTGACGTATGGAAAGACGTCATACCTGGTCCATCGTCTTTTATACAATGAACCGTTCAACAGAACAAATTGGTACGCCTTTTGTTCTAGCTTTCGTGCCTCTACCGGTTCGGTCGAATTCTCCCCCGTGTCTAGATAATGGATTATAGGATCCATCCAAGTGACCCCTTGGTCGATGCTCAGCAGTTCCTACTCAAGCACGCTGGGGTGCGACAGATGCTATCTTTACACTGTTTGACCGAGTCCTACTAGTGAGGATGACACGAGCTTCAAAAGGGCATCGGCTTGATGATTCTTTGACCTTAGTACATGGTGGATCTCCACCCGTCTGAACTTAACGAGCTCCGCTTTAGAAATTTGCATGTAGTTCTGCATTGTGTCTTTGCGGGCCTTGAAACATCCATTCAATTGGTGGACTATCAAATTGGAGTCAATGATCAGCTAGACCACCTTTGCTCCTATGGCTCGAGCCAACTGGAGCCTGTTGATGGTAGCTTCATACTCCTCTCCATTGTTTGTGATTTGGAAGTCGAAGCGAAGAGCATACTCGAATATATTGCACGCTTATGTTTAGATAATTATTCATGTCCCCGCTTTCGGTTTGAGTGGCAGAACCGTCCACTTGCAGATCCACGTTCCCTCGTCCTCAATCGTGTCGATTGGAGAATTGAGATCTGTCGAGGGAGAGGAGGAAGTATTGGTTCATATATTAGCAACATGTACCTCTTCTGTCGGGTTGTCGTCATAAGTGAGTTTGACGATGAAGTCGGCTAGGGCTTGCCCTTTGATGGCAGTCATTGGATTGTACTGGATGTCGAATTCACTTAGCTCGACTCCCCACTTCATCATTCTCCCTAACCGATCCAGCCTCTTCAGGGTTTGCTCCAAGGGGGTGGCGGTGAGGAACAAAATGGTATGCGCTTGGAAGTAAGGTCGTAGCCTCCTAGCGGATTGGATCAATGCAAATGCCATCTTTTCTATCCTTGAGTAATTTATTTCTGCACCCCGAAGGACTTGATTGACTTAGTTGATAGGTCGTTGCACTCCCGAGTCCTCCTTGACAAGTACCGAGCTCATTGCTTCCATGGTAGCGGCCAAATAAATAATGAGTTGGTCATCTTTATCAGACTTAGTCAGGAGTGGTGAGCTGTGGAGGTACTCTTTCAGCTCAGAGAAAGCTTTCTTTTAGTCTGTGTCATACTCGATGACCTTCTTAACATTCACGGTGGATGCTATCACCTTTCTTAGTACTTTAAAGAAAGATAGAGATCTCCCGGCCGATTTGGAAAGGAATTGGCCCAAAGCCGCTATTCTTCCTTTCAGTATCTGAAGTTCTCTGATGGTTGAGGGCTCCTTCATTGCCAAGATCGCCGTGATTTTGTCGGGGTTAGCCTCAATTTCTTGATTCGCTAGCATGAATCCGAGGAACTTCCCCGATGGAACCCCAAAAGTACACTTGGCAAGGTTCAGCCGAAGGTTGTAGTGTCGGACTTGTGCAAATGTCTCTCGGACATCTGTAATGTGATCCTCCAGCTTCTTCGACTTGACCAGCTTATCATCAACATAGACTTCCAAGTTTCGTCAGATTTGAGCCTCGAAGACCTCGTTCATCATACGATGGTACATAGCTTCTGCATTCTTTAAACCAAATGGCATCTTTGTATAACAGAAAATACCTCGATCAATAATGAAGGAAATATTTTCTTCGTCTTCCGGTGCCATTTGGATCTGGTTATAGCCTGAAAAAGTGTCTATGAAGCTTAAGAGTTAATAGCCCGAGGCATTGTCGACCAGATGGTCGATTTGAGGCAAAGGGGAGCTATCTTTTTGACAAGCTTTGTTGAGATCGGTGAAGTCGATGCACATCCGCCATTTACCATTCGCCTTTTTCACCATCACGACATTCGAGAGCAATTCAGGGTATTTGACCCTCCGAATGAAGCCCGCCTGTAGAAGTCGATCTACTTCCTCGACCGCAGCCTTCATCTTTTCGCCCCCCATCTTCCTCTTCTTCTGCTTCATGGGTTTGGAAGTCGGGTCGATTTCTAGTTTGTGGGATATTATCTAGGGGTCGATGCCAGGCATGTCCCTCGGGGACCAGGCAAAAATTTCGGCACGCTCTCTCAAGAGAGTGATCAGTCACTCCCTTAGGTCGAATGGGAGCATCAGCCCAATGGAGATGATCTTTTCTTCTTCTTCGGAGATCTGGATGCTCTCTGTCTCTTCAACTGTTGCAGGTCGTTGATCCTCGCCTTTACTTTCTCCCTTGGGATCGACTGGGTCTGTCTGCCCTACTCTTCACAAAGCGGTGGGTAGAACGTAACATGACCAAACTTGCTTCTGATTCCCTCCCACCTTCCAACTCCCTCAGAAGTTTGGAATTTGATCATTTGAAGGAAGGTTGAGACCACCGCTTCTACTACATTGAGCAGTAGTCTATCGATGATTCTGTTGTATGCTGAGTTGATCTTCACCACTATAAAGTTGGGCAGGCGAGTGACCTGTCGTAGATATGTACCAAGGGTCACTGGCAGGGTAATAATGCCTGCCACTGGCACAGAATGCCCGGTGAACTGTTGGATATTGGACTCCCCGGATTTGGTTTTGGATGATGAACAAACATAAATATAATATGTACTAACACTTTGTGAGCGTAGTTATGGAAATCGTCGCCAAATTCACATGAATAACAATTACGACGTCTCAAGACTTCTCAAAGCACGTGATTGTATGCCTAAAGCTTCGTTGAAGCTTATGGACCTATTTAGAAGTCATGAAGATTCGATTGAAGCTATTGAAGACGGTATCGTCAAGTTTAATTTATAGTCTTTAAGCTTCTTTCGTAGAATGTTAAGCCTTGAGTAGGTCTTACGTTTTAAATCTTCATAACGCTCATATCTTAGCTCTAGGATCTTAGTAGAAGTCCATACAATCCTTTCCGAAGCATCGCGCTTCATTTCGGGACTTCTTGTGCATGTTAGTTGGTTCAAGAAGAAGAACTGACCGACTAGATGGTGATCTAGTCGGTCAGCCAAGCTTCTTGGACCGACTAGTTCTTCTCAATTAATTCTTAGCTCTTTACTGTTTACAGTTAGTCGGTCTAAGTTGACTCACCGACCGACTAGTTTGTGAACTAGTCGGTCAGTGATGCTTCTATGACCGACTAGTTGAGCTTTCCCTGAACATGCACATTTGAGCTTGAGCTACTGTTTATCATTAGTCGGTCTGTGCTCATTGATCGACCGACTAGTTGATGAACTAGTCGGTCAACTTTTCTTCTTAGACCGACTAGTTTAGTTTACTGTACATGCCAAATTTTTCACCATAGATACTGTTTATTGTTAGTCGGTCTATGTTCATTTGGTGACCGACTAGTTGGTGAATTAGTCGGTCAACATTTGTTCTTGGACCGACTAAATCTAATTCTTCTCAGACTTCAGTTTTATCTGTTAGTCGGTCCACGTTGAGTAACTGACCGACTAGTTGTGAAACTAGTCGGTCAGTGACTCTTCTTAGACCGACTAGTTCCTTAGTCTGTACTTTGATCTTTTCTCAGTTTACTCATTAGTCGGTTCACGTTATTTGACCGACCGACTAGTTGATGAACTAGTCGGTCGGTGGTTGTTCTTTGACCGACTAGTTGGGTTCAGAAAAGAGCCGTTGGAGCTTTAATTGAAACGTTTTTCTCTCTCTCTCTCCTCTAACCTATATATACTTGATGGGCTGCATTCATTGCTGCCAAGGCTGATATTATTGCAAGTTTAGAGTTCAAGAGAAATCAATCCAAGCTCATTCAAAGCTCATTCCCTCCATTCAATAATCTCTCCTAACTCTTACTTCCAAAGAGAGATTCATTGAGTGTGAAGCCTTCCAAGCCAAGTGCTTGATTCTAGGTCACCAACATCCCCAAAGCTCTCTATCGCTGATCTACATCTTGGAGCTAGGGTTTGGTGCCACTTCTTCCCCAAAATCATCCTTGCCCTAATTCGTAAGCAATACTCAAGGCATAGGTATTTTGTTCGGTAAGAAGTTTTCTTATTTCATTTCATATTTGATTTGTAAGTTTCACTCTCGGTTGTGAGAGTGTGGTTGTGATCCCGGGTTGTGGGAGTCACAAATTACATTTTGTATGATTTGACTTGTGGAGGATTTTCACAAGTATTTCATAGTGGAAATCTTGAGTTAGGGTTTCTAACTCAAGTATCCGGAGGGGATCCGGGTGGTTGGGACGTAGGATCACCGGGAACAAGTCGGGGAGACTTGGGTGGATCCGAACCCAGTAACATCTCTTGTTAGCATTGTTATTATTGTTGTTGTCATTCAATTTAAGCTTCCGCAAATTGATTTGGTAGTTGTTTACATTATAATTAGGAATTATACTCCTTGTTATTTTTAAAGTACTATTCACCCCCCCCTCTAGTACTTGTGCAGTAGCTTGTAGGGCATTACATTTGGTATCAGAGCCAGATACTTAGCTATGTCTGCCAACGACAACAAGATCGTGCGTCCACCTTCCAACTATGACACCTTCAGGAACCGTGAAGGAGCATCTTCGGTGATGGAAGGACATTCCTCTACAAGGCCTCCATTCTTCAACGGTACCAACTACGGGTACTGGAAATGCCGGATGGAAACCTTCCTCCAGAGTGCATCTCTATGGAGGACCACAATGAAGGAATACATCGAGCCCAAAGAAGAAGACTTTGAGAAATGGAAAACCGCGGAGGTCGCCGCGGAGGTAAGCAATGCCAAGGCAATGAACGCCTTGCAATGCGCGTTGGAGCCCGAGGACTTCAATAAGATATGCACATGTAAGAGTGCATATCAAATTTGGAATTCCCTCTTCATTCTTCATGAAGGGACGAGTAGGGTAAGAGACTCTAAACTCGTAGTTGTAAACAAAGATTACGAAATGTTTCATATGCAACAGGGCGAGAAGATGAAGGAATATTACGCTCGCTTCGTCGACATTATAAACGAGTTAGAGGCTCTCGGCAAATCCTACACCCAAAAGGAGAAGTGCTCGAAGCTTATCGAAGGACTTCCTTCTTCTTGGGAGAAACGTACCTTCGCCATCGAGGAAGTTAATGACATGAATAAGTACACCGTAGTTCAATTAATGGGTACTCTAATGTCATACGAGGTACGCAAGGATAGCAAGCTCAAATTGCAGGAAAAGATGAAGTCCTACCTAAAGCAAGACGAGCCAAAGAAGAAGGCCATCGCTTTCAAGGCCGCTCCATCCACATCCACATCAACCGATGATGAAGACTCGGAAAACGAGTTGGACTTGGAGTCCATGGCTCTCATGGCCAAGAAGTTCAATCGTTTCTTCCGAAAAGGTAACTATAAGAACAAAGCTAAATTTGGTTCTTCTAACGCCTCTTCCTCTCCTTTGTGTTTCAAGTGTAACAAGCCAGGACACATGAAAGCGGAGTGTCCTCTTAATAAGCAAAAGGAGAAGTGGAAGGCGCCAAAATTCGATAAGTCCAAGAAGTACAAAAAGGGGTACAAGAAGGGACTTGTCGGAGCAACATTCACCGACTCCGAGGATTCTTCAAGCGGAGAGTCGGACGATGAGCAAGTGGAGCAAGCGCACATGTGCTTCATGGCAAGAGAGGAGCGTGATCAAGGATCCTCCTCTTCCGATGATAGTGATGACGAAGGCAACGATGAGGTAACTATGGATGATCTTAGGAATGCTAACTCTCAATTGTGGTCAAAATACACTAAATTAGTAAATAGATATACTAAGGTAAAAGATGACCTAGCTAGCATTCAAACCTCGCCTAAGACTATCATCACCAACAACGACACCGTTGTTGAAGAGTTGAGAAATGAGATTATTAATCTTAAATCTAAACTTGAACATGTTAGCATAGATGATCCGGAAGAACATAGGATAGCGGATTTAACTTCTCAAAACTCGACTTTGAGTATTGAGAACGAGAATCTTAAATCTCGTGTTTATGTGCTCACATCGCAAGTATCTACTCTAGATACTTCTATGCGTTCTCTCAAAGAGAAATATGAGAACACATTAGGCCGAATCAATAGATTCAATAAGGGTAAGGACCATTTGGATAAAATCCTAAGTGACTTACTCCCGGCCAATCACCACATTGGTTTGGGGTATACGATGGGATGTCCATCCAAATCGGCCACTACTTTTGTTAGGCCAACTTCCGGTGACTCTACGAGTGGTAGCAAACACTCTATTGGTAGTTCATCTACCAATGGTGCTTCCACCTCGTCCACGCCTTCTTTTGGAAAGAAACCCACTTTGGGTGGACCTCCACAGAAGGGGCATGCTTATATGTACACCAATACCATGCCACGTAGGAACACACGTCCTACTCCACCATCTCACACATATGATGATTTTTATGCAACACATTCTCGAGCACGTGCACACCATGTGAGACACCCTCACGCACGTGTTCCCACACATGCATATGTTCACCCACAACATCATATGAATAATTCTCGTCGTGCACCATTCCATCATGTTCCTTATGCCTATCCACAACATGCATCACGTAGAAATCAACGTCGAATGCATGCACCCAATAGGATGATGGCTCCCAAGATTTTCACAATTTGGAGCCCAAAGGACACAAGCATGGACGAAAAACAATTGTATATGAATGCTTATTTTTCGGATGTTGTGCATAGTAGAAATTATGTGGGGAAGTCTAAGTCCAATTGGACTTGGCTTCCAAAGGTCTAATCTTTTGGACCCAATGACCTTGGGTACCATGATATGAAATTCTCTATCTTTAGGTACTCAAGGAAAAGAAAAAGAAAAGGAGCAACAAATTTAAATTTAGCTCCAAGGGAAATTGGATACTCGATAGCGGGTGTTCAAAACACATGACGGGTGACGCTAGTTTGCTCTCCGGAGTGGTTCCCATAGCAAATGGAAACCGCGTCGTATTTGGAGGCAACGAGAGCGGAACCATCATTGGTGTCGGTAAAGTGGGTAACCCATCTAAACCCTTAATTAGTGATGTTTATCTTGTTAATGGTTTAAATCATAATCTTATTTCAATAAGCCAACTTTGTGACAAAGGTTACAAAGTTAGCTTTGCGAAAGGATTGTGTCATATTTTAAGAAAAGATAATGATAAATTACTATTTTCCGGCACTCGTCATAAAGATATTTATATTTTGGATCTTCCTAAGTCTTATGAACAATGTCTCGTTGCCAACACAAGTGAACAACACTTATGGCATCGACGCTTTGGACATGTGAACTTTGGAACACTTTATAAGCTTTCAAAATTAAATTCTATTAAAGGTTTTCCGAAGCTTGTTTTTGAAAAGAAAAGTTTTTGTGATTGTTGTCAACGTGGCAAGCTTCCTAAATCTTCATTTAAACCTAAGAAAAGCATTTCTACGAAACGGCCACTAGAGCTATTACATCTAGATTTATTTGGGCCAACTAGAGTTGCTTCATTAGGAAATGCTAGATATGGACTAGTCATCGTAGATGACTATTCGAGATTTACATGGGTATTTTCATTATGTAATAAAAATGAAGCTTTTGAAAACTTCACAATTTTTGTTAAGAAAGTACAAAATCTCTTAGGAACCACCATTGTCACTATTCGTAGTGATCATGGAGGTGAATTTGAGAATGAGTCTTTTGAGACATTTTGTGATGAAGTTGGTATTACTCACACCTTCTCTTTCCCTCGTGCACCTCCTCAAAATGGTGTAGTTGAGAGAAAGAATAGGACGCTAGTGGAGTGTGCTCGCACTATGCTTGATGATAGCCAGCTTGGCCATCAATTTTGGGCGGAAGCGGTACACACCGCTTGCTATGTGTTTAATAGAATACTTTTGAGGCCCGGCACTAAACAAACTTGTTATGAATTGTTGTTTGGTAGGTTGCCTCAAGTTAAACATTTTCGTGTTTTTGGTTCGAAATGTTTTATTAAGAACACGTATGGTAGTTTGGACAAATTCGATCCAAGATCCGATGAGGGGATTTCTGTTGGATATTCTTCGCGTAGCAAAGCCTACCGGATATTCAACAAACGAACCTCAACGATCGAGGAGTCGCTTCATGTCTCATTTAATGAAGGATTTGTTCCAACTAGAATTTCAAATGATAATGACTCTATGGATGTTTTATGTGATTCATTTGATAATTCTAAGTCTAATGATTCTATTGATTCTATTGAGACTAACCCATCTAACGAAGTTGTTGAGAATGTTCCTAGTGATCAAGGTATTCCCAAACGGCTTCATACCATTCGTGACCATCCTCATGAGCAAGTCATTGGCAATATCTATGATAGTGTCAAGACGAGATCTCAAGTGAACTACTTCGCTCATTGTGCCTTTGCCTCATCGATAGAGCCAAAGAATGTTAATGAAGCATGCGAAGATAGCGCTTGGATCTTAGCCATGGAGGAGGAGCTCATTCAATTCGAGAGAAATGAAGTTTGGGAGCTTGTTCCATTTCCATCAAAGAACCACACCGTCATAGGGACAAAGTGGATCTTCAAGAACAAAACCGACGAAAACCAAGTCGTCGTCCGGAACAAAGCTCGGTTAGTTGCTCAAGGCTATCGCCAAGAGGAAGGTATCGATTTCGAAGAATCCTTCGCTCCGGTAGCTAGATTAGAATCAATTAGATTATTATTGTCTTTTGCATGCCATAAGGATTTTAAATTATTTCAAATGGATGTTAAAAGTGCATTTTTAAACGGAGATGTCGTTGAGGAAGTTTACGTTTCTCAACCTCCGGGATTCATAAATGAAAAATTTCCAAATCATGTTTTTAAACTAAAGAAAGCACTTTACGGTTTGAGACAAGCTCCTCGAGCTTGGTATGATCGATTAAAGAATTTTCTTTTGGATTTGAATTTTAAAATGGGAGAAGCCGATTCTACACTTTTTGTTAAGCATGCGAATAATGATATAATTTTAGTTCAAATATATGTTGATGATATCATTTTCGGTGCTACTAACTTTGCTCTTTGCGAAGAGTTTTCTAATGTTATGAAGGAACAATTTAAGATGAGCCACATGGGTGAGCTCAAGTATTTCTTAGGTCTCCAAATTCGCCAAATGGACGATGCCATCTTCATCCACCAAACGAAGTACACTGTGGAGTTGCTAAAGCGATTTGGAATGGAGAGTGCTTCCGGGAAAAAGACTCCAATGAGCACGACTACGCATCTTGACAAGGATACGGGCGGTAAGGATGTAGACATTCGTCTATATCGAGGTATGATAGGTAGTTTACTTTATCTTACCGCAAGTAGGCCCAATATTATGTTTACCGTATGCGTATGTGCTCGTTATCAGTCTCAACCTAAGGAGTCTCACTTAGTAGCGGTAAAACGTATTTTCCGTTATCTAAGTTATACACTTGATTTTGGATTACTTTATCCAAAATCTAGCACGTATGAGTTGATCTCATATAGTGATGCCGATTATGCGGGATGCAAATCCGACAGGAAAAGTACTAGTGGCACTTGCCATTTTATAGGAAATTCCCTTGTCTCTTGGTTTTCCAAGAAGCAAAATTCCGTATCACTTTCAACCACCGAGGCGGAATATATTGCCGCCGGTGCCGCGTGTGCTCAAGTTCTTTGGATGAGACACACACTTAAAGACTTTGGTATAAATTGTGATACTTGCCCTATCATGGTTGACAACCAAAGTGCAATATGTCTTTCCAAGAACCCGGTACACCACTCCCGTTCGAAACACATAGATGTCTGACACCATTTTTTAGATGATCATGTTGCTAAAAAGGACATCATTTTAGTGTACGTTGAAACCCAAAAGCAAATCGCCGATATTTTCACGAAACCCCTAAAGGAGGACTCCTTTGTGCGGTTACGTCGAGAATTGGGGATTATGGGTGAATCCGAGATATAGGATTCATGTTTCATTCAATAATTTTGCATGCTATTATATTTGGCAATATCTCATCCATGCTAGAATTATTGGATTTTTCGGAATTTATGTGATATTTTTGATTTTTCGTTCGATTTGTGCGTAATCGTCAAATTTTGAGTTTTCGATGTTTAATGGGGTAGTTTAGATGATTATTGAGAGTTTTGAGATATATCGTCCAAGCGTATTAAGGAGAGAAATTGATTATCATTTTTTGGACTCCTTAGTCGGTTCATGTTCAGTGACCGACCGACTAGATTGAGATCTAGTCGGTCAGTCAATGAACTGTGACCGACTAAATCTTGTCAGTAAATCTTGGTTTCAGCCACTGTTTGCAACTAGTCGGTTCAAGCTCATTGACCGACCGACTAGATCGTGATCTAGTCGGTCAGTGCTTGAACTGTGACCGACTAGTTGTGCCAGGGACTGTTTGGTCATTTGCGATCTCGACCGACTTAAACTCAGTTTAGTCGGTCTGTTCTCATTCTAATCGGTCCACAATCTTTCTCCCTCAGCTCAAACCCCCGATTCCTCTCAAAACCCTTCGTCTTCCGATCGTTCTCCGGCCATTTTCCGGCCGTCTCCGTCGATCTCTACCGTCGGCCCCTCCTTCTAGGTGATCTCTTCTAATTCTAGGGTTAGATTTCCTTTCCTAGAGCTAGGGCTTGCTCGGTTTTTAGTGTTCTTAGGGTTTAGCTATTTTTTTCGGCTAGGGCTTCTTCGTTTGATCTCTTTGTCCCGTGTCTTGCTTCGAATATGGCAAGAACACGTATTCCGATCACTCCGTCTAGCCCCTCTCCGATGACCGTAGAGCAAAACCCTTCGGATCCCGAGCATCCAACCCCTCCGAAACGCCGTGCCAAGACCACCCAACCTTCGTCGTCTTCGCCTCCTCTCAAGAAGAAGAGGACGACGACAGCCAAGCCTAGAGGTCAACCAAAGCCCAAACCTAAACCCAAGGCCAAAGATCTTGCCTCTCGTGCTTCATTCCATACTCCTACCGATTCCGATACGGAGTATATCCCCGAGCCAGAGACTCATAGGGAACCCACTCCTCCTACTCATCCCGAGTCTAGCACCCACCCTCGTACGTCTACCCGAAAGCCTAAGGGAAAGGGTCCGATGCCGGTGGGCGGTGTCGATATTTCGTTGTGTCGCGATGACCCTTTGTGTCTCGCGGCGTACAACCGTATCGAACATTGCCCTCTGCTTCTGGAGCATTTCGTCCAGTTTAGCGACTTCATAGGGTTAGCTGATCTTCTCTCGTCGTCGGGTCTCCTCGATTACCTTCGATTTGACCCAAAGGCGAATCCTCACCCCTATCCTAGATTAGTCAAGCTTTTCTATGCGAATAGGATCCGGGGTCAATACGATCAGACCCACTCTGTTGAGACGACCGTTTTGGGGACTCCTATAGTCCTCACTGCGGAAATCTTAGGAGAGATTTTGGGTATCTCTTCGTCTGGCCTTCTTCCCTCTGATATCTCGGTTGACGATATTTCTTCTCTTGATCAGACCATCCTTTCAGAGATTTTCCATCAGATCCCTCCTGCCATGATTGGCGTGCCATCTAAATCATTCAAGCCTAATGCGTGGGTCCTAAATCTGATTCTGAAGTCGTGCTTGCTTCCCAAGTACGGCTCCTCATCTTTACCTTCCCAGCCATTTTTGAAGCTTATCTATGCGATCTTCATGGGGAGCTCGATTAATTGGGCTCGAATTATACTCGATAAGATTGACTCTTTCGAGTGTATTCGAAAGTCCAATAAATCGGCTCATATCCCATTTCCTTGCATGTTGACCCTCGTTTTTTGTCATTTTCGTGTCACCTTGCCTCGTGACGATGAGCGCCCCCTTGGTCCTCCCCTGAATGCGACGGCCGTCAAGAAATCTCTTGCGGCTCTTCGTCACGTTCAGAGGACGACACCTTCAGCGTCTGCCCCTACCTCTGCCAGTGCCTCTACTGCTCCCTCTGCCACCCTGGATGAGGTCGTACGGTTGCTTCGTCGTCACGAGTCTCGCTTGGCTCGTACCGAGGAGGTAGTCTGCCGTATAGCTCGTCTGCTGGGTGTTGATCTTCCTCCTTCCGTTTTTGAGGATGAGGAGTTAGATGACATGGCTGAAGAGGACGTTGAGGAGCTCTGTCGTGCTTCGACTCGTGCCCCCGAGGGCACTGCTGCTGGTGCTTCCTCTTCCGGTGATGCTGTTGCTGCTTCTTCTGCTGGTGCCCCCGAGAGCACACCTGTTGCCGCCACTCCTGTGGTGGATACTCCGACTGGTGCTCCCGAGGCCACTACGGTTGCTGCTTCAGAGGTTGCCACTTCAGCCGTTCCTCCTGCTGATCTTCCGGACGTCTCTGCTGATCCAGTCACCTCTTCTGCTCCTGCTGAGCCTGCAGTTGCTTCTGGTCCTCCCGCTGCCTCTTGAGTTTCTCCGAGGCCTCTCCTGATACTCATTGGATGATATATCGTGCTGAGAGAGATGTTGGGTAGGATAGTGTGGGTGGCTGTGTCTTTTGGATCATTTTGATGTCTTTTTGATATATGTGATGATGTATTTTGATATGTGTGATGATGATGTATTTTTGTTGACACTCCGATATTTTGTCATATCATGATGTATTTTTGTTGTATGTCGGTGATGTACTCTGCTTCATTTTATATATATATAAATGCATCGCAGTTGACATTTCATTATATTGTGCAATTTCTAATTTTTAATGTCTCTGATGTTTGAATTCGTCGCTCGACGATATTACCTTGGTTTAATAGAAATTTCTTCTATGGAAACATAGAATTGTTTTCCATGCACTAAATTAACCAAGAAATGTTGATATTGGAGAGTATATTCCATAACTCAATCCGTTAAAAAGATTTGAGTTTTGATGATTTCGTTTTACGACTTTTCGACTTTGGTATCATTGACACGTCTTGATTCTACTCGTATTTTTCTATTTGGTGTCACTTGAACCGTCGTCGTATTCTTCGACTCCCGTGCTTTTAATTTGAGGCCATTGTTGTTGTCGTTGTTATCCTCCCGCTCTTTTTGCTTATGCCAAAGGGGGAGAGATATAATAATAACGATGTGCCAAATGAAAATTTAAAGCATTTCTCCAAGAATCTAAATTGTTGTGTTAGATTCAGGGGGGAGTTAAGATATATAAATGGATTTTCAAATCCGATATTTCAATAACCTACGTTTGGTATTTCAATAATTCAATAATCGATTCTCATTTAATATACTTCACTCGTCTGCTTGATGCGTATTATTTTTGTTTAAATTGGAAATTAACGTGTCATCAATGCAGGGGGAGTAAGTAAATTTCATTTGAATTATTATTTTTGATTATTATTTATGTTGGTTTGTCATCACCAAAAAGGGGGAGAATGTTGGATATTGGACTCCCCGGATTTGGTTTTGGATGATGAACAAACATAAATATAATATGTACTAACACTTTGTGAGCGCAGTTATGGAAATCGTCGCCAAATTCACATGAATAACAATTACGACTTCTCAAGACTTCTCAAAGCACGTGATTGTATGCCTAAAGCTTCGTTGAAGCTTATGGACCTATTTAGAAGTCATGAAGATTCGATTGAAGCTATTGAAGCCGGTATCGTCAAGTTTAATTTATAGTCTTTAAGCTTCTTTCGTAGAATGTTAAGCCTTGAGTAGGTCTTACGTTTTAAATCTTCATAACGCTCATATCTTAGCTCTAGGATCTTAGTAGAAGTCCATACAATCCTTCCCGAAGCATCGCGCTTCATTTCGGGACTTCTTGTGCATGTTAGTTGGTTCAAGAAGAAGAACTGACCGACTAGATGGTGATCTAGTCGGTCAGCCAAGCTTCTTGGACCGACTAGTTCTTCTCAGTTAATTCTTAGCTCTTTACTGTTTACAGTTAGTCGGTCTAAGTTGACTCACCGACCGACTAGTTTGTGAACTAGTCGGTCAGTGATGCTTCTATGACCGACTAGTTGAGCTTTCCCTGAACATGCACATTTGAGCTTGAGCTACTGTTTATCATTAGTCGGTCTGTGCTCATTGATCGACCGACTAGTTGATGAACTAGTCGGTCAACTTTTCTTCTTAGACCGACTAGTTTAGTTTACTGTACATGCCAAATTTTTCACCATAGATACTGTTTATTGTTAGTCGGTCTATGTTCATTTGGTGACCGACTAGTTGGTGAATTAGTCGGTCAACATTTGTTCTTGGACCGACTAAATCTAATTCTTCTCAGACTTCAGTTTTATCTGTTAGTCGGTCCACGTTGAGTAACTGACCGACTAGTTGTGAAACTAGTCGGTCAGTGACTCTTCTTAGACCGACTAGTTCCTTAGTCTGTACTTTGATCTTTTCTCAGTTTACTCATTAGTCGGTTCACGTTATTTGACCGACCGACTAGTTGATGAACTAGTCGGTCGGTGGTTGTTCTTTGACCGACTAGTTGGGTTCAGAAAAGAGCCGTTGGAGCTTTAATTGAAACGTTTCTCTCTCTCTCTCTCTCTCTCCTTTAACCTATATATACTTGATGGGCTGCATTCATTGCTGCCAAGGCTGATATTATTGCAAGTTTAGAGTTCAAGAGAAATCAATCCAAGCTCATTCAAAGCTCATTCCCTCCATTCAATAATCTCTCCTAACTCTTACTTCCAAAGAGAGATTCATTGAGTGTGAAGCCTTCCAAGCCAAGTGCTTGATTCTAGGTCACCAACATCCCCAAAGCTCTCCATCGCTGATCTACATCTTGGAGCTAGGGTTTGGTGCCACTTCTTCCCCCAAAATCATCCTTGCCCTAATTCGTAAGCAATACTCAAGGCATAGGTATTTTGTTCGGTAAGAAGTTTTCTTATTTCATTTCATATTTGATTTGTAAGTTTCACTCTCGGTTGTGAGAGTGTGGTTGTGATCCCGGGTTGTGGGAGTCACAAATTACATTTTGTATGATTTGACTTGTGGAGGATTTTCACAAGTATTTCATAGTGGAAATCTTGAGTTAGGGTTTCTAACTCAAGTATCCGGAGGGGATCCGGGTGGTTGGGACGTAGGATCACCGGGAACAAGTCGGGGAGACTTGGGTGGATCCGAACCCAGTAACATCTCTTGTTAGCATTGTTATTATTGTTGTTGTCATTCAATTTAAGCTTCCGCAAATTGATTTGGTAGTTGTTTGCATTATAATTAGGAATTATACTCCTTGTTATTTTTAAAGTACTATTCACCCCCCTCTAGTACTTGTGCAGTAGCTTGTAGGGCATTACATGAACCCTACGAGAGGTCCTGGACAGGACCTCAACTCTAATGAAGACAGCCTCATCCTTTCCAATGTGGTGAAGTAAAGCACATCACACGAAATTCCCATGTCCATGAGCAGCCTCTTCACAGCTACCTCATTAATGGTGGCGATGATGACAACGTCGTCATCGTGCGACGGCTCCAGACCCTCTAGATCTTTATCCGAAAAAGATATTGGAGGTGTAGAGTCTCTCGGGTGCTTATTTCCAATTGAGATGGTCATCAACCTCCCAGCGTAAGAGCTTTGGAGGGAGGTAAATAGCTCTAGCTGTGGTTGGCCTCCCATTATCATGTTGAAGGTATCGATGACGTGAGACACAGCGGTATCCTTGGAGAGTGTTGGTGGGTGAGTCGACATGGGCATGGTATTTAGTTGATTGGGATGTCGGCTCTGTTTCCCACAAATGACGCCAACTATTGAGGCCAAAAATGACCGAAACGATAATGATGCTGACCTGGACCCTTTCTTGCTAAGTTAGAGCCTCGTTAGCAGTTGAATGGGACCCTAGGTTAGTAAAACCGAGGTCGTTGATAGTTGGTAGTTGACTTGCAATGCTTGTTTGACCCTCGAATGGATCGAGCCTCGGTCGATAGATATTGAGAAGCACTGGCACGGCCTTCCCGTTGGATCAGGCCTCGATGATCGGCACCACAAGAAAGCATCAAGGGGTTGGATCTGGGTCCCGACCCAAATCCCTACCGATGCTTAAGTTAGAATGGGACTTAAGGTAGGAGCTTGTAGTTGCTGAGATCGATCCACGGAGGCTCGTCTCAAGTCTAGCGTCGCAATCTCTTTTGAGGAAGAAGTATTAGATGGAATATAGAGTATCGGGGTATTAAATCCCGTACCTAGGGAGTTGGAACCCCTTTTACATTGTCTTTTTGGGTATTTATAGATGACGATCTGTCGATTGCGAATAACCGTCTCTCATTGATTAGGACGGGATCTTCTCCGGGATTGATGATAATGGCCGCCTATTTACTTGGTCCCATTAACTCCTCCCTGAGTATCAGTGGGAGTCCAATGGCTGATTGAATCATTCCTTTGATTGAGCATTATTCAGCCTTAATGACGGGTTTCAGGTTGTAAGCTCTAACTGTGCCGTGTATCTTGACACCGCTTCGTGGGTCGTACCTATGCACCAACAGTAACATTCACATATTAATGGCATAGAATAAACTTCACATGCTAGTATTGAAGAGTAGGAGCTGCAGAGTTATTATGCATACAGTAAGATAAACCATAGTTTCATGATTATTCATAATTAATGTGTGTTAATCTTAAAATTATGCATATAATTAGTGTTTGGTAGCCTGAGTAAGATATAAAACTTAAGGAACTGGACTTCACCCAGGGTGGGCGAAAAGTGGTACCCCGTTAGTGAAACACAAGCACTGATCATTTTTAACGGGGCCTCTCGTAACTCACCCTGTCTGGAGTGAGACTAGTATATCATCAACTACCTCATGGTGCATCACGAGTATACCAAGGGCTTCTCCAACTCTACCAACTCCACCTGACAAGAGTGATGAAAGTGAGACATAACTATCGTCCAGTCCTTAAGTTTATATTTTACATGTGATTCCCCCAAACCTCATATCTAGAATCTCACCCATCTCTAGGTGGACCGAGAATCCCAGATATTTAATAACTCTCATCTCACTCTCAATACATCAATTATTAGATCAAGTGTTTCTCTTTGGCGGTCTCAATTACCGCTTCCAAATTTCATATTTCAATTCATCATTATTATATCATGAACATCTCTTTTCATTTGCATATTTATTTCATGGTCAAGTCCACTTATATATCAATTTCAAAGATAGTATAAAGCTTCTTTTCTTACATATGAGGTAAGCATAACATAGAAACATCGTGGTGGTATTCTTTCATAACATGTATTCATGTCATGTGAAACTGAAAATATCATAACATGATTATCACATAAGGGTATCATAAACTTGGAACTTGCATAACATGTTAATATAATCATAGCAATGGAAACAAAGTTCAAACCTATTAGAAAACTAGGTCACACGACCATTTGGGCCGCTCACACAGCCGTGTGAAGTGACACTAATGAAAGATCATGAAAACCTCCATAACATGGAATTTGTACAGCATATATAGCAGCAAAATTGATAAAAAAAATTCTGTCAAAAGCTGGAAAAATAGCATGGCCACACTGGCATGTGGGAGGTTCACACGGGCGTGTGGGAAAGTTCATATGGGCATGTGGGATCATACGGGCATGTGGGAAGGTTCACACAGGTGTGTGAAGTTCACTCTCAGGTCAAGAACAAGTTGACCACATGGGCATGTGAGTAGTCTACACGACCATATGGGTTGAGGGGCATCTACCTACCAACACTCACGTCTAAGTCGACGTGTTAAAGAGCTAATGGGGTCGAGACAACCGTGTCAAACTTTGACATGGCCGAAATAAAGACACGATTGTTTTATAACCGCGTAATACCTTTTATGGTAGAACAACCACCACACGGTCATGATGTTCTTCGCATTGGGCTCACACGCATGGGTGCGAATCACTGTAAGTGCATGGTGGTTACAGTATATAAAGATTGTCGAACTCTGGGGAGGCAGTAGTGTAGTGTTTAGCTTGTTGGAAGAGGGAGAATGCATGGTCAGGGGGTTGTCACGTAGAAATTGATTGTCACAAAAATGGGTTTACGAATTACTAAAAGTCCAAGGCATTCGGGAGTCCCCGCTAGGCCTTTCTGTCATGGATGTCAGGTCAAGGGGCTTTTCGTTGAACAATGAATTAGGGTAGGAGTGTCACATCCGAGGATGTGAACGAGTAGTTAATTTCTGTTGCCTACTCATCTAACGTATTCCCACACACAGCTCTACTTTCGCAATCAGCTTCGCACGGGAATGCGTGCATTACGCTTGACAATGGTTCCTGCATCGTAATCTGTATCCACTCGCATGATCTACGGATGGGACGTTACGCTACAGTTACTTTCAGCAATCGAGCTACTTTCATAGTCATCGACTAACGGATCAGAGATTAGTAATCACCCCCAGCACTCGAGTCATCTCGTGATCACAAGCCCTAAAGGTTGCCACTAAGCCCTAATCGAATTCGTGGGGATTCTCCCTAGAATATGGAGCTACTTTCGCAGTCCTCCAATTCTAAGGCTAATCCCACAAAACCCTTGTTCAAACTACCATAGAGCAACCCTAGATTCGTCCAAGGTTAACCTAACATCTAATCCCTAGGGTCCTAGGGTTCATCCCTAAGCCCTAGAATCACACTACTCTAGCATCACAATAGCAATAGAAATAGAAACAATGGAGAGATTCATCAAAAACATGGCAAACATTCTGAAATCAATATTAAAACACAGAGAATGCAATAACAACGAGTAATCTAATAAAATAAATGAGTTTCAATCGTTCACCAATCTTTGGATCGAAGAAAATAAACACCAAAAACTCTTCCTCTCTCCAATTGATGGCTCTAAACCTTGTAAAGAAAGTGTAACCTAATCTAAAGAATCTGTTCACCTATACAAGACCCCAAAATTCACAGCTTTCCCAAAAATTAGCCCCAAAGCCCGTTAAGAAAACCCTATTCTGGAGGCTGTCGACGACGCGCTCGGTCGAGCGGGGTAGCCGCTCCACCGAGCGTGTCCCTTGTAACTCCCGTTGGGCGCTCTGGAGAAGGGGCCGCTCGGTCGAGCGATGTGAGTCGCTCAGCTGAGCGCCATCTTATGGCTCCTGCTCCTGGTTTGGATGAAAGGATGTCGCTCGATCGAGCAACGAAGGCTGCTCGACCGAGCGAATTAGGCAGAGAATTGCTTCTTATTTTAGCTCGTCAGGGAGAGAGGCCACTCGAACTGAGCAAATTAGGCAGAGAGTTTCAAGGCCAATTTGGGGGTCGTCTGCAGAGGGTCGCTCGGCCGAGCAAGGTGTGCCGCTCGGCCGAGCGACCCCTTGCAAATTTTCCCTTCCTTTATGAGATCTTAGCTCGGTCGAGCATGCCATGTGGCACGCTCGACCGAGCGACCTGGAAACTCTTGCTGGCATCACTTTCTCTTCATTTCATCTTTCTTCCATTTTCGCCTTCCTTTCTCTTCTTTCTTTGCTTCTCCCTTCCTCAGCTCCTTTGAGTCGTCAAACAAGGTAACGTGAACTCCGACGTTATGTATCTGTGTCCATCATCCATTATGGCTCTGAATCGCGCCAAAGTTCCTGAAAATCTATGAAACATCGCAAGAATCAAATATATCGTGAAAAGCTCGATAGAATATAAAAATGTGAACTTCGGGTGATTAAAATGCTACGAAAATGCACGATAAAAACTTGGAAAATATAAACACGTCAAAATCCCCCAAGCTTACCTCTTACTCGTCCTCGAGGAAGACGAATTAAAAGCTCGCCGGAGAATGAAAATAATAAAGTAAAAAAGAAGTAAAAGTCAAGAAAAAGCAACTAAATCATCTCCTCATCTTATAAGCACGCTGCTACACTTCAACCTAGCAATTAAAAACGCACGACTCATAAGAATTGCATCAAGTCTAGCATTGGGTATATAGCATGGATTTTCAACGAATAAAGTGACCTCGAAATCAAATTTATGACGTGAAATTAGAGGGAGATTCCTATCGTACCTTATAATTAATATACTAGGTCCACAATTAGAATTCAAGTCTCCACAACTCATTCTCTATCCAGCGTATAATGTCATGATCAATCCTTCAAGCATGCAAGGTAAAATCTTTTTATTTGATTTTTCATAACTGAAGATAGTAAATTCAATTGGATTTGGAAATCACCACACTAAACCCTTTCGTGAATCCTAGAAATCTTCAACCTTGCCATGTCCCCTATTCTATATAGAAAATTGGGTAAGGATGCGGGATTTTTCCTTTTACAATTTTTTTTATTATACACATTATTTTTTTATATACATGAAATGAACTCAATATATATAAAAGGCGGCTTATGCATCCCAGACCAGGCGATCTTAAAGCATCAGGTTACGAAGAACCCCTCTGACCTTTTATTTAGGAACTATATATTTTTTGATTTTTTCATATGTTTTTTTATTTCTGCAAACTCACGTAAACACGATGGAATGCAAAGCATGATCAAAGATCGTTGTTGGCTATATACAGAATAAAAAGAAAAAGATAGAACTTGGGACGTGGCTTAGTGTCAAAATTTCTAATTAATGCTACTCAAGTGTCGTGGGTTATCCAGATCCTTTTGAATTGCCATTCGTCATGAAAAATTTCATTAATCACACAATCATGCAATTAGTCATTCAGTCTTCAAGCAATCATGCAATTTTAGCTTACCTGTTTTGAGAAATTCATCGTGGTGAAATGAAATCGAATTATGAGGAAGTAAATTAAATTTACATTCTAATCAAGTAAGTAGCTCTAATTCATCAAAGCATGGAGTTCAAAATATAATCCACCTATATTTTCAATGAAGCACAATAGACTCAGAAAACGTTATGTAAGTGTGTAAAGAAATCAGTCGAGTGTGCGTAGCTTATAGTGCAATCATAGGAGAATCATCGCTAGTCTAAAAGAGGAAATGAAAAGAGAATCATGCATGCAAGCACTCAAAATAAAAGACAAAATAAAATGATTCTAAAAAATAAAAATGGGGTGAGAAATGGAAAGAAATGAGAATTAAAAAGTGAAAATAAAAGGAAATATAAAAAGCGATAGCACTTATCCCCCAAGCTGAACATAGCAGTGTCCTCACTGTTGAGAACATGCACGTAGAGACGGAGAATGATGCTAAGGGTGGGATGGGTGGGATAAAGGAAAAATAGAAATCCTAGAAAAAGAAATAAAAATGGAAATGCATGATCCTAATATGTATATGTACAAGCTAAATGAAGCTGAAACAACACCACCCATCCAAACACTGGCCCCAGGAGAAAGAATGCGCTTAGGAATAACCTCGGGGAAGGAGGAGCAATAAGAATCCTAGTGAAACAAGGATGTGAAGAATTCAACCGCCTCAGTACGGAGAGAATCAATCTTGGTGGATGGATCACCCCCAAGGCCAATCAAGTGTAAAAGGGTATTACTAGCCGAACGGTCCGTAGAGAACGCTTAGAAGAATTTGGTGTTCCTATCACCCTGGGCAAGCCAAGTTTGCCGACTCTTTTGCCTCACCTGGCTCTCCTCACAATCGAGGCTTGAGACAAGAGAACTGGAGAGAGCACGATCCTGACATAAGAGGTCTGGGCTGGTGTGGAAGTTAGGCATTGCCCTCAAAATGGAGATGCCATTCCTAGTGACCTCCGAAGGGGGGAAAGGACATCGGGCCAGGGGCCAAGCATGGATAGCAACCTTAAGGGCCTTGAGCTTAGAAACAATCATGTACATAGGAGAGCCAGAGTAGCTCTCGTTCCATGTCGCTTTCAATAAGGCATAGAAGCCTGGAATCTGAAGGTAATAACTAAAGAAACGAAAAGGCTTAGGCCCCGAGTCAGTAGGGAGGATAATCCGGACCAAAAGTGCAAAATGATCACTGGTACCATGGGAGATAAGAGGCAAAGGCATCAGAGAGGGTGGTAGTCCAGGCAGCACTAACAAGGGCCATGTCGAGTCTATAAGAGATGCGAGAGCCAGCAGAAGAATTGTTACTCCAACTCAGGTGATCTCCCACGCAGCGGAAGTCATCCAGACCACATCCATCAATACATCTGTTGAAGTCATCCAAGAGGTCAGGCGAAAGGATACGGCCCCCAACCTTCTCATCAATTAACCGAGTGATATTATAATCTCCCATCACCGGCCAGGCCCCCCACCTATTAGGGAGGAATCACTAAGCAACAAATCCCACAGCCAAACCCATTCTGACGCCAGATTATAAGCATAAATAAAAGATAAGGACACCGAGAACCCACCCTGATTAGTGCATTGCACCGAGGATGCAATGACTGCACAGTCCCAAACCGTCGGATTAGCCAAAACCCACACCCTACCATTGGCCACAAGCGAGTAGTTGTGAAAGGACACCCACCCCTTGGGACAACCAGAAGACACAATATCCCCATTGGGATCCAAAACATTGGTCTCTAAAAGGCTCACAATGGAGGCTCTATACTTGTTAATGTGGTGACGAACATCCCTACGACGAGCTTTTGAGTTCAACCCCCAAACATTCCATACCAAGATCTGTAGGGGGTTTGGCTCCTTGTCTTCACTCAGGAGGGCATTGGGCCTCCGAGGTGCAGGGGTTTTGGTTTTTTAGTGGGAACGGCATAAGCTGGATTAGGGATGGTGGTCAACTGTGGGCATTTAGAGGGGGTCAGGGGGATAGGGATGGGTATATGGGATGAGGGGAGGCATTGCGGGTAGGACTAAGAACAGGAAATTCGAGATCACTCGCAACAAACACACCCCTATCATACATAACTTGGGGCTGCAGATCGCCAGCATACTGAGCACCAACTTCAACCCCCGCCTCCAACACAACATCATCACCAAGAGCTCCTAATGGTGAGTAATAACCTCCTGGAGCAGGACACCCTTCCACCAAATCAGAGACAACAACCAAACCCCCTAGGGGCAGCCAGAATTTCCTGGAGGAGAAACCCCCACATCCAAATGAGGAACACCCCCAGGTGCTCCCAAAGAATGCCGCAGAATAAGGCCTCCCAGGGAGGTGTCAAAATGAACCGAAAGAAGAACTGTGCCACCAAGGGAAGCATCAAAACTGCCAGGGTGATGGGAGTCAGAACCACCAAAGCCACCACCCAAGGGGGCAGCACAACTGCCTGTGAGGAGAGTAGCCTCCTCCAGAGGGGTGCTAGAAGCAGAGCTTAGGAAGGGCCATCAGATTGGGTGGTAGATATGCCAGAAGAAAGCTACCCGATGCCATCACCCAAAGTAAATAAGAGGGGGGGCAAAGTTACCTGAGCTGGAAGCGGGTAAAGCGGATACCAAAACAGACACAACAACCCCCGAGGAGTTCACCAAACCATCACGCCTTACTGACCTATGCTCATCCACCACCAGGACGAGCTCCGTATCATCGTCGAATTCTTAGAAGCATTCACCCTCCTCAAGGTCAAAGTCAGCAACTGAGCCAGAATCAGCAACACCATAGACGACAAGGCCAACATGATCAGCAAGGGGAGGATCATCTTCCTGGGTTATAGGAGGAACAGGAAATGACTGGGAGGGGAGGCAGGGCTCAGAACTCCACTGTAAGGATGGCTTCTGGTAGCTAATGTCAACTTGGGGTGGCGATGTGATAGGTAGGAGTGACAGCGACCCACATTGCATCAAGGTGTGCCCGAAGCAACGACAGTGCGAGCACATGGGAGGTATAGACTCAAATTTCATAGCCACAGAAACGACAAACCCATCAGGAAGACAGGCGAAGATGGACGAAGGGAATGCCAACTTAGAGTCAACCTCAACAAAGCAGTGAGTGAAGGAGAGCCGCGATGCATTAGCTGTAGCAGCGTCAGTGTACAGCAGGCGACCAATAGCACTCGCGAGCTTCCCCAAAATTACAGAGGACCAGAATGGGATGGGCAGTTAAGGGAAGCGAATCCAAAGGGGCATCGTCGAGAGCATGTCACCGTTGAGACCAATGCAGGGGGCCACCAACAGAGAACAAGAAGGCTGACATCAATTAACCATGGACCTCCATGGAGTTTCTCATCACAATCGGCACCCAGCTTAAATTTGAAGAAAAATAAGAAGCCGTTCTCGCAAGTGTGGAGGTGGACCGCACCCTTAGTTTTCCAGACACGAGAGACACAAGCTTTGATTTGCCCATAATAGGAACAGGATCCAAACAACATAGCCAACAAGCGTATGGGACCAATGCCCCGAAGCCTCATCAATTTTAGAAGGGATGATGTCACAAAGCCTCCATCAACCATAGTCGGAGGGGAGTAGTCAAGGCCATAATTGGGAGGAGCTGGCCGTCGTGGAGCACAAATGTCATGTAAGATGGAGTTTTCATGTAGGAAGAGCAAGAAATAAAGGGAGGGGGCCTTGTTGGCATTTTACCAAGCACCTTCTGTACAATAGGTCTCTGGGAAGATGGGGTATGAGGAGAATGAAGTCCAACCCCGCAATCGATTCGTATGCATCAGAATGCCCCAAGTGGTTCACCATACCACCACCAGAAGTCTCCACCGGGCGACAGTTTTCTACCCTAGAAAAGTGGCCCAAAATTGAACCAGCACCTCCACGCCCCGACATGCTGGGATTGTGTCGCTTGCAAACTGCCACAGGGATCCATTTATCTGCCACATCGCCGCCACCAGAGGAACTTCCACCAGCCATGCCAGTCTCAACCTGCAGAGTACAGTCATCATTGCCCAAATTGGGGGAGAGGAAGAGGGAGGATCCCCCGAGCTCAATGAGGCCATGGAAAGGATAGGGGATGGAAAGGTGATGGAGAACGGGGGAGGGGAGGAGGTGAGAGCTTCGGCAGTCACCGGAGCACAGACAAAGGGGGCACCAAGATCGCCCCAAAATCGCAAGGAAATCACCGGAGCACAGTGTGCTTTTATAAATAATTTTAACTGTATATATGTATATTTTTTTGAAAGGTAAGCGAGTATGTATATATGTATAAACAAGTAACTACATCAAGGAGTGTACCAACAAATAGGGCAGGTAAGGGAGAGGCTAGGAAGCAGTCACCTTACACCAGAACTATCAGGTACACTCCAAGAAAGGGGGAAAGCTAAGGAGGGGGTGCACACAAAAACAGCCTACAGGATCCCCCAGTTCTCAAAAAAGGGCGCTCAAAAAGATCAACCCCCTCAAGGTCACAGGCGACCATAGTATCAAAAATATCTGAAGAGATCCTTGAAAGTACGACGTCTCGGGCAGATTCCTTAGAGCAAAAGATGCAGGCGTTCCGTTCCCTCCAGATGTGCCACACTGTAGCAGAGAAGACCAGCATGGAAAGCTTACCGCGGAGGGTGGTTTTCCCCCTTGCTACAAACATCCTCTTAAGCAAGTACGCTTCGACAGTGATGGACCTGGAGCAAGAGGGAACGCCAAGATGAAGTCTGCACACCGCCCAAACAAAAGAACTGTACTCACATCAGAAGAAGATGTGGCGATTTGTCTCCAGTTGGGAGCTGCGGAGGATGCAAAGGGCATGTGCACGAATTCCACGCATGGCAAGCTGGTGGGTGGTAGGGATTCTGTCAGTGAGAACCCGCAGCAAAGTGAGGGCGAACTTGGGAATATGGCCAGGAAACTAGATCAAAGGCACAAGAGAGAATGATGAGAGCATCGGCGAGTAGAGGACCAGGCGGCACGAAGAGAACATCCCCCAGGGGAAGTCCAGGCCCAGGTGTCAGGACCATCACATAGTAGAGTAGATGCGAGGTGTGGTGCGAGGTGGGAATTACAACCAGGGAGACGCCAGGACTCACCATCCCAGAAATCAGCAACTTTCTAGTGTCTCAAGGAGGGGGGAGGCGAGCACAACCCAGCAAAGGGGCCACAAGGGAGCCAGGGGTCGAACCAGAAAGACGAGGATCTACCATCCCCCACAACCCTATGAAAGCAAGAGATAGCTAAATCACGGCATTGAAAGACATACTTCCAGGATCCCGAGTCAAAGACGGTAGCCTAACACTGAAAGAGAGGGGAATGCTTCAAATACTTATCCCGTATGTAGGAGGCCCAAGGGGAGGGAGAGTGGAGAAGACGCCACAATAACTTAGTACCAACCACCACACCAACCGCCCCAAAGAGCGCAGGCCCACCCCCCCCCCCCCCTTCACGCTTAGGAAGGCATACATCCTCCCATCTCCAAAGGTGAAGTCTGGAGCCCCAAATGAAGTCATGACAAAGGCGATCAATTTCCTGGAGGACGGAAGAAGGGATGTGGAATGACTGAATCCAGTAGGAGACAAACCAATGAATGACGGTGCGCAGGAGCTCAATACACCCAGGAGTGTAGAGGAGCCTAGAGGACCAACAACAGATCTTAGCTTTGCACTTATCAATGAGCCCAGAAAAGAGTCTTGCCGAGGGGTAGGTAGTCGAAAGGGGGAGACCCAGATACTTCACAGGAGGGAGGGCCACAGGGATGCCAAGGATGGAGGAGAACTCATCCGCATTGTTACACCCCTTGCTAAGCATTAACTTGCTCTTTCCCTTATTTACCTCGAGCCCCATCAGAAGATGGAACGAGCCAAGCAGCCTGCCAAGCCCCTCAAAGGTAGTGCTCTCAGCCTTACAGAACACAAGCATATCATCAGCAAAGAGGAGATGGGAGGGGATACCCAGACCCCCCCTCTTGGGAGGCCGCATGGCGCCAGAAGAGGAAGCTAAGTCCATGAGGAGCGTAAAGGATTCCATGACAATGACAAAGAGGAAGGCGAAATGGGGTCGCCCTGACGACCACCGCGAGTACTCTCAAAGAAACCAGCTGGCGATCCATTCATGTAACAACCGGTACTCACTATTCGTAATACGGCTGTGCGTATAGCAATTTCAGGTTCCTGATTGGTTTTGTAGCTTTGTATGAGAGTCGTGTCGTTGAGTCGATAGGGCAGTAGCACCTTGGTTTTATCCTTAGCAAGCCAACCCCTGACGTGTGTCCAACTTGAGATTACTGTCGCCTTTGGACCCCGTATCCTTTGTACGCGTATTTTCCTTGAAGTTCGCGTATTTTTCTTAGCCTTATCTTTCATTCGGAACGCATGATGTGATATGCCGTTGTGACCCTCTCGAAGAGTATTAAATTGTGAAATTATTTTGGAACGTCATTTCACGGGTCGTTCTCCCACGATTTGACTTTGTTTGATGAGACGTCGTGATTTTCACTTTAGTCGTAAGGTCTTTTTATTTTTAGTTTCGTTTCTCGTCGTCGAACTTGTGATCCGTATTCTTAGTTTTGTTTCTCTCTTCATCCCGGTCACCCCAGTATTTATCTTATAATTTTCGAGCCCCGTTTGACCCACTTTCACCTTTTCCCTGTTAAACTATAGTTAACCCTAATTTTAAATGATTTTATCACTCTAATAATTATATAATAATAATCCTAATCTCTCCCTAAATTTGACTTAGTCCACTTTTTTCCCCCACTTGGCCGCACATACCCAGGGAGAGAGAGGGTGTGAGATATTTGTTTTTTAATAATTTTATAATAACAAATTCTAATCAAATAACCCTAACTCCTACCCTAACTAACCTGGCCCCTCCCCCACATGATGTTGCCATGCCCTACTCTATTAATATAGCAACTTAGGGTTGCGTTTTCTCCCAGAAACCAAAACACACAGCCGCCTCAGTTTTTCGCAAACAACACAAAAACCCCCGCAGCCCCTATATTTTTTCACGTTCCTCAGCCCTCAACCCATCACCGACCGGCCTAGGGACCTCACCGGACCTTCCTCCTCCCTCTACGCCACCGTGGGCCCCGACCCCGCTGCCGTTTCCACCGTTTCTTCGCCGTAGCAGCTCGCAAAAGCGGAGCAGCAGCCGCTACCGCCGCTGCCGCCACCGCTGCCGCCGCCCGCGCCTCCAACTGCTGACGTCGACCCCTTGGACCCCCTGCCTCTCCTAGAGGTGTTTCTCGATGTCACAATCAGCCCTTACGACGCTCAACATCGTAGTCTTCGTGTACGTCGACCCCTTCGTCCCCGTTCGTTGTTACGGCTTCCCGTGAGCCGTAGATCTTCAACCGTTCACTTTGCTCGCTGATTTGGACTCTTCTCGCTGATCTTGTCGCTGTCCAAGGATTGGCAATCATGAAATCATATTTTGGAATCTGGATTATGAGTGCTTTCTTTAATCCAACCCCTGGCGTCGCTACCCGACGCCAGTGTAGCTCTCGCGGCGTGTAAGGGTACTTTTCTGATCTCTTAGGACCCCCAACCAATGCATGCTAATCAAGATTAAAATCGATATTTTAATTTCTTAGTAAATCACTAATGAAGATAATCTAATATGTGACTGTAGGTTGGTGAATTCGAGAACATATGTAGATTGGACTAATTGAACGGTGATTGCAGAACAGCTGATTGCAGGCAAGTGAAACTTGCCAACTTGTGTTTAGGCCATGTTTTAGGCTAACCCTTGTTTTTAGCGTAAAAGAGACTAGGCGACGAAATGATAGTCGCCTAGACGCAACTTCAAGATCTAGCTTGACAACGAAGCTAGATCTGACACCCTGTCATGCCATTCATACATTCTGCCTATCACATTTAATTTCCATATTTGTATGCTCTTTATTTGTACTCTGTCATGCCTGTCACGTTTAATTTCCATATATGTACGCACCTTATTTGTACTCTTGCCATGCCATGCATCATAACATATCATTTCATGCTTGAATGTTTACTTTCGTAGCACACTCTACTTGTACTTCCTTGTTGAGGCTAGGCACCTACGTTGCAGGCACAACCTTAAGCCAAATATACTTCCTGGCTCGTGAACCAGAAGCGGGTTACATGTTTTGGTGAAAAGCCAATGCCCGATTACACGTGGAGGGGTAGGGTTAAGTGATCACTTGAGCTTGGAAGTTGGCCCGTACAGCCGCTCTAGCCAAAAGGCGTAAACTCTGTGCACGACGTGCTTACTTGTCATGTAAATCCATGTGAATCTTTTAGTAGCTTTGCTACCCTTACCATGTAATACTTGTTGCACTCTCTTACTTGTTGTATCCATGCCTTAAACTGACATGTCATCGCATATTTTAGAACTGCTAGGATGTTTCTCTTTCTTTTAGTTTCCTTGCACAAGTCTCTTGTAGACTTCCTGACATGCGCCCTCGTCTCTTTTGGGTGTCGCATGTTAGTTGCTGAGCCAGAGCCCGTTGCTGAGGATGAGGTGTTTGTTGACGTTGCGCCTGGGTCCACTGTTAACGTCGATACGAGGACACCGGCGACCAGTCTTAGAGACTTCTTCTGTGTTACTTTCTGCTTAGTTCTTGTTAGGTTATCAGTGCGTAGCGCCTTTCCTTTCCTGTACATTTATTTCTGTTGGCCATGCTTGGGGCTTTTTTAGACTCTTTTAAGCCTGATGGCTTTTCTGTGATGTTGAACTTTATTTGTGGACATTCTGAGATTGGAATAATATTATTATCTCTCTTTATTTTATTATTATTTTTGTTCTGTTTTACAATTGCAAGGACCTTTACTTGGTTATACCAGACGCTTTACAGACTGAAGCCTCACAGCTTCAAGTATGAGCGGACTTTTCACGCCTCGCCTTCCATTTATGGGAAGCGGGTCGTGACAGGTTTTATTGGTGGCCCATCCTGGTCACTTTTGCAACTGCGAATTATCAGAACAATGATAATAATAATAGAATGTCCATTAATTAAAACATCCAAGTCATAAGCCCTGAGTCTAATTTTAATCGTTTCTATGTCACTAGGTGGCTGGAAGACGTGTTGCCCGAGCTTCTATCTCAGCTTAGTAGGGAAATCCATAGATCAGGACTATAGTAAGACTTAGTTAGACGTCTGTGCTGGCTAGTTAGAGGCCCCTGATTGTTAGCTAGACTCCATGCTAGAAATTGATATAATCGTCTTAGGAGTTATCTTAGTGATTCTTTCCTGACTCTGACCATATTAGACTTCTAGAATTTCCTTAATCGTTCGTTTGGGTCCATCGATTTCGGGCCAAGCCGAACGCAATTCATTACAGTCTAGTTCCTTAGAAAGTCTTAACGCTAAGTTCATTAATCTTTAGTTGGTCGACCGTAGGAATTTCCCGTAGATTTTCATGAGTCATATCCTAGGCGTGTTTACGTTTCGATCATGCGACCATATTCATTGCCCTCGATTCATGAGATCGCCTCATGACGATCATCGTTAATTTTCGAATCTCTTCGTTACAAATCTTGCATCTTCTGAAAGTATTTTCGATATTCTTCATTCGCTAAGTTTAAACACGTACGAAAACTTTTAATATACTCTCTCTCTCTCTCTCTCTCTCTCTCTCTCTCTCTCTCTCTCTCTCTCTCTCTCTCTCAGACTTCATACTCTCCCGTTGACTTAAATTCATTTTTTTGAATTTCGAAACTTTTGTCGAGATCTTGATTACTATTTTATAATATTTTTCTAGCCTATACTTTTCATACCTATATAAATATCTTGTCCCTTTTCATATACTAATTTTATTCTGAACAGTACTTCGATTTTCCTAATTCGATTTATAATTTTCTTTTCTTACCTATGTCATTAAAACTTATTCGAATAACTCATCGTGCTTACTTTAAATATACTTTTCTAAGTTACATGGGACTTCAGCATTCAGCGTGTCGAATTTATACTCATCACATTCCTACTTCACATTTTATAAAATACTATCTCCATTGAAATTATCTCCAATTGCAAAACAATTCTTTCACCTCCATGCTCATTATTCTGCGTCTAATCCTTATGACGTGATTTAACTTTCATGCTACCCTTCTACGTTTTATAAGGATATTATCATATTTTTATTTTATAACTTACATTTTATTATATCCTTATTTCGTATTTTATATATTTCTTCCCTACTTGATTATCCTGACCTATATTTTGTTTCACCCAACCAAGCTTCTTCCCTTATATGTCGCCTCATATGAACCCGTTCATCCCGATCTTGTTTTCATTTCAATTTCGATTTCAGTTTCCTCACTATTGTTTAGTTATCACATTAGTGCTTACTGTTGTCTACGTTAACCTTAGTATAGATTGTGATGTCGTTGTAGTGTATATAATTACATGGTATATATAAAGTTGTATGTGCGTTAGTATTTATAAATATGTGTGTAGATAGCTATACCACTCTAGGGATGTCTGTGTGTATAAGGATTAGTATTAGAATACCTACTGGGGGTGCATGTAGTTGGAGATACTTGATAATGGTTGAAATAATATGTTGGTAAAGTTATGTGTATATTACGTATAATGATACTAGGTGTATTTATAGTTAAGTGTGCATGCCTAATATATGATCTATATGTCTGTATGTATGAGCGTGTGCTCATATGTAGATATGTATGTGATTAGTTATAGGTAGATACATACATTGCGTGAATATGTGCGATTTGTGTATGGTAATTAATAGGATTATAATTTTGTATAGTATTGGTTGCCCTTACGGGATGTTGTGTGTACGTATATACCATGAGGTATACACGATTATTGTATGATGTGACTATGTATAAGATGGTGGATTATGATTGTATACATATATTGATATTGTAATATTCTTATTGGTTGTAGAGTGGTTGTATTATGGTGGCGTTACCTGGCTGAATATTAGTATGCTTACGTATTGTGTTGAATGATATAAAATGTGTATGCAAAAACGTATATTTGATTGTGTGTGATGTATTAATGATAATGTGAGTACATATATAAATAAATGTATGCCTGACATATAGTATTATTTTATTGGATGTACGTGTGCATAATGAAGTATTGGTGAGCAGGGGCGGACCCATGTAGACGATGGGGGGGCCTGGGCCACCCCCCCATTTTAAAAATATACATGATTATATATATGGCAGCAGGTTTGGTGCTAGGTTACTTAAAATAAATTAATTCTCATTCACACTGATCTTTCATTAGTGTGGTGGTTGTGTGTTCCCTTCTTGGGTTGAAGGTCGTGAGTTCGACCCTTGTTTCCTGCAAAAGTTTTATAAATTTTTGTTTCACGCTGGGCCTTCAAGATGAGTTATAAATTTGTTCACCTTATAGATTTAAACATGGGCCCTAATAGGTTTAGTGCAAGGTTATGAATTTGTTTCGTGCTGGGCCCTTCAATATGAGTTCTTGAACTGAAGGGAATGTGGAAGTTTAAACCTGGTTATTGCACTTACGTTAGAAAATTTTTTCTCACTTTAATGAGTAAGAGATATGCAGTTATGCCATGTTTTGATACTAAAACAAAGTGTCGTGTCATAACACATACTTAATCACTGTGTTTTCTACTTAGCGTTTTTAAAATGTCATGGTTAATTTTATCTACGTATAATGTTTAGTTACAAACATGCTTTCCTATTCCCTTTAATTCAAAACATTAATTAATTCTTGGCTAGTTTCAAAGATTATATTTTTTAAATTTTTGTTTTGTTTTTGCAAATTAATGATGTAATCAGCGTCTGTTTCTCGTTCATAACTTTGTTAATGTGAACGCTTTTGTGTTTAATAAATGCATGAGCAAATTTGCTGCTTGTTTAAAGTAATTCAGTTTGAATCTTCGTAACTTATTTTCATTCTCATGCAATTAAAAATTATTTTTGTTTTCGACTTTCTTACTCGATCCCTAACACATATGTTGCATGGTGCCTGAGTAGTGAATTTCATATCTACTTTGTTGTTCACTTTGTCACCTCAAATATACTTAAATGTAATGGAAAACACCTCATTTATCTCTTTGGACTCGTCGACTTGAATACCATCGCATTTATGTACTTTATGAATGCATATTATATGCCTTCTTATATACTACGTCGCCCGGCCCCCGGTCATCTAATCCTGGTTCCGCCCCTATTGGTGAGTGCCTTAAATTTTGATATTATTCTAATTATGGCATGAAGGTGATGTGTTAATATTACTGTGTAACAATATAGTATTATTATAGATATATATAGTTAGTAATGCATGTGTAAAGGGGTGTATCATGATTGTGTACGTGTACTGATAATGTAATATTATTATGGTTTGTAAAGTGATTGCATTATAGGGTGTTATTTGATTAAATATAAAGTTGTGATTGATATTATGATATGTATGTGTAGTCCGTTGGTAGGTATATATATACATTAGAGTGTGGTGTTGGTGTGGGTATAAGTATCGTGTTATGTATATAGAGTATTCTGATGTGGGTTTTGAGTCTCACAATTCTCAAGTCCGATCACAGATTCACAAGATCCAGAGCTCCCACGTTCAGTCCAACAATCAGCCTACAGTCCCGTATTATTAAGTTGGATTAGTGAGTTACAAAGTAGTAAAAATAATTGTTTTTAATCTTGAATTAACATGCGTTGGTTGGGGTTCCTACGGTGCAGATCTTACCTCAACACGACGCGAGAGCTACGCTGACGTCGGGTAGCGACGTCAGGGGTTGGACTCCGGCAGTGCGAACGGTACGGAACGATGAAAACTCTGAGATAAGACACGTGCACAAATAAGTTCGTGACGACGGCTAGAATAATTAGAAAAGTCCTAAAAACGTCTAGTGACCCAATTTTAATTAGGGTTTCCATTCCAAGATGGGTGACACATCAATATAACGCTCATAGGAACTAATTAACAAGCTAATTACAATGCATTTCTAGCACGAAAATTTATCAAAAATATATATAAGCAACCTAGTTTACAAGTTAACTAAAATCATCTAAACTAGTTATTAACCCTATAATCATCATTAATGAATGTTAAATAACTAACATCCAAGCTAGTAATGGTATGCGAGATAACCACCCTTAGATTATCATATTAACAACATCCTATTAAAATTACTTGCTGTCCACATCATATAATCTTCACTACCTGCAAGTTAACTAGGTTGTGTACGAGTTATCTATCCCACAGATTACCAAGTCAACATCAAAATAGAACGTTACTAGCATGCAACACCTTAACATTAAGTTGCTAACTAGATGACCAAAGTTATCTTACTGTTCATATCCTAACATATGCCTCTTAAAACACTGGATAACTTGTACTAACCGCAGCAAGGGAGACCTCTACAAAGCCTCCGAGAGTTGCCACGAAACGCCAACGGCGGACAGAGGCTAGGGAGGGGGACGCACGGCGGTCAAGGGGTTGCAGGTGGTGGCGCTGCCGCTTGCGGCGGCTGTTGCGGCCAGTAGGCGAAGAAAGCGGATGGCAGCTGTGAAATCCGGCGGGTGTCGGGACCCACGGCGGCGACAGGGTCGGAGAGAGGTGCTCGCGGGGAGGCCACCGGTGCTGTCTGCAGGCGGAGAATGCGCTGCCGCGAAGCACATCAGCTGTGCTGCTGCGAGCGGCGATCTCCGGCGAAAAACGGTGGAAGCGTCGACGGGTCGGGGTACACCGGCGAGGTAACGGCAGGGGAGACCGGAGAAGGGTCCGGCGATAGCAATAGGCCGCCGCGCTATGGGGTTCAGGTCAGGGGAGGGATGAAGCGGTGCTGGGAGAAGAAGCCGCGTGCGAAAAGAACGAGCTGTTTCTTGATGTTTGCTGTGGAAAGTTTTTTAGGCTAGGTTATAAAAATATAGCCCTAAGGCTATAAAATATTGAAGAGGGGCTCACATGAGTAGCCCTAGATTGTTTTAAGAATAGGTGAGGGCTGCAAGTCGTGGGTATGGACCAAGGCTAGGTATAGGTAGGGTTCATTGAATTGTTTTGATAGAGGAGTTGTAATTAACAATTATTATAAAACTCAAACCCACACACACACACACACACTCTCTCTCTCTCTCTCTCTCTCTCTCTCTCTCTCTCTCTCTCTCTCTCTCATGCTGGTGTGCGGCCCATGAGGGGATAAAATGGACTAAGTCAAAGTTAGGGGAGATAAAGATTATTATTAAAAATGGGGGATATGTGCCATGTGAAACTTAGGGTTAAATCAATAATTAAAACTGGAGAAAAACGAAAGTGGGTCAAACGGATCCCTAAAATTGTGAGATAAATACTGAGACGACCCTGACGACGAGAGAAACAAAACAGAGAAGACGGATCACAATTTCGATGACGAGAAACAAAACTAAAAATAAGAAGGCCTCACGACAAAAGTGAAAATCGCGACGTCCCGTCAAATAAGATCAAATCGTGGGAGAACGACCCGTGAAATGACGTTCCGAATCAACACCACAATTTTAATACTCTCAGAGACGATCACAACGACATATCGCACTATAGGGTTCAGATATAGACAAGATCTAAAATAATTACGTGCACGAACAAGACTACGTGCACGAAAAGCGTACATAGGATACGGGGTCCAACGGCGACAGTAAAACCAAGTTGGGCACACGTCGAGGGGTCGGCTTGCTAAGGACGCAACCAAGTGCTACGGCCCTATCGACTCAACAACACAACTCACATACAGAGCAACAAAACCAATCAGGGACCCGAAATTGCTATACGCACAGCCGTACTATGAATAGTGAAAACCGACCGTTACAAAGTCAAATCAAATTTTTGATCCAATGGCTGAGATTTAACGCCCGATTGTTAAAAGCCCTGATTTGCTTTCTTAGGGTTTTAAGTGAAGCTGTTCATTTCGTCTGATCTTTTGTCTGCCATTACTGTTTCATTGATCGTTCGTCAATCTCGTGTCAATGTTAAAGGTAAAACGATACTCAAATCTTTACACTAATCATCTCGTCATTTAGGGATTTTGTCTAAAACTCTAATCTTTCTATATCAGCCTCTAGGGTTTCGACATGGCTCGAACTAAACACTCTCACAAGTCACCAATCTCCATTGCTAAGGCCTTTATGAGATCGAGACGTCGAGGTATCTCTCCGTCTCCATGGGATTAGCTCCGATCGATTATTCCTCAGTTTACTTTTGTCACTTCTCTAACACAAACTTCTGACCCAGTTTCATCTGAACTCCCACCGGCTTTTAAGGATGTTCATATAGTTTCTGACTCTCCAATCTTTGAAGATCCTTTGAGGAGATCAGAACAAGAATTTCTCTTCTGGTCAGCATAAACACTCACCTAAATGAATGGCAGATATCATTTAGTGCTGATCTACAAAGGATTGAGGAGTTTGTCTTAGGTCTTGACCAAGATCATGAGCACTTATTCTCCTCTCTTATATGTCTCCAGGATAGTCTGAGGGTTTCATCCATCCCCTCATCTTCAACTCAACTTCTGAGGATCTCACTCATCGATTGGGAGATTATGAGTTTAGTCTATCTGCTATCTGGAACAATGTCTGTATGCTCCATGACGATCTTACTTTCGTCAAAGGAATGGTTAAATTTGTCTACTCTAACACAAGGACCCAAACTCTCCAGACTCAGCAGTTGTTCACTCTGTTCCTGAATATCCAGGAGAAACTGGACATTCTTGGGCCCATTTCCAAGAATGTACCAGCTTTTGCTCCTTCAGGACTCAGGACCTAATGCCCCATCATCGCCACCTCCTCCGGTTGTTTGATGTTGTTTTGGACTACCATAAGCCTCTCTACATTCATCAAATGTATTTTTGCACATTGATTGAGAAGAGTGCGTGTAACGTTACATTTTGATATTTTGGGTGTTATTGATATTTTGGGATTAAGGATGGTATACTCATAGGTATACAGTTGTCACATCTACATGTGACTTACCTTGTGAATGATGACATATTTTGTTGTATGTGGCTTATAGATATACTTTTGTTCGTTGATTAGTGATTATGTTTTATTTTGTACTTTTGCCATCACTATTATATATATAAATATACATACATACATACATACATACTAGAAATTACCCGTGCACATAGTGCATGGTAACCGAAGAAAAAACCTAAACACAAAATGCAGTGCAAGCGCGCTACCGACAAAAGATCGAGAAGAGTGGGTGTGTGTACGTATCATCGAGAGGAGACGGGACCCATGCGCAAATGAAAAATAGAGAGAAGTGTGGTTGTGTGTATGGGTATCGTCGGGGTAAAGGGGGAACGCCAGGCGTTAAAACGCAAAAAATGCATGGGGTCAAAGTGAAAAAAGCCCGATGGCAAACCTGTAAATATGTGGAATTGGGAGGGGCATTTGGTGTTATGAAAAAGCAATAGCAATCTTGCAAATAATTGGACTGAGGTGGCCATTTTACCCAACTCCAAACACCACCACCCAAAATTGGACCCACACTCCCACCATCCACCAAGTGCGCCCTACCATGATGAGGTGGCCAAACCTAAGCCACATCTCTATCAACCTCTTTGTCCTAGTAGGACAATGGCAATTTGGTAAATCCCTATTTTATAGAATAGATAAATATATATATACTAGTCATAACATGTGCCCTCGGGCACAGTTCATTTAATATATCCCCTCAAAATCTTTGTTCTCCCCAAAAATTATTTCGCCGTCCAAAATCTAAACGAACAAAAATATAGCTTCGGCACGGCACCTTCGGTGCATTAACCATGCCCTCAGGCACGGTTCATTTAAGATATCCCCTCAAAATGTTTGTTCTCCCCAAAAATTATTTCCCCCGCCAAAATCTAAACGAACAAAAATTTAGCTTCAGCGCAGGCGTCTTCGAAGCATAAATCGTGCCATCGGGCACGGTTCATTTAAGATATCCCTTTAAAATCTTTGTTCACCTCAAAAATTATTTCCCCCGCCCCAAAATCTAAATGAACTAAAATTTAGCTTCAATGCGGGCGCCTTCAGCGCATAAACCATGCCTTCAGGCATGGTTCATTTAAGATATCCCCTCAAAATCTTTGTTCTCGCAAAAAATTATTTACACCTCCAAAATTTAAACGAACAAAAATTTAGCTTAGGCATGGACGCCCTTGGGCACGATTCATTTAAGATACCCCCTCAAAATCTTTGTTCTCCCCAAAAATTATTTCCCCCTCCAAAATTTAAACGGACAAAAATTTAGCTTCATCGTGGGCGCTTTCAGGTGTGGCGTAAAAAATTTAACCCTGGCCAAAAGGGAAACGCACGAAAATGAAGGGGTAAGTGCATAAGTGTGGGTGTGTGGGGGTAAAAAGTGAAATGGGCGGGTTTTAGGCAAAAAGAGGAATGGGTGGTATTCTGTGTAAATGTAGTGATTGTGGGGGGTTTGAAAACCAAAGGAAAAAAGAACAAAATTTATTTAAATTAAATGCCGCTCACATTCATGGTTCATACTAAATGAGACTCCAAATTTCAAAGTTGAACCAAATTTCAAAGCTCACATTCATGGTTTCAAAGCTCACTTTCTTTTGAATTAAATCTTGACCCTTGGATGCAAATGATATAGATGCATCTAGATCGTTGTTGTTGATTAGGACTTGTCCTAGTCAGCCCGAGGTTTCGAAAATAGTTGTGTTTTATATTATATATATGTATATATATATATGATTTAATGTAGAAAAGATGGCATCTGATCTAATAGATCAGGTGCCAAGACACAAAAAGGTGGAAAGTACAAGCCCCACATGAGCTTGTACTCATTGGGACCCACCTTTTTGTGTCTTGCACCTGATCTATTAGATCAGGTGCTACCTGATCTATATGAATCATATATGCGTGTGTGTGTGTGTGCAAATGCTTTTGGAAATGTGCTTTTGTATTGATAATTCTCGTATCTGCACTTCCAATATAAATATTGAATATTTGTTATCTCCATAAGAAATTTGATGCTACATTCTTAGTTTAATGATGATATGAATTCACCTTCACTTGTGTTGGCATTGTTTTTGTCGATTGATATTCATCATATATGCCATATAGGCATGAATTGATTGTAATGCCATGCTAAGCTACTGCACAAGTACTAGAGGGGGGTGAATAGTACTTTAAAATAATTAAGAGGCTAATTCCTAATTACTTGCAAACTCTACCAAACAATGCGGAAAAGTAAATGTTAGACAACAAAGAAACAATCGCAAACAACGATATTACTGGGTTCGGATCCACCCAAGTCTCCCCGACTTGTTCCCGGTGATCCTACGTCCGAACCACCCGGATCCCCTCCGGATACTTAAGTTAGCAACCCTAACTCAAGATTTCCACTATGAAATACTTGTGAAGAACTTCACCAAGTCAAATCATACACAAAGTAATTTGTGACTCCCACAACCCGGGATCACAAACACAACTCTCACAACCGAGAGATAAACACTTACAAAATGAAAGTAAATGAAATAGAATAACTTACCACAAAATACATATGCCTTGAGTATACTTACGAATTAGGGCAAGGATGATTTTGAGGAAGAAGAAGGCACCAAACCCTAGCTCCAAGATGTAGATCAGCAATGGAGAGCTATGGGGTTGTTGGTGACCTAGGATCAAGCACTTGGCTTGGAAGGCTTCACACTCAATGAATCTCTCTTTGGAAGTAAGAGTGAGGAGAGATTATTGAATGGAATGAAAGAGCTGTGAATGAGCTTGGAATGATTTCTCTTGATCTCTAAACTTGCAATAATATCAGCCTTGAGTGCAATGAATGCAGCTCAACAAGTATTTATAGGATAGAGGAGAGAGAGAAAGAAATTTGAGTCAATAAATGCTCCAACGGCTCTTTTCTGAACTCAACTAGTCGGTCAAAGAACAACCACCGACCGACTAGTTCATCAACTAGTCGGTCGGTCATTTAACGTAGACCGACTAATGGAAGAACAGCCAAAGGTCGAAGCACAGACAAAAGGAACTAGTCGGTCCAAGAAGAGTAGCTGACCGACTAGTTTCACAACTAGTCGGTCGGTTACTTAACTGAGACCGACTAAGAGATAAAACTGAAGTCTGAGCACAAATTGATTTAGTCGGTCCAAGAACAAATGTTGACCAACTAGTTCATCAACTAGTCGGTCGCCAAATGAGCATAGACCGACTAACGATAAACAGTAAGTTAGGTGAAAATTGGCATGTACAGTAAAGTACAACTAGTCGGTCCAAGAAGGAAAGTTGACCGACTAGTTCATCAACTAGTCGGTCGATCAATGAACACAGACCGACTAATGATAAACAGTAGCTCAGGCTCAAATGTGCATGTACAGGGAAAGCTCAACTAGTCGGTCACAGAAGCATCACTGACCGACTAGTTCACAAACTAGTCGGTCGGTGAGTCAACTTAGACCGACTAACTGTAAACAGTAAAGAGCTTAGAATTAACTGACAGAAACTAGTTGGTCCAAGAACCTTTACCGACCGACTAGATCACCATCTAGTCGGTCAGTTATTCTTCTTGAACCAACTAACATGCACAAGAAGTCGCGAATCGAAGCGCGAAGCTTCGGGAAAGTTTGTATGGACTTCTACTAAGATCCTAGAGCTAAGATAGGAGTGTTATGAAGATTTAAACCGTAAGACCTACTCAAGGCTTAACATTCTACGAAAGAAGCTTAAAGACTATAAATAAAACTTGACGATACCGTCTTCAATAGCTTCAATCGAATCTTCATGACTTCTAAAATGGTCCATAAGCTTCAACGAAGCTTTAGGCATACGATCACGTACTTTGAGAAGTCTCGAGATGTCGCTTTGGATGTTCATATGAATTTGGCGACGATCTCCATAACTGCGCTCACAAATTGTTAGTTCACGATATATTTATGTTTGTTCATCATCCAAAACCAAATCCGAGGAGTTCAATATCCAACATTCTCCCCCTTTTTGGTGATGACAAACCAACATAAATAATAATCAAAAATAATAATTCAAATGAAATTTACTTACTCCCCCTACATTGATGACACGTTAATTCCAAATTAAACAATAATAATATGCATCAAGCAGACGAGTAAAGTATATCAATGAGAATCGATTATTGAAATATCGAATACCAAATGTTGGTTATTGAAATATCGGATTTGAAAATCCATTTATATATCTTAACTCCCCCTAAATCTAACATATCAAATTAGATTCTTGGAATAATGCTTTAAATTATCATTTAGCACATCGTTATTATTATATCTCTCCCCCTTTGGCATAAGCAAAAAGAGCGGGAGGAGATCAACGTCAACAACAATGGCTTCAAATTAAAAAGCACGGGAGTCGTAGAATACGACCATGGCTCAAGTGACACCAAAGAAAAATACGAATAAAATCACAGCGTGTCAATGATACCATAGTCGAAAATCGTAAAACGAAATCATCAAAAAACTCAAATCAATTTTACGGATTGAGTTATGGAATATACTCTCCAATATCAACATTCTTGGTTAATTTAGTGCATGGAAAACAATTCTATGTTTTCATAAAGTGAAATCTATTTAACCAAGTTAATATCGTCGAGCGACGAAATCAAACATCAGAGACATAAAAAATTATAAATTGTGCACAATAGAATGAAATGTCAACTGCGATGTATATATATATATAATATGAACGAGAGTACATCAAAAATACACATCACTGACATACAAAACATCGATCCAACGATCGGGGCACAAAATACAGCATCATATCTCACAGATATCAGAGTGACACAAAACATACAACATCATCAAAATGCATCAAGATACATCATCAAAATGATCCAAAAAATAGCCACCCTCACTATCCTACCCAATCTCTCTCACAACTAGATATGTCATCCAATGTGCGTCGGGAGAGGCCTCAAAGAAGCTCAAGAGGCAGCGGGAGGATCAGAAGCAACTGCAGGCTCTGCAGGAGCGGAGGTGGTAACTGGATCAGTTGGAATGTCAACAGGAGCGACTGCAGAAGTCTCAGGCACAGCAGAAGAGACGAGCTCAGAAGCAGCAACAGTAGTGGCCTCGGGAGCACCAGTCGGAGCATCCACCGCAGGAGCGGTGGCAACAGGTGTGCTCTCGGGGGCACCAGCAGACGAAGCAGCAGCAGCATCACCAGAAGTGCCCTCGGGGGCACGAGTAGAAGCACGAGCAAACTCCTCAATGTCCTCCTCATCCAACTCATCCTCGTCAGAAAAATACAGAGGGACCTCAATATCAAGGTGATGAGCTATACGGCAGAGAATCTCCTCAGAACGAGCCTGACGAGACTCCAAAAGTCGCAGAGAACGAACGAGCTCGGCAAGAGTGGAAGAGGGATCAGCTGAGGCAGAGGCAGAGGCTGACACTGAAGGTGTCGTCCTCTGAACGTGACGGAGCGCCGCAAGAGACTTCTTGACGGCCGTCGCGTTCAGGGGAGGACCAAGGGGACGCTCATCGTCAGGAGGTAATGTGACACGGAAGTGACGGAATACCAGAGTCAACAAGCACGGGAAGGGGATATGAGCCGACTTCGTGGACTTGCAAATACACTCGAAAGAGTCCATCTTATCGAGTATAATGTGAGCCCAGTTAATCGAGCTCCCCATGAAAATAGCATAAATCAACTTCAAGAAAGGCTGGGACGGTAGAGAGGAGGAGCCGTACTTGGGAAGCAAGCACGACTTCAAAATCAAATTTAGGACCCAGGCGATAGGCTTGAAGGATTTGGAGGGAATGCCAATCATGGCAGGAGGAATCTGGTGGAAAATCTGAGAGAGGAAGACCTGATCAAGGGAGGTGATATCATCAACAGAAATGTCAGAGGGGAGGAGGCCAGACAAGGAGATACCCAAAATCTCTCCTAAGATTTCTGCCGTGCGGACTATAGGAGTCCCCAAGACAGTCGTCTCAATCGATTGGGTCGCATCGTACTGACCCCGGATCCTATTGGCATAGAAAAGTTTTACTAGGCGAGGGTAGGGGTGAGGGTTCGCCTTCGGGTCATATCGAAGGTAATCGAGAAGACCGGAGGATGAAAGAAGATCGGCGAGGCCTAGGAAGTCACTAAACTGGACGAAATGCTCCAGAAGCAGTGGGCAGTGTTCGATACGGTTGTAAGCCGCGAGACACAAAGGGTCGTCGCGACACAACGAAATATCGACACCGCCAACCGGCATCGGAGCCTTTCCCTTAGGCTTACGGGTAGATGTACGTGGTCGGGAGCTAGACTCAGGATGGGTAGGAGGAGTGGGTTCCCTATGAGTCTCAGTCTCAGGTATGAACTCGGTATCAAAATCCGTAGGAGTATGGAAAGAAGAGCGAGATGCAAGTTCCTTGGGCATGGACTTAGGCTTGGGTTGGGTTCTAGGTTGAGCACGGGGCTTCGCTTTCGTCGTCCTCTTACGCTTAAGAGGAGGCGAAGACGAAGAGGGTTCGGAAGGCTTCGAACGGCGTTTCGGAGGAGGGGGGTCCGAGGGTGGCGAATCGACGGTCATGGGTGAAGGGCCAGAGGGAGTGATCGGGATACGTGTACGAGCCATAAGCGCGGCACGACACGACGCAAGAGAGCGAATCCGAAGACACCCTAAACACAAACCCTAGAAATCGAAAACAAGTGAAACCCTAACCCTAAGATCTAGAAACTGAACCCTAGAGCTAGGAGAGGGAGGAGAGATCACCTAGGGTGGATGATCGACGGACGGCAACGGCGGGTTTGGTCGGAAAACGGCCGGAAGTCGAACGGGCTGAGTGGGGGTCGGGGGTTTTGCGAGCTGGAGAGAGTGAGAGACCGACTAAAAAGGAATTAAGTCGGATAGATGGGGTTTTAATCGATCGAAAGTCGAAAAGACGATTCAGTCCCCGTCACAACTAGTCGGTCATAGTTCAAGCACTGACCGACTAGATCACGATCTAGTCGGTCGGTCAATGAGCTTGAACCGACTAGTTGTAAACAGTAACTGAAGGCAAATTTCCTGACAAGATTTAGTTGGTCTAAGCTCATTCACTGACCGACTAGAACTGAATCTAGTCGGTCGGCCAATGAACTTGGACCGACTAAGAGAGTTCAAAAATTGAAAATCTTTGAAATTTGATTTCTCTCCTAATCACACTTGGATGAAACATCAAAATACTCTCATTAATCATTATACTACCCCATTAAACATCAAAAATCTGAAATTTGACGATTACGCACAAATCGAGCGAAAATTCTGAAAATTCAACAAAAATCTAGAAAATTTCAATACTTCAAGCATGAGCAAATATAACGAATAGAATAGCATGCAAGAATATTGAATAAAAATGAATCCTATATCTCGGATTCACCCATAATCCCCAATTCTCGACGTAACCACACAAAGGAGTCCTCCTTTAGGGGTTTCGTGAAAATATCGGCGATTTGCTTCTGGGTTTCAACGTACACTAATATGATGTCCTTTTTAGCAACATGATCATCTAAGGAATGGTGTCGGACATCTATGTGTTTCGAACGGGAATGGTGTACCGGGTTCTTGGAAAGACATATTGCACTTTGGTTGTCAACCATGATAGGGCAAGTATCACAGTTTATACCAAAGTCTTTAAGTGTGTGTCTCATCCAAAGAACTTGAGCACACGCGGCACCGGCGGCAATATATTCCGCCTCGGTGGTTGAAAGTGATACGGAATTCTGCTTCTTGGAAAACCAGGAGACAAGAGAATTTCCTATAAAATGGCAAGTGCCTCTAGTACTTTTCCTGTCGGATTTGCATCCCGCATAATCGGCATCACTATATGAGATTAACTCATACATGTTAGATTTTAGATAAAGTATTCCAAAATCAAGTGTATAACTTAAATAACGGAAAATACGTTTTACCGCTATTAAGTGTGACTCCTTAGGTTGAGACTGATAACGAGCACATACACATACGGGAAACATAATATCGGGCCTACTTACGGTAAGATAAAGTAAACTACCTATCATACCTCGATATAGACGAATGTCTACATCTTTACCGCCCGTATCCTTATCAAGATGCGTAGTCGTGCTCATTGGAGTCTTTTTCCCGGAGGCATTCTCCATTCCAAATCGCTTAAGCAACTCCACCGTATACTTCGTTTGGTGGATGAAGATTGCATCGTCCATTTGGCGAATTTGGAGACCTAAGAAATATTTGAGCTCACCCATGTGGCTCATCTCAAATTGATCCTTCATCACATTAGAAAACTCTTCGCAAAGAGCAAAGTTAGTAGCACCGAAAATGATATCATCAACATATATTTGAACTAAAATTATATCATTATTCGAGTACTTAACAAATAATGTGGAATCAACTTCTCCCATTTTAAAACCCAAATCCAAAAGAAAATTCTTTAAACGGTCATACCAAGCTCGAGGGGCTTGTCTCAAACCGTAAAGTGCTTTCTTAAGTTTGAAAACATGATTTGGAAATTTTTCATTAATAAAACCCGGAGGTTGAGAAACGTAAACTTCCTCAACAACATCTCCATTTAAAAATGCACTTTTTACATCCATTTGAAATAATTTAAAATTCTTATGGCATGCAAAAGACAATAATAACCTAATAGATTCTAATCTAGCTACCGGAGCAAAGGATTCTTCGAAATCAATACCTTCCTCTCGACGGTAGCCTTGAGCAACTAACCGAGCTTTGTTCCGGACGACGACTTGGTTTTCGTCGGTTTTGTTCTTGAAGATCCACTTTGTCCCTATGACGGTGTGGTTCTTCGATGGCAATGGAACAAGCTCCCAAACCTCATTCCTCTCGAATGGAATGAGTTCCTCCTCCATGGCTAAGATCCAAGCACTATCTTCGCACGCTTCATTAACATTCTTTGGCTCTATCGAGGAGGCAAAGGCACAATGAGCGAAGTAGTTCACTTGCGATCTCGTCTTGACACTATCATGGATATTGCCAATGACTTGCTCATGAGGATGGTCACGAACGGTATGAAGTCGTTTGGGAATACCTTGATCACTAGGAACATTCTCAACAACTTCATTAGTTGGGTTAGTCTCAATAGAATCAATAGAATTATTAGAATTAGAATTACCAATTGAATCACATAGGACATCCATAGAGTCATCATCATTAGTAATTCTAGTTGGAACAAATCCTTCATTAAATGAAACATGAAGTGATTCCTCGATCGTTGAGGTTTGTTTGTTGAATATCCGGTAGGCTTTGCTACGTGAGGAATACCCAACAAAATCCCCTCATTGGATCTTGGTTCGAATTTGTCCAAACTATCATACGTGTTCTTAATAAAACATTTTGAACCAAAAACACGAAAATGTTTAACTTGAGGCAACCTACCAAACAACAATTCATAACAAGTTTGTTTAGTGCCGAGCCTCAAAAGTATTCTATTAAACACATAGCAAGCGGTGTGTACCGCTTCCGCCCAAAATTGATGGCCAAGTTGGCTATCATCAAGCATAGTGCGAGCACATTCCACTAGCGTCCTATTCTTTCTCTCAACAACACCATTTTGAGGAGGTGAACGAGGGAATGAAAAGGTGTGTGTAATACCAACTTCATCACAAAATGTCTCAAAAGACTCATTCTCAAATTCACCTCCATGATCACTACGAATAGTGACAATGGTGGTTCCTAAGAGATTTTGTACTTTCTTAACAAAAATTGTGAAGTTTTCAAAAGCTTCATTTTTATTACACAATGAAAATACCCAAGTAAACCTAGAAAAGTCATCAACGATGACAAGTCCATATCTAGCATTACCTAATGAAGCAACTCTAGTTGGCCCAAATAAATCTAGATGTAATAGCTCTAGAGGCCGCTTAGAAGAAATGCTTTTCTTAGGTTTAAATGAAGATTTTGGAAGCTTGCCTCGTTGACACGAGTCACAAAAGCTTTTCTTTTGAAAGACAAGCTTAGGGAAGCCTCTAATAGAATTTAACTTGGAAAGCTTAAAAAGTGTTCCAAAGTTCACATGACCAAAACATCGATGCCATAAGTGTTGTTCACTTGTGTTGGTAATAAGACATTGTTCATGTGATCTTGGAAGATCTAGGATATATATATCCTTATGGTGTGTACCGGAAAACAATAATTCATTATTATCTTTTCTTAAAATATGGCACATTCCTTTCGTAAAGTTAACTTTGTAACCTTTGTCACAAAGTTGACTTATTGAAATGAGAATGTGGTTTTATCCTTTAACAAGGTAAACATCACATATAAGGGGTTTAGAAGGATTACCCACTTTACCAACACCTATGATGGTTCCGCTCTCGTTGCCTCCAAATACGACGCGGTTTTCATTTGCAATGGGAACCACTCCGGAGAGCAATTGAGCGTCACCCGTCATGTGTTTTAAACACCCGCTATCGAGTATCCAATTCCCCTTGGAGCTAAATTTAAATTTGTTGCTCCTTTTCTTTTTCTTTTCCTTGAGTACCTAAAGATAGAAAATTTCATATCATGGTACCCAAGGTCATTGGGTCCAAAAGATTAGACCTTTGGAAGCCAAGTCCAATTGGACTTAGACTTCCCCACATAATTTCTACTAAGCACAACATCCGAAAAATAAGCATTCATGTAAACTTGTTTTTCATCCATGCTTGTGTCCTTTGGGCTCCAAATTGTGAATATTTTGGGAGCCCTCATACTATTGGGTGCATGCATGCGTTGTTGGTTTCTACGTGATGCATGTCGTGGATAGGCATAAGGAACATGATGGAATGGTGCATGTGGATAGTTATTCATACGATAATGTGGGTGAACATATGCATGTGGAGGAACACGTGCGTGAGGGTGTCTCACATGGTGTGCACGTGCCTGTGAACGTGTAGCATAGAAATCATCATATGTGTGAGCCGGTGGAGTAGGACGTGTGTTCCTACGTGGCATAGTATTGGTGTACATATAAGCATGCCCCTTCTTTGGAGGTCCACCCAAAGTGGGTTTCTTTCCGAAAGAGGGTGTGGACGAGGTGGAAGCACCATTGGTAGATGAACTACCAATAGAGTGTTTGCTACCACTCGTTGAGTCACCGGAAGTTGTCCTAACAAAAGTAGTGGCCGATTTGGATGAACTTCCCATCGTATACCCCAAGCCAATGTGGTGATTGGCCGGAAGTAAGTCACTTAGGATTTTATCCAAATGGTCCTTACCCTTATTGAATTTATTAATTCGGCCTAATGTGTTCTCATATTTCTCGGTGAGAGAACGCATAGAAGCATCCAAAGTGGATACTTGCGATGTGAGCACATAAAAACGAGATTTAAGATTCTCATTCTCAATACTCAAAGTCGAGTTTTGAGAAGTCAAATCCTCTATTTTGTGTTCCTCCGGATCCTCAATGCTAACATGTTCAAGTTGAATCTTGAGATTAACAATATCATTCTTCAACCGTTCAACAACGGTGTCGTTGTTGGTGATGATAGTTTTAGGCGAGGTTTGAATGCTAGCTAAGTCATCTTTTACTTTAGTATACCTATTTACTAATTTAGTATACTTAGACCACAATTGAGAATTAGCATTCCTAAGGTCATCCATGGTTACCTCATCGCCTTCGTTGTCGCTATCATCGGAAGAGGAAGATCCTTGATCATGCTCCTCTCTTGCCATGAAGCACATGTGTGCTTGCTCCACTTGCACATCGTCTGACTCTCCGCTTGAGGAATCCTCGGAGTCGGTGAATGTCGCCCCGACAAGCCCCTTTTTGTACCCCTTTTTGTACTTTTTGGACTTGTCGAATTTAGGCGCCTTCCACTTCTCCTTTTGCTTGTTTAGATGACACTCCGCTTTCATGTGTCCTGGCTTGTTGCATTTGAAACACAAAGAAGAAGAGGCGTTAGAAGAATTGAACTTTGACTTGTTTTTGAAGTTACCTTTCCGGAAGAACCGGTTGAACTTCTTGGCCATGAGTGCCATGGACTCCAAGTCCAACTCGTTTTCTGAGGTCTCATCATCGGTTGATGTGGAAGTAGATGGAGCGGCCTTGAAAGCAATAGCTTTCTTCTTTGGCTCTTCTTGTTGTAGGTAAGACTTCATCTTTTCCTGCAAATTCAACTTGCTATCCTTGCGTACCTTATAAGACATCAAGGTACCCATTAGTTGAACAACGGTATACTTGTTCATATCGTTACCTTCCTCGATGGCGAAGGTGCGCTTTTCCCAACTAGAAGGAAGTCCTTTTATAAGCTTCGAACATTTCTCCTTTTGGGTGTAGGATTTGCCGAGAGCCTCTAACTCGTTTATGATGTCGACGAAGCGAGCATAATACCCCTTCATCTTCTCACCCTGTAGCATATGAAACATCTCGTAATCTTTATTAACTACAACGAGTTTAGAGTCTCTTACCATACTCGTCCCTTCATGTAATATGAGGAGGGAGTTCCATATTTGATATGCACTCTTACTTGTGCATATCTTGTTGAAATCCTCGGCTCCAAAGCACATTGCAAGGCGTTCATTGCCTTGGCATTGCTTACCTCCGCGGCGACCTCCGCGGGAGTCCATTTCTCGAAATCTTCTTCGGTTGGCTCGACATATTCCTTCATCGTGATCCTCCATAGTGAAGCACTCCAGAGGATGGTTTCCATCCGGCATTTCCAGTACCTGTAGTTGGTACCGTTGAAGAATGGAGGCCTCGTTGAGGAATGTCCTTCCATTACCGAAGACGCTCCTTCACGGTTCTTGAAGGTGCTATAGTCGGAAGGTGGACGAACGGTCTTGTTGTCGTTGGCAGACATAGCTATAGACTTGGCTTTGATACCAAATGTAATGCCCTGCTAAGCTACTGCACAAGTACTAGAGGGGGGTGAATAGTACTTTAAAATAATTAAGAGGTTAATTCCTAATTACTTGCAAACTCTACCAAACAATGCGGAAAAGTAAATGTTAGACAACAAAGAAACAATCGTAAACAACGATATTACTGGGTTCGGATCCACCCAAGTCTCCCCGACTTGTTCCCGATGATCCTACGTCCCAACCACCCGGATCCCCTCCGGATACTTAAGTTAGCAACCCTAACTCAAGATTTCCACTATGAAATACTTGTGAAGAACCTTCACCAAGTCAAATCATACACAAAGTAATTTGTGACTCCCACAACCCGGGATCACAAACACAACTCTCACAACCGAGAGATAAACACTTACAAAATGAAAGTAAATGAAATAGAATAACTTACCACAAAATACTTATGCCTTGAGTTTACTTACGAATTAGGGCAAGGATGATTTTGAGGAAGAAGAAGGCACCAAACCCTAGCTCCAAGATGTAGATCAGCAATGGAGAGCTATGGGGTTGTTGGTGACCTAGGATCAAGCACTTGAATTGGAAGGCTTCAGTGCAATGAATGCAGCTCAACAAGTATTTATAGGATAGAGGAGAGAGAGAAAGAAATTCGAGTCAATAAATGCTCCAACGGCTCTTTTCTGAACTCAACTAGTCGGTCAAAGAACAACCACCGACCGACTAGTTCATCAACTAGTCGGTCGGTTATTTAACGTAGACCGACTAATGGAAGAACAGCCAAAAGGTCGAAGCACAGACAAAAGGAACTAGTCGGTCCAAGAAGAGTAGCTGACCGACTAGTTTCACAACTAGTCGGTCGGTTACTTAACTGAGACCGACTAAGAGATAAAACTGAAGTCTGAGCACAAATTGATTTAGTCGGTCCAAGAACAAATGTTGACCGACTAGTTCATCAACTAGTCGGTCGCCAAATGTGCATAGACCGACTAACGATAAACAGTAAGTTAGGTGAAAATTGGCATGTACAGTAAAGCACAACTAGTCGGTCCAAGAAGGATAGTTGACCGACTAGTTCATCAACTAGTCGGTCGATCAATGAACACAGACCAACTAATGATAAACAGTAGCTCAGGCTCAAATGTGCATGTACAGGGAAAGCTCAACTAGTCGGTCACAGAAGCATCACTGACCGACTAGTTCACAAACTAGTCGGTCGGTGAGTCAACTTAGACCGACTAACTATGAACAGTAAAGAGCTTAGAATTAACTGACAGAAACTAGTCGGTCCAAGAAGCTTTGCCGACCGACTAGATCACCATCTAGTCGGTCAGTTATTCTTCTTGAACCAACTAACATGCACAAGAAGTCGCGAATCGAAGCGCGAAGCTTCGGGAAAGTTTGTATGGACTTCTACTAAGATCCTAGAGCTAAGATAGGAGCGTTATGAAGATTTAAACCGTAATACCTACTCAAGGCTTAACATTCTACGAAAGAAGCTTAAAGACTATAAATAAAACTTGACGATACCGTCTTCAATAGCTTCAATCGAATCTTCATGACTTCTAAAATGGTCCATAAGCTTCAACGAAGCTTTAGGCATACGATCACGTACTTTGAGAAGTCTCGAGATGTCGCTTTGGATGTTCATATGAATTTGGCGATGATCTCCATAACTGCGCTCACAAATTGTTAGTTCACGGTATATTTTTATTTGTTCATCATCCAAAACCAAATCCGGGGAGTCCAATATCCAACATTGATTATTTAATAAGGGAGAGAAAGAATTGATACGGAGAAAGAATTGATTATTCCATGATTAATGATTATATTTTGAAACTCACATAACTCCATGATTCCTTGCTACTGTTATATAATTCAGTGGGAGTTATTCTAAATATACATTTCATATTTGGATGATGAAGACAACTACGTTCACATAAGACCCTGTGATAAAAGCCTTTATGAATGGCTACATAAGAACGCCTTCATTTGATTATTATTATTATGTTGTTGTTGTTCTTATCCTCCCACTCTTTTTGGATTATGACAATGGGAGAAAATAACCATATGGTTATTAGAAGAGAGAAGAATACGGATTGTATGATTCAGTGGGAGTAATTCTTCAAATTTATTGATGACAATATGATTGATTGTTTCATGCTTCAACTTACTCAATGTGTATCACCATACGTTCATACCTTGTGTATTCATATATATTGTTGGCTTTAGTGAATACAATACATAATTCATGTGAGACACATATCCTTCACTAATTATTGATGATTCATAATTCATATGTTTATATGGACTAAAATGGTTGGCATCAATGCAGGGGGAGTATGTATTTTAATTTCAAGCACAATTATTGATTATCGTTATGATTGTTTGTCATCATCAAAAAAGGGGAGAATGTTGGATATTGGATTTCCCAATGTGGTTTTGATGATAAACAAACATAATCAATTGTGACTAATCCCCATGTTTTGTAGTTATGGAGAGCATCATCAATACAGTGACTCGGATAATTGATGCAAGGACATCAATTAATGAAGCATGATTATCAAGGAGTGATCTCAAGAAAGTCAAAGTGTTGGACCTCACAAGCTCAATGGAAGTATTCAAGGCATTCAATAGAAGTGAAAGGGAAAATATGTAAACCTTCAGTCTTTACTTCGTAGTTGAACTAGCATGTTAGGCCTTGAATAGACGCATTAGATATCACTCATAACACTCACAAAACAATTTAGTTCATATATTATTGAGTGTTACAGGGTTGGAACTTGCTTAAAATCACAGTAGAGTTTCAGCATACCCAAACATTTGATGCTTTGCCTCCAGACGCCTGGTGCTCATATGCATTTAGTTGTCCAAAACCCTATCATGATCAGACACCAGAAGTTCTAATTTCAAACGTCTGAACGAATCGTCAGACGCCTGGATGATGAACTTCAGACGTCTGAATAATTCAAGCCGAAAGTCAAGTAACTCGGCCCTTGATGACTAATGGAAATCAGACGTCTGGATGATATACATCAGACGTTTGGAAAATTAGTGCAATTATTTCCAGTAGCTCATTTCTGTTGTCAGTCTTGATTAGGCGTCTGAAGTTGTATTACCAGACGCCTGAACATTTGACCAAATTTCTAGAAGATGAACATCAGATGCCTGGGTAGTCAGACCAACCATACTCCAGTAACCAAGTTTAGGGGTGTAACTGAGTCGAGCCGAGCTCAAATATTGCCATACGTGAACTCGACTCGACTTAAAAAACTCGAACTCGATACTCGACTCGAACTTGATCGAGCTTTAATTTTCTGAGCTCGAACTCGGCTTGATATAAAGCTCGAAATAGTCGAGCTCGACTCGGCTCGACTCGATTAATGACAAACAGGGACAAAATTTTTGGTATATCTATATATTCAAGCTCGATTAGGCTCGCGAGCTCACCAAGCCGAGTATTATCCTATTAGTTGGGCCCCAACCATTAGGAGGTTATTTGTGTAAATAAATAAAAAAATTGGGTATATATATACAAGTTTGATTAAGCTCTCAAGCTCACCGAGCAGAGTATCATCCTACTGCAACTCGAGTAGCTCGAGCTCGACTATGTCTGAGTCGAGTATTTTCTAAGCCGATCTCAAGTAGCTTACAAGGCAGCTCGACTCAGTTACACCCCTAACCAAGTTGCTCATTGTCTGTATGATCAGATGTCTGATGTCTTTGTGCCAAATGACTGAGTAGTGGACCAGACGTCAGGGAAGTCTTCTTCAGACGTCTGGTATATGATCGCGCCCAGATATGCACCCGAAAACAATATAGTTTTATCGTAAGCACACGGTTAAGTGCTGAGTGGGTACTGAATCACGGGGAGGAATTGTGGTTATTATATTGGTTACTTAGCGGAGATGGAACAATGGTGGAGGAATATATGTGGTCACAAGCGTATAAAATATCGGTTGTAAATTCAATCAATAAAATGTCTAGAGCTAGAGAATCCACACTATAGATCTTCGAGCATCAAGGTGAAAATGAACTTCCATATTACTACTTTTGATTTAGGGTGAAATTGTCGCAACCAAATTAGGAACCAACGAACGCTCTCGCGCTACGTAAGTCTATAATAATCTAAACTAGAACCTCGCTTTCTCGCAAGCATAGTTCAAACTATTAACATTAAGATCGACAATATAATTCAATTCCAACTCAAGTTCGCTCTCTCGCAACGTGAATTCAAATCTAGATTATGATGGTTCGTATTCGTTTTACCGTCGTACAGCTGAATATAATTATAGAAATATAATAAAGATGATATCTTTGGTCGCTCTCAGGCACCAACTCTAGGGAATCTCGATCATAGATCTAAATTGGATATCTAGGACTTCCTATAGATCAAGATCTTCTCTCGAGCTCTCAAGATCCAATAGAACCCCCTAGCTAGCCGTAGTAAATTAACCATAATCTAACCCTCAAACAAGTTTAGCAACATGGGTTTCAATAGATTTCACATATCAAACTTTAAATCTATAGGGTTCATCCCTTTGCCCTAGAGCAAAGAGACTACTCACAATTCATCATGATCAAAGCGATAGAATTGGTAGATGCAATAGAATCATGGACAAGAAATCTAAACAGAAATTCGTCATAAAAATTAGAAACAATAGGAGTTTAGACAAACCAATTGTGTTCCAAGCTTCAATCCACAAAGAAAATCAAGAACTTTTTATTCCAATCCTTAAGTAATAGCAAAATAAAATAAAAATTCTCCTTAGAACTCTAGCCGCATCGTCCTCTTTTTGACGGCTCTTAAAACTACTTATTTATACTAACTCAAAAATCTAGAAAAAAGCTGACCAAAATACACTCAACCTGAAACAAACCCTAATTTTTAAATTTGGGCCGGCGGCGCACTCGGCCTAATGAAACTGTCACTCGGTCGAGTGGCTTTGCTGCAGAAAGTCTTCAAAAATTAGCATTCTGTCTTCTCTGGCCACTCGGTCGAGTGGTCGCTCACTCGGTCGAGTGGCTTTCTCACTCGTCGAGTGGCTTTCTTACCCGGTCGAGTGAGATCTCCTGCAGACTTCTCCAGAAGCAGTATTTGCCTCCAACTTTTCTTATCTCCACTCGGTCGAGTGGGCTTCTCACTCGGTCAAGTGAAAGTCTCACTCGGCCGAGTGTATTTGACATTCTTCTTTAGCTGGGGCTGGGGCATATCTTCTTCACTCGGCCGGGTGGGCTACGCCACTCGGCCGAGTAGGCTGAGTTTTCATCTTTTTCTTTTTCTTCTAACTTCCTTCCTTCTTCTCTCCTCCTCCTTTCGTTTCTTGACCTCTTCAAGCCCGTGAGCTCCTTGATATCATCGCCGCTGATGCTCCGGCATGCGTGTATATGCTCCTAGATCCAAATTGCTCCCGATTGATCCATGTTCCCTGAAAATCCAACGAAACATAGAAATAGTGAAATTCGTCGTGAAATCGTCGTTTAAGATTTAAATTCGTGATATGAGCAATCGATTTGTCATGAAAATATGCAGAAATAAAGTGTAAAATGTGAGCATATCAAAATCCCACAAGCTTACCTCTTACTCGTCCTCGAGGAAGATAAGTAAAAAGTGAACGTGACGAATAAAAATAAGGAAAATCAAATAAATCGAAAAGAAGGCGAAGAAGGGAAATGCTAGATCATTCTCTCAGAACTCGAATTCACTCACTAAATGCACCAATAACGAATACAAACATCGCTATTGCTTTTATTTCGATATTATTTCATAAAAGGCACACTTGATATAAAAACTAAGAATAACGTGAATCTTAAGAGCTAAGGCATAGAAAATGATACACATGTTTATAGACAACACACTTTTAAATTGATTGCTTCTACTTGGAGTATAAAAGATATCACGCAATGCATACATATGAGAATGGAAATATGTGGTCTCATGTCTATTTTTCAACTCATAGAGCTCGTAATACTCAAAGTCATCTTCCTAAGTATTAGAGATTACCTAGCTTTGGTAGTCATGCATATATAAGTAATCACACTCTCACACTTCATTGGATTTCCTCCCCCAAGCTTATCTATAAGCGTATTGGCATCAAATGTATAGAATATGGTTTTTCCCTAGCAATGTGGCTTCATGGAAGAAAAGAAAGGAAGAGATAGTGTATATACAATGAAGTTTTCGTTTTCTCTCTTTTTTTATTTTTATTATATATTTTTTTGACAGTTAAGTGGAAATCTTTATTAATATCAGAAATAGTTACAAATAAACAAGCAAGATTGTACTTTGGGGTGGGTAGGTAGAGAGGGGAGAGGGCACAAGCGCCGTCACCCTCCACAACCTACGATACCTCAAAGTATAACCTAGCAACCAAAGCAAAAGCTAGAAATTACTAGAAATCAACCATTATCAAGGAAGCCCCAATTAGAAAAAGGGTTATCAGCCGAAGAGATGTCCCGTTCGACATTACGGAGGGCAATGCGAACATCCGAAGCAATGTCTTCAAATAGAGCAACCTTTCCTATTTCTTTTCCTTCAAAAATCCTCATATTACGCTGCTTCCATATGTGCCAGACCAAAGAGGCTAGCACAGTTTTAGCAAGAACCCCTACACAATTAGATTTCATATATCGGGAAAGAATTAAGTCTCATACTCCCTCGAGATTAGTAGGAGCAACCCCCGAATATCCCAGCTTCAGAAGACTCCTGATCAGTAAGTATCTACTATAGTCGCACTCAAAAAAACAGATGTTAGGCATTTTCGGCAATAGTAGAACGGCAGAGGACACAAGAGACATTGGCCGATGTCCCCCATTTAGAGAGCAGATCCATTGTAGGGAGTTTTTTGCGAAAAGCGCTTAGCAGCGCTATAGCCATCTTTGGCACGTGATAGCTATGCCAAATAACAGGAGCATAGATAAATGAGGACCCTGAGGATCGCACACCCTCCCAGGCGGCTCGCAGTGTGAATTTCGGTCCTGGGATCCATCTCCAATAATCACTGCCCGGAGATAGAGAGATGCCCTGTAGAATTGGCAATATTCGGCTAATCTCTGGAGATGCAATCCAAGATCCTGAAGACCAATAGTCACTAACAAGAGCAGTACTCGATCCTGGGGGGATCAAACTGAAGATATAGGGAGCCAATCGGATGCCAGTTGTCAAACCAAAACAACGTAGAGGCGCCATCTTTGACAACTTTTTTGATTAATTTTTGAGAAATGGAACGTTGGCGAAGCATGAATTTCCACGTACCTGAGTGAGAGGGTCTGGAAATAGCTGAATAAAATCCAAATCTCACATCTTGATTTTTGCGCATGAAATTAGCCCACAACCCATTAGAAGAGAGGTAGCGCCATAGCAATCGTACTCCAGAGGCCGAATTTAGGTCTTTTAACATTCTTAGTCCAACCCCTCCCTCCTTTTTGGAACACAGAGATCCTTCCAGGCCCATGAGTACGATTTCCCCCAAATAAATCTTCTACAAGCTAAATTGATAGTACGAACAACATATATAGGGAGATAATAAGCTTGCATCCAGAATCCAACCATGCCTTAAATAACTGAGCGCAATAGCTCAATCCTTCCAGAGATGGATAGTGAGGAGGAAGACCACCCCTGAACAGTAGTACTCTTATCAAGATTAATCTCAAGACCAGAGAAAAGATTGAAGGTATTAAGTAGTTCCTTTAGTCCTTTAAAAGACAAAGCATTAGCACGGCAAAAAACCAAAAGGTCATCTGCAAATAGAAGATGAGAGATAGCTCCGGTACGCCTCAAAGGTTGAATAGCATGCAAAGATTCAGCACGTGCCATAAGCAGAGAGAAAGCTTCCATTACCAGTACAAATAGGTAGGGGGATAGGGGATCGCCTTGACGTAAGCCCCGATTAGACGTGAAAACCCCCCTCAGAAGATCCATCAATTAAAATAGAGAAGGACGGGGTAGAGATGCAAGCATCAATCCAATTAATAAATCTACTCCTGAACCCCATTTGATGAAGTAAGTAGGTGACAAACTTCCTATTCAGACTATCAAATGCCTTGCGAATATCCAATTTAATGCAAGCTCTAGAGCCCATAGGATTGCTGAAGTCACGGATTTGTTCATGGGCAATAAGAGTGCAGTCAGCAAGCAACCTGTCCTTTAAGAATGCTGCTTGATTAGGAGAAATTAACTCACTAATAGCCATCTTCAACCTGTTACATAGAACCTTACTTATAATTTTGTAGATGACATTACAGCTCGCAATCGGCCTGTAATCCCCTAATCCCGCAGCCTTGGAATTTTTAGGAACAATGGAAAGGAATGTATGATTAATCTACCGCAGCATTCTTCCGGAAGTAAAAAAAGAGGACACAGCAAAGATAACATCTTCACCAATAATACCCCAACAGTTTTGGAAGAAGAAGGCATTAAAACCATCAGGACCTGGAGCTTTATCTTTTCCCAATTGGAAAGCAGCATTCTTAATCTCTTCTGGAGATATATTTCTGTCCATCTAGGTTGTTGCCTCCAAAGAAAGCTTACGTTTAGGTGTAAGCCTTGGGAATTCATTGATATAATTACATTGATTATATAGTGCCTTGAAAAAAAGAAGCGCATCAACCCTAAGAGCAGCAGCACAAGAATTTAGTCCTCCATCAGTAGATACAAGATGGCTTAGGCTATTGTAACATTGACGGGTTTTCATAGCAGTGTAAAAGAACTTTGAATTCCTATCACCCAATGTTAACCAGTTCTGACGACTTTTTTGGCGTAAATCCGATTCCGCCACATCCAAAGCGTTAGCAAGCTTTAAAGAAGCAAGTTTCTCCTCAATTTGAGTATTCAGATCAAAACACAACCTTGGGTCATTTTGTAAAGCCTCAAGCCTCCTAGAACAAACAGTTACCTCATGCTCATCCCTGTGCTTTGCCGACCATTCCTTCAGGACCAACTTTAGAAGTTTCAACTTATCAACTAGTCTCTGTATAAGCAAACCCTCCAAGTAGACATCCCAGGCCGAACCAACCAAGTCATGGAACCCCGGATACGATGCCCATGAATTATAAAATCTGAATGGCTTAGGAGAGGAGCTGACCTGGCATTGAAGATAGACAGTCATAGGGGCGTGGTCACTAGTGCCAGCATTTGAGTATTCACAGTATGATTGGGAGAAAGTTTGTAACCATCGAACATTGCATAATGTTCGATCAAGTCTGGCTGAAATCCGAGAAGACCCAAGTCATTTATTACTCCAACTAAGCCAACAACCCCTGATTTTCAGTTCCAATAATTCGCATTTTCCAATTGCGCAATTGAATGCATCCATAACTAATGTATCAACAAGCCGACCCCCAAGATTTTCTGTAGAATTACGGACGCAGTTGAAGTCCCCTCCTACTAACCAAGGCATAAAATGAAGCCGCATAGAGTCAGCTACAATAGCATCCCACAGCGGTATCCTGGAATTTGAATTATTGAACCCATAAATTGCAGAGAGTGCCATGTTGAAACCCCCAGAATTAGTAAAGGAACAAGTAATATGCTGCTCAGAAATAGAGATAACCCCACTCCTCCAGCAAGTCCCATTGTAGAAAACCACAATCCTGCCCCCTTTACAAATAGACCTGTTGTCTAGACTAAGCCAATCTCTATCAAAGCACTTAGATATCCTGGATTCATTATTCGCCTCTACTTTCGTGTCAAACAAGCAAACGATTGTAGGTCTGATTTTACGCAATCTCACCTTAAGATCAGCTCGACGAGAAGGGTTGTTTAGACCCCTAGTATTCCAAAAATAAATGGACATTAATCAGATTGAGAGGGGGGCAAGTATTGGAGATACCTGCAATCCGTGAGCTACGCCTAGCAGACTTAGGGGAGCTAGCCACAGAAGCGACTTTGTGCTTAGATACCGATGATTTGAGCTCCAAGTGTTGAACTGACCATTCAGGAACAGGAATGGTCCACACAGAAGGCAATACTGGGTCAGGGTCTTGCAGAGTAGGGGAACGATTAACTCCCTTAGGAGAACCAAGCCCAGCTAGGACTTGTTCAGCACTGGAACCCACAGGAGACTCATTGGATGGAGCAGCAGCCGGAGTACTATTTTATATGTGTGTGTGTGTTTTTTTTTCTTTTTGTAATTCATATATACACAAGTACAATCCCCAAAGAAATAGATATTTCTTTCTTCTTTTGGGTTTTTGGGATCATGGAGCTATTTTGGCTTTTTTGGTAATACAGGAAAGATGCAAAAATAAGAGTTACTTTAAGGGAGAATTTCCAACGATAATATGTATAGAAATGTTTTCAAGATATGTGGAGAAAGAATATATCATATCACTCAGTGCACTCTTTGTATGTGCATAACTACTTCAGCAGAGTAATGTCATCTATTCAGTTTGATTTCTAAAAGCAAACTAGTCTATTCATATCAAATGACATTCAGTTCATTTAACCCAAAGTTTTAGTACACAATTCATGCAAATCAGAAGTGATATAGAGATATAAAAGCAGTACTCCAAATATAATGCAGTCAATGCACGAATCTCGGTGTGTTTTCAACAAAGAGTATACAATAAGGTAATTCTCAGATGAGTCAACGTTAAAATTCATTCATGGACAGTAAATATCACATTGGAAGTTCTTTTTCTCAAGTGCACACAAGTATATCGTAAATGAAATCAAAAATAAAGACGACAACGTGGCAAAAGATATGTGCACAGGTAAAGTGAGATTCAAACTAATTTCATCATAGCGAATTCATCTCTATCAAAGAAAGTAAAAGAAGCAAGGACAAAATAAAATCTAACTATACACATGCAAGCACTCTAAAAGTAAAGAAAATATGATGCAAAAACGAAAAAAATGTGTGAAAATAAGTGAAAAATAAAGAAAAATGAAAATAAAGATGAAAATAGAGAAAATAAAAGTGTGTGAGTACACTCACTTCCCCAAGCTAAATATCACATTGTCCTCAATGTACAAAGTGTGGCACTGGGACATAAAAGAGATGGGTGTGTGGGTGTGGAGATGATGCAAAATGAAAAGTAAGGAAAAATAATAAAAGAAAAAATTGATGAATCTACATGATGGTATATACAATAAAGATATATATGGCAAGCATGCAAAATGATGGGTGCAAAGGTGATCAAAAGTACTCTCCACCAAGCTGGAATCTATGGTGTCCTAAAAAGTGAAGACAGAGGGGCAAGAAAAATAATGGGGAGAGAAGGGAGAAAAAGTATAACAGGCATCAAATGAAGTGCCTACTCAGGTGCATCGCCATCACCTCCATGTGATGGGGTGTTGGTTGCAGAGGGGCTGGCTGCTGCTACTGTAGGTGCTGTAAAATCCAGTTTAGCGTCAGCTGAATACCAGGGAAAAGTGCTACATGGGTCTGCTGGGCAGCAACGGCCTGGGTGAGGGCTCGAAAATCGACTCTAAGTCCAGCAACTACCGACTCAACTGCACACAGGTGCAAGTCTATGTCGTCAGGAGCAGAGGTAGATGGACATGCATGTGTACAAGCTGAACTGACAAGCCTCCAAATACTAGTGTGGCTACTATGGGGTGTGTGTGTGTGTGCAGATCGGGGCTCACAACAGGATGCTCAGCCTCCAAATGAGACTGAGATGCATGAATGCTCGTTGAAATGGGTGCAACAGATGATGTGAACAGAATATCGACAGAACTAGCTGAGGGTAGAGAGGTCGTGGCAACAGATGTAGTGACATACACCACGACACTCTCATATAATACAGCTGCGGTAGATACAGGAATATCGACAGGTAGGATGGGCGTGAAAACTGAAGATAGGGTCACCTCGAAAGTCGGTATCTCAAATGAGTTGAGGGTCTCTACGGTCACATGAATGGAAGATCGACACTCTCAGGAATGAATGGGGCAGGATCAGACACAGTGATGGTACTTTCGGAGATGGGTGTGGACGTGGAACTCTTAGCCCGAGTAGAAGTGGAGACAGATGTGTTGGGTCCAAGAAGTGGATCAAAGGTAGACTGAACTATGGGGATCTCAGGTGGGTGAGGCTCAATGGGGTGTTCATGCTGCTCCTCATCGGGCTCTAGCACATATATAGGTTGGATGAGAATGTCCATGATGAACCTCTACTCTACACCTACTGGTCCTACGTGGGTCTGAACGGGGTTCGGAAGCATGATATAATTTGCAAAAAAGGGACTATGTAGCCAGACCCAATGGCTTGTCTGTGGGGTCAGATCTTGTGCATGCGGGCCAGAACATAGTCAGAAATGGTAGTGCGGCCCGTAGCATGACACATGTCAGCAGGGAACTGGATGTCAGAAATAGGGAACAGTAGGTAGATCAGACCGCCACAACAAATCGACTTGGTGTTGGCCAGCGTGGAAATAATGCGGTTGAAGTGCCAACTGGCAACATCAATAGATATGGAAGGGACTAAGATGTCCCCACCAGCATCATAAGTCTCTCCCGTGTCATCGCCCAGAGCATGAACAGATCAGGTGTGGACATAGTCCCAACCTCTGGCCTAGCTAGGATGGTGGTCGCCAGGAGGCGCTATGCGAGACGCGGGCTGGGGTGGACTATGGAAGAGCCTACGCCCTACTAGGGTCGAAGTGTGGTGTACCTGTGATCTGCTCCCAGAATGCATCAGCAGAAAAGACAGAAGGGGTGAGGTGGCTAGGGCCATATGCTTTATCGGGGTCTGGGACCGGGGGCCAGTGAAAGTATGCACAGACCATGTCATGCGAGATCTCACACTCCCGGTCCATGAGTTGAAAGGAATATCCCCAAGGAGTCCTACAAATAGAACTCAAGACCTCGAGTGTCGGGCGAATGTATGTGCTCGCTGTCATAGACAAAAAATCACCCCAAATGACGTTATCATACAGCTGTTGCAGCCCATGGAATACCCCCTAGGTGCTCTAGTGGCTGAGTGTGAGCGAACCTAGTGGGGATGATCTGATGCCCAGATATCCTCTCAAATTTGGCACGGTATGCGCCATCTCTGAAAGTGATCCCGTATGTCTCTATGGGTGTATGTGGCTGTGTTGGTGGTGCAGGAGGTGCTAGCAATGCATGGATGGGGTTGCTATATGGAGGAGGAGGCACTGTCCCAGAAGAAGAAAGACCGGGGTCACCAATCTTCTTCCTCTTGGAAGGGGGCTACCTACCACTAGATCTAGTGCACAGAGGCATCGTGTAGTGCCATGAATGTGACGCACTCTATGAGAAATGCAAGAATATCACTCGAAAATAATAAGGAACGAGTGTACTAAGCGCACAATGCGACTCCCAATCTAGTTTCTGAGTGCAGGTGGCTCCCCCAAGCTTTGTCTCTGCAATCGTCAAGAAGGATCTCCCCCAAGCTTTCCTGTTGCACAAAAAATGTTGATTAGCTTTAAGAATTCGAAATAATTAGGATAGATCAAGATAAAATGGAGATTAATATGGTTGATTTGGATTAGGGGTTGGAATAGGGCTTACGAGATGAAAAGGAGAGGAGAGAGGGTGAAATAGGGCTTAATGGAGAAGCGGGTGGTCGGACTCGGCCGGAGGTGGCTGGAGTGATCGTCGCAACTGCGTGGCGGTGGAGCTCGGGCAAGTGGACGAGGGCAAGGGGGAGGAGGGGCTTCTAACTCGATTAGGGGGTGTGCCCTCGTCCGAGTCGAGTTTCCCCTTTTATAAGGGTTTGCTGCCTAAAGTCACTCGGCCGAGTGACCATGATCACTTGGCAGAGTGACCTTGGTCACTCGGTCGAGTAAGAAGATGGGATAGAACACCATTTTTTGAGTTTTCTGCTATAGTCTCCTACTTGGTTGAGTGGATTAGTCACTCGGTCGAGTGAACTAATGACTCGATCAAGTGGAGAGGCCTCACAGAACATTAAATTTTCGGCTTCTGCTACAGTGATCCACTCGGTCAAGTGACATAGTCACTCAGTCGAGTGTTATAAATATACAGAGTGAGTTTTTAGTACTTCCCTGATCAGTGATATCACTCGGTCGAGTGAGTGCTTCACTCGATCGAGTGAAAAGTTCACTAGGCCGAGTGAGGCCTGTTTTTTCAGCTTTCAGTTTCTGTTTCCTCTCATCTTCTTTCTCTCCTTCAGTCTTCAGATTCCTCCTTCTTTTCTCATTCAAACATGTCTATAGCGAGGATCTCCATCACCATGGATACTCTCCATTAGAATGGCATCGTGGTGTCTTCTCCTTGCAATTAACAACATTGCCCAATGTCAGTTATTTTCCTAACTTTTGATCTGTCGAAATAATAAAAATATTTTAAAAAATAAAAACTAAGAATGAACTAAAAATAACATAGAAATGTCGGGTTGCCTCCTGATAAGCGCTCGTTTATTGTCTTGAGCTCGACCCCTCATGATTTTACATTTGGCATGTGATATTCGGCGCATAAGAGATGAGTGTGTTGAATTTGGTGAGGAGACCGGTAGGATTTGTACGCTCCATGTTCTCTTGTTTGGCCTCTTCAATTGGTGCCTCCTTTCTCATAATGGTGAGAGATGACTCCCCACAACTTTTTCTCTTAGCCTTCAAAGGCTCCGTGTTTTTTCTGGTGATGTCGAAGTCTTCATCGGTGGTGCGTGCTTTTGTTGATTCCTGGAAGAGAGTTTGCAAAGCTGACGTGCATTTATATTTCATATATTTGCGCACGTTTTCTTCCGTGTTTTTCCGCTATTTTCTGCCGTCTTGTATTCGATTTCTCGTGTTTTCTATCACTTTTTCTTGTTTTTGTATTTTGTAGGAGTTTACTGGCATAGGGGACATAAAATGTCAATATCATGAGTCCCCGGAGTAATGGAAGGACTCATGCGTGATCTAGGGGGGTCAAACGACGAAGATCGCATCTTTCAGCCCCTCACCCGACCGGTTGGTCACTTCCAACCGATCGGGTGATGCACGCGTGCACCACCGGGACACAAGTTGGAGCGGCCAAGAAGTCACCCGGTCGGTTCAGAGACCGGTTCAAACGTCCCAACTCTCTGGAATTCTGATGCTGAATGCCAACCGATCGGGTGACCTTCACCCGATCGGTTCACCTGTAGCCGATTCTTCGAAGCCAAGACACGGAGAGATCAACCGACCGGTTCAACCGACGGCACGAAGATCCAACCGATCAGCTTCAACCCTCAACCGACCGTGTCGTGGGACCGGGTGAAGTCCTATTCTGAGCTGCCGAAGAAACGAAGCAGGTCACCCGATCGGGTGACTTTTCACCCGATCGGGTGATATCGTATTCTATATATAGGACCCCTAGGTTTTCCAGAAATGAGAGTTGTTATTTTTTGCTGTTTTTTCTCTCTCTTGACGGCTGTAATTTTTCAGATATTTGTAAGTTTTCCTATCTTTTTCAAACTTTAATATAGTGTTATTAGCATTGCTTTTACTGCTTTTCAATCGCCTGATCATGCTTTTTACAGTCGATTTCTATTTAGATCTCTTTTTACTAAATATGTGTGAGTAGTTCCCAAATCTGGGATTTTGGTGGAAACCCCTTCGTGGGCTCTCCCCGATGCGTCCATAGGACTAGGAAATCGATAGGGATTAGGAATCTACCGGTTACGCGGGGTGTTTTATTGTCATCAGCGGGAAAAAGACCGCCTTTGACCGTTGGGCCAAGGGGGGAATAAACTTGGCGGTTGACTCCCTAGCCATAGCTCACGCCCTTAGCGTAGACGTCGAATCCTATCGTGCTGGAGCGGTAGGATGAGGCGTTGGGAGTTATCGTTGCGAGCTTAGTGCTCCGAGAGTCGGTCAGTGTTAATGGACACGGGAGTGCCCACTGACCGAACCCGGGAAGTCCGACGTATCATCCTGGGCACCGACCAAAATATCAGGCCCATGGGACGCTGGTACCACTTTCAAAGGCAACGTCTCACCATTAGACCCTAATTCCGATCGTTATCCTACCCGTAGGCCGTATCGGAGAGAATCGCACGATAGGGTGGAAACCAAAGTCCCGGGTTTTCTCTTTATATTGTTTATCCCTTGCATTCCATTTACTGTGACAACCCATTATCCGATTCGGGCTAGCTCGCCTATGGGGTGAATTTGATCCTTCTTGACACAAGCACATCCACGCCTCCCTGAATTCGACCCCCAAGCCACACTACAACACCGTGCGCTTGCGGTTACAAATATTTAAATCTCACGCCCCCAATTACTCATTGCACACATTCAGACGCGCAAAGCCGGGAGACGTCAAGCTTTATGGCGCCGTTGCCGGAGAGGCAACGTGCTTGTTATTTTAGGATTTCATGAACCCTTGAGTCTAGCTCTCATCCCTACCTCGCGATAATTTTTGCATTCTTCTTTTTCCTTTTTTTTCTTATTTTTGTTTTTATTTTTTATCTTATCTGTTTCTTTCCCACTTTTCGCTTCACTGGTGTTTGTTGTTTTTCATGCGCAGGAGTTCAAGAAGTCTCGACGACTTGATTCCCGTTGATCCAGAGATAAACACCACCCTAAGGCGTTTGGCCACCAAGAAGCGAAGAAGAGAGGATCCTGAAACCATGGGGGAGAACACCCTGCCTCACAAGTCCCTGATGGAGTACTCGATGCCATCCATCGAGTCCACCTCCACGATCCGTCCTCCTACTATTACGGTGCAAAGCTTCGAGCTTAAGCCGTCTTTGGTGACGTGGATCCAGCAGATCAATTTTCGGGTGCACCCATGGAGAGCCCCATCGAACATTTGGACTCCTTCTTGGAGAAATGTGACACCTTCCGGATAAACGGTGTCACAACTGAGGCGATCCGTCTGAAGATATTCCCCTTCTCTCTACGAGATAAGGCCAAGCTGTGGCTTAGGGGGAAGGACCCGAACACATTCAACACCTGGGAGAAGCTTTCAAATGCTTTCCTGACAAAGTTCTTTCCTCCGGGGAAGACCATGAAGCTGAGGAGTGAGATCTCATCCTTCTCCCAGGCCAGCCACGAGTCTCTGCACGAAGCCTGGACCAGATATAAGGAGATGCAGCGGAGATGTCCCCATAATGAGCTCCTCAAGTGGCAGATCATAAATCTGTTCTATAATGGGTTGAGGGACAATTTGAAATCTTCCATGGACGAGGTGGCTGGAGGGTCTTTCATGTCAAGAAGTGAAGAAGATGCCGGGAACATTCTTGAAAATATGGCATCCAACAATGAGCGGTGGTGTGACGAGAGAGCCACACCTAGATCTGGGGGCATCCACAGGGTCGAGGACATCGACAAATTATCCAGCAAGTTTGACTTGCTATCGACCCAGATCTCCGCATTGATGGTAGGAGCCGGTGGCGCCGGTACACAACATATTGCCGCGGTGGAGGCCGAAGTCGTGGGGGAATTCGACGGTGGTGACATCTCACCACCTTTGGACCAAGCTAGCGCACTATTCTACAATCCTACAGGAAATACGCCGTATCCACCACGGACTAGCTCCAACCCGGCCTACTCTCCTAACAACTGGAATCATCCCAACCTTAGCTACCGGGCGACATATCAACAGCCGACTCAGCAGCAACAACAACAGATATATCAGCCGGCTAGGCCCCAGCAGCAGTTTCAGCAGCGGAAATTTCAGCAGCAATAACCTCCACAACAGTACCAGCAGTATACTCCAAGGAATCAGCTGCCCATCCAGCAGCAATATGGCCAACAGAGGGCCATCTATCCGGTTGAGTCCCTCTTGACTCAATACATCGCCAACCAGGAGAAGATAATTCTAAAGCTGGAGATGGGATAGAGAGTTCTAACTGATCAGGTAACCCAGCTGGGGTTACAAGTGGCGAACCTTCAGAGGCCGCAGAATCTATTACCGCCACAGCCGGAGGTGAACCCGAGGGGGGTGAATCAGACCTTGGTGCTCACGCGTGAGCATGAGAACGTGTCTGCTATTGTCTTAAGGAGCGGAACACAAATCCCCACAAGAGTACCCCCCCCAAAAATCCAGAAGCACCATTGGTCGTGGAACGACCAATTGAAAAATTAAATGACGACGGTGCTTCGTCACGCCAAAGCCAACTACTCCGGAGGGAGTCCATGGAAAGGAGAAGAAAAAGGATGAGGAAGGGAACCTCAGAGTGTTCAAGCCCGTTGTGCCTTTTCCACAACGGCTTGCCCAAGCCAAGATAGATGAGAAATATGGCAAATTCTTTGCCATGGTGAAGGATCTGAGCTTACAAATCCCATTCCTCGAAGCTATCGAGACGATTCCCTCCTACGCCAAATTTCTAAAGGACTTGGTGACAAGAGGATCCAGGAAGGAGAAGGTCGTATTAATGGCAGAGTGCAGCGCCCTCATTCAGCGCGCAAATCCGCCCAAGCTTAAAGACCCATGAAGTTTCTCCCTCCCTTGTTCGATTGGGGAAGTGAGAATCCAGAGGGCGCTCGTCTATCTAGGAGCAAGCATCAGTTTGATGCCCCTATTGCTATACAGGAAAATAGGGACGGGGGACTTGGAGCCCACCGGCATGACATTACAGCTTACCGACCGTTCGGTGAAATACCCGGTGGGAGTAGTATACGACCTCCCCGTTGATGTGAGTGGAGTACAAGTACCAGTGGATTTTGTGGTGATGGACATGCCGGAAGATAAGCACACCTCTATTATCCTTGGACGGCCCTTTATGAAAACCGCCGGTGTGCTAATAGACGTGAAGAATGGGAAGCTTTCCCTCAACGTCGGCCAAGAAAAAGTCGAATTTGACTTGGGGTTGTCGATGAAGCACCCCGATCCCCCGGACGATCAAAGATGCAATGTGCTGGAGTTGGAAGAAGAGAGAGCTGTGGAGGCAAGCTCCTGGGAAATTCTCTAGAGAAATCCCCCCGATAGCTTGGGGGACTCAGAAGAACCAGTCGGCCCGAAGAAGAATGATGTTGATGATGAGGCGGTCGCCCGACATGTAATCCCTCCCGGATTCCCAAAAGCTCCTCCTACGAGGAGAAAAGGCAAAGAGCCCATGGGGCTCACCGTGGATGAGATCCGGGTCCTTAAACGAGTGGCGGTGGACGCCAATATGACGGAGAAGCACCCGGACCCCGTCAACAAAGGGAGAGTGGTCGAGCAAGTTTTCTTGTCGCCACCTATTTCACCAAAAGCTACCAGCCCAGAAGCTGAAGCGATGCCAGACTTTGGGCATCACCCGTATCGCCCACCTTGAATATCATCAACGGGCGTCGAGCTAACGACGTTAAACAAAAGCGCTTCATGGGAGGCAACCCATGCTCTAAACCTTTGTTTCCATTTTTTAGGATTATTTTTAGCTTTACTCTATCTATTTTAATAAATAAATCCAGCCGCAAGAACTTCTGTTGAGGGACTTAGGCCATTTGTGCACTTTTGCAGAAAACAAGGCCCCAACCAATCGGTTGATAACTCAACCGATCGGTTGGGATGTATCAGCTGACAGCCGTATCAGTCACTCAACGAACCGATCGGGTGAAGGCCTGTGAGACCGGTTGACAGACCGGTTGAGCTGTACCAAACTCTCGGGAAAATTTGTGGAACGGCCAACCGATCGGATGAGTAATCAACCGACCAGTTCGCCTGTAGCGTCTCTTCAGCTGAAAATCTCGACCTAATAGTCAACCGATTGGGTGCCAACTCACCCGATCGGTTCGACTTAAACCCTATAAATAAACCCCCACCCCGACTGTTCATTTCCTAGCCCGATCTCGCCGATTTCACCATCGTTTCGTCTCCCCCGCTCTCCCAACGGCCGAAAAACTCCTCCCACGACCTCCACTCCCCCTCTAGCCTCTCTCTCCACCTACCCCTTCCATCTCTCCATCGTTTTCTCTTCCTCTCTTTCTCCCATTTCGCTTTCTCAAGCCCTAATCCCCCCATTTTCGGATTTTTCGCTGAAGAGAAGTGACGCGGCTCCACACTCCGTCCGATTGCACGGTATTAGGGTCAATTTCAAACAAGGAACTCCAACCTCTACTGGGTAACTTCGCTCCACTGCTCAAGTTTACTTTTTACCCTAGAATTTCTACTCGCTTGATTGTTTGTGTGTGCATGATTTTATCGTGTTCTACACTCATTTGTATCACACTCACGTACCCACTATGGCCCGGGATCGTGATAAGGGGAAGGGCATTATGCGGGAGGAGGAACCGTCTCGAAAGAGACGCAAATAAACACGTCCTCCTCCCAATACACCACGTGCACTATCAATAGCCCCTCCCCCACCTGTTATCCCCCCTCCAGACCCAATGATGGTCCCGCATGGGTATCAATTTCGGAACCAAGAGCACAAAGACTTCTATCATAGACTTGATGCTCGGGGGCATCTGTCGACCAAGTTTGCCCACACCCAATCGCTTATCGATCTCGGTGTCTTCACCGAGGTCGAGACTCTTTTCGCGAACTTAGGTTGGTTAGCCTTCCTGAACACCACCGCGTTGTCTTACACGTCCCTCACACTAGAATTTCTTTCCTCACTCGTTTGTGAGTCGGGGTCGACCGTCATTTTTCGGGTGCGTAACAAAACCATCCGCACCAATCTGAACACGATCAATGATATATTTGGTTTCCCTATTCTTGGGGACGACGCTATCCGACACTACGGATACCCACCAGAATTCGACGTCGATAACATTTGGTTCCGCCTCACCATACTCCCTCGCTATCCCCGAGGTAAGGCCAAGGCCTCCTCAATCATCCACCCTATATTCCGTCTGGCCCATCGGATCATATCCTCCGTATTTTTCCCCAGGGATGAGTCAGGCACCGTGACCATCCCTGATCTTTTCATTCTATGGGCCATGACTTTCCCTTTCGTTCGAGACGATGATGGGATTAGCTTTAGGGCCCCTACTGTCCCCGTCCATACCGGCGACTGGCTTATTTACAAGCTCATTGAGATTAGCCGAGCCGACAAGGTCAAGATTTGTTGTGGGGGAATTATCACTGTCATTGCTTCGTGTCCCCAATTTAATATCCACATCCCCCGAGATCTTCCCAATGCCACAGGACCCTCACGTCTAGACCTTGATGTCCTGCGACATATTCATATGATTAAGCCCCGCCCTGATCGTCGTTTCGATTTCAACTACGGCCACCCCCCAGCCCCCTACACCATTCTTCCCAACCCCGCTCGCATGACTACTGAATTAGTGGGAGATTGGACCTTTCCGCCCGATCCCGAGTTTCTAGCGGGGTTGCGCCTTCCTTTCTTGCCCCAGGACGCACGCAGACCACCTTTCCCTGCCGCCCGCTTAGGTGAGCAGGATATTCCTGCGTCCCGGGGAGATATCGGGGCTGGCCCGAGTCACACCACCCATGCTCCTGGCCCTATCATTGCTGAGGATCTTTCTGCGGCCATCTCCGGCCTTGTGTCCATTGCCGGCATGACCACTACCGCCGGCACTACTTCCATATCACTTCCTGGCACCACTTCCGCTTCACGTCAGTCCACTTCTTTTGGTCTCCGCCAGGCCTCAGCTCATCTTGCTCTCGAGGCCAAGGTCGAATCTCTCCGTGCTCTTGCCACGTCCTCTGTCCCCTCGGACCCATCACCGTCCTCTTTTCTCACTCACCCACGTTTCCTCGCACTTGAGAGGAACGTGGCCGCCATCCTCCGCCTTCTCACTCACATCCACGGACCGCCACCACCCACACCACACCCCTCACCATCACCTTCCCCACCTAGGCGATCATCTCCCCCTCCCACATCTATGCCCATCCCCGTATCCACTTCTCCTCTCACGACAATTTCTGTCGCCCCCACACCACCTCCTCCCTCCTCCTCCATCACTGCATATGTTCGCCGCAAGAAATTGCAGGTGCGCACCAGATCTCTCCCACCGCCACCCATTACCGTCACCATCACGTCTTCTCTCCCCATTTCTATCCCTTCTACCACCACCTTGATCGCCGTACTTCCACCACCACCCACCTCCACCGACACTCTACCCATCATTCACACCCCCACTACACCTATTCCTCCACCTCTTTCTCCCCTTCTCCGCACACCCCCCGCCTCCCCCGACCACCCATCCACACCCTCTTCCGAGGAGGGCGAGGACTCCCCATCTCTTGCTTTTTGATTTCATTTTGTTTTCTGACCTCCCCCTCGCATATCTCTGCATTTTCACGATCACATCATCTTGCTAGCATTGTCAAGTATAGCTTGGGGGAAGTCTAATTTTTTGGGTGTGTTGTCATGTTTCGTTTTTCTTTATGTGTTTGTTTATTTGTCGTGTCGTGTGATTTTATTTCTTTTATTTATTTTTATTTTCTGTTTATATGTCGTGTGGTGTGCTTCTTATCTTTATTCGTATTTTCAATCTCGTTTGTGTGATTTTCTTGTCTTTCGTATCTCTTTGTGTCTGTGCATATTCCCCCCTTATTCATTGCCCTCCCGTATTTAATTCTATTGCATTGAGGGCAATGCAAGTTTCAGCTTGGGGGAGTCGCACTTCGTGCGTCACTTGTCTCTTTTTCTTCGTAATTTGAGTCGTTTTTCTCCATATTTTTCTTTTTCCTTTTCTTTTCTTCTTTTTATCTCTTTCTCCTAGAGATGAACCCTATGATGAATTGCCACAAAACCACACACACCTAGCATGGCATCAATAATCACATTCACTAACCCTAGGGTATCGAGTCCTCTTGCATTTCATGCATCGTGGGTCCACTTAGCTTTTTGTGAGTTATGTGTCGTGCCTAGCTGTTTGGTGTGCTTCTACTTGGTGATTTTACTTTATATACATGTCCAGGAATTACCCCTAGACTATCATGCTTCGTTTTGAATATGCGGTATTTTTTTCTCCTGTCTGCTTCTGCATGCTATATATACATCGTATACTTCATTTCGCATGTGTCGGGATTCCACAATTAAGGACTAGGATAACCCATTTAGCACATGCTCTAATTAGCCAGAATAGTTTCCTTTGCCCAAGTGTTTAGATGCCGATTTCTTTTTTATTTTACTTGGTGCAAATCCCCTCGTCGTGTACAGTTCTCCCAATTAGGAGAGTACACATGTGTGTAGCCAAAAAACCCAAAAATCCAAAAAAAAAGGAGAAAAGAAAAGAAAAAAAACCCAAAGAGAAAAGAAAAGGAAAAAATTGTATAGCCAAAAAGCAAAAAAATACAAATACCCAAAACCCAAAAATATTCCAGTGTGAATATTTTCCTACTTACCGAGAATAAAGGGAAGGCGAGAATTTGCACCGAGTATTCTACTCCACATCATCTCAACCCCCATCATTTTTGAAAACACTTGGCTTAGGAACTTTTTAGCTATTATCTAGGCTATAGTGTGGTGATTTCCTTGACCCTAGTTGTGGAGTCCCCGACGCATGATATGTTTCGATTCTCGCTCTATTCTCATGCATGCTTGAGGTATATATTCACCGCCTTATTCGAATCAAATCGATATTTGGGTTATTTCTTGGATTTGTGTATATCGAGCTTTATTACACATCGTAGATAGCGACACCGACTGCTAGCACACGACCACACTCACTCGCGCTTCGCCGCGTGGGCCCACGGCACTTGTCTGGACTCGTATTCCTTGGTTTAGTGATGTGATTTGGCGTTTGCTTGCTTGGTGTGTCGTTTTGGTTTTATTGGCCCTGACGGGCGATCTAGGATATAGAGTTCTCTTTTTCTCTCTTTCTCTCTATTTTCTCCCTCCGAGCTCCTACTCTCACTCGTCTTCCTCGAGGACGAGGAAGAGTTCAGCTTGGGGGATTTTAACGTGCGTTTATATTTCATATATTTGTGCACGTTTTCTTCCGTGTTTTTTCGCTATTTTCTGTCGTCTTGTATTTGTTTTCTCGTGTTTTCTTGTTTTCTTTCACTTTTCCGTGTTTTTTGTATTTTGCAGGAGTTTACTGGCGTAGGGGACATAAAACGTCAATATCATGAGTCCCCGGAGCAACGGGAGGAGTCCCACGTGATCCAGGGGGTTAAACGACGAAGATCGCATCTTTCAGCCCCTCACCCGACCGGTTGGTCACTTCCAACCGATCGGGTGATGCACGCGTGCACCACCCGGACACAAGTTGGAGCGGCCAAGAAGTCACCCGGTCGGTTCAGAGACCGGTTCAAATGCCCCAACCCTCTGGAATTCTGATGCTGAATGCCAACCGATCGGGTGACCTTCACCCGATCGGTTCACCTGTAGCCGATTCTCCGAAGCCAATACACGGAGAGATCAACCGACCGGTTCACCCGACAGCACGAAGATCCAACCGATCAGCTTCAACCCTCAACCGACCGTGCCGTGGAACCGGGTGAAGTCCTATTCTGAGCTGTCGAAGAAACGAAGCAGGTCACCCGATCGGGTGACTTTTCACCCGATCGGGTGATATCGTATTCTATATATAGGACCCCTAGGTTTTCCAGAAACGAGAGTTGTTATTTTTTGCTGTTTTTTCTCTCTCTTGACGGCTGTAATTTTTCAGATATTTGTAAGTTTTTCGATCTTTGTCAAACTTTAATATAGTGTTATTAGCATTGCTCTTACTGCTTTTCAATCACCTGATCATGCTTTTTACGGTCGATTTATATTTAGATCGCTTTTTACTAAATATGTGTGAGTAGTTCCTAAATCTGGGATTTTGGTAGAAACCCCTTCGTGGGCTCTCTCTGATGCGTCCATAGGACTAGGAAATCGATAGGGATTAGGAATCTACCGGTTACGCGGGGTGTTTTATTGTCATCGGTGGGAAAAAGACCGCCTTTGACCGTTGGGCCAAGGGGGAATAAACTTGGCGGTTGACTCCCTAGCCATAGCTCACGCCCTTAGCGTAGACGTCGAATCCTAGCGCGCTGGAGCGGCATGATGAGGCGTTGGGAGTTATCGTTGCGAGCTTAGTGCTACCGGAGTCGGTCAGTGTTAATGGACACGGGAGTGCCCACTGACCGAACACAAGAAGTCCGGTGTATCATCATGGGCACCGACCGGAATATCGGGCCCATGGGACGCTGGTACCACTTTCAGAGGCAACGTCTCACCTTTAGACCCTAATTCCGATCGTTATCCTACCCGTAGGCCGTATCAGAGAGAATCGCACGATAGGGTGGAAACCAAAGTCCCGTGTTTTCTCTTTATATTGTTTATCCCTTGCATTCCATTTACTGTGACAACCCATTATCCGATTTGGGCTAGCTCTACCATGGGGTGAATTTGATCCTTCTTGACACAAGCACATCCACGCCTCCCTGAGTTCGACCCCCAAGCCATACTACAACACCGTGCGCTTACGGTTACAAATATTTAAATCTCTCGCCCCCAATTACTCATTGCACACATTCAGACGCGCAAAGCCGGGGGAAGTCAAGAGCTCTCTTTTCCTTACGACATCAATGGCATTCTCTTCCTCTTCGATGAGAGGGTCCAGGGTGTCTTCAAGTTGGGGGATATTTTTGGAATTTGGATCCCCATCAAAACTATTGAAGTGCTTTTAGCTTCCTCAATAACCTCTTCAAGTATGTCAATGTAGTCATTCTCCTCAAGTGTGAATCTATTCTTCATGGCACGTGGGAGATGGAATTCAACTTCTATATTTCCAACGTTGAGTGACAGCGGTCCTTCCCACACATCCACGATGACTCCATTGGTGGCTAAGAATGGGCGCCCAAGAATAAGCGATGTATCTCCCACTTCCTTCACGTCCATGATGACGAAGTCACATGGCACGCAAAGGCCGCCCGGTATTTCTAGTGGCACATTTTTAGCGATCCCAACCGACCTAGTAATACGCCCATCGACGAGTTGAATTTTCATGTCAATGGGCTTAAGATCGGTCCCTGTATTTACCTTCTTGAACATGGTGAGAGGCATGAGACTCACGCTCGCACCCAAATCAACTAGAGCCTTTTGAAGGGGGACTCTGCCAAGTGTGCATGGAATCCTAAAAATTTCGAAGTCTTTCAAATTCTTCGGCACCTTGCCTTCCTTGACGAACCATGTTCCTTGGTCGGCAAGCATAATCTTCTCCGTCCTTTTTCTTCCCGTAATCAAGTCCTTGAGAAACTTAGCATACGTCGGGATCTTAATGATAGCATCTAGGAACGGGATATTTAGGCTTATGCCTCTCAAGAACTCCAGAAATCGAGTGAATTTCTTCTCCAGTTTAGCTTTTGCCAACCTTTGTGGGAATGGTACCGATGGCGCATAAATTCTCTCCTTCTGGGGCTCGTCAGTTTCAGATTTTTCCCCTTCATTAATGGCCATTGTGGGTCTCTCTGCTTCTTTGCTTCCGTCTTCCTCAACCCGGTTGTTATGCTTGGGGCTTTGAGTTTGATCCAAGATAGGTGTCATGTCCTTCATGCCTCTAGTAGTCACTGCCACCACTGAATTGACGTGTCCGGTGTTACTCCTTGGATTCACCCCCAGTTGAGCCGGCAATTGATTTTGGGCTCTATTGAACAGTGTTATTTGCTCCGCCAGCTGTGCAACTATGGTGTTGAGACTATCTTGGCCCGATGACAACTTGGCATTTATATTCTTTTGTTTGGCCTTGAACTCCTCAACCCTTGTCTCATGTTCAGATTTTTGCGGTGCCGGCGACGGATTTTGTGGCCTCTGACTCTGATTATATCCGGGGCATCTATAAGGCCCCGTTTGTTGCCTTTGCTGAAATGGCTATTTCCGTGGTGGCCTTGGCTGATATTGTTGTTGCCAAGGTTATGGGAGAGCTTGTTGTTGTTGTTTTGGTTGTTGAGGAGGGGTTAAGGCTCCATTGTTGTTCGCATATGAAAAATCAGGGTGCATTTTCCAAGCCAGATTCGCCCAAGACACATTATTTCCACCACTGGGCTTATAGTCTGAAACATATTGAACCTGCTCCACAGGTTCCTCATTTGCGTCAGCTCCAACAAACATGACTTGGCATTGGCCTTGCCAGTTATTCTTCTCCCACCGGATGTTGATGTATCTTGAGCACTATATGGCTCACCTCAACTTCTTCTCAATCCTATCTACCACTCTGGATAGGGCATCAAATCTCCTAGTGTCACGCCCCGCTTCCCAAAAACGTGGAGGCGAAGCGTGAGAAGGTCCGCTCAGACTTGAAGCTACAAAGCCGCAAGTCCGATAAGCGTCAATTTACACAAAGTAGCAGGTCCCTGTAATGTGACACGGAAACAACAATAACAATAATTGAAAAAGAGGCAAATAATAAAATTATTCATCTCAGAGTCCAGATATAAATTCAACAACCAGAAATGCCACCATGCAAACAAAAGAGTCCAAAAAGAAAAAGGCCTAGCATGGCCAACAAAGAAACTAACAACAACGGTGCTACTCACCGACAACAACACAACTAACAAGGAAGGAACGAAGGAACACTAGGACTAGTCACAGGTGTCCTCGTACTCTACGTCAGCAACGGGATCGGGCACGAACTCCACGGACTCGTCACCCTCCACAGTAAACTCTGGCTCAGCAACTAACATGCGTCACCCAAAGAGAAGGGGCACATGTTAGCAAGTCTACAAGACCTGTGCAAGAAAACTAAAGAAAAGTGGCAACAACCTAGCAGTTCTAGAGTAAAGTATGTCATGGCATTTTATGCAATGAAAACAACAGTAGTTTATGTTATGGCATGATTATAGCATGGCAAGTAACATGGCATGGCAAGTAAACAAATACATGACAAGTACAAGAATTGTAAGCACGTCGTGCACAGAGATTCCGCCCTTTGGCTAGAGTGGCTATACGGGCCAACTCTTACGCTCAAGTGACCGTTTATCCCTACCCCTCCACGTGTGTCGAGCCAGGGCATTACCCCCCGAACACGTAATGCTCGCTTCTTGATCACGAGCCAGGAAGTGTTTTTAACATGTATGGCGTAGGGTTATGCCCGCAATACGGGTGCCTAGTCGGTAACACGGAAACACGGATTTGTACAAGGATTTGTAGCATGTGCCACGATGCAACATGCAACATGATATGTAAAAATGGATGCACATGACAATTATTTGTAATGAAATTGCGTACCGTTAAAGAAAATTTAAACTTGACAGGCAGTTGTATGAAATGGCATGACAAGGAAAATTCCAGTTTCGTTGTCAAGCTAGAATTAGAATTTGCGCCTAGACCGCTATCATTTCACGGTCTAGTCTCTTTCACACCAAAACAAAGTAATGGCCTAAAAACATGGCCTAAAGCAAGGTTGGCAAGTTTCACTTGCATGGTACCGAAGTTGTTGTTCGACGTGAGTCACGAGATCGGTATCCTACGGAAATTGGGCTCGTTGTTATGGCAAAATAGAAAATTAGATTTATAGTTCTAAACCGGTTTGCATTGGAATCCTATAACGTATAATAATCCATTTTTAATTAGGGTTTCTAATTTACTGTGTGGGTTACAGAGAATTAAATATAGATCACTAACCGTTTACGAAGCGAAGATCGAGACACCTACGGATCTGCGGTAGGAGAAGATCTCGCCGGATTCCGGATTGTCGTCGCCAAATCGAATCTAGCACGGCAACGGAAAAGCGATCCGAAAGAACTATGGTTGAAAAGAATTCCTCGCGGTTGAAATGCTACAGATCTGGAGAATTGAGTTCGTCGGGAAAATCTGGAGCAAAAAGGAGATTTTAGGGTTTTGGGGTCGGGCGACGGCCAACGGAGGTGGTGCCGGCGCAAAAGAGGGTGAGGGGAAGCTCGGGAGGATGGAAGAAGGTAAGAGGATGATTGGAGGATGATTGGGGAAGAAGATGAGCTAAGAAAAGTGAAGAAAGAATAGGAATGGTCGAGGGTTTAAATAAAGAAAAAGTGTGGCGGATACAACTTAACCTAGGTTTACTGGGCAATTTAGTCGGTCAGAGAAGGGTGGTCGACCGACTAGTTTAGGATTTAGTCGGTCGGTCATCCAACTGACATCGACTAACATCAAACAGTGAACAGTGTCTGTACAGAGAAGGCATGTCGGTGAACGTTCATGAACCGACTAAAGGTTGAATAAAATAGATAATGAGTACTGACAGTTAGTCGGTCTGAGTACAAGACCTGACCGACTAGTTTGGAAACTAGTCGGTCAGAGAACGTGCTTAGACCGACTAAACATAAACAGTAACTCAGTCGAAATTTACTGAGAAGAACTAGTCGGTCTGAGAAGTGTTACCGACCGACTAGATTGCAATCTAGTCGGTTGGCTCTCCTTCATGAACCGATTAAGATGCACGAAAAATGCCGAAACGAAGCGCGAAGCTTCGGGAAGATTCCTATGGCCTCTAGAATCACCCCAGTACTAAGATTAAGATGCCATGAAGTTAATCGAACGGATTTCTAACGGGAAAAACACACAAAGAGGGAAACATCCAATATTATTAATATAAAATAGTCATTACAAAAACCGGTCGTTACATCCTCCCCACCTTAAGAAAAATTCCGCCCTCGAAATTTCCTAACACTCACGTGTCAGGGAACAAAAGTGGGTAGCGCTCTCGCATCTCGTCTTCTCTCTCCCAAGTAGACTCTTCTGGCGAGCCGTGTCGCCACATCACTCTAACAAGATCGATGGTCTTGTTCTGAAGTGACTTCTGACGCCTGTCCAAAATCTGCACTGGCAGCTGGTCATGTGTCAGATCAGGGTGAACGGTGATCTCCGAGAAATCCACAGCGTGAGATGGATCACTGATGTACCGACGAAGCTGCGACACATGGAAGGCATCGTGAACTCCTTCCAAAGATGGTGGCAAGGCTAAGCGGTAGGCTACCTCGCCAACTCTCTTCAGAATGTCAAACGGTCCAATGTATCTCGGGCTCAGCTTCCCCCGTTTCCCAAAGCGAATCACTCCTCGATTTGGGGAAATCTTCAGGAACACATGGTCACCTGGCTGAAACTCCAACGGACGCCATTTAGCATCAGCCCAATGCTTGAAACGGTCCTGAGCAATCCTCAGCCTCTCCCGTATATTCCTCACAACATCCATAGCCTCCACGATCATCTCAGGTCCTAACAGCTCCCGATCTCCAATGTCATCCCAGCTCAGTGGCGATCGACATTTCTTCCCATATAGCGCGGCAAAAGGTGCCATGCCAATACTCGCCCGGTAGCTATTATTATAGGAAAACTCCACGAGGTGGAGATGATCCTCCCAAGAACCCTTGAAGTCCAACATACACGCCCTCAGCATGTCCTCCAAGATCTGGATCGTCCTCTCGGACTGGCCATCCGTCTGCGGATGGTACGCCATGCTGAAACTCAGACTCGTACCCAAACTCTTCTGCAGACTCTGCCAAAAATGAGATGTGAACCTCGTGTCTCTGTCCGACACGATACTCACAGGGACTCCGTGAAGTCGTACGATCTCCTACACGATGCACGTTACATCACTATCTAAACTAGGAAAAGGAAATTAAAACGGAGAGTAAAAGATTTACCTCCATATATCTCCTCGCTAGTGCCTCTGTGGACTGTCCTACTCGGAAAGGAATAAAGTGCGCGGATTTGGTCAATCAGTCTACTATCACCCAAATCGCGTCATTCTGCTTCAGACTCCGAGGTAGTCCAGTCACGAAGTCCATAGTGATGTGCTGCCACTTCCAGTCCGGAATCGGAAGCGGTTGTAGCAACCTTGCCGTACGCTGATGCTCCGCCTTTACCTGCTGGCAAACCAAGCACTTGGCTACGCTCCAAGCCACACTCATCTTCATACCATGCCACCAATAGTGCAGGCGAAGATCCTGGTACATCTTGGTCCCACCAGGATGCACAGAATACGGTGAACTGTGTGCCTTAACCAACAGCTCCTCTCTGATGTCTCCAGCTGGCACACACAACCTGGCTCCAAATCTCAACGAGCCATCCTCATGAATCAAGAAATCAGTCCGCAGACCGGCTTCCACCAACTCCCGAATCTTCACCAATTTCGGGTCTCCAGCCTGTCCAGCCTTGATCCCATCCACGATCGTCGACTGTATCTGCATACACATCAACAAAGAAGTCTCTCCAGGAAGGACAATCTCAATACCGGACTCGCAAAAATCCTGCTGCAATCTCCACTGCGAAGTCAACAACATCACCGCTGGAAGCCTACTCAACGCATCCGAAACCACATTCACCTTGCCAGGGTGATACTGCAAATCAATCTCATAGTCCGCCATGAGCTCCAACCACCGACGATGTCACATGTTGAGCTCCTTCTGAGTAAAGATATACTTCAAGCTTTTGTGATCGGTGAAGATCTTCACCTTCTCACTCAGCAGGAAGTGCCTCCAAATCTTCAGCGCAAACACGACAGCAGCCAACTCCAAATCGTGCGTCGGATAATTCATCTCATGAGCCTTAAGCTGACAAGAAGCATACGCAACCACGTGCCCATGCTGATGCAATACACAACCGAGCCCCTTGCCAGAAGCATCGCAAAAGATCTCGAATCCTCCACTCCAGTCGGGCACAGCAAGAACAGGGGCAGACGTCAACCTCTTCTTCAGAACACCAAAAGCTTCCTGACAGGCATCAGACCAAACAAAAGATACATCCTTCCGTGTCAATCTGGTCATCGGCTCGGTAATACGGGAGAAGTCCTTGATGAATCGCCGGTAATAACCTGCAAGTCCAAGGAAACTCCGGATCTCGGACGCTGACTGCAGAATAGGCCACTCCCTGATAGCCTTAATCTTCTCGGGGTCCACCGAAATACCATCTCCAGTCACCACATACCCGAGGAAAGCAACCATATCCAGCCAAAACTCGCACTTGGAATACTTAGCATACAACCTATGCTTCCTCAAGATCTCCAATACCGTCCTCAAGTGCGACGCATGCTCCTCCTCTGACTTCGAGTAGATCAGAATGTCGTCAATGAAGATAACGACAAACTTATCTAAAAAGTCATAGAAGATCAGATTCATCAGATTCATAAAAATCGCGGGTGCGTTGGTTACACCGAAAGGCATAACCACGAACTCGTAGTGTCCATATTTCGTCCTGAATGCTGTCTTCGGAACATCTTCCTTCCTCACCTTCAGCTGGTGATAACCACTCCTCAGATCCAGCTTAGAGAATACCCTCGATCCTCCCAGCTGATCAAAAATGTCATCAATACGAGGCAACGGATATCGATTCTTGACGGTCACCGCAATCAACTCCCGGTAGTCTACACACATGCGACACGAACCGTCCTTCTTCTTCACCAGCAGTACCGGTGCTCCCCACAGAGACACACTAGGACTGATGTAACCCTTCTGAAGAAGTTCATCCAGCTGCTTCCGCAATTCCTCCAATTTTGCTGGTGCCATGCGATACGGCGCTTTCGAAATAGGCTGCGCTCCCGGAATGAGGTCGATCGAAAACTCGAGAGCTCGATCAGGTGGCAATCCAGAAATCTCCTCGGGGAATACGTCATCGAAGTCATGCACTACCGCAGGCCGACACTGCTCCATCTGCATAGCAACGATCTCCACCGGCTTTGCCCGAAACCTGACCGGACCAAGCGAACTGCTACCTCGGTTGAACTCGAACACCGGATGTCCAGGGATCTCGAACACCACCTTCTTTCTTCGACAATCGATCATGGCGTAGAAACTCTCAAGCCAGTCCATCCCGAGGACGGCATCATAGTTGATGATGTCGTGGACAATAAAATCAGCGTAGAGCTCATGTCCACAGACCACCAAAGGGCAAGAATTGCAACCACGATGCACCGAGACCACGACATTCCCTGTAATGATATTCCAACTCTTGAGAAGAGGGGAAGTCGACAAGGAATGCTTCTCCACGAAGCTCCGGAAAATAATACACATCGATGCACCTGAGTCGAAGAGGACTCGTGCAGGAAATGTGCAAACCGAAATCACACCTAACAGACAGTCTAACAATCAAGTTCTATTCTAGCAGACAAACACATGCAAGCAACCAAACATAATCTAATAACACTAACTAACTAAGGGAAGAAACAGCTAGATTGAGAGTTACCTGCAATTACCTCATCCACCGCCTCGGTCTCAACAGCAGTCATCAGAAACGCCTGCCACCTCGGCTGAACAGCCTGCTGAAAAGCCTGCCTCTACGGAACGAGAGGCGCTCCACATCCGACAGGTACAGGCGCTCTCTGCGGCAACGGCTGAGCTGCAACAGGTCCCTTCCACGGCTGCTTGGACTTCGGGCAGTCCTTCATGGTATGCGCAGGATCACCACAAATCAAGCACTGCCCCAACATCTTCTGGCACTGATCCTTGACATGCCCAGTCTTGCCACAGAAATGGCAAGTCTTCGGAGTAGGAGGTCCTCCGGGCCTCTTGAACTGTACTAGCTGATTGGGCCCGAACCCTGGTCTCATCACTGCCCTGACCTGCTCCACATGCCTCTTCCCAGCTCCAGAAATCTGCCCTCTCTTCTGGTTCACGATCCGCTCCTGCCTCTTCGCCGCAATCAAAACCTTCTGATAGGACTCCGCATCAGAAGAAGTCACATAGCTCTGAAGATCTAAAGAAAGCCCCTGCAGAAACCTCTGGGCTCTCTCATCATCATCCTACACCATCTTCGGTGTGAAACGACTCAACCTGGTGAACTCCTGGTAGTACTGGTCCACCGTCAAGCTCCCTTGCTTCAGATCAACGAAGCGCTGCGCCATCTCCCTCCTAGCAGCCTTCAAAAAATACTCCTCGTCAAATCTGGATTTGAAGGTAGCCCAAGATATCGGCTCCTCCAACAACTCCTCATCGGCGTCCCACCAGTTCCGAGCGTTATCCTTGAGCTGCCTCTTCACCAAGTCAACCCATCCAGTAGGTTCGACCTTTGACATCTTCAAGTTATCCTCCATGTTCCTGGTCCATTCATCCGCAGCCAGAGGTCCTTCGGTCCCATCAAAGTAAGCGGGACCCAGCTCTCGAAACTGCTTCGCCCCAGGTTCGAAGCGAGGGACATTCTGAACAGGCTGCGCTGCTCGAGCAGGTGGAACATTCCGGGCATTCTGCAGCATCCCCTGCTGCACATGCATCATCTGATGCATCATCTATATGATCTCCCCGTTGGTGGGCTCCCGATCCGGCTCCTCGACACGAGGGGGCACACTACCACCAGCACGGGTATTCCGTCTCCCAGCCATCTATTGACACAGGAAAAACGAAACAAATTAGACTCTAAGCCTTATGACTCTGTGTTGAAATTGTTTATCAGACATTCTATAATTCTTATCGTTGTTCCGATTAAGTCACAGTTACAGAAAAAGGGAGAGGACCTGCATGGGCCACCAAAGAAACCTGTCACGCCCCGCTTCCCAAAAACGTGGAGGCGAAGCGTGAGAAGGTCCGCTCAGACTTGAAGCTACAAATCCGCAAGTCCGATAAGCGTCAATTTACACAAAGTAGCAGGTCCCTGTAATGTGACACAGAAACAACAATAACAATAATTGAAAAAGAGGCAAATAATAAAATTATTCATCTCAGAGTCCAGATATAAATTCAACAACCAGAAATGCCACCATGCAAACAAAAGAGTCCAAAAAGAAAAAGGCCTAGCATGGCCAACAAAGAAACTAACAACAAGGGTGCTACTCACCGACAACAACACAACTAACAAGGAAGGAACGAAGGAACACTAGGACTGGTCACCGGTGTCCTCGTACTCTACGTCAGCAACGGGATCGGGCACGAACTCCACGGACTCGTCACCCTCCATAGCAAACTCTGGCTCAGCAACTAACATGCGTCACCCAAAGAGAAGGGGCACATGTCAGCAAGTCTACAAGACTCGTGCAAGGAAACTAAAGAAAAGTGGCAACAACCTAGCAGTTCTAGAGTAAAGTATGTCATGGCATTTTATGGAATGAAAACAACAGTAGTTTATGTTATGGCATGATTATAGCATGGCAAGTAACATGGCATGGAAAGTAAACAAATACATGACAAGTACAAGAATTGTAAGCACGTCGTGCACAGAGATTCTGCCCTTTGGCTAGAGTGGCTGTACGGGCCAACTCTTACGCTCAAGTGACCGTTTATCCCTACCCCTCCACGTGTGTCGAGCCAGGGCATTACCCCCGAACACGTAATGCTCGCTTCTGGATCACGAGCCAGGAAGTGTTTTTAACACGTATGGCATAGGGTTATACCCGCAATACGGGTGCCTAGCCGGTAACACGGAAACACGGATTTGTACGAGGATTTGTAGCGTGTGCCACGATGCAACATGCAACATGATATGTAAAAATGGATGCACATGACAATTATTTGTAATGAAATTGCGTACCGTTAAAGAAAATTTAAACATGACAGGCAGTTGTATGACATGGCATGACAAGGGAAATTCCAGCTTCGTTGTCAAGCTAGAATTAGAATTTGTGCCTAGACCGCTATCATTTCACGGTCTAGTCTCTTTCACGCCAAAACAAAGTAATGGCCTAAAAACATGGCCTAAAGCAAGGTTGGCAAATTTCACTTGCCTGGTACCGAAGTTGTTGTTCGACGTGAGTCACGAGATCGGTATCCTACGGAAATTGGGTTCGCTGTTATGGCAAAATAGAAAATTAGATTTAGAGTTCTAAACCGGTTTGCATTGGAATCCTATAACGTATAATAATCCATTTTTAATTAGGGTTTCTAATTTACTGTGTTGGTTACAGAGAATTAAAGATAGATCACTAACCGTTTACGAAGCGAAGATCGAGACACCTACGGATCTGCGGTAGGAGAAGATCTCGCCGGATTCTGGATTGCCGTCGCCAAATCGGATCTAGCACGGAAACGGAAAAGCGATCCGGAAGAACTATGGTTGAAAAGAATTCCTCGCGGCTGAAATGCTACAGATCTGGAGATTTGAGTTCGTCGGGAAAATCTGGAGCAAAAAGGAGATTTTAGGGTTTTGGGGTCGGGCGGCGGTCAACGGAGGTGGCGCCGGCGCAAAAGAGGGTGAGGGGAAGCTCGGGAGGATGGAAGAAGGTAAGAGGATGATTGGGGGATGATTGGAGAAGAAGATGAGCTAAGAAAAGTGAAGAAAGCATAGGAATGGTCGAGGGTTTAAAGAAAGAAAAAGTGTGGCGACTACAACTTAACCTAGGTTTACTGGGCAATTTAGTCGGTCAGAGAAGGGTGGTCGACCGACTAGTTTGTTGGATATTGGACTCCACGGATTTGGTTTTGGATGATGAACAAACATAAATATATCGTGAACTAACACTTTGTGAGCGCAGTTATGGAGATCGTCGCCAAATTCATATGAACATCCAAAGCGACATCTCGAGACTTCTCAAAGCACGTGATCGTATGCCTAAAGTTTCGTTGAAGCTTATGGACCAGTTTAAAAGTCATGAAGATTCGATTGAAGCTATTGAAGACGGTATCGTCAAGTTTTATTTATAGTCTTTAAGCTTCTTTCGTAGAATGTTATGCCTTGAGTAGGTCTTACGGTTTAAATCTTCATAACGCTCATATCTTAGCTCTAGGATCTTAGTAGAAGTCCATACAAACTTTCCCGAAGCTTCGCGCTTCGATTCACGACTTCTTGTGCATGTTAGTTGGTTCAAGAAGAAGAACTGACCGACTAGATGGTGATCTAGTCGGTCGGCAAAGCTTCTTGGACCGACTAGTTTTTGTCAGTCAATTCTAAGCTCTTTACTGTTTACAGTTAGTCGGTCTAAGTTGACTTACCGACTGACTAGTTTGTGAACTAGTCGGTCAGTGATGCTTCTGTGACCGACTAGTTGAGCTTTCCCTGTTCATGCAACTTTGAGCCTGAGCTACTGTTTATCATTAGTCGGTCTGTGTTCATTGATCGACCGACTAGTTGATGAACTAGTCGGTTAACTTTCCTTCTTGGACCGACTAGTTTAGCTTTACTGTACATGCCAATTTTCACCTAACTTACTGTTTATCGTTAGTCGGTCTATGCTCATTTGGCGACCGACTAGTTGATGAACTATTCGGTCAACATTTGTTCTTGGACCGACTAAATCAATTTGTGCTCAGACTTCAGTTTTATCTCTTAGTCGGTCTCAGTTAAGTAACCGACCGACTAGTTGTGAAACTAGTCGGTCAGCTACTCTTCTTGGACCGACTAGTTCCTTTTGTCTGTGCTTCGACCTTTTGGCTGTTCTTCCATTAGTCGGTCTACGTTAAATGACCGACCGACTAGTTGATGAACTAGTCGGTCGGTGGTTGTTCTTTGACCGACTAGTTGAGTTCAGAAAAGAACCGTTGGAGCATTTAATGACTCGAATTTCTTTCTCTCTCTCCTCTATCCTATAAATACTTGATGGGCTGCATTCATTGCAGTCAAGGACTGATATTATTGCAAGTTTAGAGATCAAGAGAAATCATTCCAAGCTCATTCAAAGCTCTTTCATTCCATTCAATAATCTCTCCTCACTCTTACTTCCAAAGAGAGATTCATTTAGTGTGAAGCCTTCCAAGCCAAGTGCTTGATCCTAGGTCACCAACAACCCCATAGCTCTCCATCGCTGATCTACATCTTGGAGCTAGGGTTTGGTGCCTTCTTCTTCCTCAAAATCATCCTTGCCCTAATTCGTAAGTATACTCAAGGCATAGGTATTTTGTGGTAAGCTATTCTATTTCATTTACTTTCATTTTGTAAGTGTTTATCTCTCAGTTGTGAGAGTTGTGTTTGTGATCCCGGGTTGTGGGAGTCACAAATTACTTTGTGTATGATTTGACTTGGTGAAGGTTCTTCACAAGTATTTCATAGTGGAAATCTTGAGTTAGGGTTTCTAACTCAAGTATCCAGAGGGGATCCGGGTGGTTGGGACGTAGGATCACCGGGAACAAGTCGGGGAGACTTGGGTGGATCCGAACCCAGTAATATCGTTGTTTGCGATTGTTTCTTTATTGTATAACATTTACTTTTCCGCATTGTTTGGTAGAGTTTGCAAGTAATTAGGAATTAGCCTCTTAATTATTTTAAAGTACTATTCACCCCCCCTCTAGTACTTGTTCAGTAGCTTAGCATGGCATTACATTTGGTATCAGAGCCAAGTCTATAGCTATGTCTGCCAACGACAACAAGACCGTTCGTCCACCTTCCGACTATAGCACCTTCAAGAACCGTGAAGGAGCGTCTTCGGTAATGGAAGGACATTCCTCAACGAGGCCTCCATTCTTCAACGGTACCAACTACGGGTACTGGAAATGCCGGATGGAAACCTTCCTCCGGAGTGATTCACTATGGAGGACCACGATGAAGGAATATGTCGAGCCAACCGAAGAAGATTTCGAGAAATGGACTCCCGCGGAGGTCGCCGCGGAGGTAAGCAATGCCAAGTCAATGAACGCCTTGCAATGTGCTTTGGAGCCCGAGGATTTCAACAAGATATGCACATGTAAGAGTGCATATCAAATATGGAACTCCCTCCTCATATTACATGAAGGGACGAGTAGGGTAAGAGACTCTAAACTCGTTGTAGTTAATAAAGATTACGAGATGTTTCATATGCTATAGGGTGAGAAGATGAAGGAGTATTATGCTCGCTTCGTCGACATCATAAACGAGTTAGAGGCTCTCGGCAAATCCTACACCCAAAAGGAGAAATGTTCGAAGCTTATAGAAGGACTTCCTTCTAGTTGGGAAAAGCGCACCTTCGCCATCGAGGAAGGTAACGATATGAACAAATATACCGTTGTTCAACTAATGGGTACCTTGAGGTCTTATGAGGTACGCAAGGATAGCAAGTTGAAGTTGCAGGAAAAGATGAAGTCTTACCTACAACAAGAAGAGCCAAAGAAGAAAGCTATTGCTTTCAAGGCCGCTCCATCTGCTTCCACATCAACCGATGATGAGAACTCGGAAAACGAGTTGGACTTGGAGTCCACGGCTCTCATGGCCAAGAAGTTCAACCGGTTCTTCCGGAAAGGTAACTTCAAAAACAAGTCAAAGTTCAATTCTTCTAACGCCTCTTCTTCTTTGTGCTTTAAATGCAACAAGCCGGGACACATGAAAGCGGAGTGTCCTCTAAACAAGCAAAAGGAGAAGTGGAAGGCGCCGAAGTATGACAAGTCTAAGAAGTACAAGAAAGGGAACAAAAAGGGGCTTGTCGGGACTTTCACCGACTCCGATGATTCCTCAAGCGGAGAGTCGAACGATGAGCAAGTGGAGCAAGCACACATGTGCTTCATGGCAAGAGAGGAGCATGATCAAGGATCTTCCTCTTCCGATGATAGCGACAACGAAGGCGATGAGGTAACCATGGATGACCTTAGGAATGCTAATTCTCAATTGTGGTCTAAGTATACTAAATTAGTAAATAGGTATACTAAAGTAAAAGATGACTTAGCTAGCATTCAAACCTCGCCTAAAACTATCATCACCAACAACGACACCATTGTTGAAGGGTTGAAGAATGATTTTGTTAATCTCAAGACTCAACTTGAACATGTTAGCATTGAAGATCCAGAGGAACACAAGATAGCGGATTTGACTTCTCAAAACTCGACTTTGAGTATTGAGAATGAGAATCTTAAATCTCGTGTTTATTTGCTCACATCGCAAGTATCCACTTTGGATGCTTCTATGCATTCTCTCACCGAGAAATATGAGAACACATTAGGCCGAATTAATAAATTCAATAAGGGTAAGGACCATTTGGATAAAATCCTAAGTGACTTACTTCCGGCCAATCACCACATTGGCTTGGGGTATACGATGGGAAGTTCATCCAAATCGGTCACTACTTTTGTTAGGCCAACTTCCGGTGACTCAACGAGTGGTAGCAAACACTCTATTGGTAGTTCATCTACCAATGGTGCTTCCACCTCGTCCACACCCTCTTTCAGAAAGAAACCCACTTTGGGTGGACCTCCAAAGAAGGGGCATGCTTATATGTACACCAATACTATGCCACGTAGGAACACACGTCCTACTCCACCGGCTCACACATATGATGATTTCTATGCTACACGTTCACGGGCACGTGCACACCATGTGAGACACCCTCACGCACGTGTTCCTCCACATGCATATGTTCACCCACATCATCGTATGAATAACTATCCACATACACCATTCCATCATGTTCCTTATGCATATCCACGACATGCATCACGTAGAAACCAACAACGCATGCATGCACCCAATAGGATGAGGGCTCCCAAAATATTCACAATTTGGAGCCCAAAGGACACAAGCATGGATGAAAAACAAGTTTACATGAATGCTTATTTTTTGGATGTTGTGCTTAGTAGAAATTATGTGGGGAAGTCTAAGTCCAATTGGACTTGGTTTCCAAAGGTCTAATCTTTTGGACCCAATGACCTTGGATACCATGATATGAAATTTTCTATCTTTAGGTACTCAAGGAAAAGAAAAAGAAAAGGAGCAACAAATTTAAATTTAGCTCCAAGGGGAATTGGATACTCGACATCGGGTGTTCAAAACACATGACAGGTGACGCTCAATTGCTCTCCGAAGTGGTTCCCGTTGCAAATGGAAACCGCGTCGTATTTGGAGGCAACGAGAGCGGAACCATCATAGGTGTTAGTAAAGTGGGTAATCCTTCTAAACCCCTTATATGTGATGTTTACCTTGTTAAAGGATTAAACCACAATCTCATTTCAATAAGTCAACTTTGTGACAAAGGTTACAAAGTTAACTTTGCGAAAGGAATGTGCCATATTTTAAGAAAAGATAATAATGAATTATTATTTTCCGGCACACGCCATAAGGATATATATATCCTAGATCTTCCAAGATCACATGAACAATGTCTTATTGCCAACACAAGTGAACAACACTTATGGCATCGACGTTTTGGTCATGTGAACTTTGGAACACTTTTTAAGCTTTCCAAGTTAAATTCTATTAGAGGCTTCCCTAAGCTTGTCTTTCAAAAGAAAAGCTTTTGTGACTCGTGTCAACGAGGCAAGCTTCCAAAATCTTCATTTAAACCTAAGAAAAGCATTTCTTCTAAGCGGCCTCTAGAGCTATTACATCTAGATTTATTTGGGCCAACTAGAGTTGCTTCATTAGGTAATGCTAGATATGGAATTGTCATCGTTGATGACTTTTCTAGGTTTACTTGGGTATTTTCATTATGTAATAAAAATGAAGCTTTTGAAAACTTCACAATTTTTGTTAAGAAAGTACAAAATCTCTTAGGAACCACCATTGTCACTATTCGTAGTGATCATGGAGGTGAATTTGAGAATGAGTCTTTTAAGACATTTTGTGATGAAGTTGGTATTACACACACCTTTTCATTCCCTCACGCACCTCCTCAAAATGGTGTTGTTGAGAGAAAGAATAGGACGCTAGTGGAATGTGCTCGCACTATGCTTGATGATAGCCAACTTGGCCATCAATTTTGGGCAGAAGCGGTACATACCGCTTGCTATGTGTTTAATAGAATACTTTTGAGGCCCGGCACTAAACAAACTTGTTATGAATTGTTGTTTGGTATGTTGCCTCAAGTTAAACATTTTCGTGTTTTTGGTTCGAAATGTTTTATTAAGAACACGTATGGTAGTTTGGACAAATTCGATCCAAGATCCGATGAGGGGATTTTTGTTGGATATTCTTCGCGTAGCAAAGCCCACCGGATATTCAACAAACGAACCTCAACGATCGAGGAATCGCTTCATGTGTCATTTAATGAAGGATTTGTTCCAACTAGAATTACTAATGATGATGACTCTATGGATGTCTTATGTGATTCAATTGGTAATTCTAACTCTAATGATTCTATTGATTCTATTGATTCTATTGAGACTAACCCGTCTAATGAAGTTGTTGAGAATGTTCCTAGTGATCAAGGTATTCCCAAACGGCTTCATATCGTTCGTGACCATCCTCATGAGCAAGTCATTGGCAATATCCATGATAGTGTCAAAACGAGATTGCAAGTGAACTACTTCGCTCATTGTGCCTTTGCCTCCTCGATAGAGCCAAAGAATGTTAATGAAGCGTGCGAAGATAGTGCTTGGATCTTAGCCATGGAGGAGGAACTCATTCAATTCGAGAGGAATGAGGTTTGGGAGCTTGTTCCATTGCCATCGAAGAACCACACTGTCATAGGGACAAAGTGGATCTTCAAGAACAAAACCGACGAAAACCAAGTCGTCGTCCGGAACAAAGCTTGGTTAGTTGCTCAAGGCTACCGTCAAGAGGAAGGTATTGATTTCGAAGAATCCTTCGCTCCGGTAGCTAGATTAGAATCAATTAGATTACTATTATCTTTTGCATGCCATAAGGATTTTAAATTATTTCAAATGGATGTAAAAAGTGCATTTTTAACGGAGATGTCGTTGAGGAAGTTTATGTTTCTCAACCTCCGGGTTTTATAAATGAAAAATTTCCAAATCATGTTTTTAAACTTAAGAAAGCTCTTTACGGTTTGAGACAAGCTCCTCGAGCTTGGTATGACCGTCTAAAGAATTTTCTTTTGGATTTAGGATTTAAAATGGGAGATGTTGATTCCACATTATTTGTTAAGTATTCGAATAATGATATAATTTTAGTTCAAATATATGTTGATGATATCATTTTCGGTGCTACTAACTTTGCTCTTTGCGAAGAGTTTTCTAATGTGATGAAGGAACAATTTAAGATGAGCCACATGGGTGAGCTCAAATATTTCTTGGGTTTCCAAATTCACCAAATGGACGATGCAATCTTCATCCACCAAACGAAGTATACGGTGGAGTTGCTAAAGCGATTTGGAATGGAGAATGCCTATGAAAAGAAGACTCCAATGAGCACGACTACGCATCTTGATAAGGATACGGGCGGTAAGGATGTAGACATTCGTCTATATCGAGGTATGATATGTAGTTTACTTTATCTTACCGCAAGTAGGCCCGATATTATGTTTGCCGTATGCGTATATGCTCGTTATCAGTCTCAACCTAAGGAGTCTCACTTAGTAGCGGTAAACGTATTTTCCGTTATTTAAGTTATACACTTGATTTTGGATTACTTTATCCAAAATCTAGCACATATGAGTTAATCTCATATAGTGATGCCGATTATGCGGGATGCAAATCCGATAGGAAAAGTACTAGTGGCACTTGCCATTTTATAGGAAATTCCCTTGTCTCTTGGTTTTCCAAGAAGCAAAATTCCGTATCACTTTCAACCACCGAGGCGGAATACATTGCCGCCGGTGCCGCGTGTGCTCAAGTTCTTTGGATGAGACACACACTTAAAGACTTTGGTATAAACTGTGATACTTGCCCTATCATGGTGGATAACCAAAGTGCAATATGTCTTTCCAAGAACCCGGTACACCATTCCCGTTCGAAACACATAGATGTCCGACACCATTTCTTAGATGATCATGTTGCTAAAAAGGACATCATATTAGTGTACGTTGAAACCCAGAAGCAAATCGTCGATATTTTCACGAAACCCCTAAAGGAGGACTCCTTTGTGCGGTTACGTCGAGAATTGGGGATTCTGGGTGAATCAAAGATATAGGATTCATTTTTATTCAATATTCTTGCATGCTATTCTATTCGTTATATTTGCTCATGCTTGAAGTATTGAAATTTTCTGGATTTTTGTTGAATTTTCGAAATTTTCGCTCGATTTGTGCGTAATCGTCAAATTTCAGATTTTCGATGTTTAATGGGGTAGTATAATGATTAATGAGAGTATTTTGATGTTTCATCCAAGTGTGATTAGGAGAGAAATCAAATTTCAAAGATTTTCAATTTTTGAACTCTCTTAGTCGGTCCAAGTTCATTGGCCAACCGACTAGATTCAGTTCTAGTCGGTCAATGAATGAGCTTAGACCGACTAAATCTTGTCAGGAAATTTGCCTTTAGTTACTGTTTACAACTAGTCGGTTCAAGCTCATTGACCGACCGACTAGATCGTGATCTAGTCGGTCAGTGCTTGAACTGTGACCGACTAGTTGTGCCAGGGACTGATTTGTCTTTTGAGCTCCCGACCGACTTAAACTCGATTCATTCGACTATTTCTCATTCCAGTCGATCGAAAATGCTCTCTCTCAGCTCAAAACCCCCGACCCTTCGACTTCCCTCCTCCCTCTCCGTCGTGTCTGGCCTGATTCCGACCAAACCCGCCATCACCGACCGTCGCCCTCTCCTCCTAGGTGACTCTCCTCCCTCTCCTAGCTTCATGGGGTTAGGGTTAGCTCTCTAGGGTTCTGTTTCTAGATCTTAGGGTTAGGGTTTCACTTGTTTTCGATTTCTAGGGTTTGTGTTTATGGTGTCTTCGGATTCGCTCTCTTGTGTCGTGTCGTGCCGCGCTTATGGCTCGTAAACGTATCCCGATCACTCCCTCTGGCCCTTCACCCATGATCGTCGATTCGCCACCCTCGGACCCCCCTCCTCCGAAACGCCGTTCGAAGCCTTCCGAACCCTCTTCGTCTTCGCCTCCTCTTAAGCGTAAGAGGACGACGAAAGCGAAGCCCCGTGCTCAACCTAGAACCCAACCCAAGCCTAAGTCCATGCCCAAGGAACTTGCATCTCGCTCGTCTTTCCATACTCCTACGGATTTCGATACCGAGTTCATAACCGAGACTGAGACTCAAAGGGAACCCACTCCTCCTACCCATCCTGAGTCTAGCTCCCGACCACGTACATCTACCCGTAAGCCTAAGGGAAAGGCTCCGATGCCGGTAGGCGGTGTCGATATTTCGTTGTGTCGCGACGACCCTTTGTGTCTCGCGGCTTACAACCGTATCGAACACTGCCCACTGCTTCTGGAGCATTTCTTCCAGTTTAGTGACTTCCTAGGCCTCGCCGATCTTCTTTCGTCCTCCGGTCTTCTCCATTACCTTCGATATGACCCGAAGGCGAACCCTCACCCCTACCCTCGCCTAGTAAAACTTTTCTATGCCAATAGGATCCGGGGTCAGTACGATGCGACCCAATCGATTGAGACGACTGTCTTGGGGACTCCTATAGTCCTCACGGCAGAAATCTTAGGAGAGATTTTGGGTATCTCCTTGTCTGGCCTCCTCCCCTCTGACATTTCTGTTGATGATATCACCTCCCTTGATCAGGTCTTCCTCTCTCAGATTTTCCACCAGATTCCTCCTGCCATGATTGGCATTCCCTCCAAATCCTTCAAGACTATCGCCTGGGTCCTAAATTTGATTTTGAAGTCGTGCTTGCTTCCCAAGTACGGCTCCTCCTCTCTACCGTCCCAGCCTTTCTTGAAGTTGATTTATGCTATTTTCATGGGGAGCTCGATTAACTGGGCTCACATTATACTCGATAAGATGGACTCTTTCGAGTGTATTCGCAAGTCCACGAAGTCGGCTCATATCCCCTTCCCGTGCTTGTTGACTCTGGTATTCCGTCACTTCCGTGTCACATTACCTCCTGACGATGAGCGTCCCCTTGGTCCTCCCCTGAACGCGACGGCCGTCAAGAAGTCTCTTGCGGCGCTCCGTCACGTTCAGAGGACGACACCTTCAGTGTCAGCCTCTGCCTCTGCCTCAGCTGATCCCTCTTCCACTCTTGCCGAGCTCGTTCGTTCTCTGCGACTTTTGGAGTCTCGTCAGGCTCGTTCTGAGGAGATTCTCTGCCGTATAGCTCATCACCTTGATATTGAGGTCCCTCCGTATTTTTCTGACGAGGATGAGTTGGATGAGGAGGACATTGAGGAGCTTACTTGTGCTTCTACTTGTGCCCCCGAGGGCACTTCTGGTGATGCTGCTGCTGCTTCGTCTGCTGGTGCCCCCGAGAGCACACCTGTTGCCACCGCTCTTGCGGTGGATGCTCCGACTGGTGCTCCCGAGGCCACTACCGTTGTTGCTCCTGAGATCGTCTCTTCTGCCGTGCCTGAGACTTCTGCCGTCACTCCCGTTGACATTCCAGCTGATCCAGTTACCACCTCCGCTCCTGCAGAGCCTGCAGTTGCTTCTGATCCTCCCGCTGCCTCTTGAGCTTCTTTGAGGCCTCTCCCGATGCACATTGGATGACATATCTAGTTGTGAGAGAGATTGGGTAGGATAGTAGGGGTGGCTATTTTTTTGGATCATTTTGATGATGTATCTTGATGCATTTTGATGATGTTGTATGTTTTGTGTCACTCTGATATCTGTGTGATATGATGCTGTATTTTGTGCCCCGATCGTTGGATCGATGTTTTATATGTTGACGATGTATGATTTTGTTGTATCATGGTTCATATATATATATACACATTGATATTGACATCTCATTCTCTTGTGCACATTATATATTCTTCATATGTCTCTGATGTTTGATTTCGTCGCTCGACGGTAATAACTAGGTTAAATAGAAATTTCTTCTATGGAAACATAGAATTGTTTTCCATGCACTAAATTAACCAAGAATGTTGATATTGGAGAGTATATTCCATAACTCAATCCGTAAAATTGATTTGAGTTTTGATGATTTTATTTATCGATTTTCGACTTTGGTCTCATTGACACGCCTTGATTTCATTCGTATTTTCCTTTGGTGTCATTTGAACCATGGTCGTATTCTACGACTCCCGTGTTTATTTGAAGCCATTGTTGTTGTCGTTGATCTCCTCCCGCTCTTTTTGCTTATGCCAAAGGGGGAGAGATATAATAATAACGATGTGCTAAATGATAATTTAAAGCACTATTCCAAGAATCTAATTTGATATGTTAGATTCAGGGGGAGTTAAGATATATAAATGGATTTTCAAATCCGATATTTCAATAACCAACATTTGGTATTCGATATTTCAATAATCGATTCTCATTGATATACTTTACTCGGCTGCTTGATGCGTATTATTATTGTTTAATTTGGAATTAACGTGTCATCAATGCAGGGGGAGTAAGTAAATTTCATTTGAATTATTATTGTTGATTATTATTTATGTTGGTTTGTCATCACCAAAAAGGGGGAGAATGTTGGATATTGGACTCCCCGGATTTGGTTTTGGATGATGAACAAACATAAATATATCGTGAACTAACACTTTGTGAGCGCAGTTATGGAGATCGTCGCCAAATTCATATGAACATCCAAAGCGACATCTCGAGACTTCTCAAAGCACGTGATCGTATGTCTAAAGCTTCGTTGAAGCTTATGGACCAGTTTAGAAGTCATGAAGATTCGATTGAAGCTATTGAAGACGGTATCGTCAAGTTTAATTTATAGTCTTTAAGCTTCTTTCGTAGAATGTTAAGCCTTGAGTAGGTCTTACGGTTTAAATCTTCATAACGCTCATATCTTAGCTCTAGGATCTTAGTAGAAGTCCATACAAACTTTCCCGAAGCTTCGCGCTTCGATTCGCGACTTCTTGTGCATGTTAGTTGGTTCAAGAAGAAGAACTGACCGACTAGATGGTGATCTAGTCGGTCGGCAAAGCTTCTTGGACCGACTAGTTTTTGTCAGTCAATTCTAAGCTCTTTACTGTTTACAGTTAGTCAGTCTAAGTTGACTCACCGACCGACTAGTTTGTGAACTAGTCGATCAGTGATGCTTCTGTGACCGACTAGTTGAGCTTTCCCTGTTCATGCAACTTTGAGCCTGAGCTACTGTTTATCATTAGTCGGTCTGTGTTCATTGATCGACCGACTAGTTGATGAACTAGTCGGTCAACTTTCCTTCTTGGACCGACTAGTTTAGCTTTACTGTACATGCCAATTTTCACCTAACTTACTGTTTATCGTTAGTCGGTCTATGCTCATTTGGCGACCGACTAGTTGATGAACTAGTCGGTCAACATTTGTTCTTGGACCGACTAAATCAATTTGTGCTCAGACTTCAGTTTTATCTCTTAGTCGGTCTCAGTTAAGTAACCGACCGACTAGTTGTGAAACTAGTCGGTCAGCTACTCTTCTTGGACCGACTAGTTCCTTTTGTCTGTGCTTCGACCTTTTGGCTGTTCTTCCATTAGTCGGTCTACGTTAAATGACCGACCGACTAGTTGATGAACTAGTCGGTCGGTGGTTGTTCTTTGACCGACTAGTTGAGTTCAGAAAAGAGCCGTTGGAGCATTTAATGACTCGAATTTCTTTCTCTCTCTCCTCTATCCTATAAATACTTGATGGGCTGCATTCATTGCAGTCAAGGGCTGATATTATTGCAAGTTTAGAGATCAAGAGAAATCATTCCAAGCTTATTCAAAGCTCTTTCATTCCATTCAATAATCTCTCCTCACTCTTACTTCCAAAGAGAGATTCATTGAGTGTGAAGCCTTCCAAGCCAAGTGCTTGATCCTAGGTCACCAACAACCCCATAGCTCTCCATCGCTGATCTACATCTTGGAGCTAGGGTTTGGTGCCTTCTTCTTCCTCAAAATCATCCTTGCCCTAATTCGTAAGTATACTCAAGGCATAGGTATTTTGTGGTAAGCTATTCTATTTCGTTTACTTTCATTTTGTAAGTGTTTATCTCTCGGTTGTGAGAGTTGTGTTTGTGATCCCGGGTTGTGGGAGTCACAAATTACTTTGTGTATGATTTGACTTGGTGAAGGTTTTTCACAAGTATTTCATAGTGGAAATCTTGAGTTAGGGTTTCTAACTCAAGTATCCGGGGGGGATCCGGGTGGTTGGGACGTAGGATCACCAGAAACAAGTCGGGGAGACTTGGGTGGATCCAAACCCAGTAATATCGTTGTTTGCGATTGTTTCTTTGTTGTCTAACATTTACTTTTCCGCATTGTTTGGTAGAGTTTGCAAGTAATTAGGAATTAGCCTCTTAATTATTTTAAAGTACTATTCACCTCCCCCCTCTAGTACTTGTTCGGTAGCTTAGCAGGGCATTACATAGTTTAGGATCTAGTTGGTCGGTTGTCCAACTGACACCGACTAACATCAAACAGTTAACAGTGTCTGTACAGAGATGGCATGATTAGTCGGTCTGTGAAATTCCGTCGACCGACTAGTTTGGGATCTAGTCGGTCGGTGAACGTTCATGAACCGACTAAAGGTCGAATGAAATAGATAATGAGTACTGACAGTTAGTCGGTCTGAGTACAAGACCTGACCGACTAGTTTGGAAACTAGTCGGTCGGAGAACGTGCTTAGACCGACTAAACGTAAACAGTAACTCAGTCGAAATTTACTGACAAGAACTAGTCGGTCTGAGAAGTGTTGCCGACCGACTAGATTGCAATCTAGTCGGTTGGCTCTCCTTCATGAACCGACTAAGATGCACGAAAAGTGCCGAAACGAAGCGCGAAGCTTCGGAAAGTTTCCTATGGCCTCTAGAATCACCCCAGTACTAAGATTAAGATGCCATGAAGTTAATCGAAAGGATTTCTTACGGGAAAAACACACAAAGAGGGAAACATCCAATATTATTAATATAAAATAGTCATTACAAAAACCGGTCGTTACACCTAGTCAAGTCCGCCACTGCTTTTGCCTCATAAATGCTAGCTGGCTTCAAGGATGATGAGATTGGCCTCTCTCGTCGGCCCATTATTGATTATTAGAGGCCATCTCTTCAAGTAGTGATGTGGCCCTTCGCTAAGATTGCCCCATTAGCGGTGGCATCTATGATCATTTTAGTATCTGGTTTCAGACCATTGTAGAAGCTATGTACCAACTCCCAATCGTCAATGCTATGGTGGGGGCATTGGTGTTGAAGATATTTAAAGCGCTCACATGCTTCATACAAAGATTCATGTGGTCCTTGCCTGAATGACATCAAAGAATTTCGTAGCCTGCCAGTATTTGATGGTGGATAGAACTTGTTGATGAAGGCACTTGCAAGATTGTCCCATGTAGTGAAGGTACCTTTCGCTTGCGTCCTTAGCCAATACAATGCTTTGTCCTTGAGTGTGAAAGGAAAAAGCTGCAAACGAATGACGTCCTCTGATACACTAGGAACCTGAAAAGTAGCGCACTTTACCAAGAACAACTGAATATGATAATGCGGATTCTCATACGCATTCCCATGAAAAGTGTCTTGTTGCATCAGCACAACTAATCCTGTCTTCAGCTCAAAGTTTTTATCTGGTGGCAATTTTGGCATGAGAATGGATAAAGTAGCAGAGTTATTCAGAGTAAGTCTGCCTCTAATGGAAATAACTCTGATGTTCCTTGGTGTATTGTTCTCTCCTCTAAAATATGCCTCTTCTCTACTCTAAGCTTCCTTGCAGGTTGATCGATCTCGGGATCAAATAATGTCAATCTGTCAATAGCCCTTAAGCGTGTGTTCATACACAGAGAAAGAGAATCTGCAGAAAATGTCAGTAAAATGGAGGAATAGAAAAAGTAACCAAGTAAAAATAAAATTCATCGCATCCTCGGCAATGGTGCCAAAAACTTGCTCGCGCCCAGATATGCACCTGGAAACAATGTAGTTTTACCACAAGCGCACGGTTAAGTGGTGAGCGGATATCGAATCACGGGGAGGAACTGTTGGTATTATATTGGTTACTTAGCGGAGATGGAACAATGGTGGATGAATATATGGTGTCACAAGCAGATAAAATGTCGGTTGTAAATTCAATCAATAAAAATGTCTAGGGCTAGGGAATCCCCACTATAGATCTTCAAGCATCAATGTAAATATGAACTTCCATATTATTACTTTTGATTTAGGGTGAAATTGTCGCAACCAAATTGGAAACCAACTCTCTCTCTCTCTCTCTCTCGCTACGCAAGTCTATAATAATCTAAACTAGAACCTCGCTCTCTCGCCAGCCTAGTTCAAACTATTAGCATTAAGATTGACAATATAATTCAATTCCAACTCAATTTCACTCTCACGCAATGTGAATTCGAATGTAGATTATGATGGTTCGTATTCATTTTACCGTCGTACAAACGAATATAATTATAGAAATATAATAAAGATGCTAGCTTTGGTCGCTCTCGCGCACCAACTCTAAAGAATCTCGATCATTGATCTAAATCGGATATGTAAGACTTCCTATAGATCAAGATCATCTCTCGAGCTCTCAAGATCCAATAGAAATCCCTAGCTATCCGTGGTAAATTAACCATAATCTAACCCGCAAACAAGTTTAGCAACATGGGTTTTCAATAGATTTCATATATCAAACTTTAAATCCATAGGGTTCATCCTTTTGCACTGAGCAAAGAGACTACTCACAAGTTATCATGATCAAAGCGATAGAATTGGTAGATGCAATAGAAATCATCATAGAGAAGAAATCTAAACAGAAAGTAATCATAAAAATTAGAAACAATAGGAGTTTAGACAAACCAATTGTGTTCCAAGCTTCAATCCACAAAGAAAATCAAGAACTTTTTACTCCAATCCTTAAGCAATAGCCAAATAAAATAAAACTTCTCCTTAGAACTCTAGCTATATCATCCTCTTTTTGACGGCTATCAAAACTTCCTATTTATACTAACTCAAAAATCTAGAAAAAAGCTGACCAAATACACTCAACCTGAAACAAACCCTAATTCTCAAATCTGGGCCGGCGGCGCACTCGACTGAGTGAAACTGTCACTCGACCGAGTGAAACTGTTACTCGGTCGAGTGGCTTTTTCTGCAGAAATTTTTCAAAAATCAGCATTCTGTCTTCTTTGGCCACTCGGTCGAGTGGTCGGGTCACTCGGTCGAGTGGCTTTCTCACTCGGTCAAGTGAGATCTCCTGCAGACTTCTCCAGAAACAGTATCCGCCTCCAACTTTTCTTCTCTCCACTCGGTCAAGTGGGCTTCTCAGTTGGTCGAGTGAAAGTCTCACTCGGCTGAGTGCATTTAACATTCTTCTTTGGCTGGAGCTAGGGCGTATCTGTGTCACTCGGTCGAGTGGGCTGCGCCACTCGGCCGAGTTGGCTGAGTTTTCATCTTTTCTTTCTTCGCGCTTCCTTCTTCTCTTCTCCTCCTTATGTTTCTTGACCTCTTCAAGCATTGTGATCTCCTCAATATCGTCGATGTTGACCCTCCAGCACGTGTATATATGCTCCTAGCTCCAAATTGCTCTCGATTGCTCCATGTTTGTTGAAAATCAAACGAAACATAGAAATAGTGAAATTCGTCGTGAAATCGTCGTTTAAGCTTTAAATTTGCGATATGAGCAATCGATATGGCATGAAAATATGCAGAAATAAAGTGTAAAATATGAGAATATAGCATATTGTAAGGATCGTCTTATCCTTGCAATACTAACAACAAACACTCTAGAGGGGGTTTATAGAGTAATGGCAATAAATTGTGCAATTATTATTTTAACTTGTAAATGTGGAATAATAAATGAAAGAGGAATTAATTAACACAATCAAACCAAACGCAAATACAAGATTTTACCCTGGTTTCCCAAAACTTGGGTACGTCCAGCCACACCAATATTCACTCTAATTCCCATAAAGAGAAGTGAATACAATCCCACAAAGAGATACCTCACACAGATGATTTTGTCATACACAAGAACCAAACCAACCCTACACAAGGGTCAAACTCCCATACAGAGAATTATGAACTCCCACACAAAGAATTGGGGTTAGCCCTACACTAAGACACCAAACTCCCACAAAGAGAGTAACTCCCACAAAGAGAGTATCTAATTCCCACAAAGAGAATTAGGGTTTCAAAGAAACACAAAGTAAAACAAATACTCTTACCTATGCCTTGAGATGAACTTACTCATTAATGAATGCAATGCATGGAAGAGGATCTCCAAGTGATGAGATTTGCTTGATATGCACTTGGATGATTTCCCTTGAGCTTGAATTCAGTGCATGAAGGAGAGAATGAGCTCTAGAAGGGAAATGAGAGAGTTTAAAAGTGGCTTAATCAATCTCTAAAGATTTGCAATAGTTCCAAGAAGTTCTAATAAACTCTGCCCTCTCATATATATAGGAACCCTATATGAACTCTCAAAACCCAAGGATAAAGCCAAAAACAAAAAGCTGTAACGGCTAGAATCTAGGCTGAAACGTCATCGACAGTCTACTGATGAACATCTGACAGTCGATTGACCAACGGCTAAATAAATTCCAATGGCTATAATCTGAGCCAGGATAGGCGACTGTATAATGGACAGGTGACTGTAAATCCTTCAGCAGGTGACTGTTGTATGGGATGGAAATAAAAACAGAGAGATGCAACTTACGCACAGTATATATACAGACGACTGATGGCCAGAGTATAGGCGGCAATAAAATAGACAGGCGACTGTAAATAAAATAACAGTCGACTGACTTGCAAATTGGGATGAAGCATAGAAAATGCAAATTGCGCACAAACGACTGTAGAACAATTCACAGGCGCCTGTTGGAAGACAAGCGACTATAAATTGACCTTCAGTTGACGGTTCCATAACCTCAAGTAAGAGCCAATAAAACGTTGAATTGAACAGTGCACTACAGTCGACTGTAGAAGGCTCGACAAGCGTCTAGAATCACCCAGTCGCATGTAAGACCTTCATCAGTCGCCTGTTGGAGAGCCAAAAACTCCAGTTTGAGTTTAAGGCATGGTGAACCTATTGGGATGATTTCTATGATAATCCTGAGGCTCACTAATATGGAAAATGCATATGCATGAACGAGTTAATCTATCTATCAAGGCATTATAATAAAACTAGACTCAAAAATGAGAACAGCAATAAATAGACTATTACATGGATTACATTTCTTCCCTTAGAGTCTACGGCTTCAACCTTGATACTCTCCACCATCTCCAAGCTTTGGTACCCCTTGAGTCCAAGCTATGGAAATGCTCCTCTCGATGTCCATCCTTGCACCAAGTGTTTAGTCTCCAAAAATGATATTCTTGAAATGTTAACTAAGAGACTAAAATAAGAGAGTCATTAGCAACAATATAATGTTGTGATCATCATCAAAATAACATTGGTATGAAAACTAATATTCAACAATCTCCCCCGTTTTGATGATGACACACATTATGTAAACATAAAGAAAATAAAGCATAATGCTAATGAGCTCCCCCTACTTATATGCACCAATTGTATACATGAGATACACAATTGTAAATACTCATTATACCAATTGAAATAATGAGAAACAATGGTGACATATAATAGACATGGATTACATAAACCAATTGCAATAAGTATATAACATGCACACATGAATGGTTTACATAATCCTACATATCTCTCCCCAGGGATATATCTCTCTCCCCAAATGCATATGTATGATAAACATGATTTAAATAATGCATATATATCTCTCCCCTTGTCATTGTCAAAAAGGAGGACATCAATAATATCCCCTTGACATCCTAATCAAAGATGTGACAATATGCAAGAGTTAAAGAGATATATGATACCAAAATTGTTAAATTTAGTGGGTATCAATCATTATCCCATGCTCCCCCTAGATCATATAAATGGTCAAATTTTTTACTTCTAAAATCTAATACCGATTGTAAAGAAAGAGATAAGTTATCATTAAAGATAATCTTCTTTACAAATTTTTAATCATACTTGGAGCCATGGGCCCAAAGTGTATCAAAGCAATAGATATGGAAAAATCAAACACATTGATACACATGACATTGCCAAAAGGAAATATAACATGAAATTGTAAGGATCGCCTTACCCTTGCAAAACTAACAATAACACACTAGAGCGGGGTGAATAGTGTAATGGCAATAAATTATGCAATTAAAATTAAACTTGCAAATGCCGAACAATAAATGCAAGAGGAGTTAATCAACACAATGAAACCAAACACAAACACAAGATTTTACTCCGGTTCCCCAAACTTGGGTACATCCAGCCACACCAATATTCATTATATTTCCCACAAAGAGAAGTGAATACAAATTCCACAAAGAGATCCTCACACAGAGGATTTTGTCCTATACAAGAGCCAAACCAACCCTACACAAGGGTCCAACCCCCACATAGAGAATTACTAACTGCCACAGAGAGAGTTAGGGTTAGTCCTACATTAGGACACCAAACTCCCACAAAGAGAGTGACTCCCACAAAGAGAGTAGAGAGTATCTAATTCCCACAAAGAGAATTAGGGTATCAAAGAAACACATAGTAAAACAAATACTCTTACATATGCCTTGAGATGCTTACTTATAGATGAATGCAAGGCATGGAAGAGGATCTCCAAGTGATGAGATTTGCTTGAAAGCACTTGGATGATTTCCCTTGAGCTTGACTTCAATGCATGAAAGAGAGAATGAGCTCTAAGAGGGAAATGAGAGAGTTTGAAAGTGACTTAATCAATCTCTAATGATTTGCAAATAGCATCAAGAAGTTCTTATGAACTCAGCCCTCTCATATATATAGGAACCCTATATCAACTCTCAAAACACAAGGAAATAGCCAAAAACAAAAAGCTGTAACGGCTAGTTTCTGGGCTGAAACGTCACCAACAGTCGACTGATGAACAAATGACAGTCTCATGTCCAACGGCTAAATAAATCCCAACGGCTATAATCTGAGCCATGACAGTTGACTGATGAAGTCGATATAGTCGACTGTAAACAGGACATGCGCCTGTTAAACCTTCAGCAGGTGACTTCTGTAGGGAATGGAATAAAACAGAGAGTTGCACTCTTACTCCCAGTATGCATACATGCGACTGATGAACAAATGACAGTCGACTGTAAAATAGACATGCGACTGTTAATCCTTCATCAGTCGACTGCTGCAAGAGATGGAAATAAACAGAGAGTTTCAAGTTTCGCACTTACGCCTTTCAGACGACTGTTGACCATTTCACAGGCGACTGTAAATATACAGGTGACTATAAATTGAACATCGGTCGACTGATATGAAAAGCTCAAGTAGAGTCAATAAAAGGTTGACTTGAGCAGTGCACCACAGTTGATTGTAGAAGGCTCGACAGGTGACTGGAAATCACCCAGTCGACTGTAAAACCTTCATCAGGCGACTGTTGGAGAGCCAGAGACTCCAAATGAGTCTTTGGTCAAGATGAGCCTATTGGGTTGGATTCTATGATAATCATAAGGCTCACTAAGATGGTTAAATGCATATGCATGAATGAGTAGACCATCTATCAAGGCATTACATTAAACCTAAACTCAAAAAGAAGAAAAGCAATAAGTGAAATTTACATGGATTACATTGCTTTCCTTAGAGTCTGTGGCTTCAATCTTGATGCCTTGATGCTCCCCATCATCTCCAAGCTTTGGCACCCCTTGAGTCCAAGCTTTGTCCATTCTCCACTTAATGTCCATCCTTGCACCAAGTGTTTAGTCTCCAAAAATGATATTCTTGAAAAGTAACTAAAAGACTAAAAATAAGAGAGTCATTAGTAACAACATAATGTTGTGATTATCATCAAAATAACATTGGTATGAAACACCAATATTCAACAGAAACATGTTGGCAATATCAATGGGTTGAGTTCAAGATCATAATAACCAATTGTAAATAATGACCTCAAAAACAACCCGAAATGAGAGTTAAAATATGTTTTTTAAAAAATATATTAAACATATTAACCATATTAACTCCCCTATTGATATACACATGGATCAATAAATGTATGTATGCCAATGTATTCCCCATGGTCCTCATTTTCATGAAAAATAAGTTTGAACACATTTTCAAAATCATGAAACACAAACAAACAATGGGTATGCTAAAAATAAACATTTAAGCACAATACCCATGCAATATGCATATGTGTGAGGAACCTAAACATTAGGGAACCAAACCCAAGAGGAGTTTGATTTCCTAATGTAATCACATGAGGTGATCACATCCCTAACTAGAGAGTTGAAGTGTATATCCCTCTCTTGCACACTACACCTAGTGGGAATCCATAAACTCAAGGATTTCCTAGGCAATGGTTTTGCCTTTGCAAGAGGGGTGGATGTGGCATGCATATGTGTAGAAAAGAATTTCTTGGCATGCATAGAATGAGGATTTTCTTCTTAGCAAAAAATGAAGGGTTTTCATTCTTCATCACCACCTAATAATTTACATGCTTCTTGTTGGTGTTATTGTTATACAAGAAAGCATGGTGATTCTTTATAGGTGCTTTTGCAAATTTCTTTTTGCACCAAAAGAAGAATTAGAGGTGGGTTTGGTAACCACCTCTGGAGTGTATCGCAAATCTACTCTATGGTTTGCCGGATGTTGTTTTTCAAGCAAACCGTGGAGTTAATCCCTAGCATGAACTAAGCTAATAAGTTTTTAGGATCCACCTTTGTATTTCAATGTAAGTTATTGAATGTGAGTTTCTAAGCTAAGGTTTTGAGCTACTAATTTATCATTGGAAATGCTCAATTCCTTAACTTGAGAGAGAAGTGTGTCACTCTCGCTAGTGTCACAAATATGCAAAGCATCATTATTATTTACACTAGTAAATTCTAAAGCATGCATCCTACTCATAGCATTCTTAAATTTTGCTTTTAATTGAGCATATGAGTCGATGCACTTACTTGCCACATTGGAGGCCACATTGAATCGATATTCAAGCTCCTCATATTGTAGTTTTTGCTCATCCTCTTCTTCACAATCACTTTCCTTATCGCTAGGGCTTGACGAAGACTCTTCCCCTTTTGCCATAAAGCACATGTCGGCTTGCTCCTTGTCATCTCCCTCTTCATCACTAGATGAATCCTCATCCAAGTCATCGAATATGCCGATAATTCCCTTCTTTTGGCTCTTGAATTTGGACTTGCCTTTCCAATGTTTCTTTCCTTTCCATTGGTAGTAATTTTTGGAGGGTTTGGAAGGGCATTCGACAGAGCGATGACCTTTACCACTGCAAGTGTAACAAGTAGGAAGCTTGTTAGAATTGGAGGCAAACTTTGACAAAGATTTACCTTGCTTTCCCTTGAGCAATGCCTTGAATTGCTTGGAAAGCTCGATGAAATCATCATCGCTAGCATCTTCTTCTCCATCATCTTCACTCAAGGCTTCTCGATTGAATTTCTTTCTCCACTCGATTGGCTTCTTCTCGGTATGGAATGCAACCCCCTTTTACTTCTCTGGCTTTTCGGGCTTGGATGGTTGAATCTCTTTCTTGTGTTGAAGCTTCACTTCATACACCATGAGATTCCCAATGCACTCCTCAACGATGTATTTGGACATGTCGTTAGACTCCAAAATACGGTTGGCCTTTGACTCCCATTGAGATGTGAGCGAGTCAATGATCTTCTCCACTCGATCCTCTTGGAAAATCACCTTCCCAAGTCCTTCCAAAGCATTCATGATTTTAGTGAACCTTGTGAACATCTCTGAGATATTTTCACCTTCCTGCATCTTAACCAACTCATATTTAGATCTAAATACGTATTGTTTAGATTTTTTTACCTTCGAAGTCTCTTTATGAGAAATCTCCAATGTGTGCCAAATTTCGTTGGTCGTTTTGCACATGGAGATGCGATTGGACTCATTTGAAGTGGGGGCACAATGGAACGCATCATAGCCCTCGCATTGAATTTAATTGAGTCCTTCTCTGTTTTTGTCCTTGAAGCTGCAGGTGTAGTAGGCTTCTCAAATGGCGACTCTGTGATGTCCCATAGGTCTTGACTCTCCAAGTAGATCATCATCTTGATCTTCTAACTTAGGTAGTTGGTTCTGTTGAAGAGCATGGGTCGAACGGTTGATAGACCTTCTTCATGAGACGCAGATATAGCATTGAATGCCATCATTGTTGTATGCTACAACCTCGCTCTGATACCAATTGTAAGGATCGTCTTACCCTTGCAATACTTACAACAAACACTCTAGAGGGGGGTGAATAGAGTAAAGGTAATAAATTGTGCAATTAAAATTTAACTTGCAAATGCGGAATAATAAATGAAAGAGGAATTAATCAACACAATCAAACCAAACACAAACACAAGATTTTACCCTGATTCTCCAAAACTTGGATACGTCCAGCCACACCAATATTCACTCTAATTCTCACAAAGAGAAGTGAATACAATCCCACAAAGGGATACTTCACACAGAGGATTTTGTCCTACACAAAAACCAAACCAACCCGACACAAGGGTCAAACTCCCACACAGAGAATTACTAACTCCCACACAAAGAATTATGGTTAGCCTTACACTAGGACACCAAACTCTCACAAAGAGAGTAACTCCCTCAAAGAGAGTATCTAATTCCCACAAATAGAATTAGGGTTTCAAAGAATCACAAAGTAAAACGAATACTCTTACCTATGTCTTGAGATGAACCTACTCATTAATGAATGCAAGGCATGGAAGAGGATCTCCTAGTGATGAGATTTGCTTGATATGCACTTGGATGATTTCCATTGAGCTTGACTTCAATGCATGGAGTAAAGAATGAGCTTTAAGAGGGAAATGAGAGAGTTTGAGAATGGCTTAATCAATCTCTAAAGGTTTGAAATAGTTCCAAGAAGTTCTAATAAACTCTGCCCTCTTATATATATATAGGAACCATATATGAACTCTTAAAACCCAAGGATAAAGCCAAAAACAAAAAGCTGTAACGCTAGAATCTAGGCTGAAACGTCATCGAAAATCGACTGATGAACATCTGACAGTCGACTGACCAACAGCTAAATAAATTCCAATGGCTATAATCTGAGCCAAGACAGGCGACTGTAGAAGACTACACAGGCGACTGTATTATGGACATGCGACTGTAAATCCTTTAGCAGGTGACTGCTGCTGGGGATGGAAATAAAACAGAGAGATGCAACTTACGCACATTATGTATACAAACGACTGATGACCAGAGTACAGGCGACTGTAAATAAAGCAATAGTTGTCTGACTTGAAAATTGGGATGAAGCCCAGAAAATGCAAGTTGCGCACAGACGACTGTAGAACAATTCACAGGTGCCCGTTGGAAGACATGTGACTGTAAATTGACCTTCAGTCGACTATTCCATAAGCTCAAGTAAGAGTCAATAAAATGTTGAATTGAGCAGTGCACTACATTCGACTGTAGAAGGCTCGACAGGTGCCTGGAATCACCCAGTCGCATGTAAGACCTTCATCAGTCGCTTGTTGGAGAGCCAAAAACTCCAGTTTGAGTTTAAGGCATGGTAAACCTATTGGGATGATTTCTATGATAATCCTGAGACTCACTAAGATGGAAAATGCATATGCATGAATGAGTTAATCCATCTATCAAGGCGTTACAATAAACCTAGACTCAAAAAGGAGAAAAGCAATAAATAGACTATTACATGGATTACATTGCTTCCCTTAGAGTCTATGGCTTCAACCTTGACACTCTCCACCATCTCCAAGCTTTGGTACCCCTTGAGTCCAAGCTATGGCAATGCTCCTCTCGATGTCCATCCTTGCACCATGTATTTAGTCTCTAAAAATGATATTCTTGAAATGTTAACTAATAGACTAAAACAAGAAAGTCATTAGCAACAATATAATGTTGTGCTTATCATCAAAATAACATTGGTATGAAACACCAATACGCAACATATATGTCAGTTACATTGCTTTTAATGCCCAGTTAGAACGTTCTTCTTCAGGCGACTGGTGACTAGGATTTCTTCCTGTTAAGAGCTGTTTGCAGCATTAAATGCTTGGGGCTTTTAGCTGGAGCAGATTTCAGTGGCTTATAAATAGGACTTTAATATCTTTACTTGAGAGGCTGGCTAAGTATCTGAGGCTTCATTCAATACACTCTCAAGTGATTCAAAGTCATTAATTCATTCTACAGTATTCAAGAGCATTCAAATCATTTCAAGCTCAAGCTCTAAAGATCAACTTGTCTCCAAAGCTTTCAAGATCAGCTTCTAGCATTCATTGCTACACATCTTGAGACACGTTAGTAAGTGCTCTCATTCTCATCATTTAGAGCACATCTCTCACACCTTTATTGCCTCATTCTTAAAGAGTATTATTCAAGGCATAGGTTGTGAAATTGTTTCATATTTCGTTCAACATTTTCTCTTGATATTTGAGAAGTCTTCTCGGTTGTGAGAGTAGTCAATTCCCAGGTTGTGGGAAGTAGAAGAAAGGTTCCTCTCGGTTGTGAGAGTAGTCTATTGCTGGTTTGTGGAAAGTGGAATAAACTGTATTGGTTTTTCATTTGTCAGGTTTTGGCAAGTGGGTATTAGTGGATCACTATTCACTAGCGAGTTTACTAGTGGGTTGTTGGAGTAGGATTCAAAGGAGTCGGGGAGACTCAGAGTCCAGGAGACTCAGTGAATCTGAACCAGGGTAAATCCCTTGTTTGCGTTTGTTTTTCTGTGTTTATTGCTCTCTCTTTACATTCTGCACTAAGGTGCACAAGGGATCATTTAATTAGGCATAATTTATTTATTATCTTTATATAAAGCACTATTCACCCCTAGTGTTTTCTCCCTATAGTTTCAGATACTTCAAACAAGTGGTATGAAAGCCCAACAATAGGTCCAATCAATCCTTTGCGAGGTTGTAAATAAACACCAGTTATTCAATCTTAATTTGATTTCTAATCCATATTTGGTTTCATATTGTCATGCATATATACCCTACAAGTCTGAAAAATTGGAAACATGTTTCTAAATAATAAAGATGGTTTTGGCATACGTGACTTGCTCAAGACAAGAAAGATTAGGTTAGAATATCCTGTGAAGGCCTACACATAATATGTGCATGGTGGGGAGCCTATGACAGCAAGTTTCGGTTTTGTTTAGGATGAAGCGGGTTTGGCCATCAACATTGGCATTAACCTAAAACATATAAGTTCTACTAGAGTAAAACACTTAAAGATGGATAGAGTTTGTCTCTTATTGATAATAATACCCCTAGGGTTTAGATATATAAGCCAGCATATTCATGGGATCAAGTATGTGGTTTTAAGTTTACACAATTATCATATTTATTGGTGGTAGCTAAATCTGACTTGAGCATCTATATGTTTTAGATCAAGAGCTATCATGATCTCATCATAACCATCGTTCCGTTATAGTGTGTAGATCCGAGAACGAGAGCATTCTGTTGTCATTCAAAAAGGTCTGTATCATCTCCGTAAAGTTAACATAGTTCACACTCATATAAATACATTGTTTGTAATGCATATATCATTGGGAATTTTTTGTTGCAACAATTGGCACCAACTGTGGGAATGTATGATATTGGTAAATAGATTCATGATCTTGTTTGGTGATGGGTGATAGAGGAGACAAACCTTTTAATCAAGAGTTCATCATAAAGGATGACTCATGCACTGTTTTGGAGCATATGTGGATCCTGATAGAAAATCTAGAAAGAAACAACATCAGGGAAGAAAATACAAGTCGAAGAGAAGATTAAGACCATAATGATAAAGATAGAGAACTGGTTCACCACAATATGTTCAATGAAGGGGAGCCACAATATCTAAAGAGGCATGATCACCAAGGGAAATTGGTCTGGGGAGATGAGTAAAGCAATGTAGAGGCCCACGATCGTAACGACTGAGGGCTAGGGATGCAAAGCCAATAGTAGAGGGATAATGAGTAGGAGACTTATAGGAAAGCCAACAAATAACCATGCTTCGAAAGCCAACTCAGTTTGGCAGACGAATATTTAGGAGACCTTTGAGAGGAAGATTTGGAAGGTCATGTCGCCATGAAGGTCAAGCGGACCTCACTCGTGTATGATGGCAAGTTGAAACCTATAGAAAAGGTTAAAACATACAAAAAAACAAGTTCCATTATGCAAAGAGAATGGTGAGCCTCTAGAGCATGGTACACATTAATAATAACTAATCGAGTCCCTTATGGGTGGAAACTACATAAGTTTAAGCTTTCAAGATGCAATACAAATTTAAAGCAAACCTAAAAGGGGTTAAAGGACCAATGCTTGAAGAAACACATGGCATGCAAATTTAAAGCGAGCTTAAATGGGGTTATAGCAAAAATGGACTTCTGAAGGTTAGGATTTTAAAAAAAATCATCGAGTCCAATGGGACAAATACAAAAGCAAACTTGTAAGGAAAACTTGGTGAAATCTTTTTAAGTTTGTAAGAGCAAAAAGCAAAGACGAGCATCTAATGGTAATGTTTTGAAAACTTTGTGAATATGGTGCTCAAAAGATGTCATCATAAAACTTCAAAGGAACCCAACTCATGATTGATTAGGCAATGGCCATGTATATGGGTTGGTGCATTAGCACGCATGAAGGGTAACCTCCTATAATATCCCTTACTTTAGAAGTTTTCACTATTTTAAAATACAAAATAAAGCTTTTTTATATTTTCAAGAATCAAAAACCTAATTTCCTAAGTCAATTAGTGCTTTTACATGTTAATTAGTTGACTAATAACAAACATTAGTCGACTAATGTCTCAAAGTATCAGGGATTCAAATATGACAGATATTAATCGACTAATAGAAGTACGGAATAAATCTTTCCCCAGAACCTTTCCTAGTCGACTAATGGAACCCATTAGTCGACTAATACACACATTAGTCAACTAATTGGCCCAACTAGTCGACTAATATTGAGTTTTCTTAGAACATTACTGGAAAGTCAAAAATGTCAAAACTAGAATTTACAAGTCACATATTAACCTTTTCACCTTTCCCTTCCACCTACATTTTCAAGCCTTAAAACCCCACAAACTCTTGCAAGATATTCAATCAATCCAACAAGAATTTTCATGATCATTACTCTCCATCAAACACCTTCCCCTAATTAAGAACCATGCATAAACCTATAAAAACCCATTCCTACCACACTCTATCTTCATCCCTCAGGTCTCATCTAATACTCCCTCCCCCTAAAGCTCTAGCAAAACCCTCTAACCTAATCACCATTTTCGACAAGGTCTCCGATGGAATACGATGACAATCTTCGTCTCCGGTGACGTGTATATCTCTTGAACTAAATTCGATAAACTCAGACATTCTTGAATTATAATAAAGTTGTGAAATCTTGACCATTGATCTATTCATGCCATAATAATCATAGCTAAGCTTTATAATGTTATTATTGTTTCATGTTTTTCCTTGTTTTCTACCGTTGGCATGTTTCCCTATTTTCTTTCATGCTCCTAGTTTCCTTCCCTGCTCCTTGTGCTCCCAGTTTCCTTTTCTCCTGTTGTCCCATGCTCTTTAATTAGATTCAAATTTTACTTTTCATATTGGTATTTAAGAAAAGCATATTTTAAGAGGTTACTTAATTAAGTAACGTGATTTTGGTATTCCAGACATGAAACATCTCACTCTCATTATACAACTAGCCTGGCCAATGGATTAACATAAATTTCCTATATAAGTAGATCAACATGCCTTAGTTTTGAAATTTTTAATTATTTATTTTGAGATAAATGGACCCAATAACTGAAATTGAAAATTGATAAATTTAAATATTGTGGGAATGACCTCATGCGCATAAATGATTATAAACTAGATTGGATTTTTTGTCAACCTCTAAATCAAGTCTTGAGCCATGCTATGATTATATACAGGATCATGCTCATATGGATATTTTTTGCCATGATACTGATATTGCTCATAACTATATAAACCATACACTTAACTTTATGGATTGTCTCTTAATATACACATCGAGTAAAATTTCATAATATGTCCAAGTAAATACATTACAACTACCTTTATAACTGGTGATTTACATAGTCACATCATACATGATCATTTACATGACATACCTACACACTCAACCAGATACATCTCTGATGACACCTGTACACGCTATTATGCATCACATTTTCCATAGGATCACTTGGGATGGGGTAAATCATGTTATAGAATATATGTGAGCGATTGGAGCCACCATTATTATATTTATTAATGTATAGATGGATCCCACTATATCTATTTAGATCGTGGGCCTCACTACCGTATCTCTTTGGACCTACCGTATCGGATGGATCGCACTAATGTATCCATTTGAATCATGTGTCCTACTATTGTATATATTTGGACCCGAACCAAGGGAGCACCCCATGGCATACGTGATCTTGTATGTTGCATACCATGTCCTCCTACATGAATCGCATAATTGGTATAGAATTCATTGTTACACCTGAAATATCATTTTGATCACATTATTTTTCATATCACATCGTGGCCATGCTATTTGCTACTTATTGCCATTCTATTTTTTAATATGTCAGATATTATGATACTACTTTTCTATTATGCTCTTTTTATTGTGTTTAATATACAGATCTAACTTGGCTTATTTTTTAAATTTTTGGGATCTATGATTAATCTAACGGTTGTTATTTTTCTCATGTTAGGTTCTGGAGCAGACTATGGTGATAGTCCAGTTTTCGTCGAGGATCCAGTATATCGAGCATCACCCGGAATTTTAGCAGCCAGGTTTTATTTATGGTTTTTATCGTAGAAATTGTATGGCCACTGGCCTGACCATGTATTTGTAGTTCCTTGTTTTTGGATATTTTGTTCATCATCATGGAGTTATTATCGAGTATATTTATGTGTTGGTATATCTTGTGTATATCGGTATCGTTCTCTGGTGACTTGTAGAACTTACCCGTCGTATCTTGAATGTATTTACGTGTTGGTATAGCTTGAGTATATTAATGGTTATATAGTTGACTATTGTAATTCTACATACATGCATATATGGATTATTGATCACTCCATATTTTACACCTTTTTTCTGCATATTTGCATACCGTTTTGATCGCCCATATCACGCTTTTCACGATTATTCGACAATATTGCGATACTTTTCACTATTTCTTGTTTTTGTCGTATTTCAGGAAATATGGAGCGATTTGGATCGATTGTGAGATCAAGAGGATTTGCACCCACTCCGGAGTGTCAACCATGGCCCTTTTGAGGGGTATTCTGCAATGGAAGAGGAGTGGAAGATGAAAGAACATCGTAGGAGCGACGGGGGAGCGAAAAGATGAAGATTGGGCATTTTCAGCATGTCACTCGGCCGAGTGAAGGAGTCACTCGGCCGAGCATTGAGACCCCGCTCGGCCGGCCAGATCGGACACGCAACAGAGATGTATCAGCGTGCACTCGGCCGAGCATCGCACGCCGACTCGGCCGAGTGCGGAGACTCCGTCCGCCCGAGTGGCACCCAGACGACGGCAAGCCAAAATGTCCAACTTACTGTAATCCGTCAGTCTGCCCCAGAAGCTCGACTCGGCCGAGTGACGAAAGCCGTCCGCCCGAGTACCAAATGCCCCTCGGCCGAGTGACATTTGCCACTCGACCGAGTGATGCCGAGGACACACGTCGCCCAGATTTTCAAACATCCTTCTACTCTTTTCAAATCTTCTATCATTCCAGCAAGAAAAGTATTTTTCTCATATTTTTTATGGATAGTAGACTTCATGACGATTCCAACGCCGCCAAGAACGCACAAATCGGAGGTCGGATGAAATCTGGGGAATTTCTGCAAGTTGATGCTGCAGTTCTGGAATTTCCACTCGGCCGGGTCACATGTTCCACTCGGCCGAGTACGGCCTGGACCCAGATTTTAAGTTGCGGTTTGGGCTGTTTTTGGGCACGAATTTGAGGGGTTTTCTAGGGTTATTTGCTAGGGTTTTGGGAGAGTATTTAAGGGGTTTGTAGCCACCATTAGAGGGGGATCCCCATTATGTTTTATTAGAGTTTATTTTAGAGGTTAGGCCATGCCCTAGGCCCCCTCTTGGATCTAAAAGCTTGTATTTTGGATTGAAGATCTTCATCAAGCTAAGTATTTTCTTCTTTTTATTTGAATCTTTGTTTTTCTATCTTTTTGCATGCAAGCAATGATTTCTATTGATTCTCATATCCTTATTGCTATGCTAGAGTAGATTTGTTGTTCTAGGGCATGTGGATGAACCCTATGGATCTAATTTCATATTTGTGATGAATGAATTTCTAAATTGCTAGAATTGCTAGGAGGTTAGGTTGTGATTGATTTACTACGGATAGCTAGGGATTTCCATCGATCTGGGATTTGCAAGAGATTGGATTCTAATCGATGGGAAGGCCTAGATATTCGATTTAGGTTTACAATTGGGTTTCTCTAGATTTGGTTTGCAAGAGATTGGACCAAAGCTAGGATTTTTAATTGTAAATCTATACACATATTCGTTTGCAAGAGATTGGACGAATACGAACTATCACAACCTAGATCGTAACTCGAGTTTGCACGAGAGTGGGCTCGAGGGGCGATTGAACGATGATGACGATCCTCATGCTAGTGGCTTAGGTTAGGGTTTGCAAGAGATTGGGCCCTAACCTAGGTTTGCTATAGACCGGCAATAGCGCGAGAGCGTGAGCTTGGTTCTACATTAAGTTGCGACTAGTTCACCTCAACACAAGTCTAGTAATATTGAGATTCACTATTTACGATGACGTATGACGATCCGTAGTGGGAATTCCCTAGCCCTAGACGTCTTTATTTGATTTTATATCCCCATACTTTGCCCGACGATTGTGACAGGATCGTCGCAAGGCAAATTCCCTCTTTTATTATATTGCATTTGAATTGATATTTGACCGATTTCTACATCTCCGACACCGACATCCATCACCATTTCCATTATATCATACCATAGCCATCTCCGCCAATAAAACGTTCGTAGTCAAACCAACCTAGGATAGATTGGAACCAACACCACCTCCTCGTGTTCGATACCCGCTCGCCACTTGACCGTGCGCTTGCGGTAAAACTACAACCGTTCTTTGGTGGTCACATCCCGGAGCGTTCAAGTTTTTGGCGCCGTTGCCGGGGAGGTGTTTCCCGTTGGTGCCAATTTGTCACAATTAGGTTGATTAGACTACATTAAAAAAATCAAAAAAAAAACATTGAGAGAGATTTTTTTTTCCCACCACCTGTTATTATTATCTTTATCTCTCCTTGTACCACTGACGTCTTTTCCAGGTTGTTTACTTTGATTGATCAGGTACAGTTGTTGCAGCGATGGGGCTTCCAAAGAAAATGCGAGCGGGCTCTATACAATCCTACATATATCTCGCTGCATTCTATCAGGCTGATGGAGAATCCTTTGGGGAAGCCTTGTCTAGGTTTGAAGGAATATTAGAAATGTTCCAGACGGAGTCAGACCATGAGTGGAATGACTCCACGCTATTTGATATCTTCACTAGAAGGCTAAAGGGACCCTCACGTGAGTTTTTGAAGAGGATGCAAGTGGGGAAGTTCAGTGATTTGCAGTTGGCAGCAGCCTTGGAGCAAATGATAGATGATGCTCGATCTACTGGTTCACTAATCGTTACGGTAAGTAAACCATACGACCAAGTATTCATCGATTTTGTTTTGGCTAATGTCTCTAGTGCAGGTACTATCATAGATGGAGTGTATGCTTCACTTGAAGGTGATCATATCCACCTTTATACCATCAACACTCCACAAATAGAGACATCTGAGTTGCCAAAGGAGGACACGTACACGGACCTATTGAGAAACATTGTCGACGTAGTTCGAAATTCCGGTCCATTGACAATAATGGCAGGTGATCCTTTTGAGCTCGAATTTCAAAACTTTATTACTCATCGTATCTCTTCCACAGGCACAATTGATGATGGAGTCTATGCTCTAGTTGAGGGGCACAAGACCCACTTTTATACCGCGGTCAAGATACATGAGCCCATAGAGCCACCTGCACCTATTATTGAGGAGGCCAAGCCATGCAATCGGGTGCCTCGAGCTCCAGGACAGAAACAAAGAAGGAGGCATGAAAAGGAGATGATGACGTTTACATTGCCTTCTATACCTGAGGAGCCTGAGGAGGATGTCCATGTTCAGCTTGGGGGAGAGTCAGCTTGTGCCATCGTCGCTCCCCCTTGCCACCCACATGAGCCAGAGCTTGCTTTTGAGGAGGCCTTACATGCGGAGCTAGAGCTTGTCACCGAGGAGGCCGTGCATTGGGACGAGGACACAGCCATTCATGAGGATCCCAAGCATTACCCTCCTCCTTTCGAGCTACCGCAGCCACCTATACTTTCTACAGAGGCTGAGCATCCCTCAGAGGCCCACTCTTCCACTGACGCCGAGGACAATCCCGTAGAGCTTATGGCTCCCCTTCAGGGAGATCTCTTTACTCCCTCGCCCTTTATATTTGATTCCCCTCCCATGTATGATGCTTGCTATGATTCAGATTTTGACGACTCATTGAACCTTTTGCAGGATTCATGTACATATGATCAAGAGGTACGATGGGACGTATACGAGGAGGAGAGCGAGGAGTTAGCACCCATGGACGCTATTGAATATGATCAGGAGGTGCGATGGGATAAGTCTGACGATGATGAGGAGCTGCCTGATGAGACCTACGCTTATATGCCCAAGCTACCTGAACAACCTGAGGCGAACAGTGAGGAGTTGATCGACCTGGTATACGAGAGTGGAGATTTATTTCCAGGGAAGTGTTGTCACCCGTCTTTAATTTTAAATACTTATGTTGATGACCCTCTTTGGAATACATTTATTTTGGGGAAGAATTATCCACATCAGATTGATGCGGCTTATCTCTTGCAGGGTACAGGTGGAGTCCTTGGAGAGATGCTGGAAGCCGCATTGCTGGAATCTGATGGAGTCCGTGGACACACGCATCTGGCAGAGCCACGGAAGGAGCAGTTGGAGCAGTTGCCTGCACCAGCAAAGATACTGGATCCGCCTTTTGCTATAGGTGATATCAATCCAGTAGTGTAGAATTTTTTATGCTTTGAATAAACACGAATTCTCTCGATAGCGAGAGGACCGTATAGATTTGCTTGAATAAATATCACCTCTTATGATGGCTACAAAAATTTTTAGACCCCAAACCCATTATATATATTAATTTCCCTCTCCATATTTTGATGTGTCACATCCTTTTTGCTCACCACCCACCGAGCATTTCTTTCACGTGAAACCTTACATTCTTATTTGTTTGACTTGATATCGCTTAGTGAAGCCATGACATTTTTGATTGAGTCACTTGAATAGGATTGTTTGGTATAAGCTTGGGGGAAAGCGCTCTCATGCATCATTGTATGTGCATGTAGTTGCATTAGGATTTCATGTCATTCATTTCATCATTTTTCATTCACCCCCTTATTATTATCGTTGTTCCTCATATTCTTTCATTATGATCACATTGAGGACAATGTGAAGTTTAAGCTTGGGGGAGTGCATTTCCATGCCATTTAGATGCATTAGTTGCATTTTTACTTTATTTTAGGGCTTTTAAAATTTTTCAAAATTTTGCATCATCTTTTTGAATTTTCCATCTTATTTTCCTTTTATGTGTGTTCATGCATCATGTTGTGTGCTTGTTTTTCATTTCTTTCCTCTCTTTTATTTTTTCTTATTTCTTTATTTTCCTTTCTCTTCTTTTGCTAGATTTGCTCCTTATGATGATATCTCTTATTGCTTTAGCAACCATCACGATGCTTATTATTCCTTGCCATGCTACTTAGAGTATTCCATAGTCTTGCTATTCACATGTGCTTGCAAATCTATTTCTCTTGATGACCCCTCTAAGTGATCGCATGATATTCATTGAAACTGAATGTATGGATTAGTGTTTAGTATTCTTTTGTTGGAAATGCACCAAGATTCACGCATCATTAGTATATCTGAAGCATCAGTTTTATTGTCTTATTCGCCTTCTGTTGCATGCCTGATATGGTTGTAGACTTTACCGCTTGACTTCACTTTTTATTGAGATGATTGAGAATATCCATGCTTACATATGAGTTTTAGTTGATGTATTATCTTATTGAACCGTTCGTGCACATCTTAGAGTGAACTGAGTGTTACATTATTTCTTTCTCCACATATATCTTTTTATTCTCCACATGTCACTTGAGTTCACCTCCTAAAGCTACTTATATCGCATCTATTTTCCAAAAATCCCCACAAAAGAAAATGTTAGCTCCAAAAGTCCAAAAAGCCAAAAAGGAGCCAAAAACCAAAAATACAAATCATATAGCTCCTACAAAAATCCAAAAATATTAATGAGAAACAAAAAGAAAAAAAAGAAAAAAAAAGAAAAATAAGTCTCATCTCATTATTGGAGCCACAAAATCTTGGGAAAACCAAGGCAAAAATCCCATTTTCCACTATCATATTCCTTTAGATGCGATGCCTCAAGCTAAGCTTGGGGGGTGAACTCATTTGACCATATGAGTGAGCACGACATTAGAGTGGAGAGGTGCACGAATGGGAAAGTTTGATAATGCTGAAACTTAGCAAAATATATTAGATATGGAGATTTTTCATGATTTGAAATAAATATGTGAATGCCATGACTCTTATTCTATTCTCTATTGCATGTTTGGTGTGTATCTTATATGCTTCATTTATAACTTTTGATTGAAAAGTGCATCGCCAACATTCGTATATTAAATTCTATGAAATGCATGATGTGGATATGAGTTGATTGCATGAATTTAGGGAGTCCCTACCTTTGTTCTTAAAAGCTTGCAAGTACCATGTTTAAGTAAGATATGAAATCTTTATAGCATGTGATTCGTATTTCCCAAGTTATCGTGATGTGTAGCTTATGGCTTGAGATCTGAGAGAATAATCTAGCGACCCCTTCCACTTCGTATTCTTTTTCATTTTCCCCTTATTTTTACCCTTCGGGTTCGCCTTCTACTTATCTTCCTCGAGGACGAGTAAGAGGTAAGCTTGGGGAATTTTGATCACTCCATATTTTACACCTTTTTTCTGCATATTTGCATACCGTTTTGATCGCCCATATCACGCTTTTCACGATTATTCGACAATATTGCGATACTTTTCACTATTTCTTGTTTTTGTCGTATTTCAGGAAATATGGAGCGATTTGGATCGATTGTGAGATCAAGAGGATTTGCCCCCACTCCGGAGTGTCAACCATGGCCCTTTTGAGGGGTATTCTGCAATGGAAGAGGAGTGGAAGATGAAAGAACGTCGTAGGAGCGACGGGGGAGCGAAAAGATGAAGATTGGGCATTTTCAGCATGCCACTCGGCCGAGTGAAGGAGTCACTCGGCCGAGCATTGAGACCCCGCTCGGCCGGCCAGATCGGACACGCAACAGAGATGTATCAGCGTGCACTCGGCCGAGCATCGCACGCCGACTCGGCCGAGTGCGGAGACTCCGTCCGCCCGAGTGGCACCCAGACGACGGCAAGCCAAAATGTCCAACTTACTGTAATCCATCAGTCTGCCCCAGAAGCTCGACTCGGCCGAGTGACGAAAGCCGTTCGCCCGAGTACCAAATGCCCCTCGGCCGAGTGACATTTGCCGCTCGACCGAGTGATGCCGAGGACACACGTCGCCCAGATTTTCAGACATCCTTCTACTCTTTTCAAATCTGCTATCATTCCAGCAAGCAAAGTATTTTTCTCATATTTTTTATGGATAGTAGACTTCATGACGATTCCAACGCCGCCAAGAACGCGCAAATCGGAGGTCGGATGAAATCTGGGGAATTTCTGCAAGTTGATGCTGCAGTTCTGGAATTTCCACTCGGCCGGGTCACATGTTCCACTCGGCCGAGTGCGGCCTGGGCCCAGATTTTAAGTTGCGGTTTGGGCTGTTTTTGGGCACGAATTTGAGGGGTTTTCTAGGGTTATTTGCTAGGGTTTTGGGAGAGTATTTAAGGGGTTTGTAGCCACCATTAGAGGGGGATCCCCATTATGTTTTATTAGAGTTTATTTTAGAGGTTAGGCCATGCCCTAGGCCCCCTCTTGGATCTAAAAGCTTGTATTTTGGATTGAAGATCTTCATCAAGCTAAGTATTTTCTTCTTTTTATTTGAATCTTTGTTTTTCTATCTTTTTGCATGCAAGCAATGATTTCTATTGATTCTCATATCCTTATTGCTATGCTAGAGTAGATTTGTTGTTCTAGGGCATGTGGATGAACCCTATGGATCTAATTTCATATTTGTGATGAATGAATTTCTAAATTGCTAGAATTGCTAGGAGGTTAGGTTGTGATTGATTTACTACGGATAGCTAGGGATTTCCATCGATCTGGGATTTGCAAGAGATTGGATTCTAATCGATGGGAAGGCCTAGATATTCGATTTAGGTTTACAATTGGGTTTCTCTAGATTTGGTTTGCAAGAGATTGGACCAAAGCTAGGATTTTTAATTGTAAATCTATACACATATTCGTTTGCAAGAGATTGGACGAATACGAACTATCACAACCTAGATCGTAACTCGAGTTTGCACGAGAGTGGGCTCGAGGGGCGATTGAACGATGATGACGATCCTCATGCTAGTGGCTTAGGTTAGGGTTTGCAAGAGATTGGGCCCTAACCTAGGTTTGCTATAGACCGGCAATAGCGCGAGAGCGTGAGCTTGGTTCTACATTAAGTTGCGACTAGTTCACCTCAACACAAGTCTAGTAATATTGAGATTCACTATTTACGATGACGTATGACGATCCGTAGTGGGAATTCCCTAGCCCTAGACGTCTTTATTTGATTTTATATCCCCATACTTTGCCCGACGATTGTGACAGGATCGTCGCAAGGCAAATTCCCTCTTTTATTATATTGCATTTGAATTGATATTTGACCGATTTCTACATCTCCGACACCGACATCCATCACCATTTCCATTATATCATACCATAGCCATCTCCGCCAATAAAACGTTCGTAGTCAAACTAACCTAGGATAGATTGGAACCAACACCACCTCCTCGTGTTCGATACCCGCTCGCCACTTGACCGTGCGCTTGCGGTAAAACTACAACCGTTCTTTGGGGGTCACATCCCGGAGCGATCAATTATACATATGTAACTTTGTCATGGAAGATTACCGTGTGTGTTTATTTTTTATGCTTTGGTCTAGGTTCACATATAGGTCTGATGAAGCATATCAGTTAGCACTTGTTTTGATCCATCCCCTTATATTGTTGCTTTTCATGCTTTCTATCTTTTTATCATAATATCTTTCTTTGTTGCACGTTGGTTTTTATTATTATGATTTCTCCTTTTGGCTTTCCCGGTGGTTTTTTTTCAATGGAGTGCATGTCATGATTAGCTTGATTTGATCTTGGATGGCTTTGGGGACGATTGCTACATTCAAGCCCTTTTGACACATTATGTTGTTGGCATAATTCCAAGGTGTTTTGAAATTTCCCCACCAATCGAGGGAAATGTGTATGGTAAGCCATAAAGGAGTGTCACTTTCCCAATGGTTGTTGGTCATGCTTGCTTTAGGTCTTGCTAGTTGTACTTTGACAAAGTCACATATGATCTTTTGATTTGCTCATGCAGGGAGTTGATTGCATCAAGTTGGGCTTGAATTTGCTTGAAGAGATCATCGTCTTGTTGTTGCTTGGAAAAGGTAAGAGGGATTTGGATAGGAGTTTGAAAGGATTTTCTCAAACGATATAGATGTAAGGATCAGTATGAGATGTCTAATGCGTCATTGAGATTTTGGCAAGATTTGAGAATTAAACAAGTTTAGTGATTCTCACAGACGATGCCAATTTTTCAACGTGGATTTTCAAGCTCTAATCACAAACAATAAGAAACTATGTCGTTTAAGATAGCACTTTTAAGGAACTTGTACCGATTGAATAAAAAGGTTCGATGGCGAAGATAGCATGATTCCTCACAACCTACATAGATAAACACATTTAATGCGCTGCGGGATTGTCCGCTAACATTATTCAACACTCAAGTTACTATTGTCTTTATAGGAAAAAAGATGCAGAAACTACAGTCAATAAAGAAGATGGCTAGGTTTTCAGTCGCGTAACTCTAGCATATAGAAGAACGTATGTATTTATAGATATGGAGAGTCAGCAGGGGAACTTTAACTTGGAGATCAAGTTAGGTTGAAATTGGCACATTTGAAGAATTTTGTACTAGAGGAATTTTGAGCATATCAGAATTGATTTTGGACTCTGACCTGTCTTTGCATTAATTCTTCAAGCCGAATGAGAGCTTAGGCCTTGCTTCCAAGTTTTATCTGAACCATAAAAAAATCTCATGAGCTTATAGACCGTTGTCTTGTGCAGGTCGAACCTGTTTGTTCGTCCGTACAGAAATAGGGAAATATCAACAAATGACAGTTGTCTATAAAAATTTCTTGTTGTAACTCAATGCTTATTATGTTAAAATTACGGGGCGACTTAGAATTCAATTTTCTTAATCGGCAAACATGCCTAGAAAATTAATATCGAAACAATATTTTTGTAAGACGTACATAAATGGACTGTGAATTTAATATGATCTAACTAACAAAAGAAAATGATAGACCTTCCTATTACTATACTTAGTAAGCTTATTGAACTTTAAATAGACCACTTGCTCTTACTCATTGCTCCCTGTTGGAAACTTGTAATGATACAATATCAGCCTTTTCACACCAGGGTAACTTTATACACAGTTATGGCGTCAAAAAAGCCCCGGCGACCCGGCTTTCGGGACGGCCCGTCCCGGGCTGGGCTGCCTACCCTGGCCCACTGGGCCGGGCTGGCCTGGCCTGGGTTTTGGCCCGGGGCCCGCTTGCACCCGGGCTCGGTCCGGCCTGGGTGCCAACTGCCAACGGGCAGAATTTTGCCCGTCGGCAAAATTTTGCCCAAATTTTGCTCGTTGGGCAATAAATAAATAAATAATTTTTAAATTTTTTTACACCTTTAAAAATCTATAAATTCCCACCTCCCCCTCCGATTTTCTACACCCATTTATAATCTATTCACATTCTCAATATTATCATTCATCAGACTCTCATCCCCCTCTTATTTTCTACACACATCTCTTCCCTCTCTCAACGTTCATCAAGCTTCCCACTCTTCCATATTACGGTGCAAACAATCTCCGATAGTTACTCGCCAGCAGTATTACCGGGCTCTTCAAGCTCCGATCCATCGCACATCTCTCACTACGACCGGGCTCTTCAAGCTCTGATCCATCGTCTCTCGGCTACGACCGGTTCTTCAAGCTCCGATCCATCGTCTCTCGGCTACGACCGGCTCTTCAAGCTTCGATTCATCGTCTCTCGCTACTACCGGGCTCTTCAAGTACCGTTTACACACAAATCTTTCGCAAATACCGGGGCTTCATCCGGCGCTCTCTATCAAACTTCAATCACATTAGTTTAGTATAAATTTTAACTTAGCATAATGGTAGGACCTTCTGGCTCTAAAAATGTTACTCTGAACCTGAATTTTGAGGACACTGCTGAGCTTGAATATTATGCTAATCTAATACGTGCACCACCAATAGAAACACCTTTCTTTGATAATATGACAGGCGCAGAAACACAAGATTTTATAGATAGCAATAATCCTAGCTCGGTCATATATGGGACTACACATATTAGTTTTATGCCAAGAACTACCATTAAACTATGGTGAAAGCTCTGACTTAGAGAGATTCCACCAAATGGCACTTAACAATGCTTTTAGAAGAGTGTCTAAGAACACTCTTAGAAAAGATTGTATGAATACTTTTCATGAAGGAAAAGCTAACATGCATCAAGTTTTTATTAATCTAGACTCTAGGATTTCATTAACTTCTGATATATGGTCTACTAAATGAGGTGGTTCTTACATATGTCTCACGGCCCATTATGTAGATCATGAATTTCTAATTCAGAAAAGAATTATAGGATTTAAATTGTTAGAGCATGCGCATACTGGTGGGGTTATGGCTAGGCTATTGCTTTCTATTTGCCTTGAGTATGATATAGCTGAAAAAAATTTCACATTTACTTTTGATAATGCTTCTAATAATAATAATACTATTACTTATTTGAAACGTCAATTAAACCCTGATCTAGATCGGTTACTTTTTCATAAACGTTGGGCATGTCATATTTTAAACTTAGCAGTTCAGGATGGACTTAAAACTGCTTCTATTTATCTTGAAAAGCCTAAAAACCTAATGATATTAATTGCAACTAATGCACAAAAGAAGAGGGAATACAAGCAACTATGTCGTAGTAACCGACTGCCTTATATAGAGTCTCTAAATTTAGTGTTCCACATAGGTGGAATTCAATGTATCTAATGATGTGTTACATGAAAATGAATAGAACTCAACTTAGTGATTATGCAAGTACACACCTTGCAAATAACATTGATTATGACATTAGTGATTATGAGTGGCAAATTATAGATGAACTATATGATTTTTTTTGAAACTTTCTACTTATCAACAAACAAATTTTCTGGGGTATACTACACCACATCAGTTATAGGCTTAGAACAATTAGTTTTGATTTCTTTTGTTATAGAAAAACATAGAGATAATGACACCCCTATTAATCCTGACATTAGACATATGATTGATGAAATAGAGAGAAAACTCCTTAAGTATTAGAATTCAGTTCGTTTGCTATACTCTTTAGCTAAGCTATTTGATCCCTGAATTAAGGAGGAAGGTGTAGTTGACTTATTAGATACATATTACGAAAACATAAGAATTAATGCAGAAGAACAAATAGCTAGTTTTAAGAGTAGCTTACGATCCCTTTTTTCTTTATATAAGACACGATTAGGGAGTTCTGCACTCACCTCTTCTGTTCAAGCATCTTCTTCTGCTCCAAGTAGGCTCTACCAACTTATGGAGAAGAAGAAACAAAGAACAGTAGTCACAGGTAGTGTTTCCAGTGAACTGTCTAAGTATTTGGAAAATTCTTATCCTTTTACTGAAGAAGAATTGAATAGTGAGCAGTTTGATGTTATGTGGTGGAAATAATATAAAACTAGTTATTCAATTCTTTCCACTATGTCTCGTGATTTGCTAGTTGTACTCATATCTACTGTTGCTTCAAAGTCTGCTTTTAGTACAAGTAGTCGCATTCTTAGCAACAAGAGATCAAGGCTGAAGGCAGATATAGTCGAAGCGGCAGTTTGTGCGAAAGATTGGTTCAAGGCTGAAGCGAGGGCCCAACATGAAATTGACCTTTCTGAAGACTTTGAAGAAGAAGAAGTATAAGAGACTTGATTCTAGATTTCTTTACTTGTTTCAGCATTTTCTTACGTGTATTAAATTTCTTTTTTTGGCCATTGTATGAGGGGTAAGACTGGCCAACGTATGTCACCCCTTTAAAAAGATTGCAATTAATACAATTTAAAGGTTCAACCAGAGACCTTCGAGAATTTCGGGATTAAAAAATTTTCTTCCCACCACTTAAGATGTTACAGTTACTATATAAATTTTTTTATAAGTTACTTATATTTTTATAACATATATATGATTTTTTTAGATTTATTCCTTATTTATTAAATTTTTTTAAATATGTTGCTTATTTATTTTATAAGTTACTTATATTTTTCCAACACTTAACATGTTACATTTACTATTTATATTTATAAGTTACAAATTTATTTATAATATTTTTAATTTTTATAAGTTAAACTATTTATTTTCTAATTTACTTATATTTTTTCAACACTTAAAAATTTTATAAGTTAAATATATAAATTTTTTAACTTATATTTTTACAACATTTAAATTTAATAGATGAATTTTTTTAGATTTTTTTCCAATTTTTTTAGATTTATTACATATTTTTAAAAAATTTACTTTTTTTATTTTTTAGAGTATTTAAAAAAGGAGCTGGACCGGACTGTTTTGACACCATGTATACAGACAACTTTAAATTTGTATGTTCAACCCCGTGTCTCAACACTACCACTTTCCACTTCCTACCTTTTCAATGGCAAATCAGCGGCATGCTTGTAAATAAATGGTCTGTGTACTCAGCAATTAGGCTTGTGCGTTGAGCAACTCCCGTTCGCCATTGGTGACCAAACTGAAAAAAAAGGGAATTGCTATTGGGACATACCTTTGTGTTGAGTTCACATACCACTTAATTTTTCAAAAAATGCCAAGATTACCCTTCAATTAATCTTTTTTTAAAACCCCCAAAAACCCCTTCAACAAATCTTCCACGGCTCAGATTGAGGAACGTTAGTTTAATACCCACCTCCACTAAACTATAGTTTCTCCAGCTAAACCATGTTGCCAAAAAAAGACCTGAAGAGCTTAACCTTGGTTGCTTCATTTCATGCATCAGCATGAAACTAAAAAGCACAAGTAAATTTAAAAGTGAATAATATATGAAAGATTGCTTGATATTTCTTCATTTAAGCAGCAGGCAGATGATATATTAAGCTTGTTTCCTCAACATTAGCATGAGCAAGTGACACAAGGACAGAGAGAAGTGCAACAAATCCACCAGCCACGCTGCAGAGGAAATATCCGATATTTTCAACAAGAGTCTACAACAGGAGAGGATGTAAAGTTTGTCCTAGGAACAGTAGCATAGCATGCATAAACAGGACAAGCGGTTTGAGACTACAAAGCAGGACGACATCTTTTGTCCTGCTTCTTTTATTTTATAATGGACAACATGCACTTAAACTTATGAATTCTTTACTGCTTGAATGAAAGAGCAATTTACTAACATAGTACTTGTATTAAGATGTCTCCTCTATTATCAATTGCTTGTAATTGGGCTAGTTACATAGCTAAATATGTAACTGTTAATATAAAGGAGCATGTGCATTTTAACATCAGTTCAGCCCACACTCCAAAATTTGGAGCATTGAAATATGTCAAGATTTCCAATCCTTCCATCTTCATCCATCCAATGTCTTCCAAATTTCCTAAGACCTGTAAATATAAAAAAAGTAACAAAAGGAAGCATCACCCAAGCATCACCCAAGCATCAAATTCAGCATCAACCATTTCATTGAGCCAGTTTTCAATATCAGCATTCCAATATCATATCTCTCCTACAACATTTCATCATGTTCACAATATACATGACATCAAACAAAATAAACAATTAAGTTCAACACAAAATTTGTCATTCATGCTTCAGTGACACCAAGCATCATGGTTGGTGCAGTTTGTTTCAAGTTGCTTCAAGTTGCTTCAAGGTTCAAGCACTCAGGTTGTTTCAGGTTCCAGGTTCCCATGACTTTCAAGGTGCTTTAGGTATTCAAGTTTTAAAGACAACAAATCCATTAATAAACACGATCAGCATCTCATTGATTCACAGCCCTTGAAAATGATGTCAATGAGTTATCCTCAATGATAGTAGCAGTGTCATTGCTCAGCTTTGATCTCATGTACAAGTAAAGCTTTTCTGTGTTGAGCTTTAGATCACCATATTGCATGACATGGGAAAGATCTAATGTTCTGGATTTGACCTGAACCACAAGCACAAGGTAGACATAAATGATATTAGATTAAACAAAAATAAACGACTAACAAAATGGTTAAATTGGCGATGGTTAAATGAGAAAACAAAAACTATTGGCAAATGAGGACAAGAAACCACGATTTAGTAATTAATATTAGCAAATGAGCTTTGATAAGTGAGAAGCCCTCAGTTTTTAAGAATATATTTCTATATTGAATGGTGTTTTAACGCAACATAGAATAAATTATACTTACATTATATTTTCACATGCCCTTCAGTTTTTAAGAAGCCCTTCAGTTTTTAAGAAGATATTACTATATTGCCGCCTCCTTGAGGTAAAATGTCAAGATCCATGCCGCAACTATAAATGATTTTCACATCCACCTGCTCCTACAAAATGAAGAAGAAAATGTTTAGTCGCAAGTGTATTATAATCGGTGATTTGTATGAATAAACATGAAAATTGCAGGGAGACAAAGGATGAATTGATTTGTAATATGCGCATACCCTTCAATTATCTTCAATAATGATTCTATCTCTTGTAGCCACATCTTTGCTGACTATATCCCTGAATTTCTTCATACTTTTTCCATAAGCTTCATCCCATCCGTTTGCTCGGGGGTGACGGTGTTTTTCCCAACATGACGCAACTGGTGGTATAGGGCTTCCATCCATAAGATATTCCTCGACAAAGTGATTATCATTAACATACCCAATAGTGATATGGCGACGGAGGGGTAATGGCACTGGCTTCGACCTAAGCGGTAAAAATGTAAGACACATTTTGTTGGATAGATAATGCAGCACACAATTATAGCATGATGCTATAACATAGCCAATATCTGGCATGGTCATCCAACAACTGTACGGCGGGTAATCATCCATATATGCCACTGCCGTATCATGATGTGCTACATCTTCAACACTAAGAATTCTGATGTACTCGTCCATATATTTATTCAACTCTGCCCTCAAATCCATTCGGACCTTCCTCCAGTTGTCCTCCCCTAAGCCAAGTAGACCTGCAACTGCCCTGTACCCACAGTTGGCATCAGCCTTCACATCCTTGACATGTTTTACATATGGCATGATGCCTTCTGGAAAGCTATCCATGAATGGTGATGATGATGAAGCTGAATGCGACCTATTCACCCTTTCATTCTCTCGACGTGGTGGTTTTACAAAGGAAACTTTGGACGAAGAGCCTTCGCAAGGAGTAGGGCAAGTACCTTCAGCAGATAATACATGCTCAAAGTGAGAAGGCTCCCGCCTGGTGGATGTATTAGTATTCTCATTCCTTTTATTTTTTGGTCTCCCCCTCACATTTACCTTTACCTCTGGCTCAATAAGAAAAGTGGTCGTTGGGGTGGATATCTCCTTCAGCTTTATTAACATCCGCCTCTTACTAGAACCGTCCAGGCTTCGTATTTCTTGTATACCCGATCCAACTCCTCCTTTATCAGTAAATCCTCTTCCACCACTTCTTTCATGGGTGCAATGTCTAGCTTCTTCTAATGCGAATGAATGGATCCTAAGGGAATGGGACGGTTTTCCCTTTTGTATTCTCCTATCTCATGAGCACATGGCAATCCATAAATGCGTCGAGCTAGACAATCACATAATTCTGCGTCGGTGCCAATTGTCTCAGACTGTGCTGCTTGGTCCACAATTTTTTTCATTGCATTCATAGCCATAAACCCATTCAGCTCCATGTATAAGTGGCCCTTCATGTCATGCAACACGCAGCTCTTTGATTTCTCAAAAGATGCCTTGATCTCTGTATGCTGCAGCTCTAGCAAAGAATGCATAATAGACCATGATGTTGCAAAACTGCATGCTGATGATCTCAAGTGCTTTTTAAGCTTTGCATGCGAACTCTCTGCTCTATTGGTTGTTACATTACCAAAATGCACATTTGTATCGGTCCAAGCTGAAACAAACATCTCCTTGTGCTTGTCCAACCATGAATTCTTCACATAGCTTATGGCCTGTGGGTAAGCAATAAATTTTTTCTCAAATTCACTGAGTTTTTTCCCATACTCCTCCTCTGTACGTGCTAGTACCAACAAACTCCAGCTTGATATGAATCCATCCCAATTTTCTTTAACTTCAAAAAATTTCTTGCAATTAGCCACTACATTCCTTGCAATATGCCATCTACATAATTGATTCTTCATAGAGGGAAATACTTTGGAAATGGCATTAATAAGAGCTTGCTCTCTATCTGTCAAAATTATTCTAGGCATTGTGAATCCCACAAGCAAATATCTCAACTGCTCCAATGCCCATGTATAGCAATCTTCCCGTTCAGCCTCCAAGTAATAAAATGCAATACTAAATGTCATTTCAGTCGATGTCACGCTGACAATCTCCAACAATGGAAGCCGGTATCTGTTTGTCTTATATGTGCAATCCATTATCAAAATATCAGGGAATGCACGTAATATATCAACTGAAGTCGGATGTGCCCAAAACAAATTTCTAACACATGATGTCTCTGCATCATAAGTATGAAATTCAATGTATTGCTTCTCCATCAAGCCCTTCATGAGTTGTTGCATTTGAGATCGCCCGGCCATCTCCACAACCTTTAGCTTCTGTCTTGCATTGTAAATTGTTTTAATCGTTGTAACATTATACTTATCCCGTTTCTTCAATATTCTTAAAATTTCTCTTGTCTTCACAAGACTTTGTGACAGTTCTACCAATGTTTCCATCTCCGAGCATTGTAATCTCCCCACATATGAATGTCCCTCGAGGTAAGTTGCGGGTGGGTGGTTGTGCACCCCACACAAGACTGTTACATTCCACTCATCTTTATTGCCAACCATCTTCGCCTTCAAAGAAAACGGACAACCACATTTCTTGCTTCTGGTCTTCTTCTTCGTCTTTTTCTCACTACTAAAATTGGTGCCACGATATATCCCACTTCGTTCGCATGCAAAATACATATTCGGGAGTCTACCACCCATTGTCGACATATTTGTTGCCATTTTCACAATCACCAGCCCATTTTCACTAGCGGTGTCCTTTATCCATTGTAATAGTTCATCCCTACTTTGAAATATGGTTGTGATAGTAAACTGCGCAGTAAAATCTATATTGCACTCTGCCCCAACCTACATACGCTGCTCAAGACAGTATCCTACAATTTACATTTACCATCAACCATTAACATACATTTATGAATTTCTTTTACAAAAAATTAAATATCAGTTATTTCGTACCTTTCCATTTTCATCATCTTCTATAAATGGAGATAGAACACCCTCCATATGAAAAATTGCATTCTCCATGTATGTAATTTCCTTCTTCTAGCTTTGGCAACTAATTCGCCCTAAATTCTCAACACCAACCTGTCCTGCATATGGAAAACATCATTTTAAACATTTTAATCAAGAAAAAAAAACCTTTGTTAAGGGCTTTGTTCCCATCCACATATCACAAAATTATGGACTAATAATTAACAAGAAGAAGTTAGTGGTTCATCATCGCACATCCGTTAAGCCGAAATATTCCATACACACCTTGTAAATTTTCATGAATTCAAGTTCAAACCATATTATTTATATTTCTTGTTTACCACGAATGCAAAGAAACCATTTTTCCAAGCTCTCTAATTTCCTCATCTCTGATTATTAACTACAAATCAGCTCTCAATGCTATTATTAACTACAAATCATCTCTGATTATTCACACGGTCTCAATGGCCAAGATCTCAGATTAAGACCAAAAAAATTCTGATTGGCTTTTGATCACTAAAGGTTCAAGCCATTCAATAAATGGCACCTTGCTTTTTTCTTTCAATTTCTCATGCTTTTCCTTCACATGCCCCTGCTATTTTCCTTCACTCTCCTAAGATTCGCAAGCAAACTTAAATCCCCATCACATCATGATTAAAGGATGATCGATCACATGAAATAAAAAATTCGTGTGAAGAATTGGTCTCCTAGGACAAAAAATAAAAATTGTTGGAAAAGAGCCTTACTTACAGCGAGATCTCCTAGGAGACGGGCCTCACCTTCGCCTACCAGCAAGATCGCCGAGGAGACGTGCCTCACCAGCAAGATCTCCGAGGGGTTTCCAATAGATCACTGATGGCTTCCTTTCGCACGGAAGAATTAGTCCACCTAGGGCTTCTCAATGTTCAGTTTGGCCTAAATAATGGGTATTTTTTATCAAACACTGTATGTGAACTCAGCAAATTTGATATTTAGGTATGTGCACGATAGTAAAAAGTTTGGTGGTATATAAACTCAGCAAAAAGGTATGTTCTAATAGCAATTCCCAAAAAATCCCAATTTGGGATAAAATGAAAAATTGTTGTAAACGTAGTGGCTATGGAATCCATAGCCCTGTATTTATAGTGGTAGGGTTACATAATGGGTGGATACCCACTAACGGGTAGGCCCACCAAAAGCCCGTTTATAACACTTCCCCTTATCCATTCATTGTTGTAAGCCGTGATGGACGCTTCAGGGTTCATATAGCTTATCTGATCATGGGTCTATGGATACTTCTGGATCCTTAAGTTTAAGTGTACTTGCCTCATTAAAACCTTTGCCAAGGAAAACCCAGTGGGAAAAACCAGTGGCTAAGGGAAAAGAGTACAAGTCTCTGTAACTTCGCCTGATCGATGGATAACATCAGAGGTGGATACTTCCGGATACAGAGTTGATGTGGCCCCTCGTTAAAACCTTTGGCTATGGAAAACCCAGTGGGAAAAACCAGTAGCCAAGGAAAAAGAGTACATCACAACATTAACTCCCCCAGATAAGTACAAGCTTCAGGCTTGTAAATCTCTCAACTGTCTCATCCCAATTCCTAGTACAAGTTTTCTAAAGGTGCTGTGAGGCAAAGCTTTAGTGAACAGGTCTGCCAGGTTGTCGCAAGACTGGATCTGCTGGATGTCGATCTGGTTGTCCACTTGCTGTTCATGCGTCCAGAAGAGCTTGTGGGATATGTGCTTCGTCCTGTCACCTTTGATGTAGCCACCCCGTAGTTGAGCGATGCAGGCAGCATTGTCTTCATACATGGTGGTAGGTCCAAGATCTTCAGTCTTCAGGCCGGTGGTCTTGAGGATATGGTTGATGACTGATCGGAGCCAAAAGCATTCTCTGCTAGCTTCGTGGATCGCAATGAGCTCGGAGTGGTTGGATGAGGTTGATGTTGATGTCTGCTTCACGGATCTCCATGAGATGGCCGTCCCACCGTATATGAACACAAAACCGGTCTGGGACTTTGCGGTATGTGGGTCGGACCTGTATCCTGCATCTGCATAACCGACCAAGTCGGAGGATACACCTTTCTTGAAATATAGTCCCATGTCCACAGACCCTTGGAGGTAGCGCAGAAGTTGTTTAACTCCGTTCCAGTGGCGCTTTGAGGGCGCAGAACTGTATCTGGCTAGTAAGTTAACTGCGAACGCTATATCGGGACGCGTGCAGTTTGCTAGGTATAGGAGTGTTCCAATTGCGCTTAAGTAGGGTACTTCAGGACCCAGTGTTTCCTCCCCCTCTTCCAGCGGTCGGAAGGGGTCTGTGTCAACTTCCAATGATCAAACGACCATTGGTGTGCTAAGCGGATGACATGTGTCCATAAGAAAGTTTTTCAGCACTTTCTTTGTGTATGTCGATTGGTGTAACAGGATTCCTTCGCTTAAGTGTTCAATTTGTAGGCCTAGGCAGAACTTCGTTTTGCCGAGGTCCTTCATCTCAAAAGTCTGTGTGAGACTTTTGGATATCTCATCTATCTCTTCAGGAGATCCGATGATGTTCAGATCGTCTGCGTAGACGGCAATAATCACGAATCATGTTCCCTTTGCTCTTATAAAGATGCAAGGGCAGACTTCATTTGTTGTGAATCCTTGTTGCACTAGGAATTCACTGAGGTTGTTGTACCACATTCTACCTGACTGTTTTAGACCATACAGTGATCTCTGGAGTTTGACAGAGTAGACGTCCCGAGGTCTTTCTGTCATTTTTGTCAGTAGTTTGTATCCGTCTGGGATTTTCATATAGATGTACTTGTCTATATTTCCATATAGGTATGCAGTCACAACGTCCATGAGCTGCATATCCAAACCTTCCTTTGTGGATAGGCCTATAATGAAACGGAAAGTGATCGCGTCCATGACCGGGGAATAGGTATCGTCATAGTCTATTCCTGGTCGTTGGGAAAAGCCTTGTGCAACAAGGCGCGCTTTGTAACGCACGATCTCATTTTTCTCGTTTCTTTTTCGTACGAATACCCACTTGTATCCCACAGGTTTAACACCCTTTGGTGTTAGGACTACAGGTCCAAAAACTTTGCGCTTCGAGAGTGAGTCCAGCTCTACTCCTATTGCCTCGTTCCACTTTGGCCAATCCTCTCTGCGTTTACATTCTGCTAGAGAGCGTGGATCGGTTTCATCGTCGTATTCAGTGACGTGAGTGGCAATAATGAGCGCGAAGTTATCATCGATGATTGTGCTTTTTCTGTCCAGTACCTCCCCAGTACATACATAATTTAATGATATTTCTCCTATATTTTCCTCTTCAGGGGTTGTTAGGAGGGGAGAGGTAGCTGGGCTGAGCTCAGCATCCTGTGGTGGTATCGTTATTGTTGCTCCAGGAGTTTTCCTCTTTCGAGGGTTCTTATCTTTAGAGCCTGGGGGTCGTCCTCTTTTTTGTTGAGGTACGGCCGCTTCTGCTGCAGGTGGATTGCATCCATCTTTGGGTATGTCAATCCTAGCTGGCGTATTTGCAGCAGGGACGTGTGATCTGACAATCTTCTGGTTGTCAGTGAATTTGTCCGGTAAAATGTGAACTGTGTTTTGGATTTGAAGGATCTTCAGGATCTCTTCTTCACATTGGTTTGTACGCGGATCAAAATGGGATAGAGTCTTTGTGTCCCATGTAATGGTCTTTGAAGCTTCTGGCTTCTGTGTGTTAATGCCTAGTTTCGGGAAAGTGCTTTCATCAAACTCACAATCTGCTAGACGTGCTTTAAAGGCGTCCCCTGTAAGGGGTTCGAGGTATCTAATGATCGATGGTGAGTCGAAACCAATATAGATACCAAGGCGCCGTTGAGGACCCATCTTGGTTCTCTGCGGTGGTGCTATGGGGACATAGACAGCACATCCGAATATCCTCAAGTGAGAGATATCGGGCAGGTTCCCATATGCAAGTTGCATCGGAGAATAAGATTGACTACCTGACGGTCGTAATCTTATCAGTGATGCAGCGTGCAGTATGGCATGTCCCCATGCACTTACCGGCAACTGGCATTGCATCAACAATGGTCGAGCGATCCATTGGAGTCTCTTTATAAGAGATTTGGCTAACCCGTTCTGGGTGTGAACATGAGCTACATGCTGTTCAACTTCTATGCCGGTTGCTTGGCAGTAGTCTAGGAAGACTTGTGATGTAAATTCCCCAGCATTGTCCAGACGCAATTTCTTGATCTGGTTGTCTGGGAAATGTGCCCGCAACTTTATAATCTGTGCAAGTAGCTTTGCAAAGGCTACGTTGCGGGTGGACAGGAGGAGGCACACATACGACCATTTTGAAGATGCGTCGATCAGTACCATGTAGTACCGAAATGGTCCACTTGCGGAGTGAATAGGTCCGCAAATGTCTCCATGTATTCTCTCTAGGAAACTTGGAGACTCAGAGTCCACCTTCAGGGTGGATGGTCTCGTAATCAATTTCCCTTTGTAACAAGGGGGACAAGGATTTGCACCCTTCCGAAGTAGCGTCAGGCTTTTCCGGTCAATTCCACGGGATTGGGATATGATGTGACGCATCATATTCCTCCCAGGGTGTCCTAGTCTATCGTGCCAGAGTTTGAATTCTGGTTGATTATGGCACTTCTGGTGCTCTAGTGTGTTTGTTTCCATTGCTCTGATCCTTGTATGGTAGAGACCCGACGGGAGTCCCTCAAAACACTCGACGGTGTTTTTAGCACCGTTTTTATGAGACGTTATATCAAGGTATCCTCTGTTGTGTTTGCTCACCGTTTCAAGGTGGTATCCATTTAAGCGGATGTCTTTAAAGCTTAACAGGTTTCTATGCGAGCTAGGGGAGAGAAGTGCATCTTTTATAAGTAGTTTTGTTTTGTTGGGGAGCAGAAATTGTGCTTCCCCTGATCCTTCAATGATACCTGATGGACCGGAAATTGTATTTACGGTGCCATTGTATTTATTAATGCTTTGAAAAAAAGCAGATGTCTTGGAGTATCGTGTGCGTAGAGGCACTGTCCACTAGGCATTTAAAGTCCATCTATTTTAAAAGAAAATATCGCAGTATAAGGCACACACAGAAAATATACTACAGATAATTAATATAATGTCTGAAAAGTACTTCAACATGCTAGAGAAGGAAAAACAAGCAGATAAATAGTTTCTCAAAAAATAAAGCTACAATGCATAGAGAAATGGATAATGTCCTCAGTCGAGCAGGTCATCGTTTGAGAAGTCCTCAGCGATGAACCTGATTGGTGCCAGGTCTTCTTGAACTGCCAGGTTTGTCTCAGCTTGCTTCTGGCTCGCTTTGTACAAGTCCTGCAGGTGGCGTGGAGTCCGACAATTCCTGGACCAGTGTCCAGTCATGCCACACCTGTGGCACTTATCTTCCCAGTCCTTTCTGGGGGCAGATGTCTGACTGTCGTCCTTTCTTTTCCACACATTATTCTTCCTCCTCCCCTCATTGTTGCTTCTGGGAGGGGGTCCTCTAGCCTGCTTCTTCATTGCTTTGCCCTTCTGGGGTTTGCCTTTGAAGTTGCTCCTCTTCTTTTGGGAGGAGCTGTGATGCGCTTCAGGCGCTGGAGCAGTGCCGGTAGGGCGTGAGTTATGGGTGGCCAGAAGGAGGTCACGATTCTGCTCTGCCATCAGAAGGCATTGGAGAAGCTCTGAGTATTTCGTGAACTTGCGTTCACGATACTGTTGCATTAGTATAACATCCTTCTCGTGGAAGGATGTATACGTCTTCTCTAACATGCGCTCCTCCGTCACCTTTTCACCACACAACTTCAGGCGTGAGGTGATGCTAAAGAGTGCCGAGTTGTACTCGGCAATGGACTTAAAGTCTTGGAGACGGAGGTTTTCCCATTCATATCGCGCCCGAGGAAGTATACCATCTCTCTGATGTTTATACCTATCCTCGAGGACGGTCCATAACTCATACGAGTCTTCCACCGTGAGGTACTCAGCCTTCAGGGTCCGATCGATATGGCGTCTGATATAGATAATTGCTTTCGCTTTATCTATATCAGAAACCTTATCGCCTACAGCGATGGCGTGGCTCAATCCCTGTGCTCGCAGATGGAATTTTATGTTCAACTGTCAGCTTAAGTAGTTCTTGCCTAAAGCATCCAAAACGTCGAAATCGACGCTCGCAATTTTGGCCATTTATCACTCTAGCATGTAAAAAGATAGCATTAATTAGATATTTTCACAGAAAAATAAATAATCAAGCACATCAGACATAAATATTTGCTGCGTGGATCGGCTAATCACCATAATTAATTACAGTCCTTACAGTCCCAAAAAGAAAGAAAGTACAACTCGGGAACCCCCGTGGGGCCCCTATTCTTCTGGAATAGTCCTTCATCTTCTTGAGGCGTCCGCCGGGCTTGTAATGTTACAAAATTATCCTCACTACATTTTTCTCTCAAAAAGGAAAATAATGCATTAAAAATAAAATGGTGATAACTAGCCGATCCAAAACCACAACAAATATTAATCATTCGTCGCAGGCAGTTATAATGCAGCAGGCATCATCACAGGCAGTTTATTCATCACAAGCAATTTAATCATCACAGGCAGTTTATAATGAAAAATGAAATCTATCGTTTAAAAATTATTGGACCACTAGGCAACGTCATACACCGTTAGGTTAGTTGACTAACGGCAGAGCGGTCGCAGGATCTTCTTAATTTTTAAACGTTTAAAGAAAATCACATAATCCAAATATAATGGCGATGAGTAAAAATCACATGTAATATTATCCAGATTTTGGCGAAAAAAGCGCAATTAAATCTGAAAAAGATTTGAAAATCGAAAAATTTTCGGGGGCAAACCCTAGTTAGGGTTTTTGGTCGCGCGGATTGCCGCTTCAGGCGGCTAGGGTTTCCGGACATGAGCGCGCACCGGGTGGGGCCCGAAACGAGCGGATGCCCGGGGGGGCTGCCGCTGCCGGCGGCGGGGGGGGGGGGGGGGGGGGAATGTGGGGGGGCCCGCCGCTGCGGGCACCGGCGGGGCCGCCCGCCGCTGCCGGCGGCGGGTTGGCCCGCCGTCGCAGTGGGGGGGGGGGGGGTTGCCGCCGCTTCGGGCGGCGGGCGAGGGTTTTGGCGCGAGATCTAGGGGGGATTCGCGTTCCGGCGAGAAAATCCCCCAGGGTTTCATGGTTTTTGGGGATAAAAATCTAATTTTTAGTCGAAAAAAGTGTTTTTTGATCTCCAAAAATCGTTTTTATTGTAAAAGTTTGATTTTTATCAATAAAAACGATCGAATCATGAGCGATTGATCCAAGAAATTGGATCTCAACATATGCGCATATGGAAAATTTAGATCTAGGGGGAAAGTTACCTCTAGATCCTACCCGCCGGATCTAGCGACGGTTGGTGAAGGAAGCCCGTTCGCGTCGCGTCCGTCCGTTGGCAGGGGTTCGGCTCAGATTCGAGTGTGCTGATAACGTGTTGTAAACGTAGTGGCTATGGAATACATAACCCTGTATTTATAGTGGTAGGGTTACATAATGGATGGATACCCACTAACGAATAGGCCCACCAAAAACCCGTTTATAACAAAAATATCTTTCTCCTGCAGCTTTTAGCGTTCCTGGTATACCTGGAGGGAGGAAAGAAAATAACCTAGGCAGGTTACGCAGATTACAGGGAAAAGAAAGAAAGAAGGAAATCGACGCCAAAGCCCTAAGATTTTTTGCGTCACTGCTGCTTCTCTCTGCTCCTCGCCCAAAGGAAAAGAAACTCTCAGGTGATTCAACTACTTTGTGTTTGGGATTTTGATTTCAAGTGTTCTAAACCCATTCTCTTGATTGAATATAATGGCTTCTAGATTCATTAACTTGTTCAGGATTCTCAGTGCAAATTTCTTCAATAGTAACATTGATATCCTAGATGACTCTTTAAATTGTTCAGGATGCTTAGCCTGAAATATCCTCCACCAATTATAACGAGAAGATTGGAACCCGTCAGCGTTCCTCAAAAGTTCAATTCTTTAGTGGTGAGTTTCCTCCTTGAGTTGGCTGCACCTTTATATTAGATGAGGACTAACTGCACCTCAAAAATGAGGTGCAGTTAAGAATAACTTTCTAATAAAAGTAAATTAAGTTAGAGAGAGATGATGAATGGACAAGCTATAATGTTCTTTTTTACTATTTTTGGAGGCAATCATTGCCTGCACCTCATGATGCATTGAGAATCTCCGAGGTGTGTGGAAAAATATCGATTTGTGTGCCAAAGTGTTTTGTTTTGCTAATTTATATTTGTTGCGAGCATCTCTATACTTTCAATCAGCTACATGATGACTGCCAACCAATGTAGTGTTTGAGATGGGGGGACGTCATGAAGTTGCTTGTGTTGGCATGCTTAGTTTCTTATACTCAAGTGCATGCCTTTGTCTATCTAGATCAATATCCTGTTATAGCACTTTGGATGTATTTTTTTAATAAAGAATAATGTGTATCATGCGCCACATGAGAGAGTGCCTCATATGCCCTCTCACTTAAAGCAACCAAGTACAACCAAGTACAAGCCCTGGTTGCTTTATGTGAGAGGGCATATGAGTCCCTCTTTCATATGGCGTATGATACCCATTATTCTCTTTTTAATAGCACAAGGATCGGTTATCTGATTAATCTCTCCTTACCACACCCTACAAAGTCAAATATTAGCAATTCACTCAATGCAAAAGGAACACTTTTCACCGTAACTTTCGTGGGAGATCTTTTTATTTAGCAAAAGCCATGTAGTCCCCATGATCATTCTCATATCCATACAAGTGTGAAACCTTGTAGGCACCTAGATGTCCTTGAATCAAGTTAGATGCATATCTGGCTAATCCCTAAATTTCTGTGGATGACCTGAACATCGGGTCAACTCATTGAATGAAAAAGTCCACTTACGGTCTTAGCAAGCTTTGACAAGCTACGCAAGTTTCATTGTAACACCAGCTAGGGAAAAGATTTTACTGGTGATAAGCCTTCCTACATCATCAAGCCCCAAACTAAGGATACCGGTCGAAGGCCTCTCCAATAGTAGGATGGAGACAATCTGCCTTTCAGGTCTTGCAGCAAAATATAGAAAGATAGATTTCTATCGACCACGATTGAGTTTTGATGAAGTCAGTTTGAATCCATTTCCTACACTAGAACTTTTGAATTAAACATAGTTGGCCATGCTGGCAATAACATCAATCCCAACTAAGGTTCTCAAACAAGATTAATCAAAGCATAATCACTAACCATGCATCACAATTTTTTGTCAAATAGATGCCACATAGTCGTACCTAGATTCATATGTCATAATCGACCAGAAAACAACTACATCTTCGATGCCAGATGCCGACTAATTTGCATTCAAGTTATACTTATTGTCGAGCAGCAGGTCAAGTTTTAGTTGCAGCTGCCAACCAGCTTTGCTACCAAAGAGATTTGCTGTTGCTTTAGCTTTGAAAGCTAGGCTTCTCATGTACTTATGCTTACATCGCTATTGCTTTAGCTTTGAAAGCTAGTCTTTTCACGTACTTCCGCTTACATCACTCTTGCTTTAGCTTTGAAAGCTAGGCTTCTCATGTACTTATTGCCACAATCACCAGCGTATGTGCCGCTTCATACTCCTGCCACCCTAAAGAAACTTCTTGCACCATGTTTTCATCTCATTGGTTACCTTGACAAGGAACCGTGTGGTACTTGAGAACTTGCAAGGGCGTGGATAGATAAAGGGTAAGTGTAATTTGCCTCCCTACCATAGACGATTATATGCTACAATACAAGGGCGTTTTACTAGGCATCAAGGATGGCATGCCATTAAAGCATTGCTTATGCAAGTTTGATCATCAAGTTGGGACTCTAAGATGGTGTTATAATGATATTTAGGATGTAATGCACTTGCGGCTTAAAAACCTTTTGAGATTAAAAAATAACTTTGTAATATTGGTTTTTTTGCCCTAAATAGGGTTGCAAAATGACATCCACTTTGTATTTGATTTCGTATTCATTTCATGCATGGATATTTGTATCCAATATTCACTTGAGTATAGGGATGGAAATGGTAATGATAAAAATATTAGCAATATAGGAATCATATACATATACATCTAACTTGTCTAGATGGACATATGTTCCAAGTGGGTCATACACTGCCAGCGGTGATGTCACAGTTTAAAAAGCTAAGATCATGCCTTATGGTATAGTTTAAAAATTTTCACATAAAAGAATTTTACAATAAAAGGTCTAACTTACTCTTCTAGTATCATCAATTTGTCATATACACGAATATTCGATAACACCTGGCAATTATTTGAATTCAATCTTAATTCGAATTAATAAACTGGTTGTCATATTCAGAATATAGGATAACATTGCAAATATTTGAATGCGAGCTTCATTCGAATTTGTAAAATGGTTTTCAAGTTGAAAATATCCATATCATGATCCCTTGTCTTCTAAAAGAACATCGACACACACACATGTATGTATGAAAATAATGGAAAACACATGACATATGTGGCTAAGTCACATATGCGTCTCTAAAACTCCTCCTTCACTTATTTTATCAAATGATCAGAACCGACTATTTTGATCTTCATATTCTAAAATCTCAAAATACTAAATATCGGGTGAATGCAGTGCGTTTTTGTTCATCCACTGATCGGAACTAATAAGATCTAAAATTTATTGATAATAAACTAAAAATAAAAGAAGATAAATTGATTATAATTGTAGAGGTAATCTATCTCCCAAGACGCAGATTGAAGAGGACGTCCGCACTTTCTCGAATAATGAGGGATAATCTCAACTCTCTTTATCAATTTTCTCTCAAATTTCACACATACCCCTCCCCCCTCTCATCTCCTCCGACATTTATAATAATACTCTCACTAGTTAGGTAATTAGGCAAAAGGACTAAATCACCCTCTCTATTTAAAATATTGTCAAATACAATCCTAATATTATTCTCTCATTAAATGACACGATTCTCGCATTAAATCATTTTCAAATGAGGTAACGTCCATGTTTATCGCATCGTCCGCATTCGTCGTACCGTCCACATTTGGATTCTCGTATTAAACTATTTCCAAATGAGGTCACGTCAATGTTCGTCGCATCGTCCGCATTCGTCGTATCGACCATATTTGGATTCTCGCATTAAATCATTTCCAAATAAGGTCACGTCCATGTTCGTCGTATCGTCCGCATTCGTCGTACCGTCTATCATCATTCGATGTACCCCAATCGCATCATTAATCCGCCTCAAAGAACCACCTTGTCCTCAAGATGGTGCATGAAGTGCGTGAGAAACTCATCTCCGACTGATGATGCTCGCCTCCTCCTGGATAAAAAAGCCGTCCAAGGTCTCCATCGTCCTTCACGAAGCCCAGAAAGAAGCTACAACAATCACCAAGGTTTCTCATAGATTCATCATGGCATAAAACTAGTCACAAGATCCGAATGAGCCTACAGTCTACCTCCGAAGCTCTGATACCAATTTGATAGGAACTAACAAGATCTAAAATTTATTGATAATAAACTACAAATAAAAGAAGATAAATTGATTACAATTGTAGAGGTAATCTCTCTCTCAAGACGCCGATTGAAGAAGATGTCCGCATTCTCCCAAATAACGAGGGATAATCTCTCTTCCATCATAAATTTAACGGTTTCACATGAACAAAACTTTTACGCTGCGTGAATGAATGGGCAAAACCCCTTGGGTTCACTCGATGTTTGTGATTTTGGAGTTTTAGAATATGAAGAATGAAATAAACAGTTTGATTGTACGAAAAAAATAAGAAGGTGGGGTTTTAGAGGGTAAAATATATGGCTTAGCCACATATATCATATGTTTCCTATTATATATATATGATATTAATGTAAATGTACTGATATCGTAAGAAATTTTCTGTGCTGTCAGCATCCAAAACACATGAATTGTTTTTGAATTTTTTCTAAGTTATTGTGCACATTTTAAAACCCTAAAACACCAACTATGGGTGAATCATATGTGGATTTAACCCTCGATTGGCTGTTTACGGTTATGAAATTGTTGCATTTGCAATGGTTAGTTTGAGGTTCATGTAACATTGGATTCACTTAATTTTTGGTTATAGAACACATCTGAAACAATTGAAAAAAATACAATAAACATGGATATTTGCTATCAGAATCGAAAAATATCCCCACCAACCGCACATATATATTTTCCTGTGTGTGTGTGTATATATATTGTGGCTTGGCCGCACCAAAGCTTTAATGCGGCCAGACCAAAAATTTTGTTTTTAATTTTTTTAATTTTTTAATAGATATGTTATATAAGTTATAATATAACAAAATACATATTCTAAGATGAATCTGATAGTATTTTCCCCTTGATCAAGCCCAAAAATACATATATTTATTATTTCAGATCACTGTTTTGTAATTAATTGATCGATGCTCAAAACCATTATGGTTCATGTACTTTGGGGTTTTAGAATGTGTACAAAATATCTAAAAATATTTTAAAAAAATAAATAAACAAATTTTTTGGCTTGGATGAAATAGAAAATCCCGCTATATATATGCGATTTGTGCCTAATATTGCACTCTTGCACATCCTTTGGAATAGATATGCATCCATTCTACTTTTGTTGGTGAATATAAGTAGGGGAGTGAATGGAGACATCTAACATGCTAATAGACGTGAATCCAATTTAAAAATTTGGGTTAAGATAGTAATTTTAGATCCATTAAAAATATTAAGTTAGATTTGGATTTAAAATTCATATTTGAGGGCTTAACAAGTATGGATTGTATGCTTGTATCGAAACCCACTAACCCGATAATCCTACTTGAATTTTTTAACAAGCAATTTAGGATGCTAATGTATTATTAGTTGTGAGATCAATAGTTGTAATGATGTATAAAGGAAGTCTTCTTGGTTTTGATTTGGTGTTGCTCTTTCTTTTTAAAATTTATATTACTTATATAAAGTAGAATATTTAGTTATCCATTTTCATTAATTTTTGACTTTAGAAATATTTAAATGTACCTAATAAGTACCCAAAAATCCAAACCAAATTCGAGTAAAATATATAGGGTTTGGATAGGCTTAAGGCTTTAGTTATGGATATTCTTGAACCATAGTAGGTTTGGGTACTGATGCAATAGGTACTTAATCCAAACCTGAACCGTTGCCACCCCTATTTATATGGCTGTTTTATTTGAGATGCCTTAGGCGTGACACTCGAAAAGCACATTGCTTACATTTTACTATTAAGGAACAGAGATATGACCATCTAGCTACGTATGGCTATAGCAGTACCCCCTGTTGAAGACCAGACCCGCTTCAAGCCATGCCAATGAATGGCATTACCAATGATGACAAACTTTGGATCCTTAATACAACTTACAACCCATATATTCCACCTCTGATCTGGGATTGTTCTACATTATACTCTTTGCATAAAACCAACTCGATCATTTCGTCTCTCACTCTGTAGGTTTCCCATCACCAAGACCTTGTGAGTTCCCACCATGTCAACCAAATGTGTGATAACCCAAGATAGTGGATATTCTTTGATATTGAATGCCCAGAACCTTGAAGCCACTTGCTTTGGTGATTTCCACCAGTCAATTAACTCCCTTTAATCTGTTGGCCAAACTACAACCAACACCAACCTTGTAGAACAAGTTGATAGGTCTGAACGTCTGAACTGCTTCACTATGCTGCACCTTTGACTTTGAGAATAAGAACAATATAAGTGGATTTCCAATTCGCAGGCATTGAGCTGGGCTGGACAGGAAAAAACTTATCACCACATCGGTTACTTCCTCTTTTGTGATGTTCCAATATTCTTAAAAGAAGGCACAAAGCTGTTTGTGTTTAGTGCATTATGTTTAGTTAATGTCCCAATGGTAGTAGCCATCTCCACATTAGATGCATACCTATACGAACATATCTCAGTCAACATCAGGTCCAGTTAAAAGAAGGGAGTGGGACTACCATTGTCAGTGCCAAGCGATTCCACCAATCTAAGAAGACCCACCTGATAACCTCCCTCATCTCTTGGGGATCCTTTGCTGTATTCTGACCTCCAATCACCAAACAAGGGATAATATTCTTATGATAGGCAACAATGTGACTTATAGAAGAAAAATGAATTGTTCTCCTCTCTGAATCAGGACAGTCCCGGTTCCTTTGTCCAGTCTCAGTTGCATTGTCTTTATACGATTTCTTATTCCTTAAAAATCAAATGATATTCAGATATTTTGTTTGAAGTTTCGATGGTTCATCCATACACAAGTTTCACCAAGTCGTCTACCATTGTATCATTGTAATGGGTTCAATAAACTATGCCAACTCCATAAGTTTTTAACCAAGCCCCTTTTTCATTTTAAAGGCCTTCTTACAGTAGCATCACTTTCATCTGTCATGTCCTCGAGCGGGGGTGCGGGGGTGCAGGTAGGGTTTGGATCGGGTCAGCATTGACCCAAACATGTTTATGCCTAACATGCACCTCCCCTAACACTTTGGTTATGTCATCATGCCTATACCCGAGCCGAGTGTATTTCGGGTCGGGTTCAATTAGGTTACTTATAAAACCTTAAGACAATTATATCCAGACACTATCCCTTGACCATTTGATCCTTTAGATAAACCTACAACCAGGGTAGCAATCAACCAATTTTCATTAGAGATGTTGAATTCATTTACTTATTATATAAATCAAGAGCAGGAAACAAAACTTAGAAAAAATATATCTAAGAATAAGAATAAGAGATTCAAACCCAGGTTATCTCGATAGAGATGAAGTTGGGCAACCAACAAGCTATGTGAGGATTATTAAAAAGGCATATACTCATTGTATATATAAAGATATTAATTGGGCCGGTCAACGCGGGTAAAAATGTACTATGCTAACCCAATCCAATTTACAATTGGGTCAGTCAGGGTAACCTGATTACTACCTGAACATGATAGTAGATGCCCCTTGCTGTCCGAATTCAGGTTCGGGTCAGCGGGTTGGATTGTGATACCATCTCGGCTTGGGAGGAGACATGAGCCATGTCCATGTTTACAGCACCACGTTCTTTTATTGAGCATAGTCCAGTGACTTGGTCGGACCACATTCTTTAGACTTCGGGGTAGTTCCCCAATAAGGCCATTAACAAGGGACTATGATTGATGCAATGCAAATGCAACATTGAGACTATTGTTGTAAGCTAGTTTAGGTGTCATTGTACAAGGCATGATCCAGGTAGTTGACAATGTGAGAAGAAGGAACCTGATTATTGCACCACGACAAGTGCAATCTCAAAACCCTAAGTCTCACAAGTGGTCGTCTTTAATGATGTCTTCTGAATTCTCTAATATCCTACAGAACATTAAAGGCAGCAGCAGCTGCATCCCCAAGTTTTCACTTTTCATTCTCTAAGATGCTAGTTTTCACTTTTCATCCCCAAGTATAATTAAGGCTAAAATCCATAAAACTACCATGAACCTTAACTTGTTTTAAGAAAACTAGCATAAACTATGAAAATATATAAAACTGTTGCACACTTTCCTCCGGTTTTTAAACGAAACAATCTTCCATCATAACATTGTAAGAAAGTTAACACATGACTACTGCTGGACTTATTTATGATCAAATTACACTTCATCGTCCACCTGTTCTTCTTTATTTTTGATACTTTGTTCGTCTTTCTTATCCATCTCTTAAATTCCAAACCTACACCACCTTCACATTCTAAACCATTGTCATTTTTTTTTCAACCACCACTACCACCTCTTCCCATCTTCTCCTTATTCTCTACCTCAACTATTTGGATTTATGGCTTCATGGGTTCCTAGGTTCACTTCATTATGTTCATGTATTTATTTGATTGATATGGTTTTAAAGTGTATGAATTTGCATTTTTAGAAAATTAACTATGATTTTTGTTGGAGCAAAGACATTTGAGAATTTATGTTTGATTTAAAAACAGAAAACAATGGCCTTGAAGAAAAGAGTGTTGGATCTGGATCCTAGCCTAGGGGGGTGAATAGGCTAATAAAAAATCCTCGCGCAACCCACGAGAAATCACACGCAGTAATGAGCACAACCAGAGTAAATCAGAGACAATCACAGAGTACGCACAGATATACCCTGGTTCGGTCGTCCCAACGACCTACTCCAGCCCACAAAGCAGTTACTAGTATTGAATAGTGCAATAGGTACAAAACCACAAGTTAGAGCACGCTCAGAGCACCCTCTACGTCTCTACACTCGCCAGGCTCTCAGTACCACACACACAGTGTTTCCTCTCACTATCAATTCTAGTAACGTTTTCTACCAGCTAGTCCCAAACTAGCTGAGTCCCACTTGTCTAGCACCAACCAGACAAGTCCCAAAATAGTCACCAAATATAGGTAAAGTTTCCCCTACGAAGATCTATCACAATTGCTACACAAAATAATAAAGTATTGAGTTAAGAAAGCTCAGATTGTGCAGCAGCGATGTCTTTGTCAATAAGCATGGGCCAGAAATCGTCTGACGTAGATGTCGTAGTCTCCTCTCTCTTCACAACTCAAGTTGCTGCTCCTCGAATCTCTCACTCTGAAGTTGCGGCCTTGGCTTGTGTGGATGATGTTATGGCAAGCTCCTTTGTTAGAGCTTCTATATCTCGGCTTGTCCTTGGCACAAGGTCGGCAGCACTCAAACTTTCATCATCATTCAATTTCCTACACAAAGAATAGGATCATGCAACAAGCTGCTACCAATAGCAAAGGAGATGAATTAATACCAACTAAAAACAACAATGTAAATCTTCCCTTTCTTGGAACTTGTAACCGAGCAAAATGATGTGGAGCACCGAATTAATGGCCAGCTTGATTTTTGCTTTGTACCCCCTTTTGAAATTTTCGCATGATTCCCGTTGCAAAACAACGATGCACCAAGCCTTGGGCTCTTGGACCTTAAGAATCTGTGAACTGATGATGGAATCAAAACACCTTGTTTTGTCCCTTGAAGAAGAAACTAGGCTTGATGTCTGTGCATACTCAGGAGGTGGCCGGCCTCATTAAATAATTGAAGCTTGGGAATTTTTTTAAAAAGTTCTATGCTTGGAAAATTGAGATGGCCGGCAAAGCTTGATAACCCAAAAGAACTGGCGGCTCTTTCTTTTCAAATTATTATGGCTGACCCCTAAAATAAATGCAAACAGAAAAATATTGAGGCACAAAGTAGTATGGAACAAAATGATGCGGCATGTGTTCTCAGAGTTTAAGAGAGGGGCTCAAAAATTCGGCCACAAATAAAAAATGTTGGAGAGTAAAAATTTTGTGGCCGTATAGAATTTTTTTTGTATGCAGCACTCCTTTTTTTCTTAGGGTTATAGAGGAGGGTTTATATAAGGATTCCAATAGGGCTTTGTGCAAGAGAGAATCCCTAAAGTGTAAGGGTTTGGAATTTCAATAATGATTTGATTCTATCACTTTGCACCACAAATAGGAGATATGATTTGATCAAGTCGGGATTTGATAGAAATTCAAATTGGATATGAAATTGGAATAAATCTCTAATTGATTTAACCGAATCCCAAATAGATTCCATCTCTCTCCATATTGACCAAGTCAAATCGCTTTGTGTATAGCACTTTGACCAAGTCCATTAGCTGTGTGGATAGCAATCCCTCCACCGGTTGACTAAGTCATCACTTTGAGAATTTACCATTTTGCCATTCCTGAAATACACTTAGCACACACGTTAAATAGTTCGCACACGTTTGTCATCATCAAACCAAAGCTCCTAGATCGTTGCGTCCAACAATCTCCCCCTTTTGGTGATGACAAACCCATAAAAGATTTGAGCAATAAGTATGTGTGTGTGAAGTGTTTTGAAGGGTGTAATGCAATATGATGTATGGATGAGTCATTCAAGCATTACAAAGCATGCACAACAAATAGTAAATATAAAAGCATGCTCCCCCTTCTCTCAAGCTCCCCCTTCAACATTTATTCAAGTATTTTTCATGCTCCCCCTTCAACAAATAACTGGCAAATCTTTTCTTTTTCTTTCTCCCCCTTTGTAATCACCAAAAGTGGATTAACGAAGTCACACAAATATTCCATGCAAAAGTAAACCATTATTAAATGTAGCTTGCTATTTGCATGAATTTTCTAAAGAAATAGACAATCCAAGCTCATAGAATTTCATAACAAGACTTCTCCACCCTTGTGTAAGTGTAGTGATATAGACGATAAAGTACTAAAGGAGATTCAATTTCAGAAAATCAACCACATCAATCCACATTTTCCAATTTTCATGAATATCACTAGGATTGATTTTTCCCACCTCATCAAAGATGAGTTCAAGTTACCGAAACCCCAAAACATGGCCTAAAAGGACTTTTAAATGTGGGGTGGCATTGCTTGACGAGTAATATACACCAACGCTAATGATTACCCATGTAGCATAAGTTGGATACTCGTGGGTTGTGTATTAGCCATGAAGTGTATCCATTTTTCATACGGAGCAATTTTCAAATATATATATTTATTTCATTTGCAATTCTTTTGTGCTCAATTTTTATTCATGGCTAAACACTTCATATCCCTTAGAAAATTCAGAATTTAATCATTCCTACATTCACTTTCCATTATTCTTCAAAAGAGTCTCCAAAAGTACTATGAAGTCAAATATCGTGAAAGTGCAAATGTAGGTGTAGAAGTCAAGTTTAAAACTTATGAGACATGTCATGGCTACTAAAAAGATAACAACATGTTCATGTAGCTACAACAATAATGAATTGACTTCTACAAGGGATAGATTTGAACATTCATACAATACCACTTAAGATAAATCATAAAGGGTATTCTTTTAAGCTCAAATGTTTTTAAATAATTTTTTTTATTTTTTTCAGAAACAAAAACACTAAAAATCATGCAAACAAGCACACAAACAAAAAAAATAAATCAAGCACACAATACAATCTATGAAGGTATGCAATGAAATGCAAAGAGTGAAGAGAAATATACCTTCGCGTCGCTATTTGGCTAAGGAGCTAGAAATAGAATGAGACTTTAAAAATTTGCTCCTCGCCAAACCTCTATCACACCTACATGAAAGGTGTTAAGTGTGACCTTGGAATCCAACAAGGTCCACTAGTGTTAGCCAATATTGTTTTAGGAACCCACACTTGTTTAAACTTGATATTTGTGTTCCTAAATTTACAATAATATGATGTGTGGCCTACACTATCACAAGTAAAGCACTTTGCATATAAGTTCTTTGCAATAGAGGGTACATTGTGGAATTTCTTGAATTTTGGCTTTTCAACGTTTTTCAAACCAAATCCAAGTCCTCTTCTTTTATTGCCATATAATTGATTCTCTAAAATGGTATCCAACGATTGTTTTCCCATAGAGAATTTCTTAATGGCCAATTCAAGATTAGAAACTTTAGATTTTAATAGTTTATTCTCATCCACAAGCAAAGTACATTTACTTATAAAAGCTAACTTGTTTTCCTTTTCCTTCTTTTCAAACTCAATTGTTTTTCTCTTAAGATCATTATCTAGCATGCAAAATTTATCCTTAAGCTCTCTTATTTCATAATCTTTTTCACCTTCAAGCTTCAAAAGATCTTGTTTTAGCATGCTAATATTGTTCAATAATGAAGGACAAAACAAGGTGCTTCATCATTAAAACTTGATTTTTTTCCTTTCAATATATCAATAGTAGAGTCACGAGCAATAATTTCAATTTTCAATTTTTCAATCTCCTTAGACATATCATATTCAGATTGCTGCATTTCAAAGTTCTCATTTTGATAATCATCTATAGTGGATTCAAGCTCTACTATTTTATCTTGTATTTCTTTACAAAGAGTAAGGAGTTCAGCTTTACTACCAGAAATTACCTCATCGTGTATTCCCATCAATGCCATGCATACGATGGCAACATGATCATCCTCCTCACTCTCAGCTTCGCTGTCCATATCCCAAGTTAGCACCTTGGATTTTCCTTTTTCTTTAGCGACCTGAGCTGTCTCATGTGGGCAATCCCTCATTCGACGTCCTCTTTTCTTGCATTTAAAACAAGTCATTCTATTAGTAGCATTCTGATCATAAGTTTGCTTAGAAGACTGAAAAAGTTAGAGCGATTAAACTTGGGTGCCATTTCTATTCTTCCTTGCTTGGTCTGGACATACTTTCTGAAATTTCTGACCATTAGCGCTATGTCCTCATCATCATCTTCACTTTCGCCAGCTTTCAGAGCAAGTGGCTTTGTAGCTTTTTCTTTTTCCTCAGGTTTCTCCCTTTCATCAATATTTTGCAATTCAAGCTCGTGGGACATTAGATTACCTATCAAGTCCTCCACCCTCATCTGTGATAGATCCTTCGCTTCTTGGATGGCAGTGACTTTAGGTCTGAAAGAGCTTGGCAGTGCTCTTAATAATTTTCTCACCTGTTCAAGACTAGAATATGGCTTACCGAGCGAGCTAGACTTGTAGACGATGTTGGTGAACCTCGCAAACATCTCTGATATAGTCTCTGATCGTAGCATGCGAAATCCCTCGTACTCTGTGCTCAGAAGTACAAGTCTAGACTCCTTCACCTGTGATGTTCCCTCGTGCGTCACCTCCAATGTATGCCATATTTCCTGCACAGTTAAACAATGTGAGATTCTATTATATTCAGATTTATTAAGTGTACAAATGAGAGCATTCATAGCTTTACATTTAGAGAATAAGATTTCCAATCATTATCATCCCATTTGTCATTTGGTTTTTCAATCTCAACACTGTCTACTTTAATAACATGCAGTTTATATCCTTTTTCAATTATTTGCCAAGCTTTATAATCAACAGAAATGAGGTAAATTTTCATTCGATTTTTCCAATATGCATAATCACCTTCATTAAATCTAGGGGGACGGGAAACAGACTGGCCCTCAGCAAAAGCACTATCCATATGGTTATTCATGGTCAATCCTAGGCTAGATCCTAAAACCTGCTCTGATACCACTTGTTGGATCTGGATCCTAGCCTAGAGGGGGGTGAATAGGCTAATAAAAAATTCTCGCGCAACCCACGAGAAATCACACGCAGTAATGAGCACAACCAGAGTAAATCAGAGACAATCACAGAGTACACACAGATATACCCTGGTTCGATCGTCCCAACGACCTACTCCAGCCCCCAAAGCAGTTATTAGTATTGAATAGTGCAATAGGTACAAAACCACAAGTTAGAGCACGCTCAGAGCACCCTCTACGTCTCTACACTCGCCAGGCTCTCAGTACCACACACACAGTGTTTCCTCTCACTATCAATTCTAGTAACGTTTTCTACCAGCTAGTCCCAAACTAGCTGGGTCCCACTTGTCTAGCACCAACCAGACAAGTCCCAAAATAGTCACCAAATATAGGTAAAGTTTTCCCGACGAAGATCTATCACAATTGCTACACAAAATAATAAAGTATTGAGTTTAGAAAGCTCAGAATGTGCAGCAGCGATGTCTTCGTCAATAAGCACGGGCCAGAAATCGTCTGACGTAGATGTCGTAGTCTCCTCTCTCTTCACAACTCAAGTTACTGCTCCTCGAATCTCTCACTCTGAAGTTGCGGCCTTGGCTTGTGTGGATGATGTTATGGCAAGCTCCTTTGTTAGAGCTTCTATATCTCGGCTTGTCCTTGGCACAGGGTCGGCAGCACTTAAACTTTCATAATCATTCAATTTCCTACACAAAGAATAAGATCATGCAACAAGCTGCTACCAATAGCAAAGGAGATGAATTAATACCAAATAAAAACAACAATGTAAATCTCCCCTTTTTTGAAACTTGTAACCGAGCAAAATGATGTGGAGCACAGAATTAATGGCCAGCTTGATTTTCGCTTTGTACCCCCTTATGAAATTTTCGCATGATTCCAGTTGCAAAACAACGATGCACCAAGCCTTGGGCTCTTGGACATTAAGAATCTGTGAACTGATGATGGAATCAAAACATCTTGTTTTGTCCCTTGAAGAAGAAACTAGGCTTGATGTCTGTGCATACTCAGGAGGTGGCCGGCCTTATTAAATAATTGAAGCTTGGGATTTTTTTAAAAAAGTTCTGTGCTTGGAAAATTGAGATGGCCGGCAAAGCTTGATAACCCAAAAGAACTGGCGGCTCTCTCTCTTCAAATTATTATGGCTGACCCCTAAAATAAATGCAAACAGAAAAATATTGAGGCACAAAGTAGTATGGAACAAAATGATGCGGCCTGTGCTCTCAGAGTTTAAGAGAGGGGCTCAAAAATTCGGCCACAAATAAAAAATGTTGGAGAGTAAAAATTTTGTGGCCGTATAGAATTTTTTTTGTATGCAGCACTCCTTTTTTTTCTTAGGGTTATAGAGGAGGGTTTATATAAGGATTCCAATAGGGCTTTGTGCAAGAGAGAATCCCTAAAGTGTAGGGGTTTGGAATTTCAATAATGATTTGATTCTATCACTTTGCACCACAAATAGGAGATATGATTTGATCAAGTCGGGATTTGATAGAAATTCAAATTGGATATGAAATTGGAATAAATCTCTAATTGATTTAACCAAATCCCAAATAGATTCCATCTCTCTCCATATTGACCAAGTCAAATCGCTTTGTGTATAGCACTTTGACCAAGTCCATTAGCTGTGTGGATAGCAATCCCTCCACCGGTTGACTAAGTCATCACTTTGAGAATTTACCGCTTTGCCATTCCTGAAATACACTTAGCACACACGTTAAATAGTTCGCACACGTTTGTCATCATCAAACCAAAGCTCCTAGATCGTTGCGTCCAACAAAGAGGTGTGTGACACATCTTTGAAGAAGATGGACTAAATTTTTTGAGGATTTTGGTTTTATTAAGAAGGAATCAATGGTTTTTGAGAAGAAAGGCTTGGGATAAGAGGTTGAAGAATATAAGACTTTGTAAAAAAAGAAAATCTTAATTTTACTTTGTATGATGATTACGGAGTTTATTGCAAAATGTTTTCTTTTTCTTGTTAAAATAATTGTAAGGGTAAAATGGTAGTTTTAAAATTCAGTTAAATATTGTTTGTTAGTTTTCTTAAAAATGAAAAATCCATGTTGGTTTTATGTATTTTCTAAAGGTTTTGGTCAATGAGAAATCCTATGCATTTTCTATAGGTTTTGGTAGTTTTCTGAAAACATGCAAAAGTTCATGGTAGGTTTATGGATTTTAGCCATACAATTACAGTAACAAGCAAATAGTGTTGACAAACTCAAGGCCAAGAGCTCTTTATACTTCATGGATGTTAGAAGTTTTTTTTTCCAATATAAATCAACCCATTGCCATTTTGTTTTGCGCTACTTTCTTTCATTGGTAATTTGGGAGTCTTCTCTGAAGCATTAGACGGACAAATGGTAGTGTCTTCAAATAGTTACTGAATCATTCCCCTGTTCTATTTCCAAAAAAATTGTGGAAATGTAATTATTGATATTCCATTGGTTAGATGCATGAGTTTTAAAAACTGTACATGAAGGTGCATACTCTACCATCATGTTCTGTAGTATTTGTATGTTATTTTAAAAGGTCTTCTAAATAAACGCTTTACCTTTAAATTCCACTTACATATGGTGTTATTCATCTATGTCAGGTATGCGATGCAAGGGGTCCAAGACCAAGATATCCTCGTGTGTGGAAAACCCGGAACAGAATTGGCACCATCTCAAAGTCACAGAAGCTTGTTGATTGTGTAAGATAACCTCTCATCTGATGTGTCAGACTATAATATAACAGACATGCACATTCTTAGCATTATAAGTTTATGTTAAGATGATATATTTTATCTTAGGGGATTTTATGTAGAAGGCTTACAGGGGGCTTTTATGTAAAAATATCAATATTTGTGCTATGAATAATAGAACCTAGGGAGAGGAGAAATTAACTAACTCTTCCGAACATTTTCTTTAAAATTCTATCTCTATTTTTTCATCGTATCTGATCTCCAACCCCTTTACCTTGAAATTAGACTAACTCAAAACCTTAATCCAAATACCGCTGATGTCTACTTCCTCTAACCACTAAAACCCTAACCCTTATCACACACACGCTATCATTGCCATCATCACATCATCATCATCATCAAAACCAAGCTTGACCACACTCGAAGACCATGCCGTTAGCCTATCCAAAATCAGCTAACAACGATAAGGGAACTCCAACATTAACTGATGATGTTGACGAGTTCAATTCTAGTATCATCGATGAAGATGGGGGCCACTTCCAACATTAACCGAAAAGATCTGAAGCCACCAGAAACAAGTGAAGTCCAAATCTATCTCTGTTGATGATGGCCAAGTCTCCCAAGTGACGATGAGGCTTCCACAAGTGTTTTCAACTCGATCCGACCACGTCAAGCTCCTCTCTGACAAGATCTGTCCGCCGTTGTTTGTTTATCTCCATCTTCGACTTCTTTAACTTTGTATTAGATTCTTCTTTCAAACAGTAACATAGATAAAGCAGATGCAATATATTGTTTTGTATAAACAATATATTGTAGTAAAATACAATAAAAATTTCGTAGACTTCGTTTTTTCGTTTTTTGTATTCGTATGTAGTAAGAAGTTTTTGGGGATGATGCTTTTAGGTTGATTGGTTGTCTAAAGTTTTAGTAATTTGATATTTTAGGGGATTTGATGTTAGTTGGTTTGGTCGTTTGGTAATATGCTGTTTAGCTGCTTGGTGTTTAGTTAGTTTAATGTTTAGATATTTCTGATGCTGGGTCGTTTGATGATTTTTGGTATTTGGGAGTTTGCGTTCTTTGATGTTTGGCTAGTTGTTATCACTTAGGAGGAGTATGAATGCTATGATGGTGGATTCAAAGTTAAAGGTGAAGTGCATGAATGTTGAGTTAACTGACGATGAGTGGAGTCAATACTAGATATTTCAGAAAATTCAAGAAGCTCAGTTGCATTCATCCGTTACGATTGCAACTCTAACCCGCTTCGGTAACCCGATTACATGAACTTCCATATCAAGTCCTTAGGCTTATGTGATAGATTCATGTGTTTTTGATGATGACTGACGAATTAAGTATATTATTCTTTTTATCTATCTACTTGTAGATAGATTGTAACATCAACATGTGGCTTCACATGTATTGTTGCAGGTATTGGTTATGTTTATATCACTTCTTCCTTACATTTACATTCGTTTTATATCTGTCTAAATTTCTATTTAATATGCATTTTGTTAGTAAATTGACCTGACATTTAAACTGCATCATAACCTTCTTTCGAAATCATTGTGTATTTGAGACACTGATTTAAATATTAGCCGATATATCTGTATTGGGCCCCAACCGATACGATGTCTTAATTTATTGGGTTTTAATAATTGACCCAATATCGACCGATATATCGCTTGATAAGTTTTTTAATTAAGTTGTAATTTTATTATTACAAAGTTACAATTGTTACACTATTTTAATACATACACTACTGACATATTATTACAGTTTGAAAGAATGTTTAATTTGTAAGAATTTCAATCATGTCATATTGATGTTGTGACTTTAAAGAATATTTAACTAAATCTCGTCATCTTATGTTAATGTTTGAATTTTCTTATTTTATATTGTCGTATTCTTGGTCTTTTATGTGCTTTTTACTAGTCATGTTAATTTTTTTTTGCATTCATCCAATACCACATAAGTAAAAGATTAATTAATTAGACACAACTATGATGTTAGTCACTCTTGCTATTAAAGTTAGTCACTCTTGCTATTAAAGTCATGTTATATTTTTAATTTTATTATTTTACGTAATAGGCTAATGATTAATTTTAATTCGTCATTTTGACGTTAGTTGATTATATTGATGATATTTTCTTGATATAATTAAATAGGACGTATAAGGATGGCATAACTATTATTTAATTACTAAGATTTGTATATTTATGAGCAACCTGATATTGACACGTATCCCTGATATATCCACCGATATCCACTATTTGATATGAAAATTAGTCATCCGTATCGATCTTGATATCCGATATTTAAAACCGTGATTTCAGGAGATTGGAACGAAGAGGATGATTGACATATGGCATAAGGCTGGATGCCTTTATCATTGGATGCAGAAATTGAATCAGTAGCTTGCTCTAACGTTACTTCAATCTTTATTACACATTGCATATTAGGTCGTCCATACCTTGAAAAGTTAAAAATTTTGCATCTCGAGTTTCATAGTTTGTCTAATCTATATTAATCTTATCAATTGGAAAAACACTACTTGTGAGTTGTTATAGTTTCAGCAGTTATATTTTGAGTTAGAATTTGTGACAGATACACATTAACAAGGCTGTTATATACATCGCTAACTCTAAAGATCCTGTCTTTCTTAAGAGGTTTAAACATATTAGGATTGATGGTCACATAATGCGATATCCGAGTAATAAGAAAATGTTAAAGACAAAATATGTTAGATCAGTAAATTAACAATATGCTTACTAACGTCTTGGAAAAGAGAGTGGACTATATTTGTGACAAGTTAGGCATGGATGACATATATGCTCCAGCTTGAAGGGAGTCTTAAGATGTAATATATTTTATATTAGGTGGTTTTATGTAAAAGGGTTAAAGGGACTTTTATGTAAAAATATAAATATTTGTATTATAGATAATAGATCTTAGGGAGAGGAGAAAGTAACTATCCATACTGTTTCCTCTAAAATTCTGTCACAAATTTCTTTAGTTCATAACAACCCAAAACGTAAATGCATGTTTAATATTTATCAGATTTTTGAAATAATTGTCATTGTCCCATATGTAGTCTTCAATGTTATGCCCCCCTTCAGCGTATGGGTCTGTCACGTACTTTCCTCATTTGCATGTTGCATCATATACAAAACTGCCACAAACAATGCAAAAATGCCATGAATTATATGCATTCCATAATGCATATAACGGGGATATGCTACCCTCAGAAGCTGAGTATAGCGCATTCTTTGTTGTTTATTACTTCCAAACTTTCCCTATACATAAGGTTAAAGATGCAAAAACAGAATGAGTTTTAGTCTCAATGTGGACTCATGCCTTTATTCTAGGTGACAGTGGAAATACAGAATGAGTTTCTAGGTGACAGTGGAAATCATTTCTCCTAACCATCTTCCTGAAAATGCTGTATTCATTTTTGACATTTGAGGAACATCGGAAGCATTGTGGCAAAATATCAATCTTTTACTCAAGGTTCAAAGTCTCGGTTTCGGTCTCGGTAATTGCTCAATGGCGTGTTATATTGATATCAGTTGTTTTCGTAATATCGGGCGGTGCATATTGTAAGTATCAGCATTCACATATCGGTTGTCTTAGCTCACCATAGTTGTAAATTGAAGGTAGATCTTCTTATTCATTAAGCATTTCTTCTATCTCTAGATTATCTTTATCATTAACCATACTATCTTCTCTTGTTCTAACCTAGTCAATTAACAACTCAATATCTTGAACATTGTTAAATGAGATTTTTTGACCATTATGTTAAATAAAATAAAATTTCAAATTTTAGTAATTCAAACCTTAAATAATATTGTATATAATTGTTATTAGTTAGTATCGATGGGATCAGTTTAGATGGATAGTATTTGTTTGCTTGAAATCTAATATGATACGAGCAATACATATCAGTATTGGCTGAGATTTCAGACCTTACTTTTATTTGCATCATATTTTGCGTTACACTAGGAATATTTGCTAATAATATCCTATATGTGTTTCATGTAAGCAAAAGCACCATGTGCATATTTCATGTACTAAGTTATGGAGTTAAAATCACATTTCACTCATAATGGCTATCACTAGGCATCTCTGACCAACAACATCTTGGTGATATATATCAAATATCTTAGCCAGTGTAGTAGCTTTGCGCATGATGCTGTGGTAAGTGGTAGATGTGCTACCTCGTTCCAGACTTAATAGATGCTTATATTTCCTATGAAATTATAGTTTAGAGCATTCTTCACGGATCAGTAACTAGCATGGGAACCATGGTAGGGGAGAATAAAAAAATCTAAAACCAGAAGAATGAAAAAGGACTGTATGAAATTTAATTTTTATCAAAATATGGGAGGAAGTGATGTGTAGTTATACATTGATGGATAAGAATACCAAAAGTGATATTTTTCTACATAAAATGATCCTTATTTACATTGAGATTGAGAATGTTGTCTAACCACAATGATTGAATGGTGGGTCCCATTCAACTGCACAGTGCATCCATGATATTTGAAGGGAAAAGAATCTTATTAGATAGAAGTACTAATGGTATGCTTTTGGGGTCACAAATTTATGCATTAAAAAGAGTACATCTAGTAAATATTGAATCCTAAGTGAGAGATTTGACATGTATAAATAGAAATTTGCTGAAAGGTGATAATAAGAAATGAGCACATTTGTGAGAAGATTATTATAGGATCCATTGAGGATAAAACGAGGGAGAATCAGTTTGAGATGACTTGGGTGTGTTTCATAGGGACTGGTAAGTGTGCCAACTGGTTACGAGGAGTGAAGCTACTGTAGTTGATGAAGGCCGGTTATGAGGAACAAAAGATGGAGGCTCGTGAGGAGAAATAGAAGGTGTTGTAGATGATAAATCACCAAAAACTAGAGGTAGATATAAATGATCATGGATCGAGGCAAGGAAAAGGCCATGATAATTATTTATGATAATTATTTACATAACAGAGGAGATGATATTTTATGAAGTTTTTGTGTGTGGAGAATAAACGATGGGATTAGCTTTCCCTGCGTTTACTTGAAAGTTCTTAATAAAACAGAGTACATAAAATAATAGGGATGAAGAAACATGAAAGGAACTACATCTACATCAGACAAATCCACAACCTTTACCGAAGAAACACATCATGAAAGTAGGGTCAGAACAGATCTTGATCAGCGTGCTTCATAATGTATGCTGAGGAGGTGGTTGTAATTATGAAATGTCAAATGACTCGACACCTCCATCTGTGGGACAACACCGAACCAAGCATCATCTCCATCAAGCAATACAATGCCTTGAGACATACTCCACAAACACTACAAGTCAACCACTACAAGTCTGACCGCTAATATCACATCTTTGTCTGTCCTTAACTGCGAGGCTCGGTTTAAAGAGAGTATCTATGTATATGTGCATGCGTGTGTTTGAATATGTACATTTAATATGGAAATAATGTGTAACATGTGACATATGAGCTAAGGCTTCATATGCGACTTTGAAAAGTTTATCGACTCATATTTTTCCAATGATCTTCCATTTTGATCTGGATATTTTAAAACATCAAAACACTAAACCTCGGGTGAACCCAAAGGCTTTTGCATGTTTATCCACCCATTGCAAATTTAACGGTTCTGCAAGAGTAGAACTTTTTGCGATTGGTGAATAAACGAGCAAAACTCATTAGGTTCACCTGATATTTAATGTGGTGAGGTTTTAAAATATAGCGGTCAAAATGAACGGTTCTGACGTCTGAAAATATATAGAAGGATGGACTTTTCGAGTTCACATATGAGGCCTTAGTTCACATGTCACATGATACCCATTATTCTCATAAATGTATATATATGTATGTGTATGTGTATGTATGCGTAAGTATATGTATATGTATGTGTATGTGTATGTATGCGTAAGTATATGTATATGTTAGTATATGTATGTGTATGCATATGCATATATATGTATGTATGTATGTATGTATGTATATGTATATAAATATAAATATATATATATATATGTATGTATGTATGTATGTTCGTGTCTAAAGAGAGATGGCTTGGGAATATATAGGGAGTTAGAGAGAGGGCTTGGGAATAGAGGAGGGGTGATAGTGACCAGAAGCATGCCATCATAACAAACTTGGCCAACCACATGGAAACCCCATTGCTTAAGTATAGATTTGAACTTGAAGATGACAAATATCGGTCTTTTGGATGTGACATGATGAGGATGGGTTGGGGAGACTAGGAGGGAAGAGCGAGGGCCAGGAATGCCGCTGGCCGACAACTCTCCATATATCTAAGGGTTTTATTTATGTTTTTTAAGAGAAGCATGTGTTGGGACAACTCCTTTGCGATGACTTGAGGCTGAATTTCAATTTACGTTGTGTTGTATAAAGTTGAATGTAAGAAAATGGCTAATCAAGCCAACTGCAGAAGTTTGGAAAGGACTTGCTGTCGTTGTCAGTCTACCTTTATTTTTAAAGTAACTTTCTCATATCAACTTAAAACATAGACAAACTTGCATCATCGTAGAACCTCCTAAACCATGACATGCACTTGCAAGTTGTAACACTATATGCAAGTGCATGCTCTCGGGTGTGGATGGGAGGAGCTCACAGCTAGACGTGCCATTTGGCTACTACTATAAGAATGTATACGCACAACCAGATACACATTTTGAGATTTAAAAAATGCAAATCTAAGCGATATTTCTACAAAAGGTTTAGCGCCGAAATGAAAAGTGAAGCCTTTTTCTTCTTCTTTTTCTTTTTCATATTTAAGCTTGGGACAGTTTGCTCAGATGTTTGGTTAGTTTCTCACAATATTGTTTATGAACTTTTTTGTTTCTTTATTGTTATTAATAATTTAAAATTTTCTAGTTAAATGACATGAACATGATGCATGTGACCAAAACCCACTTACGTTGAGATCGAATCTTTCATATCCATACTTGAAGCAAAAAATGACTTTGGTTTAAAGTCTTGATCTTGACAGTATGTACAAGGTATATGAGTGATTACTGATAGGCTGTCACAAGGCACGACAAAGGGGGCGGTGGCTCAAAACCCTAGGGAGTGGTAGTTCTGTAATTTCGAAATGACGGCTCAAAACCATAGGGAGTGGTAGTTTTGTAATTTTAGGACGACGACTCAAAACCCTAGTGGGGAACAGTTTTGTAATTTCGGGATGACTGCTCATTAGGAGGATTTTATTATAAATAAGAGGGCAATGGTTATGAGTAGGGTATGTGGAAAATTATGAAAGAACAGTAGATATTATTTAGATTAATTAGCCCTAGCTTATTGGGAGAGTAGCATTCCTCTCGAATTGAGGTCGTATCTTGTAGTTTCACGAAAAATTTCAATAAAATCTTATCTTTGTCCTAATTTCTTTTCCAATCATATCAAATTGGTATCAGGACGGTCGATGACGGTTGATTCTGGAAACCAATGGTGGCTCATTAGAGAGTTTTATTATAAATAGGAGGGGAGAGATCATGAGAGGATTATGAAGAAAATTATGAGAGATATTGGTAGTTGTTATCCAGATTAGTTAGCTTTAGGTTATTAGGAGTGTGTGATTCCTCTCGAATTGAGGCCAAATCTTGTAATTCCATTGAAAATCAATGAAAATATTGTCTTTTTGCCCTAAATCATTCCCCAATCATTCTAAGTACACTTTGAGAGTGGGCCATAAATCTAACTTTAAAAAATGCTTTTAGGTTAAAAATTTCCTTATAGAAATAACTTTTGTTGGGTGTCTTCATGTTCTGATTATATACTATCTCTCTTGGGGGGATGGTTTGTGGTCAGATTTTCTAGAATTATCATCTTCACATTATTGAATCAGACTGAGATTGGTGGGATCAAATTTGGTCTTGCTCCCTAAATATATAATTTGAAAAATTCATTGAGGTTAGGATTTTAACCCTAAGCATTAATACAGTAATAGTTTGAAATCAAGCCAAATTTAATCTGTAAAAGAAATTTTTTTCCTACTCATACGTAAAATTTTATTTTTAAGAAAACCCATTTTCATGACATTTGCTATAGATTATGATTAGGGCTTATGCTTCGAGTAACGATATACAACAATAAATTATTGTATTTGAGCTTATTTTAATCTTGTTTTTGAGCTTATCTTACTGTTGAGAGTCAGATGCGGATTTAGGGGAAATGGGGTTATTGAGAGATAAATCCTTTACATAGTATTATTCCAAAAATATATAAAACATTACCGGTTTACCGTCAATATACCCAAATACCCAAGACTAATACACGCAGAAATAATACAAGTCTTAATACCCTTTCAAGCTAGAGCATAAATATCATCATGCATAGCTTGTCAAATATAGAGAAAAACACCTTAGATTATACCGCTTTAGTAAGTTTGTCGACTTGCTTTGATGGAATGTAAGGTGTTCGAATCCACTTAGTTATAGCATTTCAAACAAAATGGTAATCCACATCTATATATTTCGCTCTTATGAAACATTGGATCATTGTCAATATAGATGGTGGCCTAACTATCACATAACCAGGGGCGGAACTAGGTAGGAGGCGCCCTGGGCAGCTGCACAGAGCAAAAAATAAAGAAAAATGTTTTATCATACATGATTGCGATCTCTTTGAGGCCTTGTGGCTAAAGCACAAATTTAAGAACAATACGTCATCGGTTCGATTCCCACTTCATTCCATTTTCTGTTCATTATTTGTTTAACAATACTTTTTTTAAAAAAGGTCCATTTTCTGTTCATTATTTGTTTCTTACGATACCTTTTTACTTGATTTGTATTGTTTTGAGTCTTTTGACTGTGTTGCGCATTGGCTAGTCTATTGTACTGCCAATTTTAAAGCCTCATACCCAAATCATCGTATTTAGCATGAAATTTTTTTAAATACGCACCCTACTTCAAGTAGAATCCATGTAATTCAAGTAACATGTAATTTTTTTCATTATTATTTAATTATTATTATTATTATTTTACTTGTTGGGTATTGTTTAGACATCGTCTCTTTGTGGGCCCACAGACAAGGCATCTATATTACAAAAGAGGGCTGCTGACTGGATTTGTCCCAGTCACAAACCCAGTCACAAGCTGACTGGGACAAACCCATCACAGTCAGCAGCCCTCCTAAAAAAACCTCCCCAAACCCATTATTTATATGGTTGCCATTCCCCCCAAAAAAACCCAAAAAACACCCCCAAGCCACTTATTTACGTGTTTGCCTTTTGCACTTTTTATCCCGACGATACCAGCACATCCACCCACACTTCTCCCTCCTTTTTGGTTGTGCGCATGCACCTCATCATGTTCGTGGGTTTTTTTACGTCGTGCACTGTGTGCACGAGTTATTTCTAGTCGGTCTATTGAACCAGGGTTTTGGGTCCTCGATCCCACCGACTGTCATTTTTTATTTGTTACTTATTATTATTATTTTGCATGTTAGGTTTTATTTAACCTTTAATTTTTTGTTATGAATTATCATTTTTTTGCATGTTGGGTATTATTTAACATTTAATTTTTTGGAATGAATTTTTTATAAAAACTATGCTAGACTTGTTACGAGAGGAGAAGGAACAATTTTTTGCATGTTGGGTACTATTTAACGTTTAATTTTTTTGTTTTGATATTTTTAAAAAATACTTTGTATCGTTTTTATTTTCGCCCAGAGCAAAAATTTCTGGTTACGCCATTGCACATAACATAGGCATATGCTCATGGTTAAGAAACACAACTCCCATATTCGTTTTCAGCCACATCTTCTCGCATGTATTATGTGCCATAGCGCGATACTCAGCCTTTGCAGTGGACCATAACACCACTGCTTACTTTTTATTCCTCTACATTATCAGATTTCCTTCCATATAGCTCGAATATGAAAATCCTTCAATCTTAAATGATTACATCTTTGATACAACAATATTTTTTTCGGTGATCCTTTGATGTAAGTCCGTATACATAATATCGCATACTAGTGAACTACTTATGGCTTATGTATCGCCTGACTTAATAACGATATAACGTCTTGTAACAGTAAGATTGACGGGCTGATCATTCAACCTTTAGTATATAGAAACATCCTCAAACATCCTCAAACACTGATTTTGACTCATCTCATACATCTGCATTTGTATTTATCTGAGCACTTGAGGGTTTGCAGCCAAGTAGCTTTGTTTCATGTAGCAAATCAATGGCATATTTTTGTTAGGAAAGAACAATCCTTTGCTTGCTGTGAGCAAGTTCAATCCCTAAAAAGTATCTTGGTTTTTCCATGTCCATTGTTACAAAATACCCCTTGAAATAGTCTTGGGGGTTCCTCTATGCCTGCAATATCACTGCCAGTCAAAAAGTATATTATCAACATAAATTGCAGGAACTATTGATCCAGTAGTTATACATCAAACAAACAATGAGTGATCTGAATAGCACCTTTTGAATCCTGCTTACATGATAACATCGTTGAATTTATCAAACCATGCACACGGATTATTTATTAAATCATAGATTACCTTCTGAAGCTTACATATGACATTCTCCTTTTGAGCAATGTAAATAGAGTTGCTCAATGTATACTTCCTCCTCATTATTACAATACAAGTATTTTTAATAAAAAGTTGAAACATAAAGAACCGCTAGTTAATGAAAATCAGGATAGAACCCAAATGGAATTTAGGCATGAAACAGGAGAAAAGGTCTTAAGATACCTTAACTACTAATCATGCTTTGTACATATTCACAGACCTATCAAGATCCTTGTTAGCAATACGTAATACGGAAAATAATCGGGACGTGAATAAAACGTGTTTAATTCGGTCAATTTCAAAAGACGTTTGGTCAAAAATTCGGTCAAATATGCGTAATACGGGAATAATACGTAAACGTGTTAAATCGTGTTTAATTCGTTAAACCAGTTAAAAACGCGACGAAAAATACGAATACTGTCAAGATATCATTCATCCAAATGAACCTAAAAATCAACGATATCAATATGAAATAAGAGTAAACTGAGTTCAATATTCATGATTTAAATTGTATTCATAGTTTTTTTAACCAAAATGACATGATCATACTATTATATTCTATGTAGTATGCACTACACCAAAGTATGATCATTGAATCATAGTTCAAAATGATTTAAAAGTGCCCCTAAAACGAGTTTAAAACGCATAAAATACGCAATACGGGAATAAAACGTGTTTTGTTCGTCAACCCATAAAAAAGCGTGTATTTTTCCGAATAATTCAAATGGACGGTCGTTTAATACGGGAACCATTTTAGACGGATTTTAAACGTAAAAAACATAAAAATTCGCGTTTTTTACTAACAAGGATCAAGATTATACTTCAAAATGAACACTTGCACGCAATGCACAACATCTAATCATGGTAGGATTGTAACAAACATAAAAAATCTTTCAAGAAAGAAAAGCAATCATCTCCTAATCCATAACTTGTTTCCAACTCAGGTGCATGAGTGCCTTCTGATAAGACTTGGGTATAGATATAGAAGAAAGCAAAAGTACAAATTGTCTAAGACTCTAAAAGAAGGGATTATACAATCTTAAGAAATAAAGCATGTAATAGTTAGAAGTGTAGTAGATCACTTACTTTTTGGATGCATAATAGGAACATCAAGCTTAGAGAAGGGTTGATCAGGTAGAATAGCCGATGAGGATTATTGATCAGATTTTGTATTAAGGACTGGATAATCAGTTAGTGGTAGAACAGTTAGCACCACTCCTGGATATCTGGTGTGCACCTGTGATTGTTTGTGTTCAGTTTGTTTCACTGAATTGCGAGGCACACATTATGGAAGAGGCACTGACTTAAGAATATATGAGGATACATAGCCCGCATTGCTAGAGGAATATGGTACTATTTTAAAAAAGATGGCATCCGTATTGTTGATGTATCAAATCAAAAGTCCTTTTTTACTTAGAGAATATCATACAAACACATTTATTGACACATGAGACAATTTATTAAGCTGTGATTGAAGATTCTGAACAAAACACATCCAAAAACTCGTGGGGCATAGAGAAACATGGTTTATTGGGATACGAACATGAAAAAGTTATATCACCATGAAGTATAGAATATATCATCTTATTAATCAAGTGATACCCACAAAGACCAACTTCAGCTCATAAATTAGGACATTCATAATAATCATTAACGTTCTCAAAATATCCAAAAGGTGGCGGTGTCTTTGCTTGACAATCTCATTTTGTCGGGAAGTGTATGTGCACGTGGTTTGATGCAGAATACCATTAGACAAACAAAAATTAGAAACATCTTTTTTTGCACAAACTCGAGTATTATCAGCACACAAAACATAAATAGATAGAAATTTAGGGTTTTACTTTATTAGAATTTTTTTAAAAATAACAGTAGGAACCTAAGTTTTGTATTTAAGCTTATACACCCAACACATCCTAGAAACATTATTTACAAAAATAAGAAAATATTCAAAATGAGAATCAGATGCAATGTGATACGGGCCCTGATGTCTGAATGGACCAACTTAAAAGGAGTCTGATTCATAGCAGTATGGCTTCGATAGAAAGCATGATGATGATTTTCTAACTCAAATGACTCACTATAAAAAGAAAATAGTAGACTCAATAAGAATTACTTGTTTTAATTTTTGTAAGGATAAATGACCAATACAACGATGCCACAACAAAGCAAATATAAAGTTAGAAGTAGCAACTAAACTAATGCGAGAACCAAAAGTAGTACATGTCATCTTTTTAATGACTCAAACTAATCCTCATCTTAGTCTGCACAGCCCAAAATACACGGGAAAAGGAAAGAAGATTAGTAAGCAGGTTTTACTTTTTGTAAGTTGGCTAATAGAGAATAAACTGATTGGGAATTTTCAATCATAAAGCATGTTGTTTAAGGATAGACTAGATGTATCATGTAGTATACTATTACCAGCTATAGATGAAGAGAATCTATCAATAGTATGTGCTAAAACTAATGCATAATCAGATGATAATAATGTATGGAATTTGTTTTTAATACATCTCACATGAAAAGATGCTCCTGAATATCTTATCAAAGGCTGATATCAGGAGTGGTAAGAAGCACTAATACATAGAGCTGAAGCTAAGGCATGAGTAGCTGAATGAGCTAACTGGGTAGAATGTAAAGACTAAAACTAAAAAATATCTCATACTTGAACAAAATCTGAATCGTAACAACTAGAAACTCAAGTAGAAGAATATGCGACAGAAGAAATGACAAGAGCAATTGATGTATCTTCTACATGAACCCAAGTTGGTCTTCTATGTTTTTCCCAACACCATTTAGTATGGTTGAACATCCCATAATGAACACATTGTCACGGCCCTATATCAACAACTGAGCCACTGCCAAGGGTGGGATCACGGATAGATGTAGGCTATAAACTCCATGTCTTACGAACACAACCACTTTCATGACCTCTACCACGGCCTCCAACAATCATAGCAGAATCTCTATTATACACGATGAATTTGATGAGGGCTTACATCATATAGATACTCGTCCGATGCAAGCTAGCGTTGAGAGAGAGAGAGAGAGAGAGAGAGAGAGAGAGAGAGAGAGAGAGAGAGAGAGAGAGAGAGATTGAATTGCTACTAGGTACATGTCCTTGCTCTAGTTAGATAAGGATTCAGCCTAGCCAGGAACTTGGCAGTAGCAAGTTCCTTATTGTAGTAGCATTATGAAGTCTTCAAATCCAAGACTAGAGGTTGATAACGGTCCAACTCATCAAGAATATCCTTCAACTTAGTAAACTGTCAAATCATGATCTCCATGCTGTAATGAGAACAACTTATCATATAGCTTAGACATTTTAAAAAATTTCTTCTCTTCTGAATACATCTACTTTAATGTGTCATATCTCAGCAATTTGCTGACATATCATGCTAGTACTAGCTACCTAATCATTATATTTTTAAACTTTGCAGCTGGTGGATCATTGGTGATGTGCTTTAGCTTCTGGGATAATAAAGAAATGAAGGGATTTGACCCAAAATAGATAATTTGATCCATTCAGTTCATGGTTGTAGAGATAGAGTTTTAAGGTAAATAAACATTAGATGGGTAGCTAAACAAAGTGGTGATCTTTGGAGTCATCCACATCAAGCAACCAATTATCCAGGAAATGTCTATAGTAGCAACAGTTATAGAATTAGAGAATGTTGGAAGGGATCCGTTGGTATAGTGATCATGTGCATGTATGGCTTCACATCAGACGTATAATAAAACATTTTTTTACAATATCAGGGCACGGAAGGAGTTTTTTTTGCTACAATTTTTGGGGGAATGGGATATAATTTAAGTCAGATTAATATTATAATATTATCTGACATGAAAAAAGAAGCAAAAGAAGAGAAGGGGAAGATATGATCCACTAAGAGAACACACAGTAGTAGAACATCGATGAACAGATGAAGTCGATGATGAGCATGTGGTCGGTGTGGTGTCAGCAGGCTGCGTAGGATGTCAGATATGGTCGAAGGTTGCTGACCTGGTTGGACTGTCGGAGATGGTCGAAGAATGTTGAAACGGCATTGGCAGCGGTCATATTTGGTCAGAGATTGTCGGAGTGAGTTGAAACATGGTTGTTGAGGTGGTGATTTGGTCAGAAGTCATTGAACAACATCGGGATAGCATCGGCGAGGTACGGATCTGGTCGAAAAGGACAATGGAGCTCTGCCAAGGTTGGGTTCTTTGAGATGAGGTAGATTCATGTTGATGAGCAACCGGAGACAAGGGCGAGGAGATATAATCTTGTCGAGGTAGGGGTGTAAGATGATTCAGTGGCAACGAACTTTGATGTGGGGAAAGAGGATGATGCGGGGATTAAGACTTATTAATTGGGATTTGGAGTTTAGGGAATAATTAGGAGGTGGTTTAAAGTCCAGCTCTGATACCGGTTGAGAGTCAGTGAAGGATTTTGACGGAATAGGTTCAAGGAGAGATCAGTCCTCTACATAGTATTATTCAATATATAGAAAAATAAACAGGTACGTGTTTACAGTGTAACCAAATAACCCAATACTAATACAAGTAGAAATAATACGAGTCTTAAAATTACTTTAAAGATATTATTTAATTTTTTTGTTTATGATAGGCTCATCGACTTACATTAAAATTCCCTGATGGAGAAAGGTCTTCTGTGTGCATGACTCACCCCAAGTCTCCATGAACCGGTCTTCTGTGTGCATGACTCGCCCCAAGTCTCCATGAACCGGTCTTCTGTGTGCATGACTCACCCTACGTCTCCATGAACCACCTTCGTGCATTATGAACACGAGTCATTATGTATTAAGCATTTTTTGCCTTCTTGCAATCTTTAATTCAAAAATATCCTTGCTTCCATTTGCTTGTAGATGGAGCAACTTGAACGCGCAACCTCCCTCAAGAGTAGGAAGTGCCATTCTGCTTAAAATAAGCTCAGTTGGCACCTGTCATTTTGAGCCATAAATTTAGGAGATTGTGAAGAATTTTCAGTATGAAAAACTGATGTATTGAGAGATAAATTAATATTCTTTGAGAGTGGCCTCACTTGTAAGAAACTCTTGTTGAGTATTGACTTCTCCCTACTTGAGTTTGATGATGAGCAAACATAAATACTTGTGACTGATTCCTACATGCAGTTAATTCATTGCCTAATCCAATCATGAAGATTAATTGCAATGAATGACAATCAAGATCAATCAAAGACTCAAAGAGATGATTGTGTGATCAAGATAACGAAAGAAGCTTGAAAGACTTCAAGTACATTCAAGATAAAGAAGAGAAGCAAAAACTCAATGTAAATCTTTTTGTTCTTGTATTTCTTTCTCTTAGAATGTAGCCTTGAAGTAAAATAAACTTGGAGCACTCACACATCTCTCATTATATCATATGAAACCTTTAGAATTCATTTCCTAGGACTCCAATTCATAAAACGCTAACATGTGCATTTTGGGTTTCTGACCGGCGACTGCATAACAAGTTTCAGGCACCTGTCTCCATACATGCTCCTGTGATTTGTTCTATAGTCGTCTGCAATGCACATGTTTTTGATAGGACTCTTTGGTGTTTCATTATTCATTTCTGACAGGCGACCTACGTACAATTTACATGCACTGGCTCCTTGCAGGCACCTGTGACTTGTGAGTCAGTCGCCTGTATCATCTTGCTCAAAGATCCCAAGTTTCTCAACTTACGCACTTGTGCTTTCAGGCGTTGTACGTTGGTTTTACAGGCGCCTGCTCATGGCACAGGCGCCTGTCAATTCCTCTACAGTCGCCTGTCAAGCCCTTGCCCAAATTTCTTATTTTGGTAAGTTACGCACTTGTGCACACAGGTGCTGAACGTTGGTTTCACAGTCGCCTGTTCATGTCACATGCGCCTGTGTATACCACATCAGTCGCATGTCCTTTGATTCCCCAAATTCTTGAATTTGTCAACTTATGCACTTTTGTCACACAGATGCCTGCAGTTGGTTTCTCAGGCACCTGATTGTTTTCAGGCGTCTGTCTATCCTTCAGCAGTCGACTGTCCTACGTGATAATTTACCGTTTGAATTCTCACCTACCCTCTGACACAGTGCATCAGGCGCCTGGTGATCCTTCATCAGTCGCCTGTAATGTTGAGTTTTTTTAGCCATTGAGCCTTTTTCCAAGTGCTGATTGTGTTGAGGGTTTTGGGTAAAACGTTTGGGAGTTTTAGAGAGTTTATAAATAGGGCTTTTACTGTTCCATTGGAGAACTCTTTGAACCCTCTAAACTCTATTGATTTGATTCCAAAGCTCAAGCTCTAATTTCATTCCAAAAGCCTTAAATCTCCAAATCTAATCTTGTCTTCCTACTAGAATCAATTCTTACCATCTAGCTTTGGTGAAGACAAGTGCGATGGCTATTCTCTCTTCTAAGAAGAGATAAACACACTTCACACACTTGCCACTTCAAGTTATACTCAAGACATGTGTTTGTAAGTGTGTTTCAATTTCATAACTCTTTCGTTAAATTGGTTTTGCTCTCGGTTTGTGAGAGTGTTTGCTTGATCCCATGTTATGAGAATCAAGGACTTCAATATTTGTATTGATTACACTTGTAGGGTTTCTACAAGTGGGTTGGAAGGAAAACTCAAGTTAGGGTTCTAGCTTGAGTATCTGGGTGGTATCCCAGGTGGTAGGGACGTAGGATTACCGAGAATAGGTCGGGTTTGACTTGGGTGATCCGAACCCTTGAACATCTTGCGTTTGCTTGTTCTAATTGTTCCATATTATTTCTTCATTATTGTTGGTTAGGATTTTAAATAGGCGTAATTGTCTCTTTAATTTTATAAACACTATTCAACACTCCTTTAGTGTTTTCCTCATAGCTTATGATCCTTACAATTGGTATTAGAGCACAATGTTATGCTATGATATCCAACAACGTTCCACCACCTTCTTTCTACAATAATCATGATCGAGATCGTGCTTCATCGGTTTTTGAAGGCCAATCTACGGTTCAAGCTCCGCGCTTCAATGTCACAAATTTCGGCTATTGAAAGTGCCGGATGGAGACGTTCCTTAGGAGTGCTTCTCTTTGGAGAATCCTTCACAAGGAAGAGTAGAGCCAACGGAAGAGGACTACGACAAATGGACACTCGCCGAGAAGTCCGCAGAGGTGAACAACGCCAAGGCAATGAACGCTCTTCATTGTGCTTTAGAGCCCGATGAGTTCAATAAGATATGCACATGTAAAAGTGTACATCAAATTTGTAATCATCTCATTGTTACTCATGAAGGACTAACAAAGTAAAAGTCTCAAAGTTACATGTTGCCGTGCAAAACTACGATATGTTTCAAATGCAGGAAGATGAGAAAATTGCTAAGATGTATGATCGCTTCATCGACATCACCAGTGAGCTTGAAGCTATTGGAAAGACGTACACTCAACAAGAAAAGGTGAGAAAGATCATCATGTCAATGCCCTCGAAATGGGAAAGAAGAACCATATCGATTAAAGAAGTCAATGGCATGCAAAGCTATACCGTGGTGAACCCCATCGGTACACTCATGTCATATGAAGTGAGAAGGGAAAACCGCTTGAAAATAAGGGGAATGATATGCACATGTAAAAGTGTACATCAAATTTGTAATCATCTCATTGTTACTCATGAAATGACCAACAAGGTAAAAGTCTCAAAGTTACATGTTGCTGTGCAATACTACGATATGTTTCAAATGCAAGAAGATGACAAAATTGCTAAGATGTATGATCGCTTCACCGACATCACCAATAAGCTTGAAGCTATTGGAAAGACGTACACTCAACAAGAAAAGGTGAGAAAGATCATCGTGTCAATGCCCTCGAAATGGGAAAGAAGAACCATATCGATTGAAGAAGTCAATGACATGCAAAGCTATGAACCCCATCGGTACACTCATGTCATATGAAGTGAGAGGGGAAAATCGCTTGAAAATAAGGGGAATGATGAAACGGAGGCGAAGAAGAAAGCAATAGCTTTCAAAGCTACTTCTTCATCCTCTGAAAGTGGCGAGTCCGATGATGAGATGGACTTGGAATCTATGGCGCTTATGGCGAAGAAGTTCCAATGCTGCTTCCGCAAAGGTAATTTTCCCTCTAAATCTAAATTTGATTCTACTAACAACACTACTTTTTGCTTTAAGTGTAATAAGCCAGTGCACATCAAGAAGGATTGCCCAATGCTAAAGAACAAGGAGAAGTGGAAAGTTCCAAAATACAACACGTCTGCTTAGTACAAGAAGAACAAGAAAAAGGGACTTGTAGGGACATTTAATGACTCGAGCGAAGATTCATCAAGTGAATCCGAGGATGGGAGGAAGGGTGAAAGTGCGCACATGTGTTTCATTGCACAAGCGGATTCATCCACCGATGAGAGCTCAAGTGAAAGTGAAGAATCCGTGGTAACTATGGATGAACTTAAAATTGCAAATGAGGAATTATTTTCAAAATACCAAAATCTTAAATATATTAAGTCTAAGGAGATAACTGCTAGTAAGTTATCTATGACACCCATCACCAACAATGACACCATTGTTGAATCACTCACATTTGAGAAAGCTAATTTGGATTCACAAAATAGCTTGTTAAGAAATGAGGTGAATTTCCTCAAGTCTCAACTTGATCGTGTGTCCTTTGTGGATTGCAATGATTATGAGATTGATTGCAATGATCATGATATTGAAAATCTTCAATCTTAAAACACGAGTTTGGGTATTGAGAATGAATCTCTCAAAACCCAAGTGCACGAGCTCACCACACTTGTGTCCACCTTGGACACTACTATTTCTTCTCTTGATAAGAAATATGAGCTCATTTCATCCAATGTTGAAAGATTCAACAAAGGGAAAGGAAAATTGGATAATTTGCTTTCAAATTAACTACTGGCCAACCATCGTGTTGGGCTTGGTTATTCGAAGGCAAATGCATCCAATGCACGCACCACCTATAGTGGTATCACTATAGATTTTGTGAGGCCAACCTCCGGTGCATCCACAAGTGGCGATTACAACACCTTAGATAGGAATACTACCAAGAAAGTCACTATCTCTCACACTCCCTTTTTTGCAAAGAAATCCACCAAGGGTGGAAATCAAAAGAAGGGATATGCTTTCATGTACACCAACACACATCCACGTAGGAACACTTCTACTTCACATGTGAACACGTATGATGATTTCTATGCACCACACCTACGGACACGTGCAAACCAACACATAAGATATGCTTATGCACGTGCTCCTCCACATACATATGCTCATGCACATCATCCACATATGTATGCTCATCTTTATGCACCACACCATATGCATGCTCCTTATGTTTCACATGAACATCATATGTCTCATGCTTATCTTCCACCATTCTTATATGCTAGATCACATCTTTATAGGCCACATGTACCACGTGGAAATCAACCACATGTGCATGCAACTAAGAAAAGGACTCCCAAAACTTACACTATTTGGGGTCCTAAGGGCACTAGCATACATGATAGGAATGCATATGTAAAATCCTATTTTAGAGACGTGGTTAATTGTGATGATTATGTTGGAAAGCCAAAGTCCACTTGATCTTGGTTTTCAAATGGCTAATCCCCTTTGACCCAACAAGCTTGGATACCATGAGCTTATGGTAAAATATATAGGTACCCAAGGAAAGGAAAAAGTGCAACAAACACAAAATGTGCTCTTAGAAGAAAAGATGGATTCTCGATTGCGGTTGCTCCAAGCATATGACTGGAGATCCCTCTTTGCTTTCCGAAGTGATCCGCATCAAGAACAGTGCAACTGTGACCTTTGGAGGCGATGAAAAGGAAACCATAATTGAGTTGGTAAATTCAGTAATCCATCTAAACCTTTAATTGAAAATGTTTATAATGTAGATGGTTTATTTCATAACCTTATTTTCATTAGTCAACTTTGTGACAAAGGTTATAAGATTAACTTCGGAGAGGGTATGTGTAGCATTGTAGATAATGATTTTAAAGTTTTGTTTTCCGGCATTCGCCATATATATATATTGAGTGTGTCTTATTCATTAGATTATTGCTTAGTTGCACACACAAATGAACAACTTTTATGGCATCGTCGTTTTGGTCATGTTCATTTCAAACATCTTTATAAATTAGCTAAGCATGATTTAGTCAAATGATTTCCAAAGATTTCTTTTAATAAAAAAAGTTTTGTGATTCTTGTCAACGTGGCAAACTCCGTAAATCGTCATTTAAACTTAAAGATGACAGTACTTCTAAGAGGTCCCTAGAACTTCTTCATTTAAATTTATTTGGGCCTACTAGAGTTGTATCTTAAGGTAATGCACATTATGGATTAGTCATTGTTGATGACTTTTCTAGATTTACATGAGTATATTTTTTATCTACTAAAAATGAAGTTTTTGAAGAATTTACTAAGTTTGCGAAGAAAACTCAAAATCTTTTAGGAATCACCATTATTACTATTCGTGGTGATCATTGAGGGAAATTTGAGAATGAGCTTTTCTCTAAGTTTTGTGATGAACACGGAATAACTCACAACTTTTCATTTCCTCGTGCATCACCACAAAATGGTGTTGAGAGAAAGAATATGACACTTATTGAGTGTGCACGCACGATGCTCCATAATAGTCATCTTGGACTTTAATTTTGGGCAGAGGCTGTGCACACGACATATTATGTGCTCAAATAGGATCCTAGTGAGGCCCCGTACGAACAAAACTTGTTTTGATTTATTTTATGATAAAAAGCCACAAGTAAAATATTTTCGAGTTTTTTTGTTCAAAATGTTTTATTAGAACACATATGGTAATCTTGATAAATTTGATCCAAGATCCGATGAAGGGATTTTTGTTGGATATTTCACACGTAGCAAAGCCTACCAGATATACAACAAGAACACTTCATCGATTGAGAAATCAGTTCATGTTTCATTTAATGAAGATTTTGATGTATCTCATATTGATGATGATAGTTTAGATGTTTTGTGTGATTCTATTAATAATGTTAAAATTGATGATGTTATTGAGACTAACCCTACTAAGAAGATGTTGAGATTGTTTCTAGTGATTCAGGTGTACCTAAAGCTTATCCAACCGTTCGTAACCACATATATGACCAAATTATTGGAGATATTGGAGTGGATGTCCGCACAAGGTCAAGGTTTGATGAATTCACTCATTGCGCCTTTGTCTCCACAATTGAGCCAACGAACATTCAAGAAGTATGCGAAGATAACTCTTGGATCGTGGCAATAGAAGATGAACTCATCCAATTAGAAAGGAATGGAGTTTGGGAGTTAGTTCCTCTACCACATAGACATCAAGTCATTAGGACTGAGTGGATCTTTAAGAACACGACGGACGAGAATGAAGTCGTCACAATGAACAAAGCAAGGTTAGTAGCTCAAGGCTACCTGCAAGAAGAATGTATTGATTTTAAAGAATCCCTTGCTCCGGTAGCTAGATTAGAAGCTATTAGATTATTATTGTCTTTTGCATCTTATAGAAATTTTAGATTATATCAAATAGATGTTAAAAGTGTATTTTAAATGGTATTGTTAATGCAGAAGTTTATGTTTCTCAACCTCCCGTATTTATTCATGAAAAATTTCCAAGACATATTTCAAACTTAAGAAAGCTTTATATGGGTTGAGACAAGCTCCTAGAGCTTCGTATGATCCCCTTATGAACTTTCTTTTGTATTTGGGATTTAAAATGAGAGAAGTTGATTCAACACTTTTTGCTAAATAGTATGAAAATGACATCCTTCTCATCGAAGTATATGTAGATGATATTATTTTTGGGTCTACTAACTATGATATTTGCCAAGAATTTTCTAAGTTCATGAAGGATGAATTTGAGATGAGCCATATGGGTGAGCTCAACTATTTTCTAGGACTTCAAATTCGGCAATTGAAGGATGTCATCTTCATAAATCAAACCAAGTACACCGGGGAGCTAATCAAGCGATTCGGGATGGAATCGTCTTCAAGCAAAAGAACTCCCATGGGTACAACTACACATCTATATAAGGATGAAAACGAGAAAGATGTAGACGTTCGTCTATATCGAGGTATAATTGGTAACTTAATTTATTTAATCGCAAGTAAGCCCGATATCATGTTTTCAGTATGTCTTTGTTCTAGATATCAATCACAACCAAAGGAATCACATTTGATTGCGGTTAAACGAATATTTCGTTACCACAATCAAACCTTAGGTTATGGATTACTTTATCCTAAATTTAGCACATATGAGTTAATCTCATATAGTGATGTCGATTTTGCTGGAAGCAAATCCTATAGGAAGAGTACTAGTGGCACTTGCCATTTTCTAGGAAATTCTATTGTCTCTTGGTTTTCCAAGAAGCAAAATTCCGTATCATTGTCCACGACCGAAGCGGAATATATTGCCGCGGGTCTTGCATGTGCACAAGTTCTTAGGATGAGACACGTTTAAAGACTATGGTATTAATTGTGATACTTGCCATATCATGGTTGATTACCAAAATGCAATATGCCTCTCCAAAAATCCAGTACATCACTCCTATGCCAAATCTATGTAAGACACCATTTTATAAATGATCATGTAGTTAAGAAGGACACCTAGAGTACATTGAAACCCAAAAACAAATTGTCGATATCTTCACAAAACCTCTTAAAGAAGATTCATTTGTGAGGTTTCGTGGAGAATTGAGAATTATGTGTGAATCTGAAATCTAGGACTTCATTTTCATATGCTATATCATGTTTTGAGATTATATGATCATTTTCATCTCTCATATCCAATGCGTATATTTTCTCAATATGATTTGATTTCTATGAGATTTCTTGGAGAATTTGATGAATTCATGATTATATTGATATCTTTTATATGTGTATCAGTTTATATGATTATGAATGTTTGTTGATGTGATTAGAGTGTATAGTGTATAAGTCTAGGGTGAGATAACTCAAATTCTCATTCATTTGCTTCATTCCTGGTTTTTAGGACCAGGACAGGCGCCTTTGATTACTTCAACAGGCGCTTTTGATTACTTCACCAGGCGCTTGCCTCTCTTCGTATAACTCTGTCTCTAAGATCAGGACAGGCGCCCGTCAACTCTTCATCAGGCGCCTGCCCAAAACCCTAGATTATTTCTCTATTTTTCGCATCTCTCAGCTAGGCGACTGATGTACATTTTTAGGTGCCTGGTTGTCTTCCAGGCGACTGAAATTTTGTCATCAGGCGACTGCTGTCACTCTCTAGAAATTATCTTTCAAAACATCACGCTGTTTAATTTCTCACATGTCCATGTAGGTTAGTTCGCAGGCGCCTGTCCATCGACAGGCGGCTGTGTTTCGTCTACAGGTGCCTGTGCTTCTGCTAAGCCATTTTCGATTCATGGCTTTACAGGCGGCTGCGCTTTGTGCATCAGTCGCCTGTCTGAGCTGTTTGGCGGTTCGTAGCCTCAATCACAGCCGTTCATTTTGATCCAACGGCCCAAATTGATCCGTCGATTCACATATAACGTCGATTCCTTTGATTTTTTTATCTCTCCTCTGATTCGATCTTCCCAGCTTCAAGTCGAGAGAGTTTGAGAATCTCATCGACCATCTTGCCGTCGATCAAGTCCCTCTGACCATCTTCCTCCTCCATTTAGCTGCCTTCAGTCTTCCACTCGTCTCCTCCCTCAGTCTAGGTATGAATTTCGACTCAGTTCAGCTTCTTTTCGTGCCATATGTGTCAGTTTGTTTCTTTTCCATTCGATGGCTCCTAAGGCTGGGTCTTCTAAACCTGTGTCCCTGAAGAAACATAGGCAAAAGAAAGTTAGGGTTCCCAAAGTCGCTCCGACTAAAGCTCGCAAGAAACGAGCCAAGTCTCCTTCCCTTTCATTATCAGATTCAGATGCATCTTGGGGCAGTGAAGAGATCCCTCTTGTCCACAAGCTCAAAAAGTCTCGTACCTTTACCGCCAAACCTCTAGCTCTACTCCACGCTGAACCCCATGTTGAAACCCAAGCCGAACCCTCTAATCCTGAACCTCAAGCCCAAACTCAGCCTGAAACCACTCCTTCTACAGTTTCTACATCTATCCCTATTTTTCGTGATGACAAATGCCTTGGGAAATTCAATGCTCTTATTAATGTCTAACTCTTGAAGGAACGTTTCAGCGTCTATTCAGCTTTTCAGGCTAAAAATTTATCCTAGCTCTTGACCACAACCGAGCTGATTGATCTATTTTGTTACTCTTCTGCTGATTCTCCAAAACCTTACCCATATGCTAGTGAAACTTTTTTATGCTAGCCTCATTCGCGGTGAGTATAATGATTCTAGAGTTCTTGACACTTTAGTTCAGGGTACCTCCATCAAGCTTGACCCCAAGCTTCTAGGTACCATCCTTGGCATTCCCTCTTTAGGAGCTCTTCCAGCTGACATTAGTATCTCCAAAGTTTAACTTGATCAAGTCGTTCTTCAGGACATGTTTAGAGTCATTCCTCCTATTCTCACCTCTGGGGCAAAGACTTCCATGTTCTCCAAACATGGGTGGACGGTCCACCACGTTGTCATGTCCAACATCCTTCCTAGGGGTGGCAACGGGCGGGTCGGGTCGGGTTCGGGTCGGGTCAGGTTTGACCCGACCCGAATAAGGGTAAACCCGAACCCGACCCGAATTGAATTCGGGTCAGTGTTCGGATACCCGAACCCGACCCGGTCGTAACCCGGGTGACCCGTACCCGACCCGGTTTGTCTTACGGGTCGGGTTAGGGTCGGGTTAGGGTCGGGTTTGATGTGAAATAGTGATTATTTTTCAAAAAAGGTCGGGTTCGGGTAGGGTTCGGGTCGGGTCCGGGTCGGGTTGGGGTGAAAAGAGTGAAAATACGGGTCGAATTCGGGTCAACCGGGTCGAGGGGTCAAACCCGTACCCGACCCGGATTTTTATCCGGGTCGGTCGGGTTGACCCGAATTCGACCCGACCCGGATTGGCCCCTACCCATACCCGACCCAAGAGGCCGGGTTCGGGTCGGGTCGGGTCGGGTCAATTTTGCCACCCCTAATCCTTCCTAAATCAGGATCCTCAGATCAGCCTTCACATGACATCCTAAAATGCATGTATGCCATTCGCTCTGGCATGAATGTGAACTGGGCTGGTGTCATTTTAGATAGGATGGACCATGTTGAGATCAACCCTACATTGTCTCCCCTCTTATACAGCTGCATTTTGACTCGTTTTTCGCTATTTCCATATCAATCTTGCATCATATGAGTCAGGTCCTTTGGATCCTCTCTTGGATAAGTCTGCTAAGCTGAAGTCCTCTTTAGCTCTGTAGATTGTAGCCAAGAAGAGACACGCTGCTTCTGATCCTTCCTCGTCTGCACCTTCAGTTGATCGTACCATTCCTTCATCCTCATCAGTTCTATCACCTCTGGACCCCTTCTTTATCCATTTGGATAAGAAGGTGAATCTGTTAGAGATGCTCCACACTTCCATAGAGCCTTATGGTTTACCAGTGCCTTCCTCCCTCCATTCCGTCATGCATCCATCTGAGCCTATCCCATCTGCTGCTGCTCCTCCTGGTGATGATGCTCAGACTGCTGCTCCTGCTGATGTCACCCAGATTCCAGAGCATGCTGAGGCAACTCAGGTTATCACTCCATCAGTCGAAACTTCTGTTGCTGCTGTTGCATCTACTTCAGAGATGGAGACTCAGTGCTTCCATGTTGAGATGAGAGCTCCTGAGGCATCTCCCACCATCGTCCAGTTTGATCCTTGATGCATATCAGAGATATCTTACCATAGGACATATTTATTTTGCTAAGGTTTGAGAGTATAGGATATTGTGTGATGATGTAGGTTGTTTAGATGTATGGATGATGATACTTCATGTGGGATGGTGTTTGTAGTTTTATTGTTTTTGGTATATGATGTATTGGAGTGGATATCAATTTTTTGTACTCCTTGTTCATAGTGCTATATATATGATGATCTCCTTTGGTTTCATTGTACTATTGTGTGATATTGTCTCTTTTTTGTGCTCTTAATTATATATGTTGAATGTTGAGACGTATTGAATGTTGAATATTAATATTGGACTTCTCTTCATCTGGTCAACTTTGTTTTTGATGATTTGGATAAGTATTTTTGTGATACACCTTCATGTTTTCTTATTTTCATTTGGTATCACATTACATACCTATCATACTCTTTATATTCCAATGATTATTTTACCTTTTATTTAGCACCAGTTGTTGTTCTACTCCCACTTTTTGGATAATGCCATAGTGGGAGAGAAATAAACAAACTCATAATTTTGTACTAATTTGAAGCTAAACATGAATCTAATATTGATATAGCCTTAGATTCAGGGGGAGTAAGATATAGTAAATTTGGATTCAAAAATCCTAAATTCAAATACTTTGAATTCATTACATGTTACTCATATCATACTCTTTGGTTAATTGATTATTTGATGCCCATATCTAAATTGTCTAAATTGATTGGCATCTTTGTAGGGGGTGTAAGTATTTCTTGAGCACAATTATTTATTTTTGTTTATGATTATTTGTCATCATCAAAAATGGGGAGAATGTTGAGTATTGACTTCTCCTTACTTGGTTTTGATGATGAGCAAACATAAATACTTGTGACTAATCCGCTCCATGCAGTAATTCATTGCCTAATCCAATCATGAAGATCAATTGCAATGAATGACAATCAATATCAATCAAAGACTCAAAGAGATGATTGGGTGAGCTAGATAAAGAAAGAAGGTTCAAAGACTTTAAGTTCATTCAAGAGAAAGAAGACAAGTAAAAACTCAAAGTAAATCTTTTTGTTCTTGTATTTCTTTCTCTTAGAATGTAGCCTTGATGTATAGTAAACTTGGAGTACTCACGCATCTCTCGTTCTATCATAGGAAACCCTTAGAATTCATTTCCTAAGACTCCAATCCATAAAACCCTAACATGTGCATTTTGGGTTTCTGACAAGCGACTGCAGAACAAGTTTTAGACGTCTGTCTCCATACATGCACTTGTGATTTGTTCTACAGTCATCTGTAATGCCACGTTTTTGATAGAACTCTTTGGTTTTTCATTATTCATGTCTGACGGGCGACCTATGTACAATTTACAGCTGCCTGGCTCCTTGTAGGCGCATGTGACTTGTGAGTCAGTCGCATGTATTATCTTGTCCATAGAGACCAAGTTTGTCAACTTATGCACTTGTGCTTTCAGGTGCTGTACGTTGGTTTTATATGCGCCCACCCATGGCACATGCACCAGCCAATCCTCTACAGTTGCATGTCAAGCCCTTGACCAAAGTTCTCATTTTGGCAAGTTACGCACTTGTACACATATGCATTGAACGTTGGTTTCACAGTCGCCTGCCCATGGCACAAGCGCTTGTGTATACCACATCAGTCGCCTGTCCTTTGATTCCCCAAAATTTTGAATTTGTTAACTTACGCACTTCTGCCACACAGACGCCTGCATTTGGTTCCCAAGCGCCTGCTTGTTTTCAGGCGCCTGTCTCTCCTTCAGCAGTCGACCGTCCTACGTGGTAAGTTATCGTTTGAATTCTCACCTACCCTCTGAAACAGTGCAGCAGGCGCCTGGTGATCCTTCATCAGTCGCCTGTACTGTCGGAATTTTTAGCCATTGAGTCTTTTTCCAGCTGCTGATCGTGTTGAGGGTTTTGGGTAAAACGTTTGGGGGTTTTAGAGAGCTTATAAATAGGACTTTTACTGTTCCATTGGAGAACTCTTAGAACCCTCTAAACTCTATTGATTTGATTTCAAAGCTCAAGCTCTCATTTCATTCCAAAAGCTTTAAATCTCCAAATCTAATCTTGTCTTCCAACTAGAGTCAATTCTTATCATCTAGCTTTGGTGAAGACTAGTGCAATGGCTATTCTCTGTTTTTAGAAGAGATCAACAAACTCCACACTCTTGGCCCTTCGAGTTATACTCAATGCATATGTGTTTGTTAGTTTGTATTTCAATTTCATAACTCTTTCGTTAAATTAGTTTTGCTCTCGGTTTGTGAGAGTTTTGCTTGATCCCAAGTTATGGGAATCAAGGACTTCAATATTTGTATTGATTACACTTGTAGGGTTTCTACAAGTGGGTTGAAAGGAAAACTCAAGTTAGTGTTTTAGCTTGAGTATCTGGGTGGTATCCCAGGTGGTAGGGACGTAGGATTACTGATAACAAGTTGGGTTCGACTTGGGTGATCCAAACCCTTGAACATCTTGTGTTTGCTTGTTTCAATTGTTGTTCCATATTATTTCTGCATTATTGTTGGTTAGGATTTTAATTAGGCGTAATTGTCTCTTTAATTTTATAAACAATATTCAACTCCCCTTCTTGTGTTTTCCTCGTGGCACATGGTCCTTACAACTCTTTCATATGGGGAGATACTAAATATATACAAAAAGGGTGATCAAATGTAAGTTTAATATATTTATAATGCGAGGAACTTGAATTGTTCATTGTTTGTTATATTCTACTATGGATTTATTCAAAACTTGTAACCAAGTATAGAAATTATTATATGTAACTGAGATGTTCTACTTCAGTCTAAATATCGATTTCCCTTAATGACCTTAGCTTTTCACCTTATTCCAAAAAAGTGAATGGAAAGGCACAAGAAGTTTCTCTATTGTTGATGTATGTTACTATGGAAGGATGTAGGCATTTGAATTCATGCTTATTGCATGGTAGGCAAAAGAAACAGACGACTATATTTGCCGCTAACTATCAAAATACATCAAGATTTTTGGACATTCATGACACGTGCTTCGACAGTGCATGGTTTCTGCACATTTTTTCTTTTACCATGTTGATAAAGGTACCAGGTTTCCCTAGTTTAAGAATAAAAGTCTTATTTGGGTTGGAAAAAGAAAAAAATTCTCGTTCATCGAGCATGTTTTGCGGGAAATCCACAGAAGCAAGCATGATGTGACACTTCCGGCTAGGTAGCAGCCATATGTTTCAATCATAACTATGACTTCCTATGCTGATGGCATTCTACAAAATTTAGCTCATGTTTGCAACAATAAGCTTGTTTTACTATCTGTATGCATTGAGAAGCTTGTCATTCTAGCCATGAGTCTAGAGTAATTGCTTCTGCCATGCATCCTCTAAGTACTTTCAGGCATTGAAAATTAGCTTGTAGGACTTCTGTTACGAAATATAGGTAGCTGTTGCTGTCATAAGTCATGATTGAATAATTGTTATTTGAATATGAACATCTAAATGTACATTAACCAGCCAATGGCTTGCTAGTCGTAGTCTTTTGTGAGTATTTGCGAACTGCCATATCAATAGTATTAGTACACGACTGCCAAGGGATGGTATTTTGATTGTTGCACAATCTGGTTCTCTTAGATATCGTTATTGTCATATGCACTTCCTGGGGTTGTTTTTGCGACTTGTCAATATCTGTTTGATGGAACGCAGGGTCGCCGCCAGCATTTAACTTACGATTAAAAAAAGAAAGTAAATAGAAAAGTAAAAAATTATGACAGCGCAACACATCTCTTTCATATAATAGTTTTCACCTGAGTAGTTGAATGGAATTCACTGACAAGTAGCTGTTGAATTTGGATGTAAAACATCATTAGTGAATTTTATTACCTCTCTTTTTTCTTGTAGTGTATGTCAAATAACTCTTGACTTTAATTTATTGTAAACTAAATGGTACATTCTTATTTTACAAATTTGTTCTAGAAGAATATCAATGTTAAAACTGTAAACGACCATTCTGCAAAACTTGCAGTATTGTGAACTATAAGCTGTCTGCTAAGAAATACCATGAAAAAGTTAACAAGGTTAAGTTTGTTTCCTAGCTGTGAATAATTACTATATGTTCTTCCAGATAAAAGGATTATCAAATGTCAAGGAGGAAGTTTATGGAGCTCTTGATTCCTTTGTAGCTTGGGAGTTGGAGTTTCCTTTGATTGTAGTTAAGAAGGCATTGAAGACGCTTGAATATAATCAGGAGTGGAAGAGAATGATTCAGGTATTCTAGAATACAGCTTATGCTAAATATGTCTTTAGGAAGTCCGTCCTTAACACATGGTAGTTTGTTTTGCATTTTTTCTAGTCTCTCATTCTTTTCATGACTATGCATTGTAGGTGATAAAGTGGATGTTAAGCAAAGGTCAAGGGAAGACCATGGGAACGTATTACAGTCTATTAAATGCTTTAGCTGAGGATGGTAGACTTGAAGAGGCAGAAGAATTGTGGACAAAGATATTTTCAGAAAATATGGAAAGCTTGCCTCGTGTTTTCTTTATTAAAATGATCTCTATATACTACGCTAGGGGCATGAATGAAAAGTTGTTTGAGGTAAACTTACTATTCTTTTAATGGTGTCTGATGTATTGCAATGTCTAATTCTCCATAAGTTTCTACAAAATTTTCCTTTTCATATTTGTCCTATAAAATATCAATTTTTGAGTCATCTTAATGCTATCTTGAAGTACGTGTGTACATGAATGCATTGGGTGAAATATCTTTACTCTGTATATCTTATGTGTGATGTTCTGTCATAAACTAAAATAGTTATATCGAACTTTGATTCATGATATAATAAATCTCAGGCTACATCTTGCTCCACACACAAGCATTCGCGTGCATAAACACACGCATTTAGCTGTAGTCTATGGTGTATATACTGATCTTTTCATTGTATGCCCAGACAATGTGATGTGTGGCTTTTTATGCACATTCATGTGGACATCCGGCAAACTTTTGAATAAAGAGATTGAATTTTTTGGGCTTCAAATCTTAGTTGGAGAGTCACTTGTATACATTATCTAGAATTGCATAGGGCCAACTATTACATCTTCCTTTGCTCTGGTTGATTTACATTTTATTCATTATCCTGATTCTACACACATAAAGCTGGTCCACATGGATATAATCTAGGGGGTGTTTTCTTGTGGCTTTTCCATTAATAAGTTGATAAGCAGGAAATTCTTTCTCACGGATTTAGTCCAAGTGGCCAACTTGTCGCCCCTGTAGGCCATAACTCATGTTGCATCATTCCATAAGGCACACACTGGAAACTAGAACAAGGATGTACTGACTTTCTGGGTGTAGGAACTTATGCCTTGTAGGCATATCAATAAGTGGGTATGATGACATCTTTCATATGATCACTCAAATTTATTTCCATGATTATCGTGCTTTGACGTTGTTTTCATCTACCTCTTGTTTCACTGCAGGTTTTTGCGGATATGGAAGAGCTTGGCATTAAGCCGGACCAATCCATTGTGAGGATGGTAGGAGATGTGTTCCAGAACTTGGGCATGCCCGACAAATACGAACAGCTGAATAAGAAGTATCCCCCGCCCACGTGGGAATACCGGTATATCAAAGGGAAGCGTGTAAAAATTCGAACGAAGCACTTAAATGCTCCTGATGCAGAGGATGCTGACTAGTGTAATCTTGCGGTCTGTTGGCTGGATTATTGTTTGTGTGGGGTTCTATAGAAGCAAGCTTCCGGGGTAATTTTGCTGCATTACAACACCTATTATGAAGGGACCAGCTGCACGGAATCTTCGCCGAATATCGTATCAGATGGCTCGCGATTGCTCCACTGAAAGCTAAGGATGAAAAAAGAATGCTTCCATGGGAGCTCAGCACCAGCAAGCATTGCGAAAGAGGGGAAATTTTAGCTGCGAATGAATGAAACATGAGAAGGGGAAGATCAGTGTCTTATAGGCTTAAATCAGTCTATCAGTTTGTTCTTTGTAACGAATGCATTGCTATAGCAGCTGTCTTCCGCCAAAGGTTTGCTATGCATCTAGTTGTAACAATTCATGCTCGTCTTTCATGTATCTATATTGTATCTATATTGTGTCCTACTGTTGCAAAAAAGACTAATGCCTTTTGTGCCTCGACAACTATCGCACTTTGCACTTTATCAAGAAATATGAATCAACTTCTGATTTCAACCAGAGTTCAAATTTTACATGAATCTATGCTTTCAAGCAGCGTCTTAAAAAATGGACTTATTGTGGAATAATTACTGGTTGTTATGGGATTGGGAATATCATTTAAAATTACGGAGCCCAGTGTAATATATTAGTCACTACTAACCCTCGTACACAATTCCCTTTGAAAGTCTAGATGAAGTGATGCTCATTATTCCAATATTAGCAGTAATTAATCATATATTTGTTTCGTTCTTATGGAAAATTTTGTATCTTTCTCTATCCTTGTATATTTTTAGTAGTTTGTTTCACACTGATTATTGGCATCGTTTGTTTGTGGGAACAAACATATAATTGAATCAGTAAAGAGCTAGAAATGGCTAGTGCAGTCTTGACAACAAGAACCTAACATGATTTCAAAAATCTAACTTAGTCATGGTAATTTTCACAATAACATCAGGTTTATACACATTAATTCTGTCAATTCATTTGGCACGAATTGGTGCCAACTTTTACACATGCGTATTGAATGCCAATAAATAAGACCTCAATTCATTTGGTATCATCCTAGAATCAATTCAAAATACAAGAGATAAATTAGATAGTTTTGAGTGTTTATTTCCTTCTTTAGAGAGATTACGGTTGTTATCTCCTAGTAAAATAAAGAGAATGTCTAAACTCCTATTATTTTTCATAGTGAAATCCTTCTATCAGTGGCCATGGTTTTTACTCTAATTTGTTTGGGGGATTTTCACGTTAAATATGTGTGTTCAATTTATCTTCATCATTATTTTCTCAAATAAATTAGCTTTGACCCTGCTCTACCAAGTCCAATTTCAGCTACAAGTGGTATCAAAGCTGTAATAGAAGTAATGTAGACAAAATTTGAGATTGAAAAATTCAACGGGAGTAATTTCTCACTATGTAAAGGCAACCTTGTGAAAAGATAACCGTCTTGCGGCTATCAATGGAAGATCGACTGAACTCACCGATGATAAAAAATGAAATGATATTGATGGTAGTGCTATTGCAAAGCTTCATCTAGTATTAGCAGATGGGGTGTTGTCAATCATAGAGGACAAGAAGACAACAAAAGTGATTTGGGATCATTTGACCAAATTGTACAAGGCCAAATCACTCCACAACAAAATTTTCCATAAGAGGAAACTGTACACACTTCGTATGACAGAATTTACTTCAGTGATGAAGCATACTGATGCCTTGACTACTCTATTTTCTCAACTCAACTCATCAAATTATAAAATAAAGTCACAAGAGCGTGTTGAGCTTCTACTTCAAAGTCTACCAGATTCATATGATCAACTCATCATCAACTTAACAAATAAATTCTTACATAAGAAGAAATTATATAAACGGAAAATATACAACATGAAGAAGAAGATGAAGAGAAACCAGCAAAGCTTTTCATTTCTCATGATGTGTTTAAATATACAGAGTATCAAGGGTATAATAGCAATTTACATGAGGAGAGAAATCTAGATTTATTAACAAACATTGATTGCGGATCTTGGCAAGATTCGGTGCAATGCACTGGGTCACTATCTGATGGAGGTGACAATGATGGCCGCAGGATATTGTGGAGATTTGGTTGACTTACTTGATTTGCTTGATATTGCATTGATTGCGGATCTTGGCAAGATTCGGTGTAATGCACCGGGTCACTATCTGATGGAGGTGACAATGATGGCCACCAGATATTGTGGAGATTTGGTTGACTTGCTTGATTTGCTTGATATTCTTTATACGCCCCCCGCAAACTGATTGGTCGAAATGACAAATAGTTTGACACGAAGAAGCTCGAAACGATCCGCATGAAGACTTTTGATAAAGATGTCAGACGGGTTGTCTATAGTGGAAACATGTTGTACATGAAGATTGCCCAAAGTCACTTGTTCTTTGATGAAATGGTAGTCAATGGTGAAGTGCTTTGTCCGAGAATGGAAGACTGGATTGGAAGAGAGGGAGATTACTGACTTATTGTCGCACCAGATGAGAGGCCTATTATGAAAAGGGATGTGAAGGTCAGAGAAAAGGAGGTGTAGCCATATTAGTTCTTTGGCAGTGAGAGATATAGATCGATACTCTGATTCTGTCGAGCTGTGGGCGACAGATGACTGCTTCTTAGCACTCCAAGTGATGGGACTTTTGCCGAGTAAAACACAGAATCCATTGATAGATCGCCGATCTGTCGGGACACCCGCTCAGTCGGCATCAAAAAAGGCGATGAGCGAAAGAGGGCTAGGGCGAAGAAGGATGCCATGAGTTAAAGTGCCTCGAAGGTAGCAAAGGATGCGCATTGCAGCAGTATGATGAGAAGCTCGACGGGAATGGAGGAACAGACACACCTAGTTGACGATGAGCGAAATGTCGGGACGAGTTAAAGTAAGATATTGCAGGGCGCCGACAATGCTGTGATAGAAAGATCCATCGGAGAGGAGAGGATCTGACTCGGGGGTAGGTCGTTTGGATGAGACGGGAGTGCGATTAGGCTTACAGTCAGAAAGGCCAGCCTTCTGGATGAGTTCCTTAGGGTACTTGGTTTGATGTACAAAACAACCTATCGAATTGCGATGTATTTCTAAGCCCAAGAAATAAGAGAGCTCGGCAAGGTCCTTCAGAGCGAATTCGTCGCCCAATTTGGTGATGAATTGATGAATGAAGTCGGGAGAGGATCCCGATTAAGAATATCATCTATGTAAAGAAGGACGACTGTGTGATGATCACCGACATTGTGAATGAATAGAGAGGAGTCGGTAGTGCTTGGAAGGAACCCGTGTGCTCGGAGAAAATGAGAGAAGCAAGCGAACCACTACCGAGGGGCTTGCTTCAGGCCGTACATGGCTTTTCAAAGCTTACAAACGTGGCTTGGAAAAGAGCGATCCTTAAAGCTAGGTGGTTGTGTCATATAAAGATCTTCCTCTATGATCCATGGAGGAAGGCATTGGAGACACCAAGTTATCGGATAGGCTAGCTAAAGTGGTAGCAAGGGAGATAAGAAGACGAATGGTGCCATGCTTTGCCACCAAACTGAATGTCTCGGCATAATCAACTCATTCTTTCTGGTGAAAGCATTTGTCGACGAGACGAGCTTTGTAGCGAGAAATGGAGTGTTAACATTGCGCTAGATGCGGTATACCCATTTGCAGCCAATAATGTTGGCAGAGAGCGGGTGAGGAACAAGCTTCCATGTTTCTTGCTGGCGAAGGGCAGTGAACTCCTCTTGCATAGTCGTGACCCATTCGGGTGATTTAGCAGTGGCTTTGTAGGATAGTGGTTCCTCAGAGGAAAGCTGAGTATGTAGCTTTTCATTTCTCATGACGTGTTTAAATATACAGAGTATCAAGGGTATAATAGTAATTTAAATGAGGAGAGAAATCTAGATTTATTAACAAATATTGATTACGGATCTTGACAAGATTCGGTGCAATGCACCGGGTCACTATCTGATGGAGGTAACAATGATGGCTACCGGATGTTGTGGATATTTGGTTGACTTGCTTGATTAGCTTGATATTCCATTGATTGCAGATCTTGGCAAGATTCGATGCAATGCACCGGGTCACTATCTGATGGAGGCGACAATGATGGCCGTCGGATATTGTGGAGATTTCGTTGACTTGCTTGATTTGCTTGATATTCCTTATACGCCACCGCAAACTGATCGACCGAAATGACAAACAGTTTGCCACGAAGAGGCTCGAAACGATCCGCATGAAGACTTTTGATAAAGATGTGAGACGGGTTGTCTTCAGTGGAAATATGTTGTACATGAAGATTGCCCGAAGTCACTTGTTCTCTGATGAAATGGTAGTCAATGGTGAAGTGCTTTGTCCGAGAATAAAAGACCGGATTGGAAGAGAGGGAGATTGTCGACTTATTGTCGCATGAGATGAGAGGCATATCATGAAGAGGGATGTGAAGGTCAGAGAAAAGGAGTTGGAGACAAATTAGTTCTTTGTCGGTGAGAGACATAGATCGATACTCTGATTCTGTCGAGCTGTGGGTGAAGGATGACTACTTCTTAGCACTCCAGGTGATGGGACTTTTGCCGAGGAAAACACAGAAGCCATTGATAGATTGCCGATCTGTCGGGGTCACCTGCCCAGTCCGCATCAGAAAAGGTGATGAACGAAAGAGGGCTAGGGCGAAGAAGGATGCCATAAGTTGAAGTGCCCTGATGGTAGCAAAGGATGCACATTGCAGTAGTATGATGAGAAGGTCAAGGGGCATGGAGGAACAGACACACCTGGTTGACGGCAAACAAAATGTTAGGACGAGTTAAAGTAAGATATTGCAGGGCACCGACAATGCTGCGATAGAAAGACCCACCGGAGAGGAGATGATCTGACTCGGGGTGGGTCGCTTGGATGAGATGTGAGTGCGACTAGGCTTACAGTCGGAGAGGCCAGCCTTCTGGATGAGTTTCTTAGTGTACTTGGTTTGATGTATAAAACAACCTGTTGAATTGCACTGTATTTCTAAGCCCAAGAAATAAGAGAGCTCACCAAGGTCCTTCAGAGCAAATTCGTCGCCCATTTTGGTGATAAATTGACGAATGAAGTCGGGAGAGGAGCCCAAGATAATAATATCATCGATGTAAAGAAGGACGAATGTGCGATGATCACCAACATGGTGAATGAATAGAGAGGAGTCGGCAGTGCTTGAAAGGAACATGTATGCTCGGAGAAAATGAGAGAAGCGAGCGAACCACTGCCGATGGGATTGCTTCAGGCCGTACAGGGCTTTTCGAAGCTTATAAACGTGGCTTGGGAAAGAGCGATCCTCAAAGCCAGGTGGTTGTATCATATAGAAATCTTCCTCTATGATCCCATAGAGGAAGGCATTGGAGACATCAAGCTGTCAGATAGGCCAGCCAAAGTGGATATCAAGGGAGATGATTAGACGAATGGTGCCATGCTTTACCACCAGACCGAATGTCTCGGCATAATCAACTCCTTATTTCTGGTGAAAGCATTTGGCGACATGACGATCTTTGTAGCAAGCAATGGAGTCGTTGGCATTGCACTTGATGCGGTATACCCATTTGCAGCCAATAATGTTGGCAGAGAGCAGGCGAGGAACATGCTTTCCTGTATCTCGCTGGCAAAGGGTAGTGAACTCCTCTTGCATAGCCGTGACCCATTTGGGTGACTTAGCATCAGCTTTGTAGGATAGTGGTTCCTCAAAGGAAAGCAGAGTATGTAGGTTGAGAGGTTGGCGAGGTTTGCTGATGCCGGCTTTCAAGTAGGTGATCAAAGAGTGAGTGGACTAAACATGGGTAGGCTCGGGTAGAGGATTTACCGGGAGATAAGAGTGTGGATGGGTCGTGAGATTGTGGATAGACGAGCGATGGGGAGTTGGATGGAGAGTTTGGCTCGACGGGTTGGGGACAATGGGCGGTTGATGTACGGGAAGAGGCAAAAGCCGAGAGGGAGAGGTCGGAGATAGAGTAGAATAGTTCGGTTGTCGATCGGATAGGTTGTAGGTCGAGATGAAGAGTCCATCGGCTGTGGAAGATGGTCAGCTTGCTGAGGATGGGATGGTAAGGGGAATAACTCGGGGATGAGTTAGAGGAATATGAGTCAGTGTAGAGAGTAACCTGGGGAGAAGATAGATAGGAGGTGGGTGGATATACGTCGGAGGAGGCGGATTATTGGTCGGGTGAGGGGGTAATGGGTCGGAGGAGGACAATGTAAGGATCGCCTTACCCTTGCAATACTAACAACACACACTAGAGGGGGCGGGGGTGGTGAATAGTGTAATGGCAATAAAATTTTCCAATTAAAATTAAACTTGCAAATACGGAATTATAAATGCAAGAGGAAATAATTGACACAATTAATCCAAACGCAAACACAAAGTTTTACCCTGATTCCCCAAACTTGGGTACGTCCAGCCACACCAATATTCACTATATTCCCACACAGAGAAGTGAATACAAATCTCACAAGGAGATACCCCACAAAGAGGATTTATGCCCTACACAAGGCCCAACCAACCCTACACGAGGATCAAGACTCCCACACAGAGAATCACTAACTCCCACTCAGAGAATTAAGGTTAGCCCTACACTAGGACACTAAACTCCCACAAAGAGAGTTACTCCCACAAAGAGAGTTATTCCCACTAAGAGAATATCCTAATCCCACAAAGAGATCACCTCCCACAAAGAGAGAAAGACTAATTCCCACTAAGAGAATTAGAGTTATAAATTCACCAAGTAAAATAAATACTCTTACCTATGCCTTGAGATGCTTACTCATAAATGGATGCAAGGCATGGAAGAGGATCTCCAAGTATTGAGATATGCTTGAGAGCACTTGGATGAATTCCCTTGAGCTGGACTTCAATGCATGAAGAGGAATGAGAGCTCCAAAGAGGGAATTGAGGGAGTTTGACAGTTGCTTATAGATCTCTTGAGATATTCAATAGCATCAAGAAGTATAAGAGATGACAGCACACTCATATATATAGAAACCCTATATCAAACCCCAAAACCCAAGAAAACAGCCAAAAGATCAATTCTGCAACGGCTAGAAACTGGGTGAAAACGACAGGAACAGTCGACTGATGATCATAAGACAGTCAACTGAAAAAACGGTTATAATCTGAGCCAGGACAGTCGACTGAAGAAGACAACACTGTCGACTGGAAACAGGACAGGCGCCTGTAAAACCATCAGTAGGCGACTGCTGCAGGGGATGGAATAAAACAGAGAGCTGCACTCTTTCTCCAGATAAGCATACAGGCGACTGATGTCAATAATACAGTCTACTGTCTTATAGTCAGGCGACTGTAATACCTTCATCAGTCGACTGCTGTATAAGATAGAGAAAAGACAGAGAGATGCAGAGAATGCACATACGCTACTCAGACGACTGTTGGCCAATTCCCAGGCGATTGTAAATCTACATGCGATTGTAAACTGAGTAGCATTCGACTGTGCGTAAAGCTCAAGTTTGAGTCAATTGAAAAGTTGACTTGAGCTGTGCATATCAGTCGACTGTAGAAGGATCGACAGACGACTGGAAATCACCCATTCGACTGTAAACCCTTCATCAGGCGACTGATGGAAAGCCAGAGACTCCAAATGAGTCTTTGGACAGAGTGAACCTAGTAGGTTGGATTCCATGATAATACTAAGGCTCACTAAGATGGTTAAATGCATTTGCATGATTGAGTAAACCATCTAACAAGGCATTACATTAATCCTAGACTCAAAAGATGGAGAAAGCAATAAAGTAAATATTACATGGATTACATTACTTTCCTTAGTGTCTAAGTCTTCAATCTTGATGCCTTGATTGCTCTCCATCATCTCCAAGCCTTGGCACTCTTTGAGTCCAAGCTTTGGCCCTTCTCCACTTGAGTCCATCCTTGCACCAAGTGATTAGTCTCCAAGAAAGATATTCTAGGAATGAAACTGTGAGACTAAAACATGAGAGTCATTAGCAACAATATAATGTTGTGATCATCATCAAAATAAAATTGGTATAAAACAGCAATACTCAACAATTTTCCCCTTTTTGATGATGACACACATTATGTAAAATACAAAGTATTAAAGCACAATGCTAATGAGCTCCCCCTACTTATAAGCACCAATTATACAATGAACTACACAATAGTAAATACTCATTCTACCAAATAAGATCATGGTGACATATAATAGGCATGGATAACATAAACCAATTGTAATGGACAATATCATGCAAACATGAATGGTTTATCTAATCCCATAAATCTCTCCCCATTTGCATTTGTATATAACTCTCCCCTACAAGGTTACATAATGCATAACTCTCCCCCTTGACATCGTCAAAAAGGTGGACATCAACAATATCCCCCTTTGTCATCTTAACCAAGATGTGACAATATGGAAGAATAAAGGAGATGTATGATACCAAATTTAAAAAATTTAGTGGGTATCAATTCACTATCACATGCTCCCCTTAGATCATAGAAATGGTCAAACTTTGACTTCTAGGATCTAATACCAATTATAAAGAAGGAAATTAACAATCTCTAACAATTGAGGTAAATACCAATTGTAGAAAAAGAAACTTGGAAATTAATCCTCTTTATCAATTGATATACAAATAATGGAGCCATGGGCCAAAAGTGTATCAAAGCAATAGCTATGGAAAAATCAAGCTTCAATGATACACAAAGATGTTGCCAAAACAAAAATAAAATATGAACAAGTTGGCAATATACAAGAGGTTTAGTTTGAGACCAAAAATAACCAATTGAAAATAATGATCTCAAATAACCTCCGAAATCAGAGTTAAAATATGTCTTAAAATATTTTAAACATATAACATATTAACTCCCCTATTGACACACACATGGATCAAAAATGCATGCATGTCAATAAACCCCAAGGTCCCCATTTTCATGAAAAAATAAGTTTGAAAATATTTTCAAAATCATGAAATACACATAAACAATGGGTATGCTAAAAATAAACATTCAAGCACAATACCCATGCAATATGCATATGTGTGAGGAACCTAAACATTAGGCAACCAAAACCAATATGAGTTTGATTTCCTAATGTAATCACATGAGGTGATCACATCCCTAACTAGAGAGTTGATGTAGCTATCCCTCTCTTGCACACTAACCTTAGTGGGAATCCATTAACTCAAGGATTTCCTAGGCAAGGGTTTTGCCTTTGCAAAAGGGGTGGATGTGGCATGCTTAGGTGTAGAAACGAATTTCTTGGCATGCAAAGAATGAGGATTTTGCTTCTTAGCAAAAAATGATGATTTTTCATTCTTCCTCATTATCTCGTGATCTACATGCTTCTTGTTGGTGTTATTGCTGTACAAGAAGGCCTGGTGATTCTACTTATGTGCTTTATCAATATTTCTTGTATTTACACCATAAGAGGAATTAGAGGTGGGTTTGGGTACTACATTTTGAATATAACCCAAACATCCTCTATGATTTACCGGATGTTGTTTTTCCAACAAATCGTGGAGCGAATCCCTAGAATACACAAAGCTTATGAGCTTATGGGATTCCTTTTCACATTTCAACGTAAGTTGTTGAATGTGAGATCCTAAGCTAAGGTTTTGAGCAACAAGATTTTCATTAGTTAAACTCAATTCCTTAACTTGAGAGAGAAGCGTGTCTCTCTCACTAGTGTAACAAACATGCTAAGCATCATGAATATTTACACTAGACGATTCTAAATCATCCACGCTACTCATAGCATTATCAAGTTTAGCTTTCATTTTATCATATATGAATCGATGCACTTACTTGCCAAGTTAGAGGCCACATTTAGGCGGTATTCAAGCTCCTCATAGGATGGCTTTTCCTCCTCAGCTTCCTCATCGCTTTCCTCCATGACTTCCTCATCGCTTTCCTCCTCGCTTGAGCTTGACGAAGACTCTTCCGCATTAGCCATGAAGCAACATTCTTCTTTGTGGTTTAGCCACGTCTCTATCACTTCATCGCTAGAGTTAGAGGAGATTGATGAAGAATCATCAAAAGCAACGAAACACCTGTAATCGTGCTCCTTGTCATCCTCATCTTCATCATTTGATGTGTCCACATCGGAATCATCAAAAGTACCGATAAGTCCCTTCTTTTGGTTCTTGATTTCGGGTTTGCCTTTCCAAAATTTCTTCCCTTTACCCTTATAGGTATCTTTGGTGGGTTTGGAAGGACATTCAGTAGCAGGATGACATTTTCCTCCATAATTGAAACAAATAAGCTTGTTAGACTGGGAGGCAAACTTTGACGAAGATATACCATGTTTGTCCTTGAGAAATGCCTCAAAATTCTTGAATTGCTTGGCAAGCTCGATGTAATCATCATCGCTAATATCTTCTTCTTCTTTACTCGGAGCTTCTTGTTGGAACTTCTTTTTCCACTTGAATGACTCCTTCTTAACATGGAGTGCAACCCCCTTTTCCTTCTCGGGCTTGGTTGGTTGAACCTCCTCCTTATGTTGAAGTAGCACTTTATGAGAAATCTCCAAAGTATGCCAAATTCCGTTGGCCGATTTGCACATGGAGATTCGGTCGAACTCATCCGGAGTGAGGGCGCAATGGAGTACACACATAGCCTTAGCATTGACTCTGATCAAGTCCTTCTCCACTTTAGTTATTGACACCGCGGGTGAAGTAGGCTCCTCAAATGGCGATTCCGGGATGTCCCAAAGGTCGTGACCCTTCATGTAGACCATCATCCTGATCTTCCAACTAGGAAAGTTGGTTCCGTTGAAGAGCGGGGGTCGAACAGTTGAATGACCTTCTGCATGAGACGTGGATGATGCGTTGAATGCCATTGTTGCAGTATGCTATAACCTCGCACTGATACCAATTGTAAGGATCACCTTACCCTTGCAATACTAACAACACACACTAGATGGGGGGGGGGGTGAATAGTGTAATGGCAATAAAATTGTCCAATTAAAATTAAACTTACAAATGCGGAATTATAAATGTAAGAGGAAATAATTGACACAATTAATCCAAACGGAAACACAAAGTTTTACCCTGGTTTCCCAAACTTGGGTACGTCCAGCCACACCAATATTCACTATATTCCCACACAGAGAAGTGAATACAAATCTCACAAGGAGATACCCACAAAGAGGATTTATGCCCTACACAAGGACCCAACCAACCCTACACGAGGATCAAGACTCACACACAGAGAATCACTAACTCCCACTCAGAGAATTAGGGTTAGCCCTATACTAGGACACTAAACTCCCACAAAGAGAATTACTCCCACAAAGAGAGTTATTCCCACTAAGAGAATATCCTAATCCCACAAAGAGATGAACTCCCACAAAGAGAGAAAGACTAATTCACACTAAGAGAATTAGAGTTACAACTTCACCAAGTAAAATAAATACGCTTACCTATGCTTTGAGATGCTTATTCATAAATGGATGCAAGACATGGAAGATGATCTCCAAGTGTTGAGATATGCTTGAGAGCACTTGGATGAATTCCCTTGAGCTGGACTTCAATGCATGAAGAGAAATGAGAGCTCCAAAGAGGGAATTGAGGGAGTTTGAGAGTTGCTTATAGATCTATTGAGATATTCAATAGCATCAAGAAGTATAAGAGATGGCAGCACACTTATATATATAGAAAACCTATATCAAACCCCCAAACCCAAGAAAACAGCCAAAAGATCAATTCTGCAACGGCTAGAAACTGGGTGAAAACGACAGGAACAGTCGACTGATGATCATAAGACAGTCGACTGATCAATGGCTAGAAAATATCCAACGGCTATAATCTGAGCCAGGACAGTCGACTGAAGAAGACAACACAGTTGACTGGAAACAGGACATGCGCCTGTAAAACCATCAGCAGGCGACTGCTGCAAGGGATGGAATAAAACAGAGAGCTGCACTCTTTCTCCAGATAAGCATACATGCGACTGATGTCAATAATACAGTCGACTGTCTTATAGTCAAACGACTGCAATACCTTCATCAGTCAACTGCTGTATAAGATAGAGAAAAGACAGAGAGATGCAGATAATGCACTTACGCTACTCAGACGACTGTTGGCCAATTTCCAGGCGACTGTAAATCTACAGGCGACTGTAAACTGAGCAGCATTCGACAGTGCGTAAAGATCAAGTTTGAGTCAATTGAAAAGTTGACTTGAGCTGTGCATATTAGTCGACTGTAGAAGGATCGACAGGCGACTGGAAATCACCCAGTCAACTGTAAACCCTTCATCAGGCGACTGATGGAAAGCCAGAGACTCCAAATGAGTCTGTGGACAGAGTGAATCTAATAGGTTGGATTCTATGATAATCCTAAAGCTCACTAAGATGGTTAAATGCATTTGCATGATTGAGTAAACCATTTAACAAGGCATTACATTAATCTTAGACTCAAAAGAGAGAGAAAGCAATAAAGTAAATACTACATGGATTACATTGCTTTCCTTAGAGTCTAAGTCTTCAATCTTGATGCCTTGATTGCTCTCCATCATCTCCAAGCTTTGGCACTCCTTGAGTCCAAGCTTTGGCCCTTCTCCACTTGATGTCCATCCTTGCACCAAGTGATTGGTCTCCAAGAAAGATATTCTAAGAATGAAACTGTGAGACTAAAACATGAGAGTCATTAGCAATAACATAATGTTGTGATCATCATCAAAATAAGATTGGTATAAAACACCAATACTCAATAATCTCCCCCTTTTTGATGATGACACACATTATGTAAAATACAAAGTATTAAAGCACAATGCTAATGAGCCCCCCCTACTTATATGCACCAATTATACAATGAGCTACACAATAGTAAATACTCATTCTACCAAATAAGATCATGGTGACATATAATAGGCATGGATAACATAAACCAATTGTAATGGACAATATCATGTAAACATGAATAGTTTATTTAATCCCATAAATCTCTCCCCATATGCATATGTATATAACTCTCCCCTACAAGGTTACATAATGCATAACTCTCCCCCTTGACATCGTCAAAAAGGTGGACATCAACAATATCCCCCTTTGTCATCTTAACCAAGATGTGACAATATGCAAGAATAAAGGAGATGTATGATACCAAATTAAAAAATTTAGTGGGTATCAATTCACTATCCCATGCTCCCCTAGATTATAGAAATGGTCTTACTTTGACTTCTAGGATCTAATACCAATTATAAAGAAGGAAATTAACAATCTCTAACAATTGAGGTAAATACCAATTGTAGAAAAAGAAACTTGGAAATTAATCCTCTTTATCAATTGATATACAAATAATGGAGACATGGGCCAAAAGTGTATCAAAGCAATATATATGGAAAAATCAAGCTTTAATGATACACAAAGATATTGCCAAAACAAAAATAAACCATGAAAAAGTTGGCAATATACAAGAGGTTTAGTTTGAGACCAAAAATAACCAATTGAAAATATTGATCTTAAATAACCTCCGAAATGAAAGTTAAAATATGTCTTAAAATATTTTAAACATATAACATATTAACTCCCCTATTGATACACACATGGATCAAAAATGCATGCATGGCAATAAACCCCAAGGTCCCCATTTTCATGAAAAAATAAGTTTGAAAATATTTTCAAAATCATGAAACACACACAAACACTGGGTATGCTAAAAATAAACATTCAAGCACAATACCCATGCAATATGCATATGTGTGAGGAACCTAAACATTAGGCAACCAAACCCAAGAGGAGTTTGATTTCTTAATGTAATCACATGAGGTGATCACTTCCCTAACTAGAGAGTTGATGTAGCTATTCCTCTCTTGCACACTAACCTTAGTGGGAATCCATAAACTCAATGATTTCCTAGGCAAGGGTGTTGCCTTTGCAAGAGGGGTGGATGTGGCATGTTTAGGTGTAGAAACGAATTTCTTGGCATGCAAAGAATGAGGATTTTGCTTCTTAGCAAAAAATGAAGATGTTTCATTCTTCCTCATTACCTCGTGATCTACATGCTTCTTGTTGATGTTATTGTTGTACAAGAAAGCATGGTGATTCTTCTTAGGTGATTTAGCAATATTTCTTGTATTTGCACCATAAGAGGAATTAGAGGTGGGTTTAGGCACCACATTTTGAATATACCCCAAACCTCCTCTATGATTTACCGAATGTTGTTTTTCCAACAAATCGTGGAGTGAATCCTTAGAATACACAAAGCTTATGAGCTTACATGATTCCTCTTCACATTTCAACGTAAGTTGTTGAATGTGAGATTCTAAGCTAAGGTTTTGAGCAACAAGATTTTCATTAGTTAAACTCATTTCCTTAACTTGAGAGAGAAGTGTGTTTCTCTCAAAAGTGTCACAATTATGCATTTCATCATGAATTACACTAGCAATATCTAGTTCATGCAATCTACTCTTAGCAATCTTATATTTTTCTTTTAATTTATTGTAAGAGTTGTCAGTGATTGTTAAGAAGTGGATCTGACTTTTTAAGGTGGTCAGTGATTTGAAAGCAGTCAAATGTTTGATGAGTCGTGCTGGAGCACATGTAACAACCCGCTCTCGGGGGCCATTACTTGTTTGATTTCATTTACAGGTCTATAGATCACCAGTGAATACAATATAGCCACGATACAGAGATGTCAAAAAATACTCAAATAATGTCCATTTATTACAATCCATATTATACAATACGTTCCAACAAAGTTACATGAAAGAAAGGAGGTACTTCTGTGAATATAACTCTAAAAGTTGCGGTCTCAGGGTCGAACTCTGGCTCCTCGTACCCAGGAACATTTACATCAACATGTACGTCGTCTGTGGTGCCACGAAGATGGAACCGTAGGTAAGTCATAATAATTCTAGAAATATTAGTAAAAGTAGTGTACAAGCATGGGAATGAACATGCTATGGAACTAACTACATGCATTCATGCAAATGCGACAAGTAAAGGAAAAACAGTCATACATGCAAGTGCGATAAGTAAAGTATGAGAGCAACAACTATGACATGGTATATATGACATGCTAACCAAGCATGTAAGGTAGCAACAATAGCAAGATAAGCATGCATGTGAAGTAATTACAATAAGACATACAAGCATCAATGTAGTTTTGCAAGTAGTAACTAAACTACGTGACTCAAGTTGGAGAGTATGATATGAAAACATTGAGTTCATCTCTTGCATGTATGCGCTTTAGCCAGACGGGACTGACACATAGTAGGTTTTGCCGACGTAGGAAGCATGTAAGGTTTTGCCAACACAGGAAACATGTAGGGGTTTGCCGACTCATGTATCTATGTTTGTCGACTCAGGCATCAGGTAGATGAACTCCAGTCACTCCCACACTCTCTCAAACTATGAGTTACCCCAAACCCCAGGGATGTGTCATGTGAATCAAGTATATGTTTATTACGAGATGTTCCACAAGATATTCCACAGAAGTTACCACAAAATATTCCATAGGGTATTCCATACATGATATTCCATACGATAATTATTTAGCATTTACCGATTCATAGATGGCATGCAGTAGATGATGTGACTATTTAAACATGAACAATTGTGCAACAAGTGTATACAAAGTTCACGCATAGGTTTTAAGTGAAAAGCACTAGAATATGGTGGACAAGAGTGAACAAGAGTTATTATGGTGGATATGAGTTTACATGCGATGAAAGGCCGAAGAAACTTATTTGTAAGGATTTATAATCAATGGTTACAAACTGATGATAACTAGAATTCTAACATTGATCCATGCATACACGGCCAGTCAGGTTTGGTCAAGCATGTCACTATCCCCGCAAGCAGGGTGATCCAAACTTTGGCACAAACGATCCTAGACACCGGGTGGTACCAATGTTAAGAAATGCCAATAATCACATCTGTTCTATCGATTATATTAACAAAAAGTAGAGTAGTTCATGTTTATTTAGAGCTCCATATTTATTTAGATCTCTACCACTATGATAATTAAATTAGGACTACAGATTGACTAACTTATTGAAAATCAGAAAGTAAAGCAAAGCGGATGCTAAGAAATTTGAGGATAAAGACAAGTCCAACAAACATGGAATACAAAAATTGTTGGTTTAAGTGAATAGTCATTTTGTAGTTGATTATTTTCCTAGTTATTCAGGTCAATAGTTGTTCTGAGGCTATTTATAAAATTCTAAGTTCATGCTAGTACACGTACTTACTTCTAAAACTAGAATTAGAGTGACTTACTGGGTTGAGAATCGTTGTAGAATAGCCGAGGCTAGAGCTAAATCCATCTGAGATGCTCGTGCACGAGAAACAGTACCTGCAAACATTAGAAATCATTGGTTAAAGACTACACTATTTTCTATCTATTTTTCTTAACGTGTTCGTATTTTTATTTTAGCTTAAAACTCACCAAAATACGTACTCATAATTTTTAGAGAGGCTATAAGTGAGTAAAATAATTTTATATGGGAAGAAAATATTTTTCTGAAGCTCATTGGTATTTTTAATAATTTTTAAAAGCTTAGAATCAATTAAAAACTAATTTTCTAAATTAGAAAACTAGTTATCGTATTGTTCATCAATTTATTCAGAGTGAACGACACGTCGGAAAACTTCAAATAAGCTGTCAAAACGAGCGTCTTGTTTAGTACTACGACATATAAATTTATCGTACGTCTGTGTACGTGAAATAATTACGATAGTAATTATCAAGTGAAAACAAAGTAAATAGATTTTAGTTTTAAAAAATACTGAGGATAATATACTCGCCTGATTGTGATGAAACTAGTATCAACGTGTTCGGGACATCACGCTGAATTTTCTGGACCTGGTCTAGTATTTTTCTGAGGCTTTTAGAACTTATTATGAGTTTTTACTCATTTTCTCTTTAGTATAATATATATTTATATATACTTATTATAATACTTATATAATAGTATTTATACTATATATATACGCGTTAATAATACTCCCTCATTCTCTTTCGTGCTGCTGCATGGGGCAGCGGAGTTGGGGTGTTGATCTCCGGGGGGGTCGATGACGGGGAGGCGGGCACGACAGCACCGGAGGGCTGACCGACAGCGGATGGGCTGGAGGCACGCACGTGGGTCTGGCGGGGAGCTCGGGAGCTATTGGTGACGTGAGCAGGGGCTTGCTCAAGGGGGCTGTCAGGCTGAGGGCATTGTCGTGGCGGCGGCGCTGTGGGCGGTGCCGAGGAAGCTGCGGGGTAGTGTCAGGCAGCAAAACGGCGGCGATGAAGGCGTTGGTGAGCTTGTGGCAGATGTGGGGGGTTCGCGATGTCGTGGTGAGTGGTGGAGGGGTGCTGCTGGTGGTATGGTGTGGCGGCGAGGAGCGATGCTTAGCAGTGAGGCGAGCTCGGAGGAGAGAGGTCAAGGCGGTGGTCCCACGATGACGTGAAAGGAAGCAGGGGGCCAAGAGGAGCTCGACATGATGGTGTTCGAGCTGGAGGGGCGTTGGGGCTGTTCTGCGGGGTGGTCGGAGCTCAGCGAGGCGGAGGGGTCTTCGAGGCTATCGGGGCTGCTGCAGGCGGCGTACGGCAGCAGAGGGAGTCGTCAGTATTAAGGGGTGAGCGGAGGAGCTCTTGGGGCACTGGGGGGTGCTTACAACAGCTGGGGGTGCGCCGACGGTGCATGGGAGAGAGAGTGAGGGAGAGGGGTATGTTGTCGGAGAGAGCTGCGGCGAGCCCGTGGGTGGTGCTGGGTGGCTGAAGGGGGGCGGCGATGACGTCGGAGAGGGGAGGCACACGACATAGAGCTCTGAGGGAGCTTGGCACAGTGACGTTGCTGTGGGGAAGTTGCAGCGGCGTTTCCGCTCGGTGGCGAGGGAGGCACCATTGGTCGGAGACGGCGTCAGTCTCCGTCGGAGGGAGGTAGCGAGAGAGGGAGGGTGTGGGGGTTTGAGAGAGGAAGATGGGTTCAGTGTCGAGTGAAGATGAGGATGGGGGGTATAAATATTTAAGTTATTATTATAATATAATCAGTGTAATAAATGGGTATTAATGTGGGTTTAAGGGTGATGATTCTGTCTTAGAGGGAACAAAAACGTGTTTACACATTTTTCTTGAAGCTTGTGAATGGGTTAGGGTATCTAGGGTAAGGTAAAATGGTAATTTAGTAATAGTAAACTGTGATTAACGAAAGTAATCAGTAAAACATCAAAACAAAATTACGATTTTGCCCCTGAGATGAAAAGACTCCAAAAAATTACGAAAATAATATCACGGGTCTGTATCATCGCCAGGATCACGAAAATGAAGTCCATTTTCAGATTTGGGCGACGAAAAAAATAGAAAAAAATTCATTTACCCATTTTTGAAATCGTTTGAAAATGTTTGGTTACGAAAATACGTGCACAACGAAAACATGCAATTACATTCTACACTCCTTACAAAAATTCTGTCCTCGGAATTAAGAAGACCAATTATTGCCTAAGCAATTAAATGATCAACGGGAAGGCTTAATGAATGATAACGATTTAGTAAAATAAATTGCTAATAGCATGAAATATAATGTGATATTATAGCATCAAGAAAACAAGAGATGTTTTTTATAAATATATACTATTAACATCACCATAGCTTTCGTAACTTGTCCCTAAACCAGTCTCATCACAATAGGTCCCTAACTTCTCAAGTAGCCAAAATTAATATGAGATAATGGCATCACATGAAAATGAGGGCTATTATAATGATAACATCTGTTCGAACTTGGAACTTGAGGTAATAAGCTAGTAGTAAGCTAAATAAATCACATCAAAAAGGTAGATTCAAAGTTTAAAGTTTCTACTCGTGCTAATTGTGACTAACAGGGCCTAGCCAATGATGTCATTCATAAGATAGCATAAAAAGAGGGTATCGACTAATCCATATGCATTCATGCTGTTACACCTAACTAGCCAAGCATCAATGCAATCAACTCCCATAATACCCAACAACAAGCCAACATCCAGGAAAACGCCAGAAAACAAATACAAGGACAACTTTCAAGGACCATACTTATTGCTATCACTCCTTCCAGTAATTTCCATAACAGCCAACAACAAGCTAACACTAAAACCATCTTCCAAATCCAAGCACAAGGCCGACATCCAACTTCAACACCTAAGGCCAACTACATGCCAATACTTATCCCCAATGATACCCCTTGCCAATACCATTGGTTGACATCCACAGTTATCACCATTAACCCTAAACTAGTCAACGACCAAGAACATACAGTCCAACAAACACGAAGGAGTGGGCACAAGAATAAACCGAAAGGAGACACCAATAGGGGCAAGACCCAGGTCAAGGAGCTCGAAAGAAGCCTAAGAATCGCAACTTCCCAAGATCTCTACCACACGGAGACAACGAGGGTGGTGGCGAGGATCGTCGCTAAGGCCTAAAATCTCCAACATCCAAAAGCATATCGTCGAATGGCCATCAACGGCTATCGATCCATGTCATATGACGGTTGTGACTGTTCGACGTGGCGGGTGTCACCTGATTTAGGTGGGGTGGCGGAGCTTCAGGTGAGGCCGGAGGAGCTTGAGACGAGATGAGTTGGTTTCGCTGGGAGAGAGGCAGGGTGAAGGAGTGGGTGTCGACATGGCGTAGGGAAAACCATGGGATGAGGGGATTAAATGGGGCGACGAAGTCATCGATATGGTACGGTAGGGTAGGCCGGGCCGGGGCTCGAGGATAGGATGCAGACAAAGGAAATAAAGAGGGGGAAGACGGTGGGCGGAAAAAGATTCAACCCTGAAAAAATCGGGCATAAGATGAAAGCAGTGGATAGAAGAAGAATACGAGTTCAAGAAAGACGAAGAGGAAGTAGCTGCTTACGCTTGCACATCTCGGTTGGATTCGTCCCGCACCATCCTCAAATGATTGGCATACTTCTGAGTATCCTTCGAAAACATCGTTGAAGAGGACTACCATGAATATGTCCAGACAATCATAGAATACCTGGATTACGAGACTCGTGAATGCATGCAGTGCGTTGACCACACCAATGACATCATCAAGTATTCATAGCAGTCATCGAAATGTCGTCTTGCAAGTAGTCTTCGAGACGTTAACTTTCAACTGGTGATATCTTCTTCTCAGGTCCAACTTTGATTGATCCGCCAAGTTGATTGAAGTATAATCAATGCGAGGAAGACGATGTTCACTCTTCACAATCATCTTATTCAGTGAATGTTAGTTGATACTCTTACGCTAGGATCCATTCTTCTAGAAGTATTCCAAGTTTAGGTCGTATTCGTAAGAATTCATACAACCGAGCCTGAAGCTCAAGTGGCATTATGCGTGAAGTGCTTTCGATACTGGTTGAGTGTCTGACACCAGATCAAATAAAAACTCGAGGACGTAATCTAAAATAATCCTAGGAGATTATTCAGAAATACGTCCATGAGTTCTTGAATCACTTTAGTTTTCCTTGGCTCAACTTCCATTGAAGTTATCACTGCCTTCGTAAGTCTGGCTTGATCTTCACTGGTCCTTCTGATCTGCTCCCATTATCGAACTCAAACTTCAGGTGATCGAAAATTTCGAACGCTACCCTCCTTACAAAAGGATGTAGCCAGAGTTCAAACGAACTAAACAAAAATAGAAAGATTTCAAGAAGGTCAATCAAAAGGTCATGACATACTAAAAGAAGGCGATGAAGATGAAGTGAATGAATGGTCCCACCTATGGAAGGTCACTCTAAGTAGATGAAGGAGGTTACTGGTAGAAGGGTGTATAAAGATACACTCAAAGGATGGAACAAAGTTCAAGGGTTCAAAGAAGGGAATGAGGGCCAAAGAAGATGTGTAATGATGACACTTCACCCGTATATCCTATAAAGGTGAGAACTCGAGACGTCCTGTACTTGAGATCACTTTGAGTATTTCATACTGTACATCCTGATCATACTATATTGTTCACGAGGTAGTTAACACATACCTACGTGGGCCACCAAATTTGTAACGACCCGCTCTCGGGGGGCCATTACTTATTTGATATCATTTGCAGGTCTACAGATCATCAGTGAAAATAATATAGTCACGATGCAGAGATGTACAAAAATACTCAAACAGTGTCTATTTATTACAATCCATATTATACAATATGTTCCAACAAAGTTACATGAAAGAAAGGAGGTACATATATGAATATAACTCTAAAAGCTACGGTCTCAGGGTTGAACTCTGGCTTCTCATACTCAAGAACATCTAATCGATGCCATAAAGATGGAACCGTAGGTAAGTCACAACAATTCTAGAAATAGTAGTAAAAGTAGTGTACAAGCATGTGAATGAACAGGCTATGGAACTAACTACATGCGTTCATGCAAATGCAACAAGTAAAGGAACAAGAGTCATACATACAAGTGCGATAAGTAAAGTATGAGAGCAACAACTATGGCATGGCATATATGATAGGGTAACGAAGCATGTAAGGTAGCAACAATAGTAAGATAAGCAGGCATGTGAAGTAATAACAATAAGACAAACAAGCAGCAATGTAGTTTTGCAAGTAGTAACTAAACTACGTGACTCAAGTTGGAGAGTATGATATGAAACCATTGAGTTCATCTCTTGCCTGGGTGTGCTTTACACAGATGGGACTGACACACAGTAGGTTTTACCAACGCATGTAGCATGTAAAGTTTTGCTGACACAGGCAACGTGTAGGGTTTTGCCGACTCGGGCATCTATGTTTGCCGACACAGGCAGCAGGTAGATGAACTCCAGTCACTCCCACACTCTCTCAAACTATGAGTTATCCCAAACCCCAGTGATGTGTCATGTGAAACAAGTATATGTTTATTACGGGATGTTCCACAAGATATTCTACAGAATGTTCCATAAAATATTCCACAGGGTATTCCACACATGATATACCATATGATAATTCTTTCGCATTTACCTATTCATAGATGGCATGCATCAGGCGATGTGACTATTTAAACGTGAGCAATTGTGCAACAAGTGCATACAAAGTTCACGCATAGTTTTAAGTGAAAAGCACCAGAACATGGTGGACAAGAGTGAACAAGGGTTATCATGGTGAATATGAGTTTACATGCGATGAAAGGTTGAAGAAACTTATTTGAAAGTATTTATAATCAATGGTTACAAACTGATGATAACTGGAATTCTAACATTGATCCATGCATACACGGCCAGTCCGGTTTGGTCAAGCAGGTCACTATCCCCACAAGCAGGGTGTTCCAAACTTTGGCACAAACGATCCTAGACACCGGGTGGTACCAATGTTAAGAATGCCAATAATCACATTTGTTCCATCGATTATATTAACAAAAAGTAGAGTAGTTCATGTTTATTTGGAGTTCCATATTTATTTAGATCTCTACCACTATGATAGTTAAACTAGGACCACAGATTGACTTACTTATTGAAAACCACAAAGTAAAACAAAGCGGATGCTAAGAAATTTGAGGACAAAGACAAGTCCAACAAACATGGAATACAAAATTTTTTTGTTTATGTGAATAATCGTTCTGTAGTTGATTATTTCCTTAGTTAATTAGGTCTCTAGTCATTTGTTCAGGTCAATAGTTGTTCTGAGACTATTTTTAAAATTCTAAGTTCATGCTAGTACACTTGCTTACTTCTAAAACTAGAATTAGAGTGACTTACCGATTTGAGAGTTGTTGTAGAATAGCCGAGACTAGAGCTAAAGCTATCTGAGATGCTCGTGGACGAGAAATGGTACCTGCAAACAATAGAAATCATTGGTTAAAGACTACATTATTTTCTATCTATTTTTTAATGTGTTCGTATTTTTTATTATAGCTTAAAACTCACCAAAATACGTACTCATAATTTTTAGATAGGCTAGAAGTGAGTAAAATAATTTTATATAGGAAAAAAATATTTTTCTGAAGCTCATTGGTATTTTCAATAATTTTTAAAAGCTTATAATCAATTAAAAACTAATTTTCTAAATTAGGAAACTAGATATCGTATCGTTCCTCGATTTATTCAGAGTGAACGACATGTCAAAAAACTTCAAATAAGCTGTCAAAACGAGCGTCATGTTTAGTACTATGACATATAAATTTATCGTATGTTAGTGTACATGAAATAATTAAGATATTAATTATCAAGTGAAAACAATGTAACTTGATTTTAGCTTTTAAAAATACCGAGGACAATATACTCGTCTGATTGCGATAAAACTAGCGTCAACGTGTTCGGGACGTCTCGCTGAATTTTCTGGACCTGGTCTGATATTTTTCTGAGGCCTATAGAACTTATTATGAATTTTTTACTCATTTTCTCTTTAGTGTGTGTATGTATATATTTATATATACTAATTATAATACTTACACACACACGTTAATAATACTCCCTCATTCTCTTTCGTGCTGCTGCATGAGGCAATGGAGAAGGGGCTTTGATCCCGAGGGGGGGGGGGTCGGTGATGGGAGGTGGGCACGACAGCACTGGAGGGCCGTCCGACGGTGAAGGGGCTGGAGGCATGCGCGTGGGTCTGGCGGGGAGCTCGGGGGCTGTTGGTGACATGAGCAGGGGTTTGCTCGAGGGGCTGTCGGGCTGAGGGCGTCGTCGTGGCGGTGATGCTGTGGGCGAACAAGGCAGAGGAGGGCATTGAGGGAAGCTAAGGGGAAGTCTCAGGCGATAAAACAGCGGTGATGGAGGCATTGGTGAGCTCGTGGCAGACGTGGGTGATTCATGGCGTCGTGGTGAGTGGCGGAGGGGTGTTGCTGGTGGCATGGCATGGCGGTGAGGAGTTGTGCTTGGCAGTGAGGCGAGCTCCGAGGAGAGAGGTCGAGGTGGTGTCCCATGACGATGCAAAAGGAAGCGAGGGGTCAAGGGGAGTTCGATGGGGTGGCGTTCGAGCTGGGAGGGCGTCGGGGCTGTTCTACGGGGTGGTCGGAGTTCAGCGAGGTGGAGGGGGTCTTCGAGGCTGTCGAGGTTGCTGCAAGCGGCGTACTGCAGCGTACGATGGCGGAGGTAGTCGTCGGCATTGGGGGGTGCTGGGGGTCGCTTGCGACAGCTGGGGGTGTGCCATCGGTGCATGGGAGAGCGAGTGAGGGAGATGGGTGTGTTGTCAGAGAGAGCTGCGGCAAGGGGGTCCGTGGGTGGTTGATGGGGGCAACAACGACGTCGGAGAGGGGCGACACATGGCATAGAGATCCGAGGGAACTTGGGGCAGCGGCGTTGTTGTGGGGAAGATGTAGCGGCGTTGCCGCTCAGTGGCGGGGAGGCACCATTGGTCGGAGACGACGTCAGTCTCCGTCGGAGGGAGGCAACGGGAGAGGGAGGGTATGGGGGTTTGAGACAGGAAGAAGGGTTCGGTGTTGAGTGAGGATGAGGAGAGCTAGGGGGGTTATATATATTTAAGTTATTATTATAATATAATCAGGGTAATAAATGTGGTATTAATGGGGGTTTAAGGGGGATGGTTCTGGATTAGAGGGAACAAAAACGTGCTTACACGTTTTTGTTGAAGCTGCCGATGGGGATGGGTCATGGTAACTAGGGTATGGTAAAATGGTAATTTAGCAATATTATACTGTGATTAACAAAAGTAATTAGTAAAACATAAAAACAAAATTACGATTTTGCCCCTGAGATGAAACGACTCCGAAAAATTACGAAAATAATACCACAGGTCCGTATCGTCGCCAGGATCACGAAAATGAAGTCCATTTTTAGATTTGGGCGACGAAAAAAAGAAAAAAAATTCATTTACCCATTTTTGAAAATTTTTAAACACGTTTGGTTACGGAAATACGTGCACAACGAAAACAGGCCGTTACAGCACACTTGACAGGGGATGTAGCGGCCAGAGGCATCAGTCGAAACCCGATGCTTAGACGCATTCGACCGATGAAAAGACCCGCTCGGACCGCCTGCCGAGTGAAGGGTACGATTCGGTCTGCCCGTCAAGTTGAAAGGTCGAAACGGCCCACCTCCTGATGAAAAGATCGGGTTGGGTTGGGTGTCGAGCTACGATTTGATTTGGTGGCCGAAAAGCACCTCGGGTCAGCAAGCCGGGGCGACCCATTGATCTCGATTGTCACGTCGACCAGAGTTAGAGAAAAGGGCAGAGGTGTGGTTGAGGCATGAGCAAAGGTCGGCTAACGCTGCAGTTGCATGTTGGCCTACCCGGCAAGGAGGCTATTCCACAATCTTCAACAGTATATGGCTTTTTGCTATTTCTGGCCATGATGTGAAAAGTGTTGTAGGAGAAGGGGAGGCCATGAAGAATTTATCGGACGACATGTCGAGTTGTGAAAGTGTCGGGCCCTGCTGCAACCAATTGATCGTAGATCGATTTAGCTCGATCTAGATAGGTCACCATGGATTCGTTTTCCATGGTGAGAGAATTTAACTTTTCTTGAAGTAACTCGATGTGCCCTTCAGAGAGAAAGGCATATCGCGTATCCAATTTTGACCGTAGTAGATGTGAGGAGGAAACACCAAGAATGACGCTGAGAGCAGAGGCGGATAGGGTTGCTTGGATGCAAATTCATAAGTGTTGATCAGTGATCAACCATTGTTGGAATGCATGATTTTAATTAGAGGAAGAGGGTTTGAATCAGTGGAGGCAGGATCAGGAATAGTGGGAGTTGGAGAGGGCTTCGATCCATCAATATAGTCGAGGAAGCCGTGAGCATTGAGGACATCCATAACTTGCGATCGCCATAGAATGTAATTTGTGGAATCGAGGAGAGTGTGATAAGAGTGGAAAATTTTGAAATAATAAATTTTAGGTTAGGAGAGATCGGCTCCATCTGAGAAGGATAAAGGTTTTTGATAAGAGAAGTTGGTTTGGAATTTTAGGAAGAGGATAAAGGATTAGATTGATGTGAAGTGGAAAAGCTTTGATACCATGAAGAAATTATATAAACGGAAAATATACGACTGGAAGAAGAAGATGAAGAGAAACCAACAAAGCTTTTCATTTCTCATGATGTGTTTAAATATACAGAGTACCAAGGGTATAATAGTAATTTACATGAGGAGAGAAATCTAGATTTGTTAACAAACATTGATTGCAGATCTTGGCAAGATTCGGTACTATGCACCGGGTCACTATCTGATGGAGGTGACAATGATGGCTGCTGGATATTGTGGAGATTTGGTTGACTTGCTTGATTTGCTTGATATTCCATTGATTGCGGATCTTAGCAAGATTCGGTGCAATGCACTGGGTCACTATTTGATGGAGGTGACAATGATGGCCGCCGGATATTGTGGAGATTTGGTTACTTGCTTTATTTGCTTGATATTCCTTATAACATATACTCTAGTCTTTGATGATATTGTAGTTATTATTCTATAAGAAGAAAACCGACGCAAGAACAAGGAAGACAAGTAGATAGGTTTGTAGCAAGCAGAGGCCTCGGCGGTGATGAGAGGAGTTCAACAGAATATGGTCCAAATGGGAGCCACAATCATGGTAAATCAAAGTCAAAAAAGTAAGAAGAGCTTTAAATTCACTATTGTGGCAAGAAATTGTTGGAAGATGTGTATGCACTCGAGGCAATTTATCTCTGTGTATGTGTACAAACATCTTGTTCGAAATGACAGTTAGCTGTTTGGTACGAATTTACCTAAGTTAATAATAATGTAGTCTACATTAGAACTTAGGTAAACTCCTGAGACTTAATATGAGATCCAACATGTATCATGATGTAGATCTCGATCACGGAGAAGTGTTTGACCGATAGTAGCATAAGTCTTAAAATGTTCGTGGTCATAGATGTTTCGAGAAAGGATATCGACCCATTGGATAGACCATTGTGTCGTTCTCTTCACCATGGAGTGGTGACGATGATATCATGGTCGTTTGACTTGGCGAAGTCGAAGACGAGAGTGATCATATGTTAACATTGACTAATCTGTCAATGATAACTCTAAGTGATGATATGCAAGTTGGTCCTTTGATTTGAGGTCATTGTACGAACCTATACGTGAACGGTATCACTTTGATCTTTGATCTAGCCTCAGGGCATGCCTCGTTGAAAGGTCCTTGGTTGGGTGACACTTGAAGCGTGTGAGGAGAGTAATGACCAAGACATGATTCGTCTCTCCCGTATATAGGGAGTTAGTGTCGCATGTGTTAGTTCGGTCTTTAGTAAAAAATCTGGCCAGAGTATGTTGGAAGAAGTGCAACATTATTTGACTAAAGATTGATGGAGACTAACCGGCTTCGAGCTATTGGCGTTGACAGTTGTCCATACCTTAGGCTTGACTAAGCGACATAGTTTTGATGAAGAGACTAAACTGTGTATTCATTACGGTCACAGTCAGGGTGGTCCCGACAATACTCATGTCGATGAGTTAACCACATAATTATGATATCGAAACAGGGACGACACCTGCTACTCATGGTCACTGCCTTCTAGGGTTTTGAGCCCTACCTGTAGTAGGGTCAGGCTGTAGGGTCTCACACAGAGTGAGACCTTCATCAAGTAATAGGAAGAAATTAGGGAAATAATACATCAGATGTATGGAAATTAAGTAAGTCGCAAAGAGTTTGCGATATAAGCTACGGAATATTAAAGATGTGAGTTTAATTGAATTTGATGCAATAGTATTTACATATGTCGTAAAGGGTTTGCGGGCGTATTTTAAATAATAAAGGCATAGAAAATCGTTATAGGGTTACAAAAATGTCTCGGTTGAAACCCCAGTTCAAACGGAACTAAAAATAAACAAAAAATGAGCCCATTACTTAGTAAAAGGGCCAAAGAGTTCTTTAATTAAATAACGGGCCACAAAACCATTTTAAAGGGGCCCTTTATTAAGTAGGGCTGCCCCTTCTTTTTGCAGCCGGCCCGGTCCAATTGGGCCGGGCCAAATCACTAAACTGGCACTCGTAAGGGTGCCACATGTGCCCTTTTGTGCACGCGCCCAGATGATCACCTGGGCACGTACTGGGCACGTGCCTAGCTGGCGCATGCCAGGAAGGTGGGGCTCACGTGGTGGGCCCCACAAATTAGGTTCCGAACCCTAGTCTTTGGCGGCTACAGTTTTCGAAAATGTGTGATTTTTGGCTAACTTTAGAGCTTCGTTTGAGGGGTCAAACGAACTCAGAATTGAGTCCCGTTTGTTTCTATGCGTTCACCGTTCAGTGCTCTTCGATTTGATATATGATATCACTTGCAAAGATTAACAGTGAGGGAGAGAAAATTCGCTAAAGTTTGGCCTTCATGTAAGGCAAACTAAATTGTTTTTTATCCTCCAAAAGGTTTAGTCCCACATCAAAAATTGAGAAGAGAGGAGGGGTCAGCCGCTTATATAAATATGGGTCAACCCCCCTCCTTGAAACTTGTACCAAGCTCCAGATCCGGGTAGCTCCATTAAACGTGAGCAAGTCTGGATCTAAGATAAATTAATATTCGCTTCTTATCCGTAATTATTCCTTACTCCTGATCGGACTTTTGCAAAGCTACAAAGGAGTTCGGATCGGATCCGAAGTCTTGACGGAGGATCCACTCAAGGTGAAACTTTCTGGAGCACGTGGTTGGCTTGTTGACAAGGGTGTTGCTCACCTCGAGATGCAGTTCGGCTTGAGACGTGGTTTGGCTCGGGACACGGTTCGGCTTGGGACGTTGTCCAACTTGGGAGAAGTGGCTTGGGGCATCGCTTCGGAGTAAAAGAATGGTTGCTGAAAACGACGCTTCGTATTCTGTGGAAACGAAATTCCGGGTATGTTTTCTTGTCTACATGTGTTTGTAATGGCTGTTTGATAGATCTATCTTTAGGGGTTGGTTGGACCTAACCCCGGGATAGTAGAGATTCTGGCTAGGGTTATTTCTTTAGGGTTGTTCTTAAAATGGTTTTAAGATGCTTTCTGCTGCTTGATTTGATTTCGTTGTCCGTCTGACTTAGGACGGACGTCGATTTTATAGCCCTAAGGACCCTGAAAAATCTACAGAAATGTCACTTGAAGAAGGATTGCTGGAATTTAAATAAAATAAATTCCAGTCCTCAAGGAAATGTTGCAAGTACTTCAGATGATGGAAATGCAGAAAGAGATTTATTGATGTGTGGGTTTTTGACTCAGGAGCTACATTTCACATGACCTCTTGAAGAGAAAGGTTCCATCATTATGAATCAATTTCATAAGGATCTGTGTATAGCTTTAATGATCATGCTTTAAAGATTGTCAGTGTTAGAACCATCATACTAAAATTACATGATGGTACAATTCACACCATTTAAGACGTTCGGCTTGTGGAGGGCCTAAAGAAGACTTTATTGTCTTTAGGACAATCGGATGTCCTCGGTGTAAGGTTAAGATTGAGAATAAGATTATGAAGATAATCAGAGGTGGCTTGTTCTTATGGAGGGAGAAAAGGTAGCTGCAAATCGGTACAAGTTGAAGGGAGATACTCTGCAGAAAGCAGAAGCATCAGCTGTTTCAAGCATTCAAGTGAAAAATCTACAATGTTGTGGCATTAGAAGCTTAGACATATGTCAGTACAAGAAATGAAAATTCTTGCTGAGCAGAAGCTACTTCTAGGCCTCACGAAGGTAACTTTACCCTTTTGTGAACATTATGTTACTAGTAAGCAGCATTGTTTGAAGTTTAACACATCAAATTCTAGAAGTAATGTTATTCTAGAATTAGTTCACTCCAATGGATGGCAAGCACCAGTTCTATCCCAGGCATGACTAAAATACTTTGTGTCTTTCAGTGATGATTATTGTAGGAGATGTTGGGTGTATTTTATCAAGAGAAAGGCATATGTGTTTTCAATCTTTAAAGTCTTTTAAGAATTGGTTGACCTTAACTTTGGAAATAAGATCAAGTGTTTAAAGACAGATAATGGAGGTGAGTACATTGGTAATGAATTTGATAGATTTTACAAGGAGGAAGGCATCAATACAGTTCAATACGACATACACTCCTCAACAAAATAGGGTGGTAGAGCGGATGAATAGGACTCTGTTGGAAAAAACAAGAGCAATGTTAGAAGCTGTAGGCATAAGAGTTTCTTGGCAGAAGCAGTCAACACCACCTATTATGTGATAAATCAGGCTCCATCACCAGCAATTGAGTTGAAGACACCAATGGAGATGTGGACTGGCAAGTCAGTTGATTATTCAAACTTTCATATATTTGGAAGTATAGTATATGCGATGTCCAATGCCTAAGAAACTATAAAGATGGATCGAAAATATTTACAATGTTTATTCTTGGGATATGCTAGTGGAGTAAATGGGTATCGCCTGTGGGACCCCACTACCCACAAGGTTATAATCATCAGGGATGTTATCTTTGTAGAAGAAAAGCTATAAATGAATGAGGGAGATGATAGCATTTGAACAGAAAATCCAGAGGTTACAAAGGTACATGTGTAAAAATGAGTTTTCTTCTAAAACATCACCAGAGCACGAGGAACAAGAACCAGTAGAGTTTGAAGCTCCGAGACTTTACCCATCTCGCACAAGACAAAAATCATCTTGGTACTGAGATTATATTATGGAGAGTACTGTTGCATATTGTCTTGTAATTGAGGATGGAAATCCATCAACTCTCCAAGAGACAATGAACAATATAGATGCATCTTAATGGATGGCAATAATGCATGAAGAAATTGAAGGTCTTCATAAGAATAAATTTAGGAACTTGTGGCACTATCATAAGGAAGGAAGCCAATTGGTAACAAGATCAAGCAAAATGGTGATGATCAAGTGGAGCAATATCATACCGGATTGGGGGTAAAAGGGTATGCGCAGAAAGAAGGTGGTGGGACCTGAGGTGGCAAGGAGAAACACTAGGGTGTGAAAAGTGTTTTTACAGATTAAAATATTGCTATAAGATTCTCCCTAAGATTAAAATAGCTAGAGTAACCTAACTTTAATTTTAATCAACTATCAAACTTGCAATATTAAAGATATGCAACGAAACGTAAATTGCAAGTAAGAGGCAAATAAAGTGATCACAATCGCAAACACAGCAAATTTATCCTGCTTCACCCCTCTAGTGCTAGTCTCTGCTCCAAATCTTTGTTGGGAATGAGGGTTTGCAAATCACCTTGCCTATAACAAAGATTTCACTCCTCACCTACAATGAGGATTTTCCTCTTGTACAATACAAATAAGAGTATACCTACATATCTTGAAGATGCAATTACCTATAGCCGTGCTTGAAGCTCGAGTGTAGATGTGTTGCTATAGGAGAAAACTTGATATCTAAAGATATGATTTTTGGCTCAGGTAGATCAAGTGTTTTGGCTTATGAAAATGATTAAAGACACACAAAGCTTTGGCCAAGATGGAGAGGGATTTTCTAAAACTTTTGAATTTAAAACAAATTTTTCACTTAGAAAATTAAGCTTAAGAATGACTATAAAATATCTAAATAATCCCATAAATAGAGAGAAAAATAGCTCTATAAAATCATCTCCCAACGGATCAAAAAAGACACAATCATGTGTCAATGAAGTAAATATGACCATTGGAGGAATAGTAGTCGACTCCTATTCATTAGGTAGTCGACTACTGGGTTGTGAATCAACTACCCTAGCAACAACAGTCAACTATTGGCAAAGTCCAGTAAATCGTTTTAGCCTCTACATACTTGGAGTCAACTCCTAACACTAAAACAGAAGATACAGACTCTGACCTTAGGAAATGATTTTCAAAACATTTTAAAAACATTTTAAAAGGAACCCTAAATGTGTGTGAGAGTTTCAAACATGACTTTAACAAGCTATGACAAGAAATAAAAAGTTACATCAAAAAGCAAACTTTTACATAAAAGTCACTTGATGTAAGCTCGACACTTCAAGTTCATTGTCTAAATTCCTTTGATCTTTAGCTTTGTTGAGCTCACTACTAGCATTGAGTGTCTATTGATTTGTCTTAAGTTCTTTTACATGCATTTATAGGTGTTAGATGACATATTTGCTCATCATCAAAACTACATGGGTGTGACTCAAAATCTCAACAATGAGATTGACTTCAATGAAATATTTTCCCCTATGGTTCAGCTTACAACAGTCTGAGTGCTCCTCGAAATGTGTGCTACACTTAACTTACATCTTGAGAAACTAGATGTGAAAATAGATTTTCTTCTTGTATATCTTGGAGAAGAAATTTATATGCTCTAGTCAAAGGGGTTTGAAGATAAAGAAAAAGAGAACATGGTTTGTAGGTTGAACAAATCTCTGTATGGTTTAAAAGTTGGTACACGAGATTTAAGTCTTTTATCATAAGCCTTGGATACAATAGACTTGGTGTAGACCATTGTGCATACTTTAAGAGGTTTGGTGACAATGATTTCATTGTTCTGTTGTTGTATGTCGATGACATGTTGGTAGTAGGCCCTAAAAATATCGTATTAAAGAATTAAAGGCACACTTTACTGTGGAATTTGAAATGAAGGACTTAAGACTGGAAGACTAGATTCTAGGGATGCAAATTCACCAATACATAAATAATAGGAAGATTTGACTTTCTAGAAGAATTTTCTGAAAAGGATATTGAGGCATTTCAATATGCGAGATTGTAAGTCAATTTCTATCCCACTTTTTGTAAATTTCAAATTATCCTCCCGTATGAATCTTAGCAACGAATAGGAGAGTATGGAGATGTCTGGAGTACTGTATGCATCAGTGGTAGGAAGTTTAATGTTTGCGATTATTTGTACAAGACCAGACATTTCACATGAAGTGAGAGTAGTTAGTTGGTACATGGAAAATCCTGGCAGAGAGCATTAGAATGCTGTAAAGAGGATCCTAAAATATATTAAGGGGACTTTAGATATTGCATTATGTTATGTAGGATCAGACTTTATTGTTAATGGATATGTTGATTTTGATTATGCATGTGATCTTGACAAAAGCAAATCCCCCATAAGTTATGTGTTTGCACTTGCTGGAGGAGCTATAATCTTGGTTACAAGACTACATTTGTAACGGCCTGTATTTTTCCAATACATTTAAATTAAGTATTTAAAGTAATTTCATTTTAATTGTATTTTATAATGGTTTGTTAGGAGTCTTAAACTGATTTCAAAAATTTCCTATAAAAATATTTTGAAGTATTAGACTAGTTATGGAGTATTTTGGTAAAATCAGATTTCGTCAAATACCTCTAATAGATCTGATAAAAATTCGTTTTCAGATATTGCAGTTTTAGGTCAATGAATTTATTTTCTATTCAAACGTCTTCAAAACGTTTTCAAACTTCTGTAGTAGTATCCTATGATCATTTGGGGCTTACCACATTAATTTCGAAATTTTCTGATATCATTTCAATAGAGAACCCGCAAACCCGCTTTCTAAACGTTTTGGCCAAAAACTAGTATTTCCGTAGCTCAAACCCTGGAACGGACTTCGTATTCACGATCCTCGTGACGATACGGTCCCGTGGGTATGTTTTCGTAATTTTTCGGACACGTTTACTAGTGGGGGCATTTTCGTAATTTCACTTTTGTATTTTCACAAATGACTTTTACTAATGGAGTTTATCTATAGCTAATTACCCTCCTAATCCCATTAATTACCCTAACCGTATCTACCCCTACCCATAACCCTCAGCTACCCATCTAACCCCCTCATCTACCCCCTCTCAATCTCTCTCTAAACCTATATATAACTCCCCTCCCCTTTGTTTTAACACACACACGCAGACCCTCTCTCTCTCTCTCTCCCCCCCACCGTAACTCTCTCTCCTTTACGCTCTCTCCCTCTCTCTTCTTCCACGGTGGACCCACGCCGGAGCTCCGCCCCTCCCCAGCGCCCGTGCAGCCCGAGCTCCGCTGCCTCGACCGCCCAAAGCCTACCGCCGTTTACCGCCGTTCGCCACCCCGCCACAGCAACGACGAGACCGCCGGTGCCCTCTTCCTCGAGCTCAGGCGAAGCACGGCGCCACGCTGCCATCTCCGAGCGCCCCGTCAGCTCCGCCCCGAGGCCGCTGCAGCGCCGACCGCTCCGCCCCGCAGCCGCCGTGTCCGACGAAGCCCCCGCTCCGACGAGATCCCACGGCAACCGCTGCAGACGCCGCCGCTGCCTCCTCGAGCACGCCCCTCGACCGCCTTCGACGAGAGCTCCATGCCGCCGCTGCGAGCTCCTCCGACGTCGCCTCCCCACCGCCGACCGCCGAGCTCGACGCCGACGCCGCCTTGAACCCCGACGAAGCGTCGAATGCATGCGTAAGTTTGGAATGGCAAACTTGTAAATATGAGTAAATAATCGTATTTTCGTATTTTTTAATAATTAATAATAGGTGTTTATGGTTTTAAATTGATAACTTGAAATATAGGGCTCAGACAATTATGAGGCTAGTCCCAGATAATCAGAAACGTCGAAACGAATCCATTGGCGCTAGTTTCGTCGCGATCAGGCAAGTATATTTCTCACAGTGAATTTTTAAAGGCAAAACTCAAATAGGTTAAAATTCTTTTAAAATTCGTAGCTTGCAATTTTTACGTATACGTACGTCTGATAAAAATATATGTTACAGTGCTTGTAAATACGATCATTTTGACATCTTGTTTGCAGAATTCTGATGTACGGTTTATCTGAAATAAATCCTTGATCGAGTGTATTATTAATAATTTCTTGTTTTATAAATCCTTTTAAAATTCATAACCTGTGATTTTTACGTACACCAATGTACGATAAAAAATATATGTCGTAGTACTAGTGAATACGATCATTTTGACACCTTGTTTGAAGAATTCTGATGTACGGTTTGCTCTAAACAATTCCTTGAAAAATCATTTCTTGATTTAAAATTGCTTTTTGGCTATTTAAAATTGTTTAAAAATTGTTTAAAAATCTTGAAAAATAACTACTAGTCTTAGAAAGTACTTTAAGCTAATTTAAACTCTTTTGCTTGGTTAAAATCATATCTTACTCGTTCTTTTATTTATTTAAGTGATCCTGATGTTTTCATTTAATCGAGTCGTGAAGTTGTGAACTTTCACGAGACTGTTGTACAGACTATTGGAATACCGAGATTGAATTGACTGAATGAAAGATGGAACTTTAATAATATAGAATGGAAGATGGAATTTCAATAATAGACAGATAGTACACGTTCTTTTGACCGACACTTGACTTGACCTGGGATTGGGGTAGTCTATGATCACAAGTGTTACAGAATGACTGGATGCGCCATACTAAATTACCTCCAACACATTACGGGGGTTAGAACCTTGACCGTTGCCATATCGGAACGGTGGGTAAGCCTCGGAGTTGCTCCCGTCGCAGGCTGCATGTTGGTTATCTCTAGTACTCTTGGACATGGACTTATCACTAGGATAGACTGGTTATTGACTATTGTTCTAACATCTTTTCTGCAGGTCGCTACAGTGTGTTTATTAAATGCTAAATTGTCACAGGTTGCTGATAGTATTGCAAATTGTTATTGAAATTGCTACAGGTTGCAAATGGTATTGCAAATGGCTATCAATGATTTAATTGCTGCAGGTTGCAACTGTTTAACTGCTTTAACTGTTTTAACTACTTTAAACTGCTTTATCTCTTTTATTGCTTATTTGTGAATTAAGCTTATTGCTTGTCTTTAAAGTGCATCATTGTTTAAATTTAAAATGTCCAACATTTTGGTTTTGAGATTATCTTGCCGAGTATACCTCGCTGACGGACATTTCATTTTGTTGTTTTACGAAATGTCCGTCAGGTATCGATAGTGAGTTCTTTGAAGACACTACTGCAGGAATCGAGCCAGTGCTCGAAGGCTACGTGGAGTATCTACCCACGGAAGACTAGACTTTTACCTTCGCGTCAGCACTTTTATATATATTTGAATAATGTAATTCGTGTACTTTGTTTGTATTGGCCATGCTAGGCCAAGCTGTATCTTAATTAATGTACACTGGATATGTAATAATGTTGTTTGAGCTGCTTCTTAAATTTGCAAGCAAGAATCTGCAATTTTTATACAGACGCTTAGTGTGTTTAAGCCAAGGAGGAAGAAAAGAAAAGGATTCCAAAAAGAAAAAAAAAGAAAAAAAAAGTACTCCTCCTTGTTTTAAGCACATCGCGGACCCGCTCGCGTCCTCGCTCCCGGTAGAATGGGAAGCGGGGCGTGACAGGTTTTGGTGGCGGCCCATGCAGGTCTTGCTTATGCAAATACTTTAAGATCGGTTTAAATGACATGAATATCCAAGTGTACAATTAGAATAGATTTATTCTAACCTACCTTAAATCGCGGTTTGTTTTGAAGTATGGCAGGTCAAGCGGATACTCACGGCATCACCACCAACGATATCTTGGGTATCGTAAAGGAAATACTGGAAATTCAACGCCAAGTTCTCAATGAGGCTGTTGACAAACTCTGTAAAGCATCCCAAAGGAAGCATCCTATGGAACCACTGAGTGATGCTCTCCAACCGACGACGACTACATTCAAGAGGCCCACATCTTCAGTCAACAAGAAATCCCCGATGGTGTGCTTCCATTGCAACCGAAAGGGACATATCAAGAAGAAATGCCGCCTGCTGCTGAATCAATGTTTGGACTGTGGAGCATCTGAGCACTCTCTCAGGAATTGCCCCCGCCGCATTAACAAGAAAGCGACTACGACAACAGGAGTTTCTGGATCAGCGCGTCTTAAACCACCCCTAGCTCCACAACATCGAGTCATTCATCAGGCCGAGCTAAACCAAGCTAGGTGTCAAGCATCCATCGCATCAACCCGAGATACTACGGCTACAGAGCCAGTAATCACTGGTATACCTGAACCTTTTCCCTCTACGTCGATTTGACACCCGTCATCTTTATTATCATTGCTAGCATATGTTATCGTGCTATAGCATGTCCACATCTTGATTTGGAAATTTTCTATTGCTTCTTATCACAAAATTCGCAACGAACTATCTCCATTGAACCTCATTACCTTTTTCGAATTCTTAACCATTACTTAGGAACTCGTGTTCCATTCTTGGTTATACCCTCCCTAGTAGCCACTTTTGCTAAGCGTTATAGTTATTTTCATTGGATGAACCATCTACTCATTTCATCACCTTTCCTTCAGTTGATGATGGCACGCATATAAATGATAATCTTCCTTCAATGGACCATGATACCGGTCAATGTGCTTGGCTAAAGTCTGTTGGATCAACCTAGCTAGACTGGGTGCAAGTGATCCTAGCTTAGTCACTTCCCTGGCCGTGTCCGCTGGACCGCAAGGACGTGAATCATGATTATGTGACGCCATCGATCTTCATCATTATCACCTTCTCTTAGCTTGATGACCTTTCGATTGACCTTCTTAGAATCTTTCTTTAGTCCCCTTGAACTCTAGTTATGGAGGACAGCATTCGAATTTTGGATCATCAGAAGTTCGAGTTCAACCACTGAAGAAAATCGAAGGGCCACACTGCAAGCGACTGTCCTGAGAGGAAGTCTCAGCCTTCCAACTCTGCTCAGCAACGTCAACCAACAACAAGTGTACCAGCAGACTCGACAACAGGTGCTACCCCAAAGACGACAAGCTTGTACCATGACGGTAGAAGAAGCTGAGGCTACGGACCAAGTAATCCCAGGTACGAGATATTCCACTAAGCTACTTACTCTATTATTTAGAGCTTGGACATGTTTCTTATCACTGTAACTGTTAAACCTCTGACTCCACGTTGGATGGTCGAGACCGCTGGCAGTTCCCAGCGGATGCCTCCAATGTTCTATTGTGATTTGTAGCCGAGGTCTTTTTGCTAAATCCATGGTGATAGAGATGCCAACATTTGATGTTGTTCTTGGGATGAATTGGTTAAGGACATTTCATGCCACCTTTGACTGTCGTCAAAGGAGGGTAGAGTTCGAAATACCCGACCATCTTAAGTTCAAGTTCCTCCGCGGAAGCAGATCGAAGGACACTCAGAAGTATTGGAGGATATTGCTGAAGAATTTGAGTCGAGCCAAACCACGACGTGCAAGTGTAGACTGTTACGTAACTCGTACTTCTTTTCTACCCCTACTTTTGTCATGTACCCGACTTCCCAAGGTTTGAATTCTTTTCCCGCCTACTTTCTCTCCCCCTCTTTATTGCGTTCTGTCCGTTTCCTCTCCTCGAGATCCGTTCCCGCCTAACACCGACGACTTCGGTGCCCCCCCCTCTTTTTTTAACCCATCTCCTTCCGCCGCAAGCCACCCCGTGGCTTTCCCTTTTCCCTCAGACATCACCCCCTCCTCTCCCGGCCTCTCCCCCAAGCGAGCTCGATCGGACCCCGCAACGCCGCTCCGATCTCCGATCCGCCAGCCTCACCCGAAGATCCGCCAGCTTCCGCTTCGCTCCATCCCGTAGGCCCTAGCTCCCCGCCATGGATCGCCAGCCAGTCGGAGCCCTCGTCACCACAGATCGCCAGCCGCCGATGGCCCACCAACGACCTTGTGGTCTGTTAGGCTTAGCAGCAACCCTCGCCGCCACCCTTGCTTTGGCCGTGTGGTCGGGATATTGGGAACCCGCCGCTATGGGTATCATTGTGAGCTCCTTTTTCTGGTTCTTCCCCCTCGAGCTACCCAGCTTCGAGTGCTTCTTAGGGGCGCTCCTTAATGTTTTTGGGTTCGTGAGTTTTTGGTCATTAAATTGCTTTGGACTGATGGTGTTAGCCGTAGATATCGAACAATGGTATTGGGAAGCAGTATCCTTAGGATTGGGTATTGGATTCCTTTTGGCCTTAGGTGTTGAGATGAGATGCCAGTCTTGTGCTCTCATTTGGAGGACAGCTTTGATGCTGGCTTACTGTTGGATGTTGTGGAGATTGCTGGAAGCAGTGGTGACAATGATCTTGATCCATGAGAGTTGGCCTTATATCTGCCTTTTGGTAACGATCTGGATATTGGATTGTAATTTGGTAGCATGGCAGATGAAGTCTTTGGTGCTCTGCTGGTTACGTTGTAACAGCTTGCATGCATTTGGATTAGTCCTCACGCTTTTGTATGCTATGGCGATGATTTACAAGATTGAGACCATGTAATCATCATTTATAGACGTTCTGTCCTCTTTGGTGTGCTTGCTTCTGACTTGTCACCTTATGTCCCAAGTTCGATCGGATGTCATCATCATCAGAACTATCATTTCATGTAGTGCCATTATCTCGTATTTTGGCTAATCTGAAGTAGCTGTGGTGATAATAATATATTAGTCACATCCCTTATTTTCTTACCACATTTCATGTTATTTACAACCTGATTTACTAGGTTACTATTTTTCTATCATTTATTTGTTTGAGCTTCTTTATAATATCAACTAATTGTTTCAAAAATATTTTTAAATTCCGAGGACGGAATTATTTTTAAGGAGGGTAGGATGTAACGGCCTGTATTTTTCCAATACATTTAAATTAAGTATTTAAAGTAATTTCATTTTAATTGTATTTTATAATGGTTTGTTAGGAGTCTTAAACTGATTTCAAAAATTTCCTATAAAAATATTTGAAGTATTAGACTAGTTATGGAGTATTTTGGTAAAATCAGATTTCGTCAAATACCTCTAATAGATCTGATAAAAATTCGTTTTCAGATATTGCAGTTTTGGGTCAATAAATTTATTTTCTATTCAAACGTCTTCAAAACGTTTTCAAACTTCTGCAGTAGTATCCTATGATCATTTGGGGCTTACCACATTAATTTCGAAATTTTCTGATATCATTTCAATAGAGAACCCGCAAACCCGCTTTCTAAACGTTTTGGCCAAAAACTAGTATTTCCGTAGCTCAAACCCTGGAACGGACTTCGTATTCACGATCCTCGTGACGATACGGTCCCGTGGGTATGTTTTCGTAATTTTTCGGACACGTTTACTAGTGGGGGCATTTTCGTAATTTCACTTTTGTATTTTCACAAATGACTTTTACTAATGGAGTTTATCTATAGCTAATTACCCTCCTAATCCCATTAATTACCCTAACCGTATCTACCCCTACCCATAACCCTCAGCTACCCATCTAACCCCCTCATCTACCCCCTCTCAATCTCTCTCTAAACCTATATATAACTCCCCTCCCCTTTGTTTTAACACACACACGCAGACCCTCTCTCTCTCTCTCTCTCCCCCACCGTAACTCTCTCTCCTTTACGCTCTCTCCCTCTCTCTTCTTCCACGGTGGACCCACGCCGGAGCTCCGCCCCTCCCCAGCGCCCGTGCAGCCCGAGCTCCGCTGCCTCGACCGCCCAAAGCCTACCGCCGTTTACCGCCGTTCGCCACCCCGCCACAGCAACGACGAGACCGCCGGTGCCCTCTTCCTCGAGCTCAGGCGAAGCACGGCGCCACGCTGCCATCTCCGAGCGCCCCGTCAGCTCCGCCCCGAGGCCGCTGCAGCGCCGACCGCTCCGCCCCGCAGCCGCCGTGTCCGACGAAGCCCCCGCTCCGACGAGATCCCACGGCAACTGCTGCAGATGCCGTCGCTGCCTCCTCGAGCACGCCCCTCGACCGCCTTCGACGAGAGCTCCGTGCCGCCGCTGCGAGCTCCTCCGACGTCGCCTCCCCACCGCCGACCGCCGAGCTCGACGCCGACGCCGCCTTGAACCCCGACGAAGCGTCGAATGCATGCGTAAGTTTGGAATGGCAAACTTGTAAATATGAGTAAATAATCGTATTTTCGTATTTTTTAATAATTAATAATAGGTGTTTATGGTTTTAAATTGATAACTTGAAATATAGGGCTCAGACAATTACGAGGCTAGTCCCAGAAAAATCAGAAACGTCGAAACGAATCCATTGACGCTAGTTTCGTCGCGATCAGGCAAGTATATTTCTCACAGTGAATTTTTAAAGGCAAAACTCAAATAGGTTAAAATTCTTTTAAAATTCGTAGCTTGCAATTTTTACGTATACGTACGTCTGATAAAAATATATGTTACAGTGCTTGTAAATACGATCGTTTTGACATCTTGTTTGCAGAATTCTGATGTACGGTTTATCCGAAATAAATCCTTGATCGAGTGTATTATTAATAATTTCTTGTTTTATAAATCCTTTTAAAATTCATAACCTGTGATTTTTACGTACACCAATGTACGATAAAAAATATATGTCGTAGTACTAGTGAATACGATCATTTTGACACCTTGTTTGAAGAATTCTGATGTACGGTTTGCTCTAAACAATTCCTTGAAAAATCATTTCTTGATTTAAAATTGCTTTTTGGCTATTTAAAATTGTTTAAAAATTGTTTAAAAATCTTGAAAAATAACTACTAGTCTTAGAAAGTACTTTAAGCTAATTTAAACTCTTTTGCTTGGTTAAAATCATATCTTACTCGTTCTTTTATTTATTTAAGTGATCCTGATGTTTTCATTTAATCGAGTCGTGAAGTTGTGAACTTTCACGAGACTGTTGTACAGACTATTGGAATACCGAGATTGAATTGACTGAATGAAAGATGAAACTTTATTAATATAGAATGGAAGATGGAATTTCAATAATAGACAGATAGTACACGTTCTTTTGACCGACACTTGACTTGACCTGGGATTGGGGTAGTCTATGATCACAAGTGTTACAGAATGACTGGATGCGCCATACTAAATTACCTCCAACACATTACGGGGGTTAGAACCTTGACCGTTGCCATATCGGAACGGTGGGTAAGCTTCGGAGTTGCTCCCGTCGCAGGCTGCATGTTGGTTATCTCTAGTACTCTTGGACATGGACTTATCACTAGGATAGACTGGTTATTGACTATTGTTCTAACATCTTTTCTGCAGGTCGCTACAGTGTGTTTATTAAATGCTAAATTGTCACAGGTTGCTGATAGTATTGCAAATTGTTATTGAAATTGCTACAGGTTGCAAATGGTATTGCAAATGGCTATCAATGATTTAATTGCTGCAGGTTGCAAATGTTTAACTGCTTTAACTGTTTTAACTACTTTAAACTGCTTTATCTCTTTTATTGCTTATTTGTGAATTAAGCTTATTGCTTGTCTTTAAAGTGCATCATTGTTTAAATTTAAAATGTCCAACATTTTGGTTTTGAGATTATCTTGCCGAGTATACCTCGCTGACGGACATTTCATTTTGTTGTTTTACGAAATGTCCGTCAGGTATCAATAGTGAGTTCTTTGAAGACACTACTGCAGGAATCGAGCCAGTGCTCGAAGGCTACGTGGAGTATCTACCCACGGAAGACTAGACTTTTACCTTCGCGTCAGCACTTTTATATATATTTGAATAATGTAATTCGTGTACTTTGTTTGTATTGGCCATGCTAGGCCAAGCTGTATCTTAATTAATGTACACTGGATATGTAATAATGTTGTTTGAGCTGCTTCTTAAATTTGCAAGCAAGAATCTGCAATTTTTATACAGACGCTTAGTGTGTTTAAGCCAAGGAGGAAGAAAAGAAAAGGATTCCAAAAAGAAAAAAAAAGAAAAAAAAGTACTCCTCCTTGTTTTAAGCACATCGCGGACCCGCTCGCGTCCTCGCTCCCGGTAGAATGGGAAGCGGGGCGTGACAACATTCAGTTGTGGCTACGTCAACAATAAACGCATAATATGTAGCAGCTATACAAGCCAATAAAGAAGCAATATGGTTGTAGAGAGTATCGTAGGAACTCAGGTACAAACAAGAAGCGATTTCTTTGTTTTTTGTGATAGTCAGAGTGCCTTACATCTAGCAAGAAATGTTGTGCCCTGCGAAGCTACTGCACACGTACTAGAGGGGGGGGGGGGGTGAATAGTACTTAAAATAATTAAGAGAGTTATTACTAACTATTGTGCAATGAACAAACGACAATGCGGAATTAACAACAATCAACAAGAATGGACAAACACAAACAACAGATATAACGGGTTCGGATCCACCCAAGTCTCCCCGACTTGTTCCCGGCGATCCTACGTCCCAACCACCCGGATCCCCTCCGGGTACTTGAGTTAGAAACATCTAACCTAAGATTTAGCACTATGAAATTCTTGTGAAAAACCTTCACAAGAATAAATCATACAAATGACATGTGACTCCCACAACCCGGGATCACACCTTTCTCTCACAACCGAGAGAACAATTCAAATAACGATTGAAATGAAATAAAGAACACTTACCACAAAATCCTATGCCTTGAGTATAACTTACCAAATTAGGGCAAGAAGGATTTTGAGGAGAGAATGTCACCAAACCGAAGCTCCACCAATAAGATCAGAGATCGAAGGCTAGGATGGAGGATGGTTACTTTGGATCAAGCTCTTTGCTTGGAAGGCTCACAATGGAGAGAATCTCTCTTGAGGAATATGGCTCAAAGAGTTGAGGGAGAGATTCTTGTGAGGAAGAGAAAGCTTTGGAATGGAGTTGAATAGCTTCTCTTTGATATCTCTAAACCTCTAATATGGCAGCCTTGAATACTAGGAAAGAACCACTCCAAGTATATATAGGGTAGAGGAAAGAGAGAGAGAAAAACGTTTCAATTAAAGCTCCAACGGCTCTATTCTGAACCAGACTAGTCGGTCAAAGAAGGATCACTGACCGACTAGTTCATCAACTAGTCGGTCGGTGTTACAACGTAGACCGACTAATGGTTGAACAGCCAAAAGGTCGAAGTACAGGAGATGACAACTAGTCGGTCTAAGAAGACTTGCCGACCGACTAGTTTCACAACTAGTCGGTCGGTGAATGCTCTTTGACCGACTAATAGTCGAAATAGAATGGGCTGACTTCAAGTTGATTTAGTCGGTTTAAGAACAAATGCTGACCGACTAGTTTATCAACTAGTCGGTCGACAAACGTTCTTTGACCGACTAACTCGAAACAGTAGCTCAGGCTGTACAGAGGCAATGATAACTAGTCGGTCTAAGAAGGATTCCTAACCGACTAGATCGTCATCTAGTCGGTCGGTGACTCTTCTTTGACCGACTAATTGATCAACAAAGTCTAGGCTGAATTGAGCAAGGCATCTAGTCGGTTCAAGAGGAATTGCCGACCGACTAGATCGTCATCTAGTCGGTTGGTTCTTCTACTTGAACCAACTAACATGCACTAGAAGCCGAGGGAAGAAGCGATAGGCTTCGGAAAAGTTTCTAATGGCTTCTATGATAATCCTAGCTCTAAGATATGAGCGAAATGAAGATTATAAAGTAAGTCCTACTCAAGGCTTAACATTCTAATCTATGAAGCTAGAAGACAATACATAATACATGACGAACCGTCTTCAAAGCTAGCTTCAATCTTCGCTCTTGACTTCAATAAAACTCCTTGAGCTTCAACGAAGCTTCAGGCACACGATCACGCGTATTGAGAAGTCTTGAGACGTCGCTTTTAATGTACGTATTCTTTTGGCGATGATCTCTATACCTGCGCTCACAAACGGTTAGTACTTATTATATATGTTTGCTCATCATCCAAAACCAAATCCGGAGAATCAATACTCAACAAGAAATCCTGCCATTCATTCAAAGGCAAAACACATACGAGTTTAGTATCGCTCTGTTCAGGAGAAAATGGAAGAAGGAACTATGCACAAAATTCATACTAAATACAACTTAACAGATTACAAGACAAAGGCATTAAATATTTATAAGTTTGTTTGGTGTCAATACTTATGTGGCTTAGTGAGATGGCAAGGTAGAAAGAATGTGTGAAGATGTGATTAATCCTCAATCAAATCTTCAAGTGGGAGATTGTCAATTCATTTGGTACTGAATTGGTGCCAACTTTTATGAGTGCATATTAGAAGCCTATAAATAAGGCCTCCTCAATTCATTTGGTATAATCTCAAAATCAATTCAAAATACAAGAAAGAAATTAGGGAGTTTTGAGTGTTTATTTATTTTTATTTTCTAGAGAGGTTATTGTTGTCATCTCCTAGCAAAATAAAGAGAATTTGTAAACTCCTTTTATTTTTGATAGCGAAATTCTTCTATCCTTGCCCAATGTCTTTTTCCTAATTTGTTTGGGGGTTTTCTATGTTAAATTTGTGTGTTCAATTTATCTTCATTATTATTTTCTCAAATCAATTAGCTGTGACCCTATTCTCTCAGGTCCAATTTTTGCTCCAAATTTATACCCTTAATGCGTTTGAAACTCAAAAAAGAGGAAAAAAATATTAGTTTTTTATTTTTATTACCTTTGTTATATGCCTTGAGGACATTTTCCACTGTGGAGTACTAGTTCCTCCACAAATACATCGATGGAGTTTTTTTTCCTCTATGGAGTTCTCCTAGTTCGAGCGCAGAAAGAATGATAGATTTTGGACAAATTTATTAACAATTACCCACTTTCTTGAGTTCGTTTGAATGAATTAAGAGATTGATGTTCATTACCTTAAATATACAAAAGAAAAATTACAAAAAGGTATACCTTGATTACTCAATTTGCAATGAAGTGCTAACTATCCATACGTGAGGCAGCTTTTAAATTTGCAATACATCAACCAGAGCTCATTCATATTATCACTACATAGTTGATTTTTATTTTGTAAGATTGACATTTATGGACCAACCCAAGGAGCCTCCGATAAATGGAAGGGAATTTGGTGAGAGCTTTTGACAAGGAAGGTGGTCTTATATAGGATAGCTGAATAAGCGGTTCCTAAAGTTCTACGTGAACATTTAAAGATATAGAGAGATAAGTTTCGTGACAATGGAAAATGCTAAATAGGCCAACAGATGAGGTGCATATCTTAATATAAACAAACAATGAAGTGAATCATGTGTTCATAGATAATGCCAAACAGACTAGGAGAAAGATTCCAATGTTGTAAGAGCTTCACAAATTGTATTCATTTTGGTAGTTGACATGTGTTGGTTATAATTATGTTACAGCAAGCGTACTGTGTCAATGTAGGACTTATGCGTTGATCCACATGGAGTTTGTCTGACCGAGTACTAGCCATTCCTAGTATGGTTAGCTACGTGGGTATTTTTATAAAAATGAAATAAAGATAAAAGGAAAGCTCAAGGGATAGGTTTCCCCTATACTGCGGGTTGAACATGGAAATAAACTCTTTTATCTAGCTATCGAATTAATCCTTGGGTGAGGTTGTCGCACCTAATATTTTCACCTACCCCTCACAGTTGTGATGCTATGATATGACTACCGATCATGCGGTAAAGCAAATTGTCATTGGTCATCGTAATGCTATATAGGACTACCTATCATGCAACAAAGCCAATTATCATTGGTCATCGTCACACGATAGGTGCATGGTGCACAACAATATTCCCCAACTTTTCTTCACGCCATTGTCGTGATAGAAGTTAGGTCACTGCCTGGAGAGATCTAATTTATGCCCAACCGTCGTTGACGACATAAATAACATAAATCAACATATGGATTGAATACCCTAGATTAGAGCGACTAATCTAATTAACTACTAGGGAGGAATCAATTTATGTTGATAATTAATCATCCTAAGAAAAATCCTAATTCGATATTTAAAAGCTAGACAAAACAATTCTGTTGGATACAACGTGTAGTTGGATACAACGATCGATGACTTCGTGTTTGATGATAACAAACGTTGTGAACGATTTGATGTGTGTGCTAAGTATTTTAAGGAGTGGGAAGCTCGTAAATACTTAAAGGGAGAGATATGGAGAGATAATAAACTTCAAAGGCACATCCTCTACCATTGCCGCAAGCTAGCAAACACATCTCCTCCTTAGCCGCAAGTTCACAATCCAAACAATCCCAAATTACCATCTACAAGCTATTGAGGAGGAGGAGGAGAGATAAGCATCATGGAGAAAGCAATCATCCCTTGGCCGCAAGCTTCAAAGGCCATCCTCATCCTTGCTGTAAGTTGCAAGCTTCATAGCCTAGAGTTCTTCTCCATTGCACAAGCTACTAACATCAAGAAGATCTAGCTAAAATGTAAGTCTAATGAATTGGTGTTGAGTTTCTTGCAAAAGAAAAGAAAACTGAAAAAAAGAAGAAGAAAAGAATGAGGAAAAGAATAAAATGCACTGTTCCCTTGAGTTTTAGTAAGTAGCCAGGTCTTCGTGACTCAGGAGGCATTGGAGATTCACGGCGAAAGATAGACGAAAAGGAGTGCATCAGACAAAAAAGATAATAAAAACTTAGATGATTCAAGTTATTAGGTTCAAGGTGCTCTTCTAAGCCTAATGCCCGAAGGTCATCCGGCATAGGAGTCATTAACTGAAAGCTCGTTACATGGATCATTCTAAGTTGTTAAAAAAGAGAAGAAAAAAGATATGATGAATAGATAAAGCAAACTCAATACCCATGAATTGGACGATTTAGCGATGCCAATTCCTTGGAAATTAGAAAATTATAACGTGATGTCGTGTTATACTTTAGCTCATGCAAAACGATGCTCGTATGTTGTATTTAAGCTAAATTAGAGAAAATATCAAGGGCTTGATCTCCGTCATAATTGTGTATATTAGCTAAAAATTATGATGGAAAATGCATTATTGAGCCCAACCATAATAGATTGATAGAATTTGATTTTTTAGTAAACATCCGATTTAGTCGCTTCTTTTGTTAGAGAATAACAAAACGCTAGTTGGGGGTGTGATTTAAGGTAAATATTGCACATTTAACCCCTAATTTAGCACCATTTTGTGCATATATAATGTGTATTCGGGCTCTAATACAAGTGTATTTAGATTATTCAAGATTATTAGGGTAACTTCTTGATCGATGCACACAATGATATTTTATTGAGTATTTTTGTCTTCTCATATTTTTCATATGTAGATTTAAATTTTATGATTCCAACGGCTATTTTTTCATGTTTTTCTAAGATCTATGCTATTTTCTATGAATTTTGAAGGCAGAATACCATTTAATTTAAGAAATACGAGGAAAATACTCCGAAAATACGGTTCCGCTCAAATTTTGGGACACGTGGCGGCCATCCATGTGCTCCCGCCATCATCTAGCGACTGCTGCTACGGGTTGACGCGGCTCCATCCCGACCGTTGAGCACTGATCCGACAGCCCAAAATAGACTCCGAAATGAATTCAGATTGATCCAATGAAGCAGTCGAAGGCAGCTCCAAGCGTGTAACGTGGTGCAACAACCGAAGATCTTGCAACGATTGGACGACGTACGAAGAGTCCTTACCGGAGTCGAATACTAGCGGGCGCCTCAGCGGATCCGATACATAGCACGACGAGTATTAATCCCACCTCCATCAGATGGCTACGAATTGATGCGGTTTTTGGATGCAATAATTTCGCAAATTTCAGTGGATTTGACATCCGCCACCGACTTAACCCCGCAGCTATATACACATGCATATTCCAAGTATTATTAAGACTTTTTTGGCGTATCCTTGGCGTATTTTGGAGTCTACCTTCCGTATCTGTGCGTAAGTTCTGAGGGGATTTGGAGCAGATAAAGAGGGCTATTGTTGAAGGAGATCTAAGTGCTTTTTTAGGAGTTTTAGTGATGGAAATCTATACTTTTGCTTTGCATTTTGAGTATTTTCCTTGTATTTTCAGTATTGAAAGATGTATTTGACCGTGAATATTTATTCTTTTCTCTCCATGCTTGGTTAATTCTCATATGTGTTGGTTGTGATGTAGGTAGGGTTATGTAATCTCTGGTTTTGATGTGGTTTCACCCTATTTCACATGTTATATCAAGTATTTTATTAGTTTCTACATGTATTATTCAAGTATTATCGTTGGTGTACTTGGATAGAATATGATCTTTTCAGACTTGTTCATGGCATAATCCTTGGGGACATTGCCATGACCGTTGCAGGCACATAAGCTTAAATTCTTCATGAAGCTAATAACTTACTTGATTATTTATGGTACTTTTTGATGATCGTTTATCATTACACTTTCTGCCGTTCTCATACCCTTTCAGGGTGAAATGTTGAGTTATAAAAAAGACATTAATAACCATTGATTGCATACACCCTAACAAAATCACAACCGACACATGCTCCTCTCATTGGTTTCATAGTATTGCCTTCTCCATATTTGTTATAGGATTACTTATTCGTTTATTTAAAACACCTTGTCACGATTTTCTCACCTTTAAAAGGTGGTGGCTTTTCTTCATTTTATTGCTCTTTATAGACTGACTGGTATTTTGGTATTGTAGGTCAACTATCCCATGTATACGATACTTGACTCTCCAGGTTTACTACTTGTTTGATCTTCTATACTTGGGAGTAGTGCTCACATATTTCAGAACAAGTCAGCAGGATGGCCTTAAGTGAAGGTAAACACTACTTTGTATCATTTATTGATGATTTCTCACGCATGATATGTGTGTTTCCTCTGAAGTCAAAAGACCAAATTCGAACACTTTCGTATAGTGGAAGAAGCTGGTTGAGACTCAAACAAGTCAGAAAGTCAGGCGGCTCCAAAATGACAACGGTGGAGAATATAGGTCGGACCTCTTCGAGAAGTTCTGTAGATTGGAGGGGATTCAGAGGCACTTCATTATCAATGGTACGTCGCAGCAGAACGAAGTAGCTGAGAGGATGAATCAGACTTTGCTGGAAAAAGTCCGATGCATGTTATCAACTGCTGACCTATCGAAGGATTTTTAGGTGGAAGCTTTGGCATACTTCTCCTACTTAGTCAATCAGCTACTGTCTGCTGCATTAGGAGGATGACCTCCTTTGGAGTTTTGGTCGGAAAAGCCAGTTCCTAACTACGGGTCTCTGCAAATACAAGGGTTTCTGTGCTACTATGTTGTGAAGGAGGACAAGCTTGATGCTAGAGCCAAGAAAGCCATCTTCTTGGGCTTTAGTAATGGTGTTAAGGGATATAAGATGTGGTGTCTGACACAAAAGAAGGTAACCATGAGCAAAGACGTAACGTTCCATGAGTCAGCATTACTGAAAAAGGAGCATGAACCGGTGGTTGAGACCAAACAAACACAGACGAGGCAAGTCTATTTGGAAGTGTCTAAGGTTCCAGATAGCTCAGCTATTGACTCAGGCCGATCTACACCAAAGGCTGCAGTCGATGTACTCCAGACAGATTCTGGTAATGTTGGTGGTACAAGCTTTGATGGTGGAGATAGCTCGTTTCCACAGAATGCACAACCGATGGATTCCATTGCAGTGTTGAGACAAAGGCATGCGATACGAAGGCCTGCATGGTACACAATAATGGTCTCATTTTTTCCATCGTAAGTATTGACATGCCCATTTCTTTTAGAGAGGTGGCACATTCAGAAGACCCTGAGAAGTGGAGAAAAGCAATGGACGAGGAGATGGAATCACTAAAGAAGAATGATACATGGGATCTGGTGGAGCTTTCAGAAGGCAAGAAGGAAATCAAGTGTAAGTGGGTCTACACCAAGATGGATGGAGAAGCTGGAGAAGTTCTCTAGAAACCTTGCCTCGTAGCAAATGTCTATGCATAGAGGGAAGGCATCAACTACAATTAGGTTTTTACTTCGGTGGTGAAGCATTACTCAATTCGGATCCTATTGGCATTAGTGGCACAACTCGACCTTCAGCTGGTGCAACTAGATGTCAAGACTGCATTCTCGCATAGAGAGCTCGAGTAAGAGATCTTTATGGCTTAGCCCGATGGTTATGAGAGCATCAATGGACTTGCATATAGCTGAAGAAGTCGTTCTATGGGCTGAAGCAGTCACCTAGGGGTGGAAATTTGGGCCGGTCCGGTCTTATCGGGCCGGCCCGGCCTGGTCTGGTTTTCTTAAAGGACCGGACTAGCCCGATAAGATTTCTATGCCATTTCGGTATGGCTCGGGCACGACTCGATAAAAATTTGGGCCGCCCGGCCCTGTCCAATATGGTTGAAAGAATTATATATGTCTATGGTTTGAATATTGCTATGACCTTCTTGAACGATTAGCCCTTCTTCAAATCCATAGATATACTGTACCAGCACCAGCAGGAATCTTTCGATATTAGTTGGTGGTTTGTAGTTTGGGCAAATGTGTTTACTGGGGTGGTCAAGCAAACTCAAAATAATTTCGTGCCGGGACAGGCCGCCTAATAGGCCGAATAGCTTGGCCCGGACCCGATACAAAAATGAACCAGGCAGGGCTGAGCTAGACTGTTAAGGATTTTGTACCGAAATTGTCGACCCAGGCACGATCTTATCGTGCGGGCTATTGTGTCTGGCAGAAAATTGCCACCCATACAGTCACCTAGACAATGGTACAAGCATTTTGAATGCTTTATGACGAATGGTCAAGGGTATGTTCATAGCCCCTATGATCATTTCAAGTTCTATCAGGAATTGGATGATGGGTCCGTCATCTATCTCTTGCTTTATGTTAATGATATGCACATTGCTTCATCTAATAAAGAGTAGTTTCAGATATTGAAGTCTGAGCTTTGTTGTGCATTTGAGATGAAGGATCTAGGTGAAGCACTGATGATTCGTTGGATGGAATCACAAGAGATCGAAGTGGAGGTAAAGTTCATCTTTGAGAAAGTCGTTATTTGAATTCTGTTATACAGAGATTTGGTTGTGAAAGTATGAAGTTTGTAATTACTCCGCATGCACCTCACTTCATGCTCTGTGTCGAGCATTGCCTGAAGAATGAAGAGGAGAAAAACCTCATGGAGAGCGTACTGTATCCTAATGTGGTAGGAGTCTTGATGTATGTTATGGTATGTACTCGACCCACCTATCACATGCGGTCAACATGATGAGTAGTTACATGCACATTCTGGGGAAAGAACACTGGCGAGCAATACAATTTACTTAGGTACATCAATAGCACAGTTGACGTCAGATTGACTTATAGCCAAGGAGATGATGGTCCGCAAGCTATAGGCTATGTTGATTCCGACTTTGCTGGCGACTTGGATGGGAGGATATCCATTACAGGCTATGTCTTTGCCCTGTCAGGAGCTTCCATCTATTGGAGGAGTATACTGCAGTACTGTCTACTATGGAGGTAGAATATATGGCATGGACTGAAACAGTGAAGGAGACGATATGGCTGATGGGCTTGATGGATGATTTGGGAGTCTACTAGAAGAAATATGATCTCCATTGTAAAAGCCAGAGTGTAGTGCACTTCACTAAGAATTAGGTCTTCCTTGCTCACACCAAGCATATCAATGTGAGGTACCACTTTGTCCGAGACTATATGGACGAAGAAGAAGATGCCATCAATTTGTTGAAGATAGGAATAGATGACAACCATGCAGACATGTTGACCAAGGTTGTAGAGGGAGCTAAGTTCAAGCACTGTTTGGACTTGCTTAATGTAGTTCCGAGATGATGTCAAGGTGGTCCCAGTTGGGAGAATTTAAGGCTTGGTAGAGCTAGTTGAGCCCGGAGGGGCATTTGGCTCTTTGGAGAAATATTGTGGTCGAATGAGTTGCTGGAGAAGTATTGGATCTGTAGCCGAGCTATCTTGTGCAAAGGTAGCTCGGTTGTGCTCGGATCCAAACTATCTGACTCTACACAAGTCAGATACAAGGATGCCAAGTTATTGGACTTAGGGGTGGCAACCGGGTCGGGTCGGGTGGTCGGGTCAGGTTTGACCCGATCAGGATATGGGTGAACCCCGACCCGACCCGGATTAAATCCGAATCATGGCTCGGAAACCCGTGTCTGACCCAGTGTAACCCTGGTTCACTCGGACCCAACCCGGTTCGTCTTACGGGTCGGGTGCAGGTGGTCGGGTTGAAAGTAAGTGTACATTTTTTATTTAATTGCAAAGAAATATGCATCCAATAGGCCTCGATCGCACGACCAGGCAAGCACACTCACATAACACAACCACTAGGATATAATGTTTGCTGTGAAAGAAAGATATTTAATTAGTTTTTAATGTTTCAATACATCCTATTTTTAAAATTTGAAGCAAAACTATCAAAAAAATGGAATCCATCAGGATTCAAAACCATGATTTACTCCCTCAGCAAGCAGATGCGGTAACCAAGCCTCCAAAGAGGCCTTTTCAAAGAAGTATCCATAATATTTATTATATATTAATACTTTATAACTGGGTCGAATTCCGGTCAACCGGGTTGACAAGGCAAACCCGTACCCGACCCGGATTTTTATCCGGGTCGGTCGGGTTGACCCTAATCCGACCCGACCCAGATTGGTCCCTACCCATACCCGGCCCAAGAGGCGGGGTTCGGGTCAGGTCGGGTCGGGTCGGGTGTATTTTGCCACCCCTAATTGGACTTTGATTTTGCATTGGTTCCTTGGTTCGGAGGATCAACATCTCAGTGGATCGGCAGCTCTACATTCTGAGCTTCTGATAGCTCGGACAGCATGGCTCGGCACTTCGTTTGCTCGATTTTTAGCTGAAAGATCGGCATTACAGAGGGGGCCCACTATAGGGCGGCGCCCTATTTGTTGTAGAGTTACGATAGGCTTTGAATTCAGTGAAAAGCGGGATTCATATCTTCAAGGAGTTCCTCCTCCATGATGACACCTATTATACCCTAGGGATATATATGGTGCTTTAGAGGAGGGTTTCTAGTGGAACACTAGAGAACTTTGAGCCGCCATTTATGAGAGCCAACTTTCAGAGATTTGTAGAGAGCTTTTGAAGAGAATTTGTGTGCTTCTTATTCGTTGTGATGGAGAAGATTTGTATCCATTCTTTCTTTTCGTAATAAGCTCATTGGTGTTCCCTTGGCCGGCCAAAGGCCTAAAGTTGATATCTTTCATAATACTCTGTTTGATTGTTTGTTGATCGTCCTCGTCTCGATCGTCCGACAGTCCTTGACTTCCGTGCTCGCGCACAACATCTCCTCTATAAGTTGGGGTGTATTTAGTGATAAATGAGCAGAAACTAACTTCTAATGTTTGGAAGGTAATCAAGGCACAAACAATACAAAAATTTACCGTGTTCTCTTCTGGATACATCCATATTGTTATTGAGCCACATGCTCTTTTTCTCATAATGTTGTGTCCTTGGGCTTCTTGCTTTTGCCGAGATTGTTTATTTTGTTCCATTTTTGTTTCATTAAAAACTTATTATAGTTAACACAGTGAGCCCTCTGGCTCATCATTTTATTCTCAAAAATATAGTAATTGAATAAAATGAATTGTTGGCTAAGTTATGTACATAGCTAAATTATCCACTTCTTTGATCCAAAAGTTTCTTAGCAATTCACAGATATCACGACTTTTTAAATTATTTTCCTTGATTTTGTGAAATTCTTTTTACTTTTTTTTACAATAAAAAGAAGGCGATAGCCCAAATAATAATATTTTGAAACTTCGTCTTTTTAAATGTAGAAAAAAAAGACTTTTCCGCTATAGCAAAATTAGCATCTGTTGTGAACGGTTATAAACTGGAGTTAGGTTAAGATTCTGAGCTATCTTAGAGATAGGCCCATATCAATGTAGCCCACGTTTGTATTCTCCCTACTTGCCTATTGTTACGCCTATTTGACCGAGACCCATAAAGCACGAGCCCAAGAGCCCAACTACTGGCCAAAAGCCCGTCCGTGTCCTCAAAGCCCATTCGACAAAGGCCCTACAAGGGATCTCCTCGAGCGCTGATCCGACCCAGCCCCAATAACCCGTTGGTCGCTCGCCCACTCCTGCGAAAACCACTCCCCCGGACGCGCGACCACTAAATAGCGATAATGGGGAGGTGCTGGCAGGGCGGAGAGAGCGGCGGCGAGGGGGGACTGATGGGGCATGATCAATGGCGGGCGTGGGACGTGGGCCGGAGGCAATCCAGCGGGAGCTCTATAAAAGGGCCAGGAAGACAACGAAGAAAGGGACCGCATCTCAGGTAACAAAACCTAAGGTACTCCATCAACGACCTCGTTCCCCCAATTCATCTCCTTCCTCCCCCGCTCGCGCCGAGAGACGCCGTCACGATCTCCTCACGAGTCGGACCGTCTCCGCCGGGCCTCCTTTCTCAGATCTCTATCTGACTTAGGCATCGGAGGGGATTTGGCCGGAACCAAGGTCCGGCCCCCTGACGAGCGTTCTCGTCTGCGCAGGTGGACAGCAGATCAACGGGCCGAGGCTACCCCTCGCCCCTCTCCGACCACTCGATCAACCGGACAGTGAGGCTTCCCCTCACCGTCAGCCTGCCGTGGCCGAGCACGTCCTGCCGAGGCCGAGCGTCCCGATCGGGTCCGAGACTCACCCTCGCCACCCGTCGGCCATACATCTACCCGGGCGACTGGGGCTACCCCTCGTCCCCCTACCCGCCGAGGCCGAGCACATCCGTCCGAGGCCGAGCGTCTCAACCTGGGCCGAGGCTTCCCCTCGCCCCTTCTGCGCCGATTCGAAGCCCCCGAGGGACCCAAAGCGGGCCCCTTGACCACGTTGACCGGGTTCTCCACGGTCAACGCATTGTAGTGAGAAAACACTCTGAAACATCTGGCGCCGTCTGTGGGAACGAAAACTGTCCCACGAAGAAACAAACCACATCTGCGATGACGCGGCCCCCCTCCTCTCGGCGAAAGAGGGGCGGGCCCCGACGCGGGGCGACAGGCCCCGCCATCGTTGCCAAGAATGGGCACGGGACCGACGCGAGGAGAGTCGCGAGGAAAGGGCCGGGGTGCCCTCCCCTTCCCCACCGGTTGGGAGACCGAGTGCGCCCGTAACGGCACGCAGCTCGGACGCGGCTTTGGTGGTATCAGTGGTCATAGACACTACCTTAGTGCGACGGCTGCTTGTCGACACCGGCAGCTCCTGTGACGTCCTATTTATGTCAACCCTGGAGAAGATGGGCCGGCAGAAAGGAGACTTGCGACCTCGTTCGGGTCCCGTGGTCGGATTCACGGGTCACTCCACCCCCATCATCGGCACTATCCATCTCCCGGTAACGCTCGGAAACACACCAGACTCTGTGACCCTAGCGGTGGAATTCATCGTATTGGGGATCGGGTCGGAGTACAATGGGATCATCGGCCGACCCTTACTCAACGCCGTCGGCGCGATGGTCTCGACCCTCCATCGGACCATTAAGTTCCGAACGCCGGGGGGATGGGGCAAGTCAAAGGCGACGCGGGGAGACCGAATACCTGCTATCAACTGGCGGAGGAAGGTCCCGAGGATCGTCTAGCTGACCGGATGGCCGCGCTCGACTTAAGGAGTGGGCCTAGGCCCACCCCTGCGGAGGAGCCGGAGCAAATCCCGGTCACGGACATCGAGGGCCGGTTCGTCTCGATCGGGAGAGGGCTGAGCCCGGACCTAAGGGACCAGCTGATCGAATGCCTGGAGGCGAACCTGGACATCTTCGCCTGGTCGCCTGAAGACATGGCCGGCGTGGACCCACAGGTGATCGTCCACCAGATCAACGCCGACCCCAACTTCAAACCGGTTAGGCAGAAGAAGCGTAACCTGGGCGGCGAGAAGATGAAGGCAGCCTCCGAGGAAGTGGAGCGTCTCCTCGATGCCGGCTTCATACGAGAAGTCTGGTACCCGGAGTGGCTGTCGAACGTGGTGATGGTCAAAAAACCCAACGGGAAGTGGCGAATGTGCGTGGACTTCAGTGACCTCAACAAGGCCTGCCCCAAGGATAGCTACCCCCCTGCCGCGCATCGACCACCTGGTGGACAACGCCTCGGGATACGAGATGCTAAGCTTCATGGACGCTTACTCCGGGTACAATCAAGTCCAGATGGACCCCCGGGACGAAGAGATGACAGCCTTCACGACGGACCAGGGAACCTACTGCTACAAGAAGATGCCCTTCGGCTTGAAGAACGCGGGGGCCACCTACCAGAGAATGGTCAACAAGGTGTTCAGCTCCCAGATCGGGAGGAACCTAGAAGTCTACGTCGACGATATGCTTGTCAAGTCAAGGCGACCGGAAGACCACATCGCCGACTTGCGGGAGACCTTCGAGCGGTTGCGGCGACACCACATTCGGCTCAACCCCGCGAAATGCACGTTTGGGGTAAGATCTGGCAAATTCTTGGGATTTATGATAACTAATCGTGGTATTGAAGCTAATCCCGACAAGATCGAGGCGCTGGTTAACATGCGCGAGCCGACGACGATCAAGGAGCTACAGAGGCTGAACGGGCGCATCGCAGCCCTGGGGCGATTCCTTTCCAAATCAGCGGAAAGATCGCTTCCCTTCTTCAAGGTCCTGAGGAAAGCAATCGCGGAACCTCCGAACAATAGGAAGACGATACTCTGGGACAAAGACTGCTCCCGGGCGTTCGGGGACCTCAAAGAGTATCTCCGCAGCCCCCCTCTCCTGTCCAAACCCCGGGAAGGGGAGTCGCTGAGCCTTTACCTGGCGTGCGCAGAGGAGGCTGTGAGTTCGGTGCTGATCCGGGAGGACAGCGGGGTGCAATGGCCGGTATATTACACGAGCCGGATCTTGAAGGGGGCGGAGGTGCGATACTCGCCCATGGAGAAACTGGCGTACGCCCTCGTCCTCTCAGCGCGAAGGCTCCGACCCTATTTCCAGGCCCACACCATACTAATCCTGACCGACTCACAGCTAGAACAGAACCTCAAGAGATTCGATCGAATGGGAAGGATGCTAAACTGGGGAGTGGAGCTGAGCGAGTACGACCTCCGATTCAAACCGCGCACGGCCATCAAGGGACAGGCCCTAGCCGACTTCATCGCCAAATGCACGACGGAAGGAAATGGCCCCCCAGAGGGAGAAGGCCCGGGGACGGTAACTGCTCAACCCTTGTCCTTTCTTTCGACTGACCACTTTCAGCCAGAGGATCCAGGAGCGTGGATAGTTCATGTGGACGGGTCGGCCACGCAGTCAGGAGGAGGGGCCGGGATTGCGATCCGATCTCCGGAGGGGAACATCTCGGAATACGCGTTGCGGTTCGAATTCCCGGCCACGAACAACGTGGCGGAATACGAAGCTGTGATCAACGGCCTGAGGCTGGCCCTGGAGCTCGGGGCCGAATCCGTCCGCCTCCTCAGCGACTCGAAGCTCATTGTCAACCAACTCTTAGGGAGTTACGAGGCACGGGAGGAGGCGATGCAGAGATATCTCCCAGTCGCCCGAGCGGCGATGTCCAAATTCAAGGACGTGGAGGTCTTACACCTCCCACGATCAGAGAATGCGCGGGCCGATGCGTTATCAAAACTGGCCTCGTCCTCGCCAAAGGAGCTGGGCCGCACCATCTACGTAGAGAACCTGCCGTCCCCCAGTATGATGGAGCACGAGGTGATGGCGATCGACCAAGAGCCCACCTGGATGGACCCAATCATCCGGTACCTCACCCACGGAGAGGTGCCGGCCGATGGGGATGAGCACCGAACCCTGGAGAGAAAAGCACTCCGATACGTGATCCATGAGGGGACGCTCTACCGGAGACGCTGGACCAAGACGGACGTCCTCCCATACCTGAAATGCATCGGACCGCAAGAAGCTGACTACGTCCTACAGGAGGTTCACGACGGGATCTGCGGGAATCACCACGGGGGCAAGATAGTCGCGCAGAAGATCTTAAGGCAGGGGTACTACTGGCCGACCTTGGCCAAAGATGCTGCAAGCTACGTGCAGAAATGCCAAGAATGCCAGAGGTACGCCCACCACATCTCGACTCCCCCATCAGAGCTCATCCCCATCGTGAGCCTCCTCCCCTTTGCGAAATGGGGGCTCGACATCCTCGGACCGTTCAAGCCAGGACGAGGGCAGCGGAAGCACCTGATCGTGGCAGTGGACTACTTCACCAAGTGGATCGAGGCCGAGCCGTTGGCGACCATCACGTGGAAGAAAGCGAAAAGCTTCGTGTGGAATTCCATCATCTTCCGATTCGGAGTACCACGGGCCATCGTCACAGACAACGGGAAGCAGTTCGATTCAGCAGGGTTTAAAGATTTTTGCGAGGAATGGGGAATCAAGCTCCTCTTTGCCTCGGTGGCACACCCCCAAACCAACGGGATGGCAGAGGCGGCCAACAAGTGTATCATAGAGCCCCTCCGAAAGAAAGTAAAGGACGCCGAAGGGAACTGGCCGGAAGAGCTCCCCGGGATACTCTGGTCATACCGGACGACCCACAAGGAGGCTACGGGCGAGACCCCCTTCATGCTCACCTACGGGGCCGAGGCGGTGGTACCGATCGAATTGGGGGAAGAATCTCTTCGCCTCAAATACTTTGACGAAGACCGGAACTCGCAGGGCCTAGGGCTCAGCCTGGAGCTCCTCGACGAGCGACGGGAGCAGTCCCTGGCCACCATCGTCCGCCAAAAGCAGAAGGTGGCCCGATACTACAACGCTCGGGTGCGAGGGAGAAGCTTCCACCTCGGAGACCTGGTCCTCCGGAAAGCGGGCTTCACCACCGATACCGCTCGCAAAGGGAAGCTCGCGGCTAGATGGGAGGGACCCTACAAAGTCGTCGAGGTCCTCGGACCCGCAGCCTACCGACTAGCCGACATGGAAGGGAGAGTTCTCACTCACACTTGGAATGCGGAATATTTACGCAAATACTTTCAATAGATGTATCACTTCCTATGAAATAAATTTGTTTTAAATTCACCCCTTCCCAGATAAAGCGAAAAGGCATACAGAGGGATACGCGAGGAGGTCGAGGGGCATTCCCCTCCCTCATTCTTCTCCGGGGGCACCGGTGGAGCCACAAGCTGGCAGCTCACTAGGGTCTCCCCCCTTGCTCTGTTCGGCGTCAGGGTGCATCCGAAGTTTCTCGAAGTCAATCCCCGAGAGCGGGAACTTCTTTTGGATCTCGGACTGGCACCGGGCGAAGCCCTTCTCGTACGACGTCGCCAAGGCGGTCTCCACAAAGGAGGTGGCATACTCCGCCACGGCATCCCGAGCGATCCGGGCCGGATCCACCTCCTCGAGCCCGCGCAGCTGGGCCTCTAGGGTCTCTACCTGGCGTTGGTGCTCCGCCCTCTCCTTCTCGATCTCCCGGGATTTCTCTCCTAGTTGGGCAGCAAGGACCCTCGCCTGCTCCTCCGCCGTATCCAGACGATCGGAGAGCTCCGAGGCGTCGGGGGCAGCAGCCGGGCCGGGGATCTGCTTGACTCCTCCAGACGCGTCGACGTCTTTTAAAAGAGAGGCGAGCCGTGTCTCGGCCTCGGACTTCGTGGCCAGAGCCACGGCTCTCTCGCGATCCGCCGCCTCCAGGGCAGAGGACAGCTCAGTTATGCGGGAGTTCAGGGATTGGACCCGCGCTTCCTCCAACTGACCAGCTTCCTCCTCTTCCTCGCCAGGGACCTCAGGGCCTGGCCCAGCCACGGATTTGGCTTTGGGAAGAGCCGCGAATTGGCGCCTCATCGAGAGGCCCACCGAGGACAGCTGTGCCAAAGCAACGAAGGTAAGAGGGCAAAAGCGGCTGGAGAATGGGGGGACAAGCAGAGACGCACTACCTGTTGACCAGCCTGGATCACGAAGGTAGCCAAGCAATCACCTCTGACTCCGTCCAACACCGCCTGGTCGGGAGGGAGACAACAGTTCTCGGCCACTCGAGCGGCGGCTCCACGGCTCGAGAACACCGACTCCTTCTCACCCACTGGAAAGCATGGACAAAGAAGACCCTCCCCTGACGAAGGGAACTCGCCAGGAGCGGAGCGGAACGCCCCCAGATACTGACTGTAAGCATCAGGGAGAAAGCCGTCCGGAAGAGGTGAAGGGCCAGCCCACGGCCAAGCAACCTCAACGGGAGCGGGATGAGGTCGGTCAGCAGTCGGCTGAACGTCGGCCCCCTCGACCCCCCCCACGGAGCCTCTCAGGGGATCCCTGCAAGGGAAGAGAGGGAGACGACATCTTCTTTCGCTTCGAGCCTCCGGATACGGTCACAACCCGCTGCTTCTTCCGGACCGCCAACACATGGTCCCTTCTGCGCGGATCCGGGTTTGAAGCCTGCACGAGAGCGCTGGCAGGAGAAGGACCGAGAGGGAACCCACCTGCACTCAAAGGACAAATGAGAGACAGAGCAGAACCTGGGCGATCTCGAGGGGCGAACACTCGGAGCAGCTTACCTAGGGGCCACACCGTCTTACGCAAATTAAAGTCACTAAAGAGGAAGTCGATCGAGCGCTCCCTCGGAGGAATCGCCAACATGTCCCTCGCCGTCTGCTGCTCAGCGACCGTCGGCTCACCCAGATTAAGAACAACGGCACCGGTCGCTACCCACCGTGTCGGGAAGTGTACGCTCGAGGGGAATGTGACGAACACGTATTCCCCCTTCCAGCGTTTCAGAGAACTCGGCAACCCCAGCACCAGGGACATCTTCGGGCGGGCGCTGATGTAAATCCACGCCCCCGATTGGTGGAGGCTCAAGCGGTAGAACTGGGCAAAGAGGCGGAGAGAGGGCACCGCACCCTTCAGCATGCAGACGACAACGAACCCGACGAGGATCCCGACGGCGTTGGGACAGAATTGACATAAGCACACATTGTGGGCCTGAAGGAACTCAACGATAAAAGGATGAAGCGGGAAACGGAGCCCGAAGTGGAAGCACTTCTCATATATTCCGACCTCATTAGGACCAGGAGAGCAGATCCGCTCGTCAGCCCCAGGGGCACGAGCCGAGTAGGGCGGGAGCAGGTAGGAGGAGCGCACGCTCCCGATGGCGGTGGCACAGATCGACGAAGGCCACGCCAAGACCTCAGAAGGAACCCCTGAAAGATCGTCCCCGTGCTGACTGATCGCCGAAGGAGTGCCACCCGCCAGACCCGGAGCCGCATCGCGCTCCGACCGAACCGAGCCCGTATCAGAGGAAGACGACATGGGGGGAAGCTCAGACAGAAAGGGGATCAGCGCAAAGAAGAAAGACGAGGGGATGGCGGCTCACGAATCCCTCGGCTTCTCCACTTAAGACGACTCCGCGAGCGGCAGGGATAAGCTTGCCGCTACACGTGGCAACATCTGAAGGCCGACGGCGCTTCGGAACCCGCGCCTTAAAAACAATCGAACGGGCTAACTCATGATGACGACTAATAAATGAGTCGGCATCGACTGGAGAGCCTGTCAGAATCGGCAGAGGTCGCATCGGCCGAGCCGAACCGGCCGAGGCCGATCAACCCGACCGATGGGGGCAATTGTTACGCCTATTTGACCGAGACCCATAAAGCACGAGCCCAAGAGCCCAACTACTGGCCAAAAGCCCGTCCGTGTCCTCAAAGCCCATTCGACAAAGGCCCTACAAGGGATCTCCTCGAGCGCTGATCCGACCCAGCCCCAATAACCCGTTGGTCGCTCGCCCACTCCTGCGAAAACCACTCCCCCGGACGCGCGACCACTAAATAGCGATAATGGGGAGGTGCTGGCAGGGCGGAGAGAGCGGCGGCGAGGGGGGACTGATGGGGCATGATCAATGGCGGGCGTGGGACGTGGGCCGGAGGCAATCCAGCGGGAGCTCTATAAAAGGGCCAGGAAGACAACGAAGAAAGGGACCGCATCTCAGGTAACAAAACCTAAGGTACTCCATCAACGACCTCGTTCCCCCAATTCATCTCCTTCCTCCCCCGCTCGCGCCGAGAGACGCCGTCACGATCTCCTCACGAGTCGGACCGTCTCCACCGGGCCTCCTTTCTCAGATCTCTATCTGACTTAGGCATCGGAGGGGATTTGGCCGGAACCAAGGTCCGGCCCCCTGACGAGCGTTCTCGTCTGCGCAGGTGGACAGCAGATCAACGGGCCGAGGCTACCCCTCGCCCCTCTCCGACCACTCGATCAACCGGACAGTGAGGCTTCCCCTCACCGTCAGCCTGCCGTGGCCGAGCACGTCCTGCCGAGGCCGAGCGTCCCGATCGGGTCCGAGACTCACCCTCGCCACCCGTCGGCCATACATCTACCCGGGCGACTGGGGCTACCCCTCGTCCCCCTACCCGCCGAGGCCGAGCACATCCGTCCGAGGCCGAGCGTCTCAACCTGGGCTGAGGCTTCCCCTCGCCCCTTCTGCGCCGATTCGAAGCCCCCGAGGGACCCAAAGCGGGCCCCTTGACCACGTTGACCGGGTTCTCCACGGTCAACGCATTGTAGTGAGAAAACACTCTGAAACACATATAAATAAAGAGCTGGGGGCTCCTCCCCCAGTAGTTGATTTATAACACGTTATCAGCACGAGACTCTAAAAATTTTTTCGCAAAAATTTTCGGTCGTTACGAAGGCAAAGGGAGACGGGAGATCCACGCGCGCGGTGCAAGGCTTCCTCAATCGAGCGTCGTCATCCGCATAGGGCTTCGTTCAACCGTCGCTATATCCGAAGGACAGATATAAAGGTAAAAATAGCTTAAAACGATGTTTTTATCATACGTATGATTGGTCTACCCTTAGATCTCGCAAGATCGATACGGGGATTGAATATTGCCTAAAAACAACGGATTTGCTCATCTAAAAATCAATTTCAACCCCCCAACCCCATCACGGCCTTCGGCCATTGCCGCCACCGCGAAACCCCCCCCCCCCGAATGGGGGGCACGGACTTGTGCCGCCACGGAGCGACCCCCCGAGGGGGGGGGGGGGGGGGCTGCGGCCTTGTGCCGCCGTGGAGCGGAAACCCCCCCCCCCGGGGGGATGCGGCGTTGAGCCGCCATGGAGCGGAAACCCCCCCGAAGGGGGGGGGGGGCTGCGGCCTTGCGCCGCCGTGGAGCGGACACCCCCCTTGATGGGTGAGCTGCACCCTTGCGCCGTCGCGGAGCGAAACCCCCCCGAAGGGGGGCTGCGCCTTTGCGCCGCCACACAGCGAAACCCCCCCGAAGGGGGGGGGGGGCTGCGTCGTTGCCACCGCCGCATTACCCCCCGTAGGGGGCGGCCCTCTGAGGCTCACCGCCCGACGCCCCTCCCCGCAGGGGGCGGCTCCCCTCTTTGCCGCCGCCCGGCGGCATTCAATGAGGGGCGGCGGTGGCTAACCCAAGCCGCCGCCCCTCAACCCTATTCTTGGGCCCGAAGCCCATTTTCGAAGAAAAAACAGATTGAATCTGCGAGCTTGAAGACCACAGCCACTCTGCGGGCTTCAGGCCCGCAGACCATATTTTCGGAAAAAAATAGGGTAAGGGGCACTTTATTATTAAAGAAGGTTAAAAATAACCTTTAAGAAGGTACTTGTGGGTTAAAAAATGAGTAAAAACTGGCGTTTGGGAAACAAAAACTCATGAAAAATCATGATATACGGCGAAAAGGGGATTCCTTGGGGATTTTGATACTTTTTGGGGGATAATTTTAAAAGGAAAATTTTTTCCTTTTACATTGAACATGTCACATTTGGGCTCTTCTTCAATTCGTTAATTAAACCCAAATTTTTTTAACAACCCTTGTATCAAATGATTTCTTCTGAAAAATCACCTATACATGCTTTGCATCACTGGCTTATTCTGTGGATATTGTATGCGTGGTTGTGCATTATATTTAAGCTTAATAATTAAGAAAATCCTGCGACTGCTCTGCCGTTAGTCACCTAACCTAACGGTATATGAGGTTGCCCAGTGGTCCAATAATTATTAAGTGATTAAATTCTTTATCCTCATGCGAATATAACTGCGTGCTATGTCTGTGAATGAAAATGTTGATGAGCACAATATTTCTGCATGAATGGCTAAATGCGGTTTTTGGATCGGCTGTTTAAGTCCCACATTTTATTTCCCGCACTTTTCTTTTATTTTTGAGAGAAATTGTAGTGAGGAATGTATGTAAATGTCAAAGACAGAAGACAACTTTTCACGGAGACGGAGGCCATAATTGAAGCTGGAGATATTATATGGGACCCACATGGTTTCCAAAGTTGTATTTTCCTTTTTAAGCTTTAAATTATGTAATATGGACTGTATGGACTTTGGACTCTTTTTATATGGGACTGGCCGATCCACGCATTTAGCCTTTCATTATATATTGCCTCCGCATAAAAATATCTCTTTGATTAAAATATTAATTCATGCATATTTGTGTTCTGCCAGATAAATGACTAAAATTGCTGGATGCATCAGGTATGAACTATCTAAGCTGGCAGCTAGATGTGAAGTTTCACTTGTGGACAAAGTCCCTCATAACTGCTGTAACAGAAAAAGAAAATGTTAGCGATATAGAGAAGGCGTAAGCCATTATCTATATTCGCCGCCATGTGGACAAGACCTTAAAGACTGAATACCTTACGGTCGAAGATCCACTTGAGTTGTGGACTGCCCTTAAGGATAGGTATAAATATCAGAGAGATGTTATACTCCCAAGGGCACGATATGAGTGGGAGAACCTGAGACTGTAGGACTTTAAGTCCATTGCTGAGTATAACTCAGCACTTTTTAGCATCACCTCACGCCTGAAGTTGTGTGGTGAGAAAGTCTCAGAAGATCACATGTTGGAAAAGACGTATACGTCTTTCCATGAAAAGATACGATAGTTATGTAGCAATACCGTGAACGCAAGTTCACCAAGTATTCTGAGCTGCTGTCATGTTTACTCATGGCCGAACAAAACAGAGAGCTGATCGCGCCCCGGATACACGTCCCGGAGCGACGGTTGTAGTTTTACCGCAAGCGCACGGTATAGCGGCGAGCGGGTATCGAACACAGGGAGGACGAATGACCGTGCTTGTTCCTAATCAACCTGGCTATTCAAGAGAGATAATTGCCTTGGGCGATCCTGTCACAATCGTCAGACAAATGTGCGAAGTATCAAATCAAATAAAGAACGTCTAGGGAATGGGGAATCCCCGCTACTCACCGTATTTCATAAGAGTGGTTCGTCGGTATTAAAATTGCTAGAATGAGAATTCGGATGAACTAGTTGCAACTGAATGTAGAACCAATCTCACGCTCTCGCGCTGTTGCCGGTCTATAGCTTTCCTAGGTTCGGGTCCAATCTCTTGCAAACCCTAGCCTAGGGAAGCTAGCATTAGGATCAACATCATCGTCCAATCGCGCACCGAGCCCAATCTCTTGCAAACTCGGTCCACGATCTAGATTGGGATAGTTCCTACCCGTCCAATCTCTTGCAAACAGGTATTGGCATGGAATTGCACCCGGAAATCCTAATATCGGTCCAATCTCTTGCAAACCGATACTTCGAAAATCCGACTCCAACCCAATTCGGATTTCTAGGGTTTCCTATCGAATTGGGATCCAATCTCTTGCAAATCCCAATTGATATGAATACCTAGCCATCCGTAGTAAATCGATCCCAATCTAATCTCAAATAACAATCCTAGCTCAATTTCCACCAATTCATCACAATTATGAAATATGGCTCGTAGGGTTCATCCCCACGCCCCAAGACGTGGTGACTACTCACAAATCATAGCAATATCACAAATTTGATCAATGAAATAAGCAATGGAATTCATCACAAATATTGAGATAAACAATAAAAATAGAATTTTTAGGGAAGAGAGATGCAAACCAATGGAGTTCTTCAATTTAATCCAACAAAAATCCAAGTTTTTCCTCTTCTCCAATCACAATAATAAAGCTAAAAAGTAATCTAAAAAGCTGCAAAAAATCTAAGAGATGGCTCCCAAAACTAGGGTAAAAACAGGGCTTAAATAGCCCCAAAAATCGTCCAAAAATCCTGACCAAAACGCCCCTGCACAGCCTGTTTTCCGCAAATTTCGCTACAGGCAGCGCATCGCACTCGGCCGAGTGACAAATGTCGCTCGGCCGAGTGAGAAACCCTGTACTTTTCCAGTAAGTCGGGGCCTTCAGGGGTCTTCACTTCGGGAGCGGCTCGGCCGAGTGAGTTGTCGTCACTCGGCCGACGGCTTCACTGCACTCGGGCGGACGGGATAATCCACTCGGCCGAGTGGGTCTTCTGAAGCTCAGGTGGCCGAAAAACAGAAACTTCGATATTTTGGAGGGGCTTCGTCTGGGCGCCACTCGGGCGGACGTGGTATCGTCACTCGGCCGATGTGGTCTCCGTCGCTCGGCCGCGTACACATGGAAATCATGTCTGAACGGGTCGGCCGAGCAGTGTCTCGCTGGTCGGCCGAGTGGCTCCTCCACTCGGCCGAGTGGGACACAAAAAATGCCCAATCTGATTGTTTTGGCCTCCTCGTCACTCCTGCGACGTCCATTCTTCTTCCGCTCCTCTCCAACAGCAAAATACCCCTCGGGGAGGTCGTCGGTGGCCGTCTAGAGTAAGGGCATCTCGAGATCACTCCAAATCGCGCCAAATCACCTGGAATGCGACAAAAACAACAAATCGTGAAAAGCATCGCAATATCGTCGATATATCGTGAAAAACATGATTTGGGCAATCTAAATGGCATGCAAATACACGGAAAAAAGGTGTAAAATAAGGAGTGATCAAAATCCCCCAAGCTTGCCTCTTACTCGTCCTCGAGGAAGACAAGTAAAAGGCGAACCCGGTGGATTTGGAAAACGAAAACGGCGAAAAACGAAAAAAAAATGAAAAACGAAGAAGAATGAAAACGAAATGGAAATGAAGAAGAAAGAAAGAAGGAAAGAAGCGAAGAGGTGGGATGCTAGATCATTTTCTCAGGACGTGGGTTTCACTTACTCTTATAGCATGCACCGGATGAGAAATACATGTCAAAGAATTTTATTTTGATATCATAGTATAATAGTGCAAATAGAAATAGAAAACCCACGAACAACGATATAATCATGAAAAATGGAATGATTTTAAAATTAACATCGTCTGAATCATTTAAAGCGGTATACAAATCACAGATCACACACTTTTCAATTGAACGCTTTCTATCTGGAGTATAAGAGTATCACACTATAGATTAGAGAGAATAGAAAAGTATGGATTTCATGAAATGAACGCTAGGCTTAGATTTCTGGATTTCGTAAAGCTAGAAACAATCTCACCGAGTACAGAATATTACTTAGCCTAGGTTGTCGTGCAATGTCAAGTAGTCACTCTCTCACTCATCAATGGATCCCCTCCCCCAAGCTTATCTATAAGCGTGGTGGCACAAAAATATTTACATCCCCATTTTTTATATATATAGCTCCAAAAGCAACGAAAAGAAAGAAGAGAGAAAGAAAGTGAGATGGGATCTTTTATTGAGGATTTTTCCTCTTTTTTTTTTCTTTTGCAATAAGCAATATATACACAATGATCCCAACTCAGAGAGAGATAATGATATACAAGAATGTTTTTCTCTCTTTTATTATTATTATTTTTTTTCGAATAGGGGATTTGGAGCTAGGAATTAATAGCGGGGGAAATGCCATAAAATAGAATCACTAAGGGGAGATTCACCAATGATTTTTAAAAGTAGAGAAATGATGTTCAAGATTTGTGGAGAAAGAAATATATATAACTCTCGGCTCACTTTATAAGACATGCACGACAACTTCAGCAGGGTAATCTAATCTACTCAGTTTTGATCACAAAAAAGCTAACTAATCCAGATATATCATAGCTAATCATCATTCAATCATCCTGAAGTGAAGTGTACAATTCATGCATATAGAAGTGATAAAGGAAAAGAAATCAGTACTCCAGATATAGGCATTCAATGCGTGAATCTTGGTGTGTTTTCTGTGATAGCATACATATGAATATTCAGGCTCAGCTAATAATAAAATTTCATCCATTTTCATGTGGAAAAAGTGTGGGTTACTATTTCTAAATGCAAAGCAAGTCATAGCATACGATATCAGAAATAAAATCTAAGACATGACAAATATAGCATGCATATAGAATAAGCTAACTCCACGTAGACATCATCACAGAAAATTCATCTCTAGCATGAGGTGAAAAAAAGAAAGAAATAAAGATAAAGGAAAAATAGAACTATTTACAATGCGGCACGCAGAGAAATAAGAAAAACGTGATGCATGGTAAAATGAGAAAAAATGATGAAAATAAGTGCAAATAAGTGCAGAAGCGGGAAGTGGCGTGAAAAACTAAAAATAAAGGTGGCAAAACGAAAAAGAACGTGAGAACTCACTCCCCCAAGCTAAAAGGCACAGTGTCCTCAATGTGCAAAGTGTGGCACACAGAGAGACAAGTAATGTGAGGGGCAAGTGAGGATGCATGCATGATGGAAAGAAAAAAGATAATAAAACGAAAAATAAAGAAATGAAAATATGATGCGGATATGATGCATGCACAGATATGAGTGATACGAGTATAGATGTGTCACCAAAAACTCTCCCTCTCCCAAAAAGGATATATAAATAGATACGGCAAAATGTGAATCCCAAAATAAGTGAGGGGAGGGGGGGGGGGGGCGTACAAAAATGCAACAGGACCCAGCAGAAACGGGCAGCATAACGGCAGGAATAGACTAAGGCATCAGGGGTGCCTAAGAAGGTGGCGCTGCACCGTCTCCGTCCCGAGGTGGAGGAGGTGGTGGTGGTGGTGTAGGCTGCTGAGCTGAGGTGGGCGTGGAAGTGGGAGCAGGTCTAGTGTGTGTGGAAGTGTGTGTGGGAACCTGCTGGGTGGGTGGGGGTACGCGCGGGAGACGCTCTAAGATCTGTGTCAGGCAGTAGTGGATCTGAGGGATCAGGTCAAAGCGTCCAGCCATCGTAGAGACGGTGGAGGACAGGGTCCTAAGGTCACCTCTGAGACCGCCCACCGCCAACTCAAGAGCACGAATGCTCTGCAGTACGGTGTCGGGCGGGGGTGGTGCAGAGGGACGCACCGGTCTAGGCTGCGCAGGGCGAGGCTGGCGTACGCGTGTGGAGTATGTAACGGGCTCAGCAGGGAAGGGGATAAAAGGTGCCGCGCCTGCAAATGTGGGCCTGGCCTCAGTGTGAGGCCGGGGCACCGGCTGGTGAGAAGTAGAGGCAACGGCAGCAAAGGAAGCGTGCAAAAGTGGCAACGAGGTGGCAAGAGAGGTCAGTGGCCCAGAAGTGTGGACAGATGCCACGACGCTCTCGGAGAATACGGCGGAGGTGGAGACAGAGGACTCTACCGCTGGGGCGGAACTGTGTGGACCAAAAGGCGCAATCCCAGCGGAGATCATGCTAGCCATGGTCTCCACGACCGCGGCAAACGAGGGCTCTCCACTCTCGACAAAGGTCGGCGGGCGCTCGGGGAGTGCGGAGCAAAGAGGCTCCACGGACAGAGGGCCAGAGGTGGCAGCAGGAGTGGTGGGGACAGCCTCGGAAGCGGTGACAGGGGTGGGAGTGGGCTCAGCAAAAGTACTCTCGACACTGACAGAGGTGGGGACAGAAGTGTCAGGAGCAGCGGAAACGACTGGTATGGGCTGAGGGGCCACTGGGTCAACAGGGTCGGCGGCAGGCTCGGCAGGGTGTGCAGCAGGGTCTGCGGGGGCAGCCTGGGCAGCGTGGGCCTGCTCGGCCTCCTCGGCCTCGAGCACGTAGGCGGCGGGGATGAGGACATCCATCTCTGGGAGCCAGTCAACGTGGGCTGGTGCAATCTGGGTCTGAGCAGGGCTCGGGAGAATCATGTAATCGGCCCCGTAGGGACCGTGCAACCAGACCCAGTGACGCTCACCATGCGGACGAAGCATCTTCATCCGGGCCATGACATCAATCGACAAAGAAGTGGGGCCCGATACTCGCCGCAGGTCATCAGGTAGGTCCTCGCCCGTCATCATGGTAAGCAGGGTGATCAGACCGCCGCAGTAGATCGGTGAGCGAGCGCCCACCGATACAATGATGCGGTCTAAAAAACAAGCCGCAATGTCGATCACGACGGCGGGGACAAGCTCGTGTCCATCCCTAGATAGAGCTCTGGGACGTGTCATCGCATAGAGCATGTATAGCTCTGGCGTAGACATCGTGCCCGGCTCATATCTGGCCAAAAAGGTGGTCGCCATAAGGCGCTGGGCAATACGTAGGCAGGGGTGGACAATGGCCGAGGCCTTGGCCCTACTAGGGTCAAAGGCGGCGTGGTGGCCTGTAATCCGGGCCCAGAAGGCGCCGACGTCGAAGGAAGGTGGGGGGATGTGGGTAGGGCCGTAACCGCGATCGGCTCCGGGGACTGCGGGCCATGAGAAGAACGCTCTCATCATATCGAGAGTGACCTGGCACTCTCGATCCATGAACCTGAATGAGCATCCCTCATCGGTCCGGGCGATCGAACTCAAAACCTCAAGTGTCGGGCGGGTGAACGTGTCCGCCGACACCTGAAGGAAGTCGCGCCAACCCACGTTGTCGTACAACGTGAGTATCCCCTCTAGTACCCCCAGGCGTCCAAGGTCAGCGGGGTGTGCAAACCTGGAGGGTACGATCGAGCGCTGGGAGATACGGTCGAAGACGTCGCGGTGTGCGTCGTCTCGGAACGTGATCCCGAGCGGCCCGACCAGTGGAGCCGGTGGTGGTGGCTGTGCAGCGGCGGGGAGTGGCTGTGCGGGCTGTGGGTGCGCTGCAGGCTGTGCGGGGTGTGCGGGGCCTGCAGGCTGTGCGGGGTGTGTGGGGGAAGGCGGAGGAGAGTCCTCCACCAAGTGGGAGGGGCCGGGCTCGTCCGACCGCTTCCGCTTGGCGGAAGCTCTCGTCGACCGCGGCCGTGTCCGGGGCGGCATATCGGCCCCGAGCGCGCGCCGAAAAAGTGAAAAAAGTGCGGTGCGTGTAAAAGAATGGAAAGAGTATACCCAAACACGCCGCGAGTGCTAGGCAGTGGAAGCGTGCGAAGTCCGCGCCTCCACGAAGTCCTGAGCAGCCCGTAGAAGCTCCCCTGAGCTCCCCTAAGCTCCAAAAAGCAACCTGCGCATGAAAAAGCGATATCAGCGAGTAATAATCAAAATGTATGGAGCAATAGGGGTATAATGGATAGATATAGGAATTGATTTGGGTTAGGGGGGCGTTTAGCACATGGATCCTCAAGAAATACACGAAAAGAGGAGAAAACGGCGAAAACAGGGTTACCGGAGGTGATCGGACGGCGTGCCGCCGGCGGCGACTCGGGTGAGGCACCGGCGTGTGCTCGGCCGACGGTGGCGGACCGAGCGGCGGCGCGGCGAGGTCGTCCGGGCGAGTGAGGGTCTGAGCGAAGCGAGATCGGGCGAGGGGAGCTGGAGCGTCGGGCGCTTGGGGGATTTGGGATTTCGAAAAATGAGCCCCCCTCGGCCCTTATATAATAAAACTTACGACTCGGCCGAGTGACGTGGTCACTCGACCGAGCGAGACCATTGAAAGTTTCCTCCCCGATATCGCTTCGGCCGAGTGGCTTTGCCAGCCTCAGCCGAGTGGAGTAAGTCCATTCGGCCGAGTGACTCAAGCTACTCGGCATGACTCGCCCTAGGAGGGTATCCGTTTCACTCGGCCGAGTGAATATATATACTCGGCCGAGTAGCAGTAATAATGAAATGAGGAAAATAGACAGAGAGTTGGGTACAGCAGACTTCCCTCGTTCGTGAGCGGCTCGGCTGGACGAACTTCTGTACTCGGCCGAGTGACTAGTATGCTCGGCCGAGTGAGCCTTGTTTTCTGCTGTTTGTCTTCGTTTGGGCTCTAAACTCCGTCTTTCTTCCTCCAGTCGATTTCATCCTCCTCCTAAGCGTCGAGCGCCTTCTTGGGGCGCTCCTCGTCGTCTCGTTTATCCTCCTCATGATGGATCTACCTATCTCCTCTCCTGTCAAGAAAAGTAGGACCAGTTATCACAAAATTTTTGGGCGAACGACTCGAAACACTAAAAATTTCTAAAACGAAAATAAAGAAAAAGTAAAAATAAAGCAAAAACCGTCGGGTTGCCTCCTGACAAGCGCTCGTTTAAGGTCGTGAGCTCGACCCCCTATAATTTTCAATCAATGCGGGATGTTTGGTGCATATGAGATGCACCCATCGAATTTTCCGGGGAGCGCGCTTGGATTTGGATGTGGCGGCGGCGCGTTCTCCCGCGGTGGTCTCTCGTCTCGAATAGTGTCGGGGGGAGGCTCCCCCAAGCTAGCGTTTGCTCCGGTCAACGGCTTAACCGGTGATGCCGGTTTCCGTGCCGGCGGAGCTTTCTTTGGAGACTTTAATTTCGAGAGCTTGCAGAGCTCTCGAATTCTTGCGACATCAGCGTCGCCTTCATCTTCTTCACCGGAGAGGTCAGGGGAATCATCTTTATTCTCTTCATGGCCTAATTCCGGGCCTTCTTCAAAATCTTCATCAAAAAGGGCGCCAATTGAGTGGGGAATCGCCTCCTCTATCACCTCATCAAGGAGGTCCATGTAGTCAAGTTCCTCGTGATAAGGCATATGCTTCATAGCCTTAGGAATGTGGAGCTCCACCTCGATGTTTCTGACGTTTAAGGTTAAGGTACCTTCGCGCACGTCGACGATGACTCCGGCGGTGGCGAGGAATGGGCGTCCAAGTATCAATGAGGTGTCTCCCTCCTCCTTAACGTCCATGATGACGAAGTCACATGGCAAGCATATTCCACCCGGGACTTGAAGTGGGATGTCTTCGGCAATCCCCACCGGCCTTGTTATCCGTCCATCGGCTAATTGAATGCGCATGTCGGTGGGTTTCAACTTTGTCCCGGTGTTTAGTCTCAAGAACATGGAGAGGGGCATGAGGCTCACACTAGCCCCAAGGTCAACCAACGCCTTTTGAAGAGGAACGCCGCCCAAGGTGCAAGGAATCCGAAAACTCCCCGGATCTTTAAATTTCGCCGGCTCCTTCTCTCTCTTGGTGAACCAAGAGCCCTCCTCGGCTAGCATTATCTTTTCCTTCCTCTTTCTCCCCGAAATCAAGTCCTTCAAGAATTTGGCATATGTGGGGATCTCGACGATGGCGTCAAGGAAGGGAATATTTAGGCTAACTCCTCTTAGGTACTCGAGAAATTTTGCTAGCATTTTCTCCATTTTAGCTCTAGCGAGCCTTTGGGGGAATGGGACCGGTGGCATGAAGCGCCTTTCCTCAATCAATTTCTCCGCTCTAGATTTCTCCTCGTCATGCGGCTCCTTCTCATTTTCAACTTCTACTATTGGCTCAATTGGCTCCAAGCGCTCCTCCACGGGCTCCTCGGTAGGAATCATGGCGGGGGTGGTGTCCTTCCCGCCTCTAGTAGTAACGGCAACTACGGCGTTGATGTGGCCGGTGTTGCCCCGTGGGTTTTGCTCCGGTTGCGCCGGCAATCGTTGAGTGTTCCGATTGAGCAAAGCCAATTGCTCCGATATTTGAGCCACTACGGTATTAAGAGAGTCTTGCCCCGCCTTCAAAGTAGCATTCACCTTATTTTGCTCGACCATGAACGCCTCCACTCTAGTTTCGAAGTCGGTTCGTTGCGGAGCTTGTGGAGGGCTTTGGTTTTGATTCCTCCACCCTTGGTTGTATCCGGGAGGCCTATAAGGTGGAACTTGTTGCTTCGGTTGAAAGTTTTGTTGAGTAGGCCCCCTTGGTGGGTAATATTGTTGTTGGAGTGGTGGTGGCCGAGCTTGATTTGGCGGTTGTTGTGGCGGGTTCAAAGCTCCTTCATTGTTGGCGTAGGAGAATCCCGGATGATTTCTTGCGGCCGGATTGGACCAATACCCTTGGTTCCCCGCAACATATTATACTTGCTCCAAGGATCCTTCTACTTGCTCTCCTCCCGAGTACATGGCTTGAGATTGGTCTTGCCAATCACACATTTGGTTCGTCGGCGCGGAGGTGGAAGGGCTTCCTTGGGGCTCCGTAATGAACTTCTCCAATCTCTCCACCACCTTGTGGAGAGAATCAAATTTGCTCGTAAGCTCCGCTACGGCCTTCGCCTCGTAGATGCTTGTTGGCTTTAAGGAGGACGTGGAGTGTCCTCGCTCATCGCCCCATTGTTGGTTATTTGAGGCCATCTCCTCGATTAGGGCCGTAGCTTCCTCGGGAGTCTTTGACAAGATAGCACCATTCGCCGCGGCATCAATAATTTGTTTGGTCCCCGGTTGGAGACCGTTGTAGAAGCTATGCACTAGCTCCCAATCTTCTATACTGTGGTGCGGGCATTGATGCTGTAAATCCTTAAATCGCTCCCAAGCTTCATAGAGCGTCTCTTGTGGTCCTTGCTTGAAGGACATGAGAGCGCTCCGGATCTTCACCGTCTTGGATGGCGGATAGAATTTGTCAATGAATGCATCCGCCAACCCGTCCCAAGAGGTGAAAACTCCGTCAGCCTGCGTCCTCAGCCAATAGAGTGCCTTGTCCTTTAGTGTGAAGGGGAAAAGACGCAGTCTGATGGCATCGATGGGGACCCCCGGCATTTGGAATGTGGCGCACTTCGACAAGAATGATTGGATGTGGTAGTGGGGGTTCTCATGGGCGTTCCCATGAAATGGGTCTTGTTGCATCAAAACCACCAATCCAGTCTTTAGCTCGAAGTTCTTGTCGGCTGCCAACTCTGGCACGGCAATGGATGATGTGGTAGAAGAGGTCTTAGGCCGAAGCCTATCACGAATAGAAATTATTCTCGCCATCCTTGTCGCCAATTCTTCGGGAGTTTCCGGGTTGGTCATAAACCGCCCTTCCGGATATTGTCTTCTTTCCGCTCTAAGTCTCCACACGGTACGTTCGATCTCCGGATCAAATAATAAGGCTTCGGGGTCCGCCGTAGATCTCGTGTACATGCACAGGGAAAACAGAGTTTCAAAGAGATGATTAGTACCGTGGAAGGGTTAGGTAAGAATAGTAATGGAAATAATAATAATAATGAAAAAAAGAAAAAATAAAAATAAAAATAAAAGAAAGAAGTAGCTAGGGTGAGAAAGGATCAAACGCAATCGCCTCCCCGGCAACGGCGCCAAAAACTTGATCGCGCCCCGGATACACGTCCTGGAGCGACGGTTGTAGTTTTACCGCAAGCGCACGGTATAGCGGCGAGCGGGTATCGAACACAGGGAGGACGAATGACCGTGCTTGTTCCTAATCAACCTGGCTATTCAAGAGAGATAATTGCCTTGGGCGATCCTGTCACAATCGTCAGACAAATGTGCGAAGTATCAAATCAAATAAAGAACGTCTAGGGAATGGGGAATCCCCACTACTCACCGTATTTCATAAGAGTGGTTCGTCGGTATTAAAATTGCTAGAATGAGAATTCGGATGAACTAGTTGCAACTGAATGTAGAACCAAGCTCACGCTCTCGCGCTGTTGCCGGTCTATAGCTTTCCTAGGTTCGGGTCCAATCTCTTGCAAACCCTAGCCTAGGGAAGCTAGCATTAGGATCAACATCATCGTCCAATCGCGCACCGAGCCCAATCTCTTGCAAACTCGGTCCACGATCTAGATTGGGATAGTTCCTACCCGTCCAATCTCTTGCAAACAGGTATTGGCATGGAATTGCACCCGGAAATCCTAATATCGGTCCAATCTCTTGCAAACCGATACTTCGAAAATCCGACTCCAACCCAATTCGGATTTCTAGGGTTTCCTATCGAATTGGGATCCAATCTCTTGCAAATCCCAATTGATATGAATACCTAGCCATCCGTAGTAAATCGATCCCAATCTAATCTCAAATAACAATCCTAGCTCAATTTCCACCAATTCATCACAATTATGAAATATGGCTCGTAGGGTTCATCCCCACGCCCCAAGACGTGGTGACTACTCACAAATCATAGCAATATCACAAATTTGATCAATGAAATAAGCAATGGAATTCATCACAAATATTGAGATAAACAATAAAAATAGAATTTTTAGGGAAGAGAGATGCAAACCAATGGAGTTCTTCAATTTAATCCAACAAAAATCCAAGTTTTTCCTCTTCTCCAATCACAATAATAAAGCTAAAAAGTAATCTAAAAAGCTGCAAAAAATCTAAGAGATGGCTCCCAAAACTAGGGTAAAAACAGGGCTTAAATAGCCCCAAAAATCGTCCAAAAATCCTGACCAAAACGCCCCTGCACAGCCTGTTTTCCGCAAATTTCGCTACAGGCAGCGCATCGCACTCGGCCGAGTGACAAATGTCGCTCGGCCGAGTGAGAAACCCTGTACTTTTCCAGTAAGTCGGGGCCTTCAGGGGTCTTCACTTCGGGAGCGGCTCGGCCGAGTGAGTTGTCGTCACTCGGCCGACGGATTCACTGCACTCGGGCGGACGGGATAATCCACTCGGCCGAGTGGGTCTTCTGAAGCTCAGGTGGCCGAAAAACAGAAACTTCGATATTTTGGAGGGGCTTCGTCTGGGCGCCACTCGGGCGGACGTGGTATCGTCACTCGGCCGATGTGGTCTCCGTCGCTCGGCCGCGTACACATGGAAATCGTGTCTGAACGGGTCGGCCGAGCAGTGTCTCGCTGGTCGGCCGAGTGGCTCCTCCACTCGGCCGAGTGGGACACAAAAAATGCCCAATCTGATTGTTTTGGCCTCCTCGTCGCTCCTGCGACGTCCATTCTTCTTCCGCTCCTCTCCAACAGCAAAATACCCCTCGGGGAGGTCGTCGGTGGCCGTCTAGAGTAAGGGCATCTCGAGATCACTCCAAATCGCGCCAAATCACCTGGAATGCGACAAAAACAACAAATCGTGAAAAGCATCGCAATATCGTCGATATATCGTGAAAAACATGATTTGGGCAATCTAAATGGCATGCAAATACACGGAAAAAAGGTGTAAAATAAGGAGTGATCAAGAGCTTCTTCTCGCCACTCACAGCATGCGCCCTCCTGGCACTGCCCCTTTACCAGAAGCTCACCATACCTCTTCCTTCATAAAGAAGAGAGATAATAAAAGAAAAGAAAGACCATAGAAAGGGGGACAACACAAAAGAGCCAAGGGCCAAGCACATCAGCGAAAGAATGAAGGGAAGCGCAAGTTCACCTGGCGCAGAAATGACAACAAGAAAAATGATGCACCTCCACCCAAGAGGGATTGGAAAGACTAGTGTCATAGCTGTGGCATGAAAGGCCACTGGTCCAGAGTGTGCCGGACCCCACTCCATCTTCAGGAGCTGTATAAATAAAGCAAGAAAAAGAATGCTGAAACAAACCTCGTGTTTAAATAATGTAGTCAAGTTCGTAGCAAAGGACTTCGAATCGGAGGACATGCTTGATTAGCCTACTACATTTATCTTAGCATTTTATTTTCAGAACAATCTATCATATGCAAGCTTTTTATGTAATTTGATTTCCTTTGAATAAAATTTAGTTTCTGAATGCAAATGTTTTACTCATCTTTTTAGATGGAATGCTCTCATGACCGCTTGATAGAAAATGCTTCGACACATACGATCCTTCAGCATAAATGCTACTTTCATAGCATTATACCGTATAAGAGCACCGTAAAGACAATTTCAGGGCCATCAGATTTAATTGAAGGTTCTGGGAATGTAACCTTGCTGCTCTCCAAAGAAACAAAAATCAAAATTAAAGATGCATTATACTCTCCGAATTCCAAGCGAAACGTACTAAGTTTCAAAGATATCCATCTGAATGGATTCCACTTGGAAACAACAAATGTAAAAGAGAATGAATTACTGTATGTAACGTCTCAAGAAAATGGAATAAAAACCATACTTGAACATTTTGAGAGCCTCATCATCGGGCCTCTACCATACAAAGATTCGGAGAGAGGAAGCTAACTCAGTGGAGCACCTGAAGTGCCTGACATCAGCCAAATTTTTACTTTGGCGTGATAGACTTGGCCATCCTGGATCTGTGATAATGCACCGCATCTTATCACAATCTCATGGGCATAACCTGAAGAATCAGAAGATTCTTCAGAAGGGAGAATTCCCTTGTGTACCCTACTTCAAGGGTAAATTAATAACAAGGCCATCACCAATTAAAGTAGATATCGAGTCTCCAAGCTTCATCGAAAGAATACACGGAGACATATTTGGACCCATCCACCCTCCTAGTGGGCCTTTTCGGTACTTCACGGTACTGATTGATGCATCTTCAAAATATTCGTATGTGTGTCTATTATCGACCCGCAACTTAGCTTTTCTAAAGCTCCTGACACAAATTATAAAGTTGCATGCGCATTTTCCAGACAACCAAATAAAGAAAATACGTCTGGATAATGCGGAGGAATTCACCTCCCAATCATTTCAAGAATACTGACAGGCAACGAGAATAGAAATTAAACATCCGATACCACATGTTCACACCCAGAACGGGTTAGCTGAGTCGCTAATTAAAAGACTCCAATGGATTGCACGTCCATTGCTAATGAAATCCCAGTTGCCGGTGGATGCATGGGGACATGCAATTCTGCATGCTGCATCATTAATAAGAATAAGACCCTCAGGAGGTCAGAGTCTCTCTCCAATGCAACTTGCATATGGAACCTCGCCAACCATTTCTCACTTGAGAATCTTCGGCTGCGCAGTTTATATCCCCATCGCACCACCCCAGAGGATCAAGATGGGCCCTCAACGTTGCCTAGGTATTTATGTAGGGTTTGACTCACCCTCCATTATAAGATACCTAGAATCTCAAACGGGGGACGCTTTTAATGCACGTCTTGAAGACTGTGACTTTGATGAGACATATTTTCCCAAAATGGGCCTAGACATTGAAAAGTCTAGCGCGAAGCAAATGTTAACGTGGGATACAAAAAGCTTGACCCACTATGATCCGGTAACAAAAAAAATGTGATGATGAGATCCTGAAGATCTTACACATCCAGAACACCGTTCATAGATTACCGGACTCATTTACTGACAACCAGAAGATTGTCAAATCACACATCCCTGCTACAAATACTCCAGCTAGGATTGACATCCCAAATGATGGATGCAATCCACCAGCAGTAGAAGTGGCTGCATCTCAACAGAAAAGAGGCAGACCACCAGGCTCCAAGGATAAAAATCTAAGAAAAAGAAAAATATCCAGAGACCTTGGGACGATACCCCCACAGAGAAACGAGCTCGTGTCCATACCCTCTCCCCTCCCGAAATCCACTGCAGAGGAACTGCCGGGAGAAACTGAAATATCATTAAATTATGTATGTACAGGGGAGGTATTGGACAGAAAGAGTACAGTCGTCGACAATGACTTTGCTTTTCACATTGCTATTCACGTCGCCGAAAGCGACGATGATCATGATCCACATTCCCTTGCTGAATGCAAACATAGAAATGACTGGTCAAAGCGGAATCAGGCAATAGAAGCCGAGCTGGACTCGCTTCAGAAACATAAAGTCTTTGGACAAATAGTCCAGACACCTACTGGTGTCAAACCTGTGGGATACAAATGGGTACTCATAAGAAAAAGAAATGAAAATAATGAGATCACATGCTACAAAGCTAGACTTGTAGCACAGAGATTTTTCCAAAGACCGGGTATTGACTATGACGAAACATACTCCCCGGTCATGGATGCGATCACCTTTAGATTTCTGATAAGTTTAACAGCAAAGGAAGGCGTAGATATGCAGCTAATGGATGTTGTGACTGCATATCTATACGGTAATCTCGACAAGGAGATATACATGAAACTTCCTGATGGCTTCTCAATGCCTGCTGAAATAAAAGATAGACCTCGAGACGTCTACTCTGTTAAGTTGCAAAGATCATTGTATGGTCTCAAACAATCAGGAAGGATGTGGTATAACAGACTCAGTGAATTCCTTGTTAAACAAGGATTCAATAACAATGAAGTCTTTCCTTGTATCTTCATAAGAACAAAGGGAAAAGGATTCGTAATAATCGCTGTCTACGTAGACGATTTGAATCTCATTGGATCTCCTGAAGAGATCACTGAGATATCTGTAATCCTAACAAAAGAATTCGAAATGAAAGACCTAGGCAAAACGAAATTATGCATTGGCTTACAGATTGAACATCTAAAAGATGGAATCCTATTACATCAAACTACATACACAAAGAAAATGTTGCAAAGATTCCATATGGACCAATGTCATCCACTTAGTACACCTATGGTGGTACGATCTCTGGATGCACATAAAGACCCCTTCCGGCCGCTGGAAGAGGGGGCAGATATACTTGGTCCAGAAGTCCCTTATCTAAGTGCCATCGGAGCACTTCTATATCTGGCAAACTGCACGTGTCCCAACATAGAGTTCGCAGTAAATTTGCTAGCCAAATATAGTGCAGCACCCACATAGCGTCACTGGACCGGGGTTAAACACCTTCTGTGCTACCTCCAAGGGTCTACAGATCTGGGACTCTTCTACAAAAATGGAACATCCTCTACACTTGCTGGATATGCTGATGCAGGTTATTTGTCTGATCCCCACAATGCAAAGTCACAGACAGGATATGTGTTTACCTATGGAGGGATAGCCATTTGCTGGAGATCCATCAAGCAAATCTTGACGGCGACCTCATCCAATCACTTAGAGATTATTGTCATCCATGAAGCAAGCAGAGAATGCGTATGGCTACGCTCAATTGTTCACCACATCCTGTCAACTTTCGGGCTGAAGACTGGAGATCTAGAACCTACTACAATGTTCGAGGACAATGCTGCTTGCATAGCTCTGCTACGAGGTGGCTTCATCAAAGGCGACAGAACAAAACACATTTCACCAAAGTTCTTCTGGACGCATGAGCTACAAAGAGATGGCAAGATCGACATCAGACAAGTGCAATCATGTGACAATTTGGCAGACTTGTTCACTATAGTCCTTCCTACTGCTACCTTTAGGAAGCTTGTACAGAAGATTGGAATGAGACGCCTAAGAGATCTGAAAGCTTGAGAGCTTGTACAGATCAGGGAGAGTTAGGAAGAGTTTGTACTCTTTTCCCTTAACTATGGTTTTTTCCATAGGGTTTTCCATAGCTAAAGGTTTTAACGAGGCAAATCTCACCAACTCAGGATCCTGAAGTATCCACCCCATATGATTCTACGCTCAGAATCCCGAAGTATTCACGAGCAGAGTCCACTCCTATGGCTAGATAAGGGGGAGTGTTGTGAACGGTTATAAACCAGAGTTGGTTAAGATTCTGGGCTATCTTAGAGATAGGCCCATATCAATGTAGCCCACGTTTGTATTCTCCCTACTTGCCTATAAATAAAGAGTTGGGGGCTCCTCCCCCAGTAGTTGATTCATAACAGCATCTACTTAATTGAAAGTTTATGTTAACGAAAATTTCCCTCTCCTTTTTTCTTTTTTTCTCATTTACATCGCCTTTTGTTTTTCTTCTATTTTGAGAACTTATTATGTGGGAGCAACATAATTATGATCATTAAGGCACATGATGATTTTTTCCGATCACATGTTATCATTACACATAGATAAGGCTTATCGTTTTTGTTATCATGAGTGGCGTAATCAGAATTTTTTTGCACTGGTCGAAAATAAAGATGATATAAAGAATTTTTTTAATAAAAAAATACCATAACAAGAAAAATTAAACGTTAATAAGTAACATGCTACAAAATATTAAACGTTAAATAATACACAACATGCAAAAAAAGAATTTTTGCTCTCGTTTCCCTCTTTCGATCTTCCTCACTCATAAGTCATGACAAGTCACAACTAAGTTTACAAAAAATCATAATAAAAACTAAACGTTAAATAATACCCAATATGAAAAAAAATGTTTCTGCTTTCGTTTTCCTCTTCTCCTCACATAACAAGTCATAGCATATGTTTACAAAAAATCATAACAAAAAAAATTAAATGTTAAATAATACTCAACATACAAAAATGACAATGAATAGCAAACAATAATAAAAAAAATGACTGCAGTGGGGATTGAACCCAAAACTTTGGTTATGGAAAACAAGGCATTTTCCATTGGGCCACAAGGACAAGATGGCTAATTAGTACCCAACATTAAAAATAATATAATAATTAAAAAATAAGTTTAATAGACTATATTAAAAACATGAAAACGAAAACTTGTTATGTATGAGGGAGACCTTTAGTCTCCACCCAATATCATCCACCATAAAACCCACTCTTAGTAGGTGTCCCTTGGGTTCCAAGGGACTTGTAACTCTCATATGATATTATATATATGACTATGGGATCCACCATAGACCTACACTTCTTACAAATCTTAACACGTTATCAGCACGCTCATCAACTGAGTCGAATCCCTATCGACGGACGAATCGCGAGGACGCGGATATGGCTTCCTTCTTCGAACTTCGCTAGATCCGACGGGTAGGATCTAGAGGTAAATTTTTAGAAACACCTAGATCATCATTTTACATGCGCATGATAAATCTGTGATTATGTTTTTCTAAGAGATCTATAACAAATTTTTTAAAGCAAGATCTACTAGAAATTCATTGCATCAACCACACAGATTTACTATTAACAACCAATTTAAAATCATTTTTAATTGATTATTAAAAAACGAAAAAAAACAATTTTCTGGGAAGCTGTTCGCTTCGCCTCCCCTTCCTAACGAGGGGGCTGTTCGCTGCGCCACTCGTTTCGCCCCCCTCCGGTCGGGGGTGTGGCCTCCCTTCAAATCAATGCCGCCCCCCCTGACGGGGGGGGGGAGGGGGGGGCTCCAGGCGCGCCGCCCCCAGTCGGGGGGCTTCCATTTCATGGTGGACTGTTCGAATGGCAGGCACCCCCCCCCCCCCCCCGATTAGCCTGACTGCCCGTCGGAGGGGCCTGCCCCTGTCGAATTCACCGTCGGGGTTTGGGCTTTTTACGCCGGAACATCCCACCCCCCTGTTGAGGGTGGCGGCTTTTTGCACCAGAACACCCCACCCCCTGTCGGGGGTGGCCGCTTTTTGCACCGGAACACCCCACCCCCCCTGTCGGGGGTGGCCGTTTTCAGCGCCGGAACGCCCCATCCCTCTTTTGGGGGTGGCCGCCCCCTCCCCGTCGGAGGGGGGCCTGCCCCTACGTGCTGCCCCCTGTTGGAGGGGCATCCCGATTTGCCACCCCCGGCAGGGGGCCTCCCGGCAGGGGGGCCTCCTGGAGCGCCGCCAACCCCGCATTTCGGGGGGCTTCCATTGACCGAAGAAGAAAAAAATGACTCTGACGGCAGCCCCTCCCCACTCATCCTCTCTCCTTCATAACCTAACCCTAGGGTAAGTGGGAGAAGAGGAATAGGCCTCCCCTGATGGGCCACAAGTCCAGTAAATAACAAAATTGAAAAAAGGTGTATTTTTTAGCTTACGGGCCTGCAGCCCGCAGCCAAGCCTGCTGGCCTGCAGGCCAAATTTATTCTAAATTCAGAATATACCCTATTAAACACTGAAAATTCCAGAAAATTCTGGAAAAATCGGAAAATAATCCGAAAAAATTCTGGAAAAATCCAGAATAATCAGGGTGAGGATATTGAGTCTGACTAACTCCTCTTAGGGTATTTTGGCCCAAGTTGTAAATTTGTTACTTAATTCGATGTGTAATTCATTATTAATCGCTTTATTTTTTAATTGGATAAAAATTATTTTACGCTTAGATATTTACAAGGATCCTGAGACCGCTCTGTCGTTAGGTTAGTTATCTAACCTAACGGGTAATGACGTTTCCCCGTGGTCCAAGTAACTCTTAAACGTATATTTAATATATTTATCCCATAAAATTGCCTGCGATGTTGAATAAAATGTATTGTATATGCATGTAATGTTGCATACTTATATAAATTGCCTGGAATGTTGGTAAAACTATGTTGTGGTTTTTGGATCGGCCGTTATTAGTCACCACTATTTATTTTCCTCGCATTTTTTCTCTTTGTGAGTGAAAATGTAGTGAGGAACTAAATGTAAATGCCAATGCTCGGAGATACTTCGCCTGAAGACGGAGGAAAATTGCTAATGCTGGGACCCCAAAGGGTTTCCAAATTGTAATTTTAATTTTCTCGTAATTCAAAATGTATAAGGGACTTTGGACTTTTATTATTTTTAGTGGTGACCGGTCGATCCCCACAACAATTTTAGTTTTACTACTATGGTTGTCTTGATTTTTGATATATAATTCATGCTTATTCCATGCTTAGATAAATGGCAAAGATTGCGAGCGTCAATTTTGATGTTCTCGATGCGGCTGGAAAAAATTACTTGAGCTGGCAGCTGGACCTGAAATTCCATCTGCGCTCACAGGGCATAAGTCACACAATTCAAGCTCCAGCTACGAATGTGACGACTGATGAAGGGACTTCTACTGTTAGAGTCTCCGATGTAGAGAAGGAAAAAGCCAGTATCTATATCAGGAGACATATTGATCGGACCCTGAAGGCCGAATATCTAACAATGGAAGACCCTCGTGAACTGTGGACAACACTTAAGGACAGATACAAACATCAGAAAGATGTTATCTTCCATCGTGCATGTTATGAGTGGAAAAATCTCCGACTTCAAGACTTCAAGTTCGTAGCTGAGTATAACTCAGCTCTCCATAACATCACCTCACGCCTGAATTTATGTGGTGAACAAGTCTCGGAAACCCGCATGTTTGAGAAAACATATACATCCTTCCATGAGAAGGATGCTATTCTCATGCAACAGTATCGTGAATGCAAGTTCATGAAGTACTCTGATTTACTCTCCTGCCTTCTTATGGTAGTGCAGAACAGAGACCTCCTACTGGCCACTCATAACTTACGCCTTGCTGGCTCTGCTCCCCTCCCTGAAGCTCACACAGTGTCTTCCCAGAAGATGAAGAACAATCACAAAGGAAAATTCAACAAGGGGAAAGCTGCGAAGAAGCAGACCATAGCTCCTCCCCATAACAACAATAATGAGGGGAAGAAAAAGAATACATGGAAGAGGAATACCTCTGATCAGACGTCTGCTCTCAATAAAAACTGGGAAGACAAATGCCACAGATGTGGCATGACTGGACATTGGTCCAGGGTCTGTCGTACTCCACACCACCTCCAAGATTTGTATATGGCAAGCCTGAAGCTTTCAGCTGAGACAAATCTGGTGGATATACAGCCTCCAACTCGGTTCACCACCGAGGATTTCGAGAAGAACGACCTCCTTGACTAAAGCTAATTTAGTCATCTTTTCAGCCTTTATCATTAATGTTTTAAATGTATCTTCAATTTTGTCCTTCTTTATCGTAATTATAAATCGAATGTAGTTTTACTTTTCATAAAAGTTTTTACATTCTTTTTTAGAGATGAAGTGTGAATGCCTAGTGGATAGTGGCTCTACGCACACGATCCTTCGTGATATATGATATTTTAAAAGCATCATTAATTATAATAGTCCCGTCACTACAATTTCGGGACTAAATAATATAATAGAAGGATCAGGTGAAGCAATTTTATTGCTCCCAAACCAAACACAAGTTATAATAAAAGATGCTTTATTTTCTCCAATATCAAAAAGAAATATATTAATTTTCAAGGACATCCGTTTAAACGGATATTACTTTGAAACTGATGATTTCAAATAGTGTTGAATAATTGTATATTATTCGTCATAAGGATGGTATTAAAACCATCCTAGAACGTTTTAAAGGACTCCCGTCGGGCCTTTATCAAACATACATCCAACCTATAGAAGCTAATCTGATAGAGCACCAGCAGTGTTCTACATCACCAGAATTCAATCTCTGGCATTATAGACTAGGTCACACAGGATCGGTAATGATGCACCGCATCATAACCCAATCCCGTAGACATAATTTGAAGAATCTGAAGATTCTTCAAAAGCGTGATTTTCCTTGTCCCCCCTGTTACAAGGGTAAATCGAATCACGAGACCATTCCACCTGAAAGTGGGGTTTAAGTCCCCTGGCTTCTTGGAGAGAATACATGGAGACATCTGTGGGCCAATTCACCCATCAAGTTTTCCATTTAGGTACTTTATGATATTGATAAATGCATCTTTATATAATTCTTTTCCCATACTAGGCTCACAAACTAAGAAGCCTGAAGCTTCAGAGACCATTTCTTGTGACACTAAGTATTTGTCTCATTATGATCCACGTACAAATCTGTATGAAGATGAGATCCTGAAGATCCTTCACATTCAGAATACAGTACATCTATTACCGGACAAATTCACTGATAACCAGACGATTATCAGATCACACGTCCCTGCTGCCAATACGCTAGCTAGGATTGACATCCCCAAAGATGGGTGCAATCCACCGGCAACAGAATCGACCGTACCGCAAATAAAAAGAGGACGACTGCCTGGCTCGAAGGATAAATGCCCTCGTAAGAGGAAAATACATGGAGAAATAATGAATATCCCACCACAGGATGCTGAGCTCAGACAAGTAACCTCTCCCCTCCTTTAGTCCCCCCGAAGAGGACAATACATGAGAAATATTGTCACGCCCCGATCTACAGAATACCCGAAGTTTCTAAATTTTTTTCCAAGTATCCTGAAGAGCAGAGGTGATGAAGAAAAGGAATAGAGGAGAGATGATGAAGACAGAGGCAGGCCACTGCGCACATGCTGGGATAGTACCTGTAATGCTCTATATATAACAACAAGGACATCACATTCCAATTATACAACATCACAAAGAGTACATGCATAATTTCACATTTCTAGCATAAGGGCCAACACAACATCATGTATCAATATGCATCATTAAAATTTAAATTCAAGTTACACCTCCAAAGGACACTACCGACTCCACTACCCCAGAGTATATCTCAACTCCCTAACTACCCACTCTCCATCTCCAAGCTAACTGCTGAAGACCCAAGCTGCTACCACCTGAAAAAGGGGAGGAACACGTCAATGCGTGCTCCAGTAGGATATCCCAACTCTAGTGGTAAAATATGTTGTTACTGGTTTAATTACTCTGGTTATAAATTAAGGTATGATCATGGGGGTTAAGTGACATAGCATAAAGTAAGGTATACCACAATATGACGTAAAAGCAAATGAGATAGAGACGTACCTTCCGTCAGGGAATGAATTGCTGTAAAAGAGTGTTAGTGTTACAAATAATACATAAGGAAGGGAACCACAAGGCAACTACAAGTACACAGTGTCACATCAATACAAGTAGAGAGAAGTGCTACCAGCAGTAGGAGTAACATGCCGACTTCTCATTTTATAATTGAATTAATTGGAACTTGAGTAAATTGTGTGATACCAGGACTTGGACATCACCCCAAATTTGGGGTGAATATAGCACACAGTGCAGTGGACACGGGCACTGTACAACACCGGGCCTCTCAGCTCCCCCATCCCTGGCAGGAGTGCGGATCTCCACATAATAACACAACCTCCGTATGTCCCCTCCACTCCCAGTAAAGGCGAGTGTGTATAAATATCACCTCCACTCCCGGTAAAGGCGAGTGGGTATAAACATCACAAATCACATAATCATTTCCCCCAACTTCTCAGTACATGCCTCATATCCACAATTTACTCAAATCCCACCTAAACCCGGGTTTTACTAACTCACCCTCACTAGAGAGGATTGAGACATTCCAGAGTTTCATTTTATCACTTTAGTAATGAAGGAGTCATATTGCATGGAATCACATTCCACATTCATACCAACATGGGTCATGCACTGAAGTATCATGCCCTCCGTCGTAGTCACATCACATATCAACATGGCCATGCATGACATGCTCCCAACATTACATGTTTATATTATATCTCATATCATAATCATAGTGTTGAGTATTTCTCACATTTCTGGCATTTGCCTTCACTTAGGCATTTCCACAAACACATGGCATGCATCATGTTCCACATCTCAAACACATTATCAATGTAATATCATAACTTTCTTTGATGTAATAACAATAAGTATGCACAATAGGAGTAAAATTGGGAACTACACATAATTTAACATCCTTTAGAATTTGCTCAACTTGCAGGAATTTGTAAACAGTCACAAGAAATGTCCATATATAATCAGATTCCGTGAGAATTTGACAAAACTTCTCAAATGAAAGTTGAAGATATGTTCGTCCTGAATTCACAGATAAAATTTCATGCAAAAATATTAAGTAGGTGATTTATGGTGAATTATTTGGTGAAGTGTGTCAAGTCTGTTTTTCAGACAGATTTCAGGGTCTGTATTGAAAGCCAATTTTGGGCATGTTTCAGCCAGAAATTCGACATATAAGCACTGTGATGAAATTTTATAAAAACTTATTAAATTTCCAACAAGACCAAGAACATAAAATTCCATTGTGTGTGCATGTGTTTAGGTCAATTTTGCTAAACTGTGTCAAAACTGAAATCAAACAGACATGTTGTAAAGATGTAATTTTTGCTCCTAATTTCTGAATTGGACATATATCAAAATTTATATGATTTTGGGTAGAACTTAAAGATCTACATGTATATATATTTTTTTCAGAATTTATTTATCCCTAAATTAAGAGATATGCTCATATGAATATGAAGCAGAATCTGTCCTCAAAAATCTGCATGATGATTACATGACACTACATTGATTTATCCCCTATTAACATAATAAACCATTAGAGAAGAGATTCCTACCTCAAGATGATGAATTTCCAAGTCCTCATGCTTTCTCCCAAGCCTCCTACCGCCTCCTAGTTCCTAGCCTCAATGAAACTCCATCTTGCTATAACATCTTCTCCTCTTTCTCTTCCCCTTTCTTCCTCCTATTCTTCCCATTTTCTCTTTAATTTTTTTTGATGCATGAATTTCAGCCCGTATAAGTGGGGACAAGGATATGGGAGAGAGAGAGATGGGGGAAATTAGAAAAGAAATTGAGAAGAAAAGGATAAGGGAAAAAAGGAGAAGAAAAGTAAAGAAGAGAAGAGAAGAAGAGTGAGAAATCTAGAATGATTCATGGCTTATCCCATAAGCCATGCTATTTATTAAATGACCAAACTACCCCTCACATATTCAAGTATTTACAAGTATGCCATTACTTTATGCACACACTGCTTTAGTATGTACACACAACATCTTTAGTCCAAATGTCCGTTTGCCCCTAACCTTTCTAAAAATTTACGGGTGTTGCCATTGACTCCTAACCCCCTTTCACACTTGCATGGCTTCCCTACACATACGCATGCATGCCTACACATGCATACATGCACCACGCACACACGTTGTTGAGTAATGGTGTTTCATGCCAATCTTATTTTGATGATGATCACATCATTATGTTGTTGCTAATGAATCTCATGTTTTAGTCTCTCAGTTTATTTCAAGGATATCTTTCTTGGAGACTAATCACTTGGTGTAAGGATGGACATCATGTGAAGAAGGGCCAAAGTTTGGACTCAAGGAGTGTCAAAGCTTGGAGATGGTGGAGAGCATTCAAGGCTTCTAGATTGAAGTTTTAGACTCTTAAGAAAGCATTGTAATCCATGTAATTTATTTTATTCCTTTCTCTCTCTTTTGAGTCTAGGTTATTGTAATGCCTTGTTAGATGGTTTGCTCATTCATGCACATGCATTTAACCATCTTAGTGAACCTTAGGATTATCATAGAATCCAACCCAATAGGTTCACTCTGTCCAAAGACTCACTTGGAGTCTCTGGCTTTCCATCAGTCGCCTGTTGAGGGAAACACAGTCGACTGGATGATTTCCAGTAGCCTGTAGATCCTTCTACAGTCGCCTGATATGCACAGCTCAAGTCAACATTTCAATTGACTCAAACTTGAGCTTTACGCACAGTCGTCCGTCGATCAGTTTACAGTCGCCTGTATACTTACAGTCGCCTGGGAATTGGCCAACAGTCGCCTGTCTAGCATAAGTGCAATCACTGCATCTCTCTGTCTTCTCTCCATATTTTACAGTAGTCGACTGATGAAGAATATACAGTCGCCTGACTATTTGACAGTCGACTGTATTATTAACATCAGTCGCCTGTGCGAAGTATTGGAGAAAGAGTGCAGCTCTATGTTTCGATCCATCCCCTGCAGAAGTCGTCTGCTGAAGGATTAACAGGCGCCTGTCCAGTTTGTCAGTCGACTATATTGTCTTCATAAGTCGACTGTCCTGGCTCAGATTATAGCCGTTGGATATTTTCTAACCGTTGATCAGTCGACTGTCTTATGATCATCAGTCGACTGTTCCTGTCGTTTTCACCCAGTTTCTAGCCGTTGCAGATCTATTCTTTTGGCTGTTTCTTTGGGTTTTTGGGCTTGATATAGGATTCCTATATATATGAGTGTGCTGCCTTTGCTTAAACTTCTTGATTAATTCTTGATTACTCTTGATTCTATTGAAAATCTCAAGAGATCTTTAAGCCACTCTCAAGCTCCCTCATTTCCCTCTATTGAGCATTCATCTTCCTTCATGCATTAAAGTCCAGCTCAAGGGAAATCATCCAAGTGCTCTCAAGCATATTCCAACACTTGGAGATCCTCTTCCATGCCTTGCATTCATTCATGAGTAAGCATCTCAAGGCATAGGTAAGAGTATTTACTTTACTTGGTGTAATTTGTTTTCCTATTTCTCTTTGTGGGATTAAGATACTCTCTTTGTGGGAGTTTCTCTCTTTGTGAGAGGTTGTCTCTTTGTGGGACTAGGGAATTCTCTTTGTGGGAATTAACTCTCTTGTGGGAGTTCTAGTGTCCTAGTGTTGGGCTAACCCTAATTCTCTGAGTGGGAGTTAGTGATTCTCTGTGTGGGAGTCTTGATCCTTGTGTAGGATTGGTTGGGTCCTTGTGTAGGGCATAAATCTTCTTTGTGGGGTATCTCCTTGTTAGATTTGTATTCACTTCTCTGTGTGGAAATATAGTGAATATTGGTGTGGCTGGATGTACCCAAGTTTGGGGAAGGAGGGTAAAACTTTGTGTTTGCGTTTGGATTGATTGTGCCTTTTAATTCCTCTTGCATTTATTATTCCGCATTTGCAAGTTAAATTTTAATTGGACAATTTTATTGCCATTACACTATTCACCCCCCTCTAGTGTGTGTTGTTAGTATTGCAAGGGTTAGACGATCCCTACAATTGGTATCAGAGCGAGGTTAAAGCATACTGCAACGATGGCATTCAACGCCTCATCCGCATCTCATGAAGAAGGTCACTCAACTGTTCGACCCCCGCTCTTCAACGGAACCAACTACCATAGTTGGAAGATCAGAATGATGATCTACATGGAGGGTCAATACCTATGGGACATCACATAGGTGCCATTTGAGAAGCCCACTACTCTTGCGGCTTCAAGGACAAAGGCGGAGAAGGAATCAATCAAGTTCAATGCAAGAGCTATGAATGCATTACATTACGCTCTCTCAGTTAATGAGTTCAACCGCATCTCCATGTGCAAAACGGCAAATGATATTTGGCACACCTTGGAGATTTGTCATGAAGGGACAACGAAGGTAAAGAAATCTAAACAAACTGTTTTTAGATCTAAATATGAAATGTTTAAGATGCAAGAAAGCGAAAGCATTTCAGAGATGTTCACAAGGTTCACCGATATCGTGAACGCTTTGGAGGGACTCGGGAAGATGATTTCCCAAGAGGATCGTGTAGAGAAGATCCTTGACTCTCTCACACCTCGTTGGGAGTCAAAGGCCAACAGAATTTTGGAGTCATATGACACGTCCAAATATACCGTTGAGGAGTGCATTGGAAATCTCATGGCGTATAAAGTGAAGCTTCAACACAAGAAGGAGATTCAACCAACAAAGCCCGAGAAGCTAGATAAGCAAAAGGGGGTTGCATTCCATGTCAAGGAGGAGCCAATCAAGTGGAGGAGGAAATTCCATCGAGAAGCTCCTAGTGAAGAAGATGAGTAAGAAGATGCAAGTGGAGAAGAAATTGAGGAGTTTGCCGAGCAATTCAAAGCATTCCTCAAATGCAAGCAAGGTAAGTCTTTGTCAAAGTTTGCCTCCATTTCTAAAAAGGTTCCTACTTGTTACACTTGCAGTGGAAAAGGTCACTTGTCCACCGAATGCCCTTCCAAACCCAACAAAGAAACTTACAAGGGTAAAGGGAAGAAGTATTGAAAAGGAAGGTCCAAGTCCAAAAATCACAAGAATGGACTTGTCGGGACCTTTGATGATTCGAGTGAGAACACTTCGAGTAACGAAGAAGAGGATACAAAGGAGGATGCTCACGCATGCTTTGTAGCCATGGATGGTCCTACACCAATCCCCTCCGGATTAAACGAAGAAGAGTTGGATGCTTGGCTTGACGCATACAATTCCTATGAGGATTTGTGCCTCATGGCTACGGAGGAGAAGTCGTAATCAAGCTCTTGCAAGGATGATGATGATGTTGTTGAGATCGAGGAAGAAAAGATCTCATACGAGGAGCTCAAGATCAATTTTGACTAGGTCTCCGAAAAGGCTAGTAAGTGCATCAACTCTTACAATAGATTAAAAGCAAAATATAAGATTGCTAAGAGTAGATTGCATGAATTAGTTATTGCAAGTATAATTCATGATGAAAGACATGTGTATGACATTTGTGAGAGAGACACACTTCTCTCTCAAGTTAAGGAATTGAGCCTTTCTAATGAAAATCTCGTTGCTCAAAACCTTAGCTTAGATGCTCACGTTCAACAACTTACGTTGAAATGTGAAGATGAATCCCGGAAGCTCATAAGTTTTGTGTATTCTAGGGATTCACTCCACGATTTGTTGGAAAAACAACATCCGGTAAATCATAGAGGAGGTTTGGGTTATATTCAAAATGTGGTTTCCAAACCCACCTCTAATTCTTCGTTTGGTGCAAATTCAAGAAATATTGCTAAAGCACCTAAGAAGAATCACCATGCTTTCTTGTACAACAAGAACATCAACAAGAAGCATGCAGATCACGAGGTAATGCGGAAGAATGAAAAATCTACATTTTTTGCTAAGAAGCAAAATCGTCATTCTTTGCATGCTAAGAAATTTGTTTCTACACCTAAGCATGCCACATCCTTCCCTCTTGCAAAGGCAAAACCCTTGCCTAGGAAATCCTTGAGATTATGGATTCCCACTATGGTTAGTATGCAAGAGAGAGATAGTTACATCAACTCTCTAGTTAGGGATCTGATCACCTCGTGTGATTACGTTAGAAAATCAAACTCCTCTTTAGTTTGGTTACCTAATGTTTAGGTTCCTCACACATATGCATATTACATGGGTACTGTGCTTCTATGTTTATTTTAAGCATACCCATTGATTGTGTGTGTTTTATGATTTTGAAAAATATTTTCAAATTTATTTGTTTTCATGAAAATGGGGACCTTGGGGTTTATTGACATACATGAATTTTTGAACCATGTGTATGTCGATGGGGGAGTTAATATATAATATGTTTAAATTATTTTAAGACAGATTTTAACTCTCATTTTGGAGGTTTATTGAGATCATTATTTACATTTGGTTATTTTGGGTCTCAAACCAAACCTCTTGTTTATTGCCAACATGTTTCATGTTTCATTGTTTTTGGCAATATCCTTGTGTATCATTAAAGCTTGATTTTTCCATATCTATTGCTTTGATACACGTTCGGCCCATGGCTCCATTTCTTATAATTGGTATTAGATCCTAGAAGTCAAAAGTTGACCATTTCTTTGATCTAGGGTGAGCATGGGATAGTGAATTGATACCCACTAAATTTCTAAATTTGGTATCATACATATATTTCTTGTCTTGCATATTGTCTCATCTTGGTTAAGATGACAAAGGGGGATATATTTGGTGTCATCCTTTTTGACGATGTCAAGGGGGAGAGATATATTCATTATGTGATCATATTTATAGGGGGAGAGATATATACATATGCATATGGGGAGTGATATCTCTATAAGGAGAGATATATGGGATTAGATAAACCTTTATGTTTGCATGCTTCTATACTTTGCAATTGGTTTATGTAATCCATGCCTATTATATGTCACCATGTTCTTTATTGATTTTGATTTTATGAGTATTTACCATTGTGTAACTCATTATGTAATTGGTGCATATAAGTAGGGGGAGATCATTAGCATTGTGCTTTAATTCTTTATGATTTACATAATGTGTGTCATCATTAAAAAGGGGGAGATGGTTGAGTATTGGTGTTTCATACCAATCTTATTTTGATGATGATCACATCATTATGTTGTTGCTAATGAATCTCATGTTTTAGTCTCTCAGTTTATTTCAAGGATATCTTTCTTGGAGACTAATCACTTGGTGTAAGGATGGACATCATGTGAAGAAGGGCCAAAGTTTGGACTCAAGGAGTGCCCAAGCTTGGAGATGGTGAAGAGCATTCAAGGCTTCTAGATTGAAGTTTTAGACTCTTAAGAAAGCATTGTAATCCATGTAATTTACTTTATTTCTTTCTCTCTCTTTTGAGTCTAGGTTATTGTAATGCCTTGTTAGATGGTTTGCTCATTCATGCACATGCATTTAACCATCTTAGTGAACCTTAGGATTATCATAGAATCCAACCCAATAGGTTCACTCTGTCCAAAGACTCACTTGGAGTCTCTGGCTTTCCATCAGTCGCCTGTTGAGGGAAACACAGTCGACTGGGTGATTTCCAGTCGCCTGTAGATCCTTCTACAGTCGCCTGATATGCACAGCTCAAGTCAACATTTCAATTGACTCAAACTTGAGCTTTACGCACAGTTGTCCATCGATCAGTTTACAGTCGCATGTATACTTACAGTCGCCTGGGAATTGGCCAACAGTCGACTGTCTAGCGTAAGTGCAATCACGGCATCTATCTGTCTTCTCTCCATATTTTACAGTAGTCGACTGATGAAGAATGTACAGTCGCCTGATTATTTGACAGTCGACTGTAGTATTAACATCAGTTGCCTGTGCGAAGTATTGGAGAAAGAGTACAGCTCTCTATTTCGATCCATCCCCTGCAGCAGTCGTCTGCTGAAGGATTAACAGGCGCCTGTCCAGTTTGTCAGTCGACTATATTGTCTTCATAAGTCGACTGTCCTGGCTCAGATTATAGCCGTTGGATATTTTCTAACCGTTGATCAGTCGACTGTCTTATGATCATCAGTCGACTGTTCCTGTCGTTTTCACCCAGTTTCTAGCCGTTGCAGATCTATTCTTTTGGCTGTTTCTTTGGGTTTTTGGGCTTGATATAGGATTCCTATATATATGAGTGTGCTGCCTTTGCTTAAACTTCTTGATTAATTCTTGATTACTCTTGATTCTATTGAAAATCTCAAGAGATCTTTAAGCCACTCTCAAGCTCCCTCATTTCCCTCTATTGAGCATTCATCTTCCTTCATGCATTAAAGTCCAGCTCAAGGGAAATCATCCAAGTGCTCTCAAGCATATTCCAACACTTGGAGATCCTCTTCCATGCCTTGCATTCATTCATGAGTAAGCATCTCAAGGCATAGGTAAGAGTATTTACTTTACTTGGTGTAATTTGTTTTCCTATTTCTCTTTGTGGGATTAAGATACTCTCTTTGTGGGAGTTTCTCTCTTTGTGAGAGGTTGTCTCTTTGAGGGACTAGGGAATTCTTTTTGTGGGAATTAACTCTCTTGTGGGAGTTCTAGTGTCCTAGTGTAGGGCTAACCCTAATTCTCTGAGTGGGAGTTAGTGATTCTCTGTATGTGAGTCTTGATCCTTGTGTAGAATTGGTTGGGTCCTTGTGTAGGGCATAAATCCTCTTTTTGGGGTATCTCCTTGTGAGATTTGTATTCACTTCTCTGTATGGGAATATAGTGAATATTGGTGTGGCTGGATGTACCCAAGTTTGGGGAACCAGGGTAAAACTTTGTGTTTGCGTTTGGATTGATTGTGCCTTTTAATTCCTCTTGCATTTATTATTCCGCATTTGCAAGTTAAATTTTAATTGGACAATTTTATTGCCATTACACTATTCACCCCCTCTAGTGTGTGTTGTTAGTATTGCAAGGGTTAGACGATCCCTACACACGTCACAACACATTCCTGTGTTTTGCACCTACGACGTCTTTCACACTTCTCCCGCACTCAATCTTGCTTTCTCGACTCTTAACCATACATTACGGCCCAATCCCCCCTTGTACTATACTAATACATCGATATCTACATTTATTTCCTGCCTACAAATGCATCGTATGTAGAAATACCATGTGTGTTCAGTGGAATACTCGTATAGTGCAAAATAGGACATGAAAAATATCATTAAATTTTGTACGTACTGGGAAGGTACTGGACAGAAAAAGGACTGTCGACGACGACGACTTTGCATTCAATATTGCTATTCATGTCGCTCAATGCAACGATGATATCGATCCACGATCTCTAGCTGAATGATAACACAGAGATGATTGGCCAAAGTGGAACAGGCAATAGGAGTAGAGCTGGACTCACTCTTGAAACGGAAAGTCTATGGACCAGTAGTCCAGACACCAAGAGGTGTAAAACTTGTGGGATACAATTGGGTATTCGTAAGGAAAAGAAATGAGAATAATCAGATCGCATGCTACAAAGCACGGCTTGTAGCTTAGGGATTTTTCCAACGACCGGGGATAGATTATGAAGATACATATTCCCCGGTTATGGATGCAGTCACATTCCGATTTATAATAAGCTTAACATTAATGGAAGGCCTAGAAATGCAGATCTTGGACATGTGACTGCATATCTAAATGGCAATATAGATAAAGATATCTATATGAACCTTCCAGATGGTTTCAAAATACCAACAGAAATAAAATATAGACATCGGGACGTCTATTCTGTTAAGCTTTAAAGATCATTATATGATCTTAAACAATCGGGAAAAATCTGGTATAAAGGACTGAGTGAATTCCTTGTTCAACAAGATTTCACCAATAATGAATTCTGCCCATGTATTTTCATTAAAACCACGAGAGCATGATTCGTATTAATAGCCGTCTATGTAGACGACTTAAATCTCATCGAATCTCCTGTAGAGATTGATGATATATCTGCAAGCCTCAAACTAACGTTTGAAATGAAAGACCTAGGCAAGACTAAATATTGTCTTGGCTTACAGATAGAACACCTCAGTGGAGGAATCCTATTAAACCAATCCACATACACAAGGAAATTACTTAAAAATTTCCATATGGATAAGTGCAATCCTCTAAGTACACCAATGTTCGTTAGATCATTGGATGTATATAAAGACCCTTCCGGTCGCTGGAAGAGGGGGAGGAAACATTAGGTCCTGAAGTATCTTATCTTAGTGCTATTAGAGTACTACTATATCTGGCAAACTACACGCATCCCGACATAGCGTTAGTTGTCATCCTACTAGCCAGATACAGTTCAACGCCCACAAAGCACCATTGAAACGGAGTAAAGCAGCTTCTGCGCTACCTCCAAGGGTCAGTTGACCTGGGATTATACTTCCCGAAAGGTGGATCTTCCACTTTGATTAGTTATGCAGATGCAGGTTACAGGTCTGATCCACATACCAAGAAATCACAGACTAGTGTTCACTTTCGGTGGTACGGCCACCTCCTGGAAATCTTTGAAGCATACCACTATAGCAGTCTCATCCAACATCTCAGAGCTCCTGGCGATCCATGAAGCTAACAGAGAATGTGTCTGGCTTCGTTCAGTCATTCATCACATTCTAGTGACGACCGGCCTGAAGACGGACGACCTTGAGCCAACCATATTATTTGAAGATAATGCAGCTTGTATAGCTCACCTACACGCTGGTTATATCAAGGGCGACATGACGAAGTGTTTGGTTTTATAGACCCTAAGGGCACAAATCTATGCCCGTCCTAAGTCGGACAGACCATAGAGGGAAAAGAATGCAGCGAAAAAATCAGATTCGTTAAACTATTTTAACAAAGCCCTAAGGTCCAAGACCCTTAGCCAGGATCTTTGCCAACTTGGATGGGTCTGTAACGACCAGTAATTTTCAACAGTTCAATTTACGTATTTCTACGTATTTTTAAGAATAAATTTTACTTTATAAATGTTAGTCAAGAATTTTCTAACAAGACTGATTTCAAAAATTCTTATAAAAATATTTTAGAGCACTAGACTTATTATATTGTATTTCAGCACTTTCAGATTTTCTCAAATGCCCAAAACATTCCTGTTAAAATTCATCTTCCAAAATTACCGTTTTGATTCGACGAATTTATTTTCTATTCAAACGTATTCAAAACGTTTTCAAACTTCTACAGTAACATTCTATTATCATTTAGGGCTCCCCACATTAATTTCATAATTTTTGGATATCGTTTCAGCCGAGAACCCGCAAACCCGCTTTCTGAACGTTTTGACCTAAAACTAGTATTTTCGTAACTCAAATCCCAGAACGGATCTTGTATTCGCGATCCTCGCGACGATACGATCTCGTGGGTATGTTTTCGTAATTTTCCGGAGTCGTTTGTGAAAACGCGTCTGTATTTCACCGCTTTGCTAATTACATTCACAAATGACCTCTTCACCTTTACTAATCACTTTTTACTAATAACTTTTACCCCCCAACCCCACTTAATTGATTCCGTAACCACCCACATTAACCAGCCTCTCTTGTTAGATCAGATCCGACATGGACATTCATTGTATTTATTGTTATTATTATGATTATTATTTTCAATTTTATCTTTCTATTAATATTTCCCTAACCCTATATATTAAGCCCGCAGGCTTCTTCACACACACACAGTTACAATCTCTCCCCCTTTATTTCATCTCGTTTGTTTTTTAAAACCAACCCAGGCTCAGTTCAGCCAAACCCATTCGAAGTTAACCCATCTCCCTCTCTCAAATCTCTCTCCCTCTCTCAGTTTCTCTCGTTCGAAACCCAACCCCCAGCACGCAGCCTCCTCCCTTCTCACCTCTCTCTCCCTCTCTCCGCCCCTCCCTCCGGCCGTCAACCGCCGCCACCGACCGCCCGTCGAAGCCGCCAACCGCTGACGCCGCCGCCGTCCGTTCGCCTTCGCTGACCGCCGCTCGCTGTCGACCTCCGCTTGACCCATCGCCTCGTGCACGAAGCTCCGGCGAACCACCTCAGCACCGTCGTGAGACCATCCTCGCAGTCGCCTCAACCCCACGAGACTACGCCGAGCCCCCGCCACCGCCTTACGCCGTCGCCGCTCGTCGCTGCAGCGCCAGCACCTCGCCGGAGCCACTCCCGAGCCCCCGCCTCCCTCGCTCACATCCGCCTCCCCCCTCGCCGTCGACGCCGTCTGACCGCCGCCGCTCGCCACCACGGAGCCGTCCGACATCGCCGCCCGCTGCCCCCGCCGCCCGCCGTCCACGGCGACACAAACAACCTCCCTCAGACGTTTAGACACGAGGTAAAACACGTGATGGCAATTCCGTAAATACGGAATTATTTCGTATTTTCGATTAATTAATTAATTAATAATGGGTTTTATGGTGTAAAATTAATAACTAAATATACAGGGGCCAGAAAAATGTGGGGATAGCTCCAGAAAATCAGAAACGATATTTCGGATCCAATGGCGCTAGTCTCACTGCGAGCAGATGCCTACTTTTTTTCAGAATAAATTTTTGAACTTGAAAATTAAATACATATAAAACATTCTAAAATTCGTAGCCGCTGTTTTTCACTAACAAAAATACGTGATAAAATTATATGTGATAATAGACTTCGAGACGGTCATTTTGACTGTTCACTCGAGTAATTCCGACTTGTATTGCTCCCATAAGAAATTACGGAAGTTACGCGCCATTTAAATAAATTGGGTTTTTAAGCTAGTTTTGAGTTTCTAAAAATTATAAAAATTACTATAGACTTCAGAAAAATATTCTCTCTTGCCGTAAAACTATTTTTATCATATATAGTCTATATAAAAATTTAGAACCTTTTTCATCACCGTTTTAACCAGTTTTAAAATCAGACACTCAACTTAAATAAATAAGAAAATACGGTATACTCTAACTAGTTATCTCTTGTGTTTACAGGTAGCAAATCTCGTGCATCGACACTAGATCCAGTCCCGGATCACTACCACCACCTCGAAGATAGTAAGTCACAGTAAATTCTACCCTTAGAAATATAGATAGTGTACTCGTATGAACATAGGACTTAACACCTAGTTTCGGAACAGTTATTGACCTGAACAGATTATTGACATTGCTTGACAGAAAGATTGTAATTGGAAATGTAAGAACAGTAAATGACTGGTAAAATTGCAGAGTACGGTAACCTGCACAGACACTGGGTTTTGGGGTAACTTATAATAGCGAGGGTGCGGGAGCGACTAGTCCAGCCTTTGTTGTCACCGTGCGGGTTCTAGCAACCCATAACAGTGCCGGTGACAACCATCACAGATCACAGTTCACAGTTAACAGATTATTGCATAGTATTCATAGTATTCATAGCATAGTTCGCCCGGGTAGCACCCGTGGTAAGAGGTGGCCTCTTGGTTGCTCATTGCACCCCGCATTATAAGTCACGGACTAGGCTAGACACAATTACTCTCCCTATTGCTATTGTTATTGCTATCGTCATGATTATTGCTATTGTCATTTCTCGGTCACCTTTACTTTACGTGACACCCTTGCATGCTTGACAGATGTACTTTACTTATCGCACTTGCATGCTTGTCTGTCCCTGCTTTACTTTCCGCACTTGTTTACTATAGACTGCTCCATATTTGTGCACTCCTCTTTTTCTATCGCTAGAATTGTTGTGACTTACCTTCGGTTCCATTTATGGCACCGGCAGACGAAGACCTGATCGAGGAGATTTTCCCAGAGTTCGTGGAGCCTACATTGACCCAGAGGCTATAGAGTTTTAGTTACCATTCTGTTGGTGTGTGTGTTGTACTGTGCATTTCCTTTTCCGCATTTCCTTTCTGTACTTCCTTTATGTATTTGTGAGAGAGAGTGCTGGTTGTTGTTGTACTTTAAATTGGACTGTAATAACGTCTGTACGCTGGTTTGAGTATTGTGGTACATTTCTGAGTTGTGGCTATGCTGACTTCACTGGTAAACTGCGGAACCTGCGAATAAACCAAATAAGTAACGGGCCCCCGAGAGCGGGTCGTTACAGGTTTGGCGGCCCACGCAGGTCCATGCAAAATACCTCGTGAACAGTATAGTGAAACCAGGATGTATCGTATACGATACTCAACTAAGCTGACATTTCTATGGATGCATGTTTGACACTCGAAAGACGGACGAGAACATCTCGGAGAGCCCCAATGGAGTTGACCTATCTGGCCTTAATAAAAAGCCATTAACAAAACCTAAATTTTGATAGGATTAATTAGTTGCTATAAAAATCTTTTGTATCGGTGGCACTCATATGAATGATAATCTTCCTTCAATGGACCATGATACCGGTCAATGTGCTTGGCTAAAGTCTGTGGATTGACCTGGCTAGACTGGGCATAAGTGATCCTAGCTTAGTCACTTCCCTGACCGTGTCCGCTGGACCGCAAGGACGTGAATCATGATTATGTGACGCCATCGATCTTCATCACTATCACCCTTCTTTTAGCTTGATGACCTTTCGATTGACATTCTTAGAATCTTTCTACGCTTGAACTCTGGCTACGGAGAATAGCGTTCGAATTTTCGACCACCAGAAGTTCGAGTTCCACAACGGAAGCGACCACCATCATCTGCTCAGCAACGTCAACTACTCCCTCCTCAGCAGCAAGTGTACCAGCAGACTCCACGACAGGCGCCCCAGAGACGCCAATCTAATACCATGACAGTAGAAGAGGCCGAAGCTACGGATCAAGTAATCACATGTACGAGATATCCCCCTAAGCTATACACTCTATTATTTAGAAATCGTAAGCTTAGACTTGATTCTCATCACGGTAGGTACCGTCTTAATAGCTGGTAAACCTGTCCTCACACTGTTCGACTCAAGAGCTACACATTGCTTCTTGGCGAGTCGATTCTTCCAAACACGTGCCATCAATGTTGAACCTCTGACTTCTCGTTGGAATGTCGAGACCGCTGGCGGTTCCCTACCAGTAACCAGCGGATGCCTCCAATGTTCCATTGTGATTTGTAGACGAGATCTCGTTGCCAACTTCATGGTGATAAAGATGCCGACTTTCGATGCTGTCTTTGGAATGGACTGGTTGGGATCATTTCATGCCACCATTGACTGTCATCAAAGGAGGGTAGCGTTCGAGTTTTCAATCATCAGAAGTTCGAACTCCTCAGTGGATGCAGATCGAAGGACGTTCAGAAGTATTCGAGGATGATGCTGGAGTTTTTGAGACGAGCCAGACCCGACGTGCAAGTGTAGGCTGTTGCGATTTTTCATCCTTCTTGAGCTAGTATTTCTTTTCTAACCCATGCTTTCATCTTGTACCCGATTTTTCCACGTGTTTGAATTCTTTCCCGCCTACCACCTCCCCTCATTATTGATTTTGTCATCTTCCTCGCCTCGAGCTCCGTTCCCGCCTAACCCTACCCTACCCTATTGCCTACTTTCGGCACCCCTTTCCAACCCTTACCTCCTCTTTTTTTCCCCTTCTTAAACCCCCTCTCCTTCCTCACCAAGCCATACCACGGCTCCCCCAATTGAATCCCACCGAAAGAATCGGTGAGATCCAACATCTGTTTTCAAAGCCCCCCCTTCGCCCCAACATCACCTCCACCTCGCCCCTCTCGCCCGAGCTCCTCCGGCCTCACCCGACCGAAGCTCCACCCCATCCCGGAGGCCCCCGCCACGTCTCGCAGTCGCAGCCCTCGCCGCCGCGGATCGACAGCCGCCGATGGCCCATCAACGACTCTGGGGATTGCTTGGCTTAGCAACAGCCTTCGCCGTCTCCCTCGCTATTGTCGTGTGGTCAGGATATTGGGAACCCGCCGCTCTTGGTATTCTTGGGAGCTCCTTTTTCTGGTTCTTCCCCCTTGAGGTGCCCAGCTTCGATTCCCTCTTAGGGCTGCTCCTTCGTGTTTGTGTGTTCATAACTTTTTGGACGTTGAACTGCTTAGGGCTGATGGTGATGGCAGTAGATATCGACCATTGGTGTTGGCATCTAGTATTATTGGCAACGATTATTGGCTTGCTTTTGGCCTTAGGTTTTGATTTTGGATGTCCGTATTGTGCTCGGATTTGGGAGACGGCTAGGATGTGGGCTTCTTGTTGGATGTTATTGAGACTGCTGGAAAAAGTGGTAGCAATGATCTTGACCCTCGAGAATTGGCCTTACATTTGCTTATACGTGTCAATCTGGATATTGACTTGTAATTTGGTAGCATGGCAGATGAAGTCATTTGTGTTCGGCTGGTTAAGTTATAGCAGCACGAATGCATTAGCTTTAGGCCTTACATTTATGTATGCTATGGCGATGATTTGCTTGGCTAGGTACCAGTATTCATTAATGCCATGAGTTGTAATTTTAGACTTTATGATCTTTATGTTATGTTGTTCAATAAGCTTGCTACTGACTTATCACCTCAGGTTCCAAGTTCGAACAGATGTCCTCATCATTATAACTATCATTTTCATGTAATGCCATTATATCATGTTTTGGCTACTTGATGAATCTGAAGTGACTATGGTGATGGTACCGGGTTTCGGAACTAGTTACAGAAACTATGGTGATGTCAATAGTATGTATTCATGTATTCGTCTTTTGTTTTCTTAATGATATGATATCACATTATATTTCATGCTATTAACAACTTATTTTCATTCGCCTAATTTTCCATTTTATCATTTATTCGTTTGAGCTTCTTAATAACAGCAATTATTTTATTTTATAAAGTTTTAAGAAATTCCGAGGACGGAATTATTTTAAGGAGGGTAGAATGTAACGACCAGTAATTTTCAACAGTTCAATTTACGTATTTCTACGTATTTTTAAGAATAAATTTTACTTTATAAATGTTAGTCAAGAATTTTCTAACAAGACTGATTTCAAAAATTCTTATAAAAATATTTTAGAGCACTAGACTTATTATATTGTATTTCAGCACTTTCAGATTTTCTCAAATGCCCAAAACATTCCTGTTAAAATTCATCTTCCAAAATTACCGTTTTGATTCGACGAATTTATTTTCTATTCAAACGTATTCAAAACGTTTTCAAACTTCTACAGTAACATTCTATTATCATTTAGGGCTCCCCACATTAATTTCATAATTTTTGGATATCGTTTCAGCCGAGAACCCGCAAACCCGCTTTCTGAACGTTTTGACCTAAAACTAGTATTTTCGTAACTCAAATCCCAGAACGGATCTTGTATTCGCGATCCTCGCGACGATACGATCTCGTGGGTATGTTTTCGTAATTTTCCGGAGTCGTTTGTGAAAACGCGTCTGTATTTCACCGCTTTGCTAATTACATTCACAAATGACCTCTTCACCTTTACTAATCACTTTTTACTAATAACTTTTACCCCCCAACCCCACTTAATTGATTCCGTAACCACCCACATTAACCAGCCTCTCTTGTTAGATCAGATCCGACATGGACATTCATTGTATTTATTGTTATTATTATGATTATTATTTTCAATTTTATCTTTCTATTAATATTTCCCTAACCCTATATATTAAGCCCGCAGGCTTCTTCACACACACACACAGTTACAATCTCTCCCCCTTTATTTCATCTCGTTTGTTTTTTAAAACCAACCCAGGCTCAGTTCAGCCAAACCCATTCGAAGTTAACCCATCTCCCTCTCTCAAATCTCTCTCCCTCTCTCAGTTTCTCTCGTTCGAAACCCAACCCCCAGCACGCAGCCTCCTCCCTTCTCACCTCTCTCTCCCTCTCTCCGCCCCTCCCTCCGGCCGTCAACCGCCGCCACCGACCGCCCGTCGAAGCCGCCAACCGCTGACGCCGCCGCCGTCCGTTCGCCTTCGCTGACCGCCGCTCGCTGTCGACCTCCGCTTGACCCATCGCCTCGTGCACGAAGCTCCGGCGAACCACCTCAGCATCGTCGCGAGACCATCCTCGCAGTCGCCTCAACCCCACGAGACTACGCCGAGCCCCCGCCACCGCCTTACGCCGTCGCCGCTCGTCGCTGCAGCGCCAGCACCTCGCCGGAGCCACTCCCGAGCCCCCGCCTCCCTCGCTCACATCCGCCTCCCCCCTCGCCGTCGACGCCGTCTGACCGCCGCCGCTCGCCACCACGGAGCCGTCCGACATCGCCGCCCGCTGCCCCCGCCGCCCGCCGTCCACGGCGACACAAACAACCTCCCTCAGACGTTTAGACACGAGGTAAAACACGTGATGGCAATTCCGTAAATACGGAATTATTTCGTATTTTCGATTAATTAATTAATTAATAATGGGTTTTATGGTGTAAAATTAATAACTAAATATACAGGGGCCAGAAAAATGTGGGGATAGCTCCAGAAAATCAGAAAAGATATTTCGGATCCAATGGCGCTAGTCTCACTGCGAGCAGATGCCTACTTTTTTTCAGAATAAATTTTTGAACTTGAAAATTAAATACATATAAAACATTCTAAAATTCGTAGCCGCTGTTTTTCACTAACAAAAATACGTGATAAAATTATATGTGATAATAGACTTCGAGACGGTCATTTTGACTGTTCACTCGAGTAATTTCGACTTGTATTGCTCCCATAAGAAATTACGGAAGTTACGCGCCATTTAAATAAATTGGGTTTTTAAGCTAGTTTTGAGTTTCTAAAAATTATAAAAATTACTATAGACTTCAGAAAAATATTCTATCTTGCCGTAAAACTATTTTTATCATATATAGTCTATATAAAAATTTAGAACCTTTTTCATCACCGTTTTAACCAGTTTTAAAATCAGACACTCAACTTAAATAAATAAGAAAATACGGTATACTCTAACTAGTTATCTCTTGTGTTTACAGGTAGCAAATCTCGTGCATCGACACTAGATCCAGTCCCGGATCACTACCACCACCTCGAAGATAGTAAGTCACAGTAAATTCTACCCTTAGAAATATAGATAGTGTACTCGTATGAACATAGGACTTGACACCTAGTTTCGGAACAGTTATTGACCTGAACAGATTATTGACATTGCTTGACAGAAAGATTGTAATTGGAAATGTAAGAACAGTAAATGACTGGTAAAATTGCAGAGTACCGTAACCTGCACAGACACTGGGTTTTGGGGTAACTTATAATAGCGAGGGTGCGGGAGCGACTAGTCCAGCCTTTGTTGTCACCGTGCGGGTTCTAGCAACCCATAACAGTGCCGGTGACAACCATCACAGATCACAGTTCACAGTTCACAGATTATTGCATAGTATTCATAGTATTCATAGCATAGTTCGCCCGGGTAGCACCCGTGGTAAGAGGTGGCCTCTTGGTTGCTCATTGCACCCCGCATTATAAGTCACGGACTAGGCTAGACACAATTACTCTCCCTATTGCTATTGTCATTGCTATCGTCATGATTATTGCTATTGTCATTTCTCGGTCACCTTTACTTTACGTGACACCCTTGCATGCTTGACAGATGTACTTTACTTATCGCACTTGCATGCTTGTCTGTCCCTGCTTTACTTTCCGCACTTGTTTACTATAGACTGCTCCATATTTGTGCACTCCTCTTTTTCTATCGCTAGAATTGTTGTGACTTACCTTCGGTTCCATTTATGGCACCGGCAGACGAAGACCTGATCGAGGAGATTGTCCCAGAGTTCACATTGACCCAGAGGCTACAGAGTTTTAGTTACCATTCTGTTGGTGTGTGTGTGTTGTACTGTGCATTTCCTTTTCCGCATTTCCTTTCAGTACTTCCTTTATGTATTTGTGAGAGAGAGTGCTGGTTGTTGTTGTACTTTAAATTGGATTGTAATAACGTCTGTACGCTGGTTTGAGTATTGTGGTACATTTCTGAGTTGTGGCTATGCTGACTTCACTGGTAAACTGCGGAACCTGCGAATAAACCAAATAAGTAACGGGCCCCCGAGAGCGGGTCGTTACAGGGTCTGACCACCCCAAGAAGGATATAAACTACTACGATTAAATTAAAGGAAAGCTAATTAAATTCACATACCCGGAACCTTGCCTTGGTACAGGCAAGGTGTACCGCACCATCTTCCGAGCCGCTCCTCGTCCCGTGCCGAACTGCTCCTCGAACCGCTCCGCGTCCCGAGGCGAGCAATTTTCTTGTCGTCGAGCCAACCACACGCCGAAGAAAGTTTCACCCGAGTGTGAACCTTCACCAAGATTTCGGATTGGATTCGAACCCCTTTGTGGCTTTGCTAGAGCCCTTTAGGAGTAAGGCAGAAATTATAGGGAGAAGGGAATATTTAATTTAAGCCTAGATCCGAACGTGCTCCAACGTTTTTGGGAGCAGCTCAAATCTAGAGCTTGGGACGAGTTTTGAGGAGGAGAGCAGACCCCTATTTATATAGGGAGCTGAACCTTCCTCTTTACTTAAATTCCGATGTGGGACTATTGTTTGGAGTTAATAAATTCAATTTAGTTTGCCTTTCATAAAGGCCAAACTTCCGTGAATTTTAACTCCCTCACCGTTGAGCTTCACGATTGATACAACCTATCGAATCGAAGGGCGTTCAACGGTGAACGCGTTGGAAAAAATGGCGAGTCAATCGGAGTCCATTTGACCCCTAAATTGATTGCCCAAAGATCAGCCCAAGGCTTTATTTTCGTCCAAAATCAGCCGTCACAAGCTGCACACTGCGCCTAGGGTTCTGCACCCGATGTGGGGCCCACCATATAGGCCATACAGCTCAAACTGGCTGACTGGGCGCTGCCCAGGCCTGGACCTGGGCCTGGGCGCCTAGGGCGCCCAGTCGCCTGGGCGCCCAGGGTGCCCAGGCGCTGGGCACCCAGGGCCAGGGCCCTTGGCCCTAGCTGGCCAGGCGCCCAGGCCAAACTCGGGCGGTCTGGCCTGGGTCAACCTGGTCTGACCCATGCCCAGTTTGGGTATAGGTTAGACCCCTTTGAGCTGTTTTGGGCATAACTTGGGCACTTGGCATCTGATTAGGACGCCGTTAACCTGTGTTTAGAGCGGGACATTTCCATCTTACAGGTAACCTTTTCCATGCGTTTATTATATTAAATATGGTCTTAAACAATTTAAGACACATTTAACCCCTTTTGCATCATATGTAAAATAGTCCCTATCTAAGCTTAAATTTATCATTTGCATCAAATACAAATGATCTGAGGGCATACATCCCTCAACATCTCCCACTTGCACTCAGGATCATTTATCCTGAATGTAGAAGATAATTTCAAACTCTTTGCAGTTTTTTATCCCTTGCATCAAATGCATATTCTCCCTAAGGTTTCTACCTGTTACAAGACGAAGGTAGCACTCTGTGTGAGACCCTACCGCCTGACCCTACTACAGGTTGGACTCGAAGCCCCATACGACAGTGACCACGAGCAGCAGTTGCTGTTTCTGTTTCAGTATCATAATAATGTGGTTAACTCATCGACATGAATATTGTCGGGACCACCCTGACTGTGTCCGTGATGAATTCCACTGTTTTAGTCTCTTCGACTAAACTAAGTCATTTAATTCACGTCTAGGGTACGGTCAAATTGTCAACCCCAATAACTCGAATCCAGTTAGTTTCCATCGATCTTTAGTCAAATATTGTTGGACTTCTTCCAACAAACTCTGGCCAGAGTTTTCACTAAAGAACAAACTAATTCTATGACAACTAACTCCCATTGACCGGGAGAGACGAATCCTCTTTTGGTCGTTTCTCTCCTCGTATGCTTCAAATGTCACCCAACCAAAGACCTTTCGACAGGCCTAACCTCGAAGTTAGGTCAGTGATCTAAGTCACACCGTTCATGCACATGTTCGTACAATGACCTCATGTCATGATGTAACGGCCACTTTTCTGATGTACGTATTCCGTACGTATTTTGTTATCGTCTGTATTTTTTCACTTTGATTTTTATTTGTAGTTTTCCTAACTCAAACACGTGACCAGATTTCGTATTAGCGATCCTCTCGAAGGCGCGATCATCCCAGTATTCTTCCTTTTAATTTTTGGATGCCAAAAGGCAAATCTATAAAAACGGATTATCAATATTTATTGATGTTTTTAATCTTTTCCTTTTTAAACTCTTAAATTACGGTTGGAATCTTTTTCAAATTAAAGTTTTTTAATTAAACTCTTTTAATTAATTTCTCTTTAAACCAATTAACATATATTCTGTTCAAATAAGGGCGTTTCGATTCAATTTTTTTTTAAAACGATGTCTTAACTTAATGATCCTAACTACTGAGTATCATATCCTAACCCCCTCTCACCCACATGGCCTCACGTCATTTTCCCTAACCCCCACATCTCACGTCACCATCCCCCAAACATTTCTTCCCCCAAACATTTCTTCCCCCATGTTCTCTCTCTCCCACTAACCAACCCTACAAACCAGGACCTACTTCCATCCCCTCTCTCTATCTTTTTATTTACAAAAGCTAATAATTCCCCTGGGTTACACGTTGAGGGCAACTCAGCCTACACACGAGAGAGCCAAGGCCTGCAAGCCCATCCCCTAGGTCGACTCCTCTGAGCAACAGCCCTGGACCTCGCCTCGACTGCCGCCTGCCCGCACGTCCTCCTCCACCTTGCCTCTAGCTCCTCCCCTCCCTCGTCCCATGCGCTCGCCTCCTCCCACCACGACCCACCGTGTCTCGGAACCCGCAGCAGTCGCTGAACCCCCTTGCCGATCTCTAGGCATCCGACCCCGTCATCTCACAACCCCGTTCACCGAAAGCCGCCATCTCCTCGCCACGCCGCACCCGTCACCGACCAGCCTTCACCCCCGTCCCTCTCCGATCACCGATCGCCTCGCCCTCGCCTCGCCCTCCACCGTTTCACCCCGAACTCTCCCGCTAACTGCCCAAACTCTCCTTCTCTGGTGACGTAACAGCGGTTCTTCCAACTTCCACGCCGCAGAGCCCATCGACAGCACACCGCTCCTCCGACCAGCCCAGCCTCTCCCCCTCATGGCCTACCGCCCCTCTCGCCGTCAGCAACCGTCGCAGTCCAGCTGCCTCCGCTCCAACCTGCAGGCAACGAACCCTTTTGCTAGTAGTGAGCTATTCTCTTGCTCGGGTAAGTTATACATATGTTTTTTTAATACTTGTTGTTTTATAGATATAGCTATATGCGAGCAGTACCTTTCAGTATGCTATTAATAAAGAGTTGTGCTACATACACCCCTATGAGTAGGGGTGTATATACTTTAAATTCCCAAAATTAGTAAAATTTATCAATCAACTTGCCAAAACTATTTTGTTTTTTTGTATTTTAGGTTAAACTTGACACTAAATCCTATGTACACCCCTATGAGTAGGGGTGTATATAGCACATCTCTTAATAAAGTTCATGCAAACCTATCACCCTATGCTGCTGATGCCAGAACAAGTATAGAACACTACGATATAGGTTATCTTAGTTTTGGTTTGTGCAAGTGTACGAAGAAGTGAGTGAACATTTACTTTTAAAGCATGAATAGTATCCTATTTTTAATAGGTTGGCATGTTGCCTGGTGTAAGTGTAGAGTAGTAGTGAGCAGTGTATAACGTGAGTGTTCAGCACCTTTTACTGATTAAATGAACATATAGGATGTAGTTTTGGTAAGAGTATTATATTATGAAAACCGTACTGGTGCCCTATTAATATTATTTTAGTAGGTTAGTGAGTTATGGTTAATATTATTTTAATTAGTTAAATTCCTAATCTTGATTATTAATCCGATGACGCAGATAAATCTTGTCTTTCATCGGGATCACCTGGACACCTCAAACCGACTCAATCAGGCAAGTGAAACTTGCACAGTAACTTGTTTAGGCCATGTTTTAGGCCATTTTGTAAAATTGCGTAAAAGAGACTAGGCGGTGAAATGATAGTCGCCTAGACTACCATATTTGATCTAGTTTGACAACGAAACTAGATCCGACACCTTACTTGATCTAGCTTGACAACGAAGCTAGATCCGACACCTTTATTATGCTATCATTTCATGCCGCATGCCATATTTCCTTTCAAATTAACTGTACGCACTCTTAATTGCTTATTGCTATGTCATCTCATGCAACTTGCCATGTCATTTCATGCATCTTATCATGAATGTGTAGTACACGCTACTTTAAAATGTAAGCTGCGACGAGTAGGATCTTGACTCCTACATATTGATTGAGGCTAGGTGCACCCCTATGCCATATTGAAAAACACTTCCTGGCTCGTGATCCAGAAGATGGGCGCGAGTCCATATACCAAAAATACTTTCTGGCTCGTGATCTAGAAGATGGGTGCCAGTCCATATACCAAAAACACTTCCTGGCTCGTGATCCAGAAGATGGGGGCCAGTTCATATACCAAAAAACTTCCTGGCTCATGATCCAGAAGATGGGCGCCAGTCTATATACACGTGAAATAGTGATTCGTAGTTTTCTGCTACGACGTGCTTGCTTGTTATCATCATGTTCATTTAACTGCTGCATTCATTAAATTAACGTGCCATGTCACCATTATTTTAGAACTGCTAGGCTGCATTTACCTTATAACTGCTGTGCTTTACCTTTCCTTGCGCAAAAGTCTCCCTTCCCTCTTTGGAGATTTTTGCTGACATTTGCCCTTTTCTCTTTAGGTGTCACATGTCAGGTTTGAGCCTGACTTAGTTGCTGAGGACGACATCTTGCTGACGTCCAGTTCGAGGTCACTGGAGTTCTACCCTTAGTCTCAGCTAGTGTCTTTCTTTTAGATGTTATTTACTTTACTAGTAGCTGCTGTGAGGTTGTTCGGTGCGTTGCACCACTTCTTGTTATGGTTTCGACCATGCTTAGGCCTTTCTGCTTTCAGACTCAATACTCTTTTTATGACTATAACTCTGTAATGTTTAGAATAAAAATCTGTGGACGTTGAATGTTGGATAATTCTATTGTCTATCCCTTATTATTATTATTGTTGTTTCGTCGTAATGCAAAGAACCAGATAATGGATTAGATTACCAGACGCTTATCAGACTGTAGCTTCACAGCTTTAAGTCTGAGCGGACCTCTTCACATCTCGCCTTCCATATTTGAGAAGCGGGGCGTGACACATAAGACCAACTTGCCTATCCTCACTAAGAGTTATCAGTGACAGTTTGGTCAATCAAAACCATATGACAACTCCTTTTTGGGTCGTTCAGTGAACTCATTCTCCAATGAGCATCTGTGTCTCGTCTTCGACTTCGCCAAGTCAAACGATCATGAGATCATCGGCACTGCTATACGGTAAAGACTAAGACACAATGGTCTATTCGATGTTTAGATATCCTTTTCTCGAAACATCTACGACCACGAACCCTTTTAGACTTATGCTACAGACGGTCAATCATTTTTCCATGATCGAGATACTCATCTCGATACATGTTTGACTTTGCATTAAGTCACAGGACTTTACCTAAGTTAATATTTAATGAAAACTACATTATGATTAACTTAGATAAATTTATACCAAACAGCTTACTGTTATTGCGAACAAGATGTTTGTATAATTACACAGAGATAATTGCCTCGAGGGCATATCTATTTCACAACATCTGCCACTTGCACTTAGGCCCATTGATTCAGGTATCTCATACAGTTTTTACACATAAGTCTTTCTAGACTTTATGTGGTAGAGCCTTCGTGAGTGGATCTGCTAAAACCATCCACTGTATAGACTTTAAGGGGTTTCTATGTTTATCTTAGACCATTCATTTGAATCTCATCCAAATGATTTACTCTGGTCCTTCGGAATCCATTAAATTTTCCTGGATCTCATCCAGCTCATCGTACCTTACGACAATAATTTTTAATAAGTTATTGGTCATTTTAGATGGTTCATATTTAACAGTGTCAAACTATTTCGACCACTTTATCAAAATATGTTCAATCCACTTGATGCCTTGCATATGTTTATTTGCTCCCACTGACCTTGAAAACTTTCTGGCTAATTCATATATGTTTGTTTTTCTAAATCATATTTAGAAAACGAACTATAAATGCTCCAGTTTTCATGGTTATCATGAAACAAACTATAAATGAATGCTCCAGTTTTCATGGTTATCATGAGCGTTTACATCGAGTTCGGTCCGAGTAGATATGTACACATCTGCTGGCGAGACAGTTTCATCATAATCCGTTTATAGAAATTAGGATGAAAATGTTCTCAAGTAACGTTAGCTATACTTCACTACTTTCTTTCTGCATCAATCTTTTAAACTCGAAGATTTACTTGCAGACATTAAGAAACAATTTCTTTGGATACGTAAACTAAAGTCCATACTTTATTTAGGTGCACGGACCTATTTTGACTGCATCAAGTTATTAATCTGAGTCACTACTTCGAATTTCAACCTGGAAGTTGACTAAGCCATCATTGAATATGATGTCTAATTCGACTCTTCGTCTTACGAGACTCGAGTAATTCTACAACTTCCTTATGATTGATTTAATGAATATCTTACTGATAATGTTCTCATAGAACCTTATCAAAACCTAGGCATTTTATCTGGGCTTTAATCCCGAGGGAGGACTATAACTCAGAGTCTTTGCCATGAGTCGCATTATGTCTGACAAAGTGTGATTCATGCTCTCTAACAAATCCAATATGTTAAGATACTTGACCTGAGAGAAAATCACATTTTCTTTTATTTATGCAAGATTTATACAGCTAAGTATTTGACATTTCGATCTAATTGAATCATTTCAAATACTTCTGTCATTTGTTCTCTATATTATCAGACTTGTGTTTCATCAAGAACACGTGTCGTAATAATAATAAGAACAACTTATCATGGCTAACTTAGACTCGTGTCTGGGTACATAAGTATGTACGAGACTGTGAGTTCAACAACTCATTCTTCCACTGTCTTACAGAAGGAGTTTCGGCCATCATACCTTTGAGAATAAGGTTCATAAGGGTCCGTAGACTTCATAATACGAGAGGTCAGACCCCTCTTTATGTGACTTGTGAAGCTTAGTCTCTTTGGTACGGCCTAGTCTATTTTGCCATATAAGTTTATTACTATCTAGCATATTCAAATATTAACATTTAATATATTATAGTTATTACAAATTACTGACACAAAACATCACTTCAGAAGCAAGGTGATGACATTCATTAAAATGTGTTAGACGTCTTTTGTATAACAATTATTCTGAAATCGGGACATCAAATATGTCACATTTTCAGTTCCTCCTACTTACGCCTTTACTAATGATAATAAAACTATCTTTCTCAATTGACCCTTTTTAGTGCCTTCTTCCTTTTCTAAATCTCATTTAGATATTAAACGTCTCAACAAAAATTTAAATAGCTATGCAAGCATCTCATGTATCCAAACACCTGAGCTTTGCAACCTTGAGTGTAGCTCAACAAGTTACTCGTCTCAAGATTCGGTTGGGATACATAGTCTTGCACCGCTCATGCACTCATATTCGATTCAAATAGTTTGATCGAATTTTTGAACCTTACGGATCGAACCTGCTTTCCATACAACCTTGAGTGTAGCTCAACAAATTGTATGGAGAAACTTGCTATTGAACGAGAATATAGTTTATTCTATCAATTAGAATTTAACTTAATATTCAATTAACCAACCTATTTAACCAGTTAACTTATTCCGTTAGAATATTATATTTAGATTCCATCGATAAATTTAGAACCTACCCTTGTTTAGCATATGTTTAATATTAAATATAGGCAGAATGGATTTTATCTATCTATATCCTCCCACTAATTTTGCGATCATTCTAAGCCTTAATAATGAACGATTTAATCAGATTAAATTAATGGGTAAGAGATCCAATCACCCTGAGCCAAACAACCTTGAGTGTAGCTCAACAAATTGCTTGACTCTGTAATCGGTAGATGACTCTTCATCAATCATATCAGATATGACTCTCTTATCGGTTTTCACCCCTAGCCATTTGTGATCATGAGTGTGCTCATCCAAATCATAATGTCTAGTCTAGTCGGACCCTTGTTTTCTTGTCTAGCCTAACTTACGCCGGTGCTCGGTGTATTCACGACACGAGGTTGGGTTACGTCTAGACTACATCATTAGATTAACTTACGTTGGCGCTCGGTGTATTCACAACACGACGGTTTGGGTCAAATCAAGATTACATCACATATATTTAAGGAGTTTGTTTCTACAAGGTTGCCATGGCATAGCTTGAGTGTGACTCAACAACTGGAACACGTGTCCTATAGTTGCCAACCCCTAAAACAAGGAGGGCTATGGCTAATCTTGAAGAAGATTATTATTGTACTTGACTTAGATATAGTCCAGGGTGTCATATAATCATGATTCGCGTCATTGCGGTCCAGTGGAACACGGCCAGGGAATTGACTAAGCCAGGATCACTTATCCCTTAGACTACTTAGGATGATCCAACAAACTTAGCCAAGCACATTGACAGGATCATGGTCTACTGAATGAAGCTTGTCATTTTTATATGCGTGCCATAGACTAAAAGGCTTTTATTAACAACTAATTAATCCTATCAACTAGTTGAATCCTTAAAATTCAAAATTTTAGGATTTCTTAATAACTTTTATTAAATCCTTATCAACTATAAGGTTCACGTGCTATCCTAATCGTTATTAGGATTTTAATAAATTCATTTACAACGCTTTTAGTCTTTTAATGAGAATTATCATTATAACGATTAAAATAATAATCGTCGTTAAAGGGACTACCCTAATCAGGAATTAGGTCTCAAAAGGTTGTTACTGATTAATTAAAACATAGCATGTCATTAAAATTCATTTTATAAATTTTAACAAGTTCTTAATGTCTAACCTAAAAAGGTTGTCTTGTGTTATCAAATAAGGGACAAGAATAACATAGCCTTTAAGCATAAACTACACTAAGTTTAACGCATAAAAAGAGTGTCCAACTATTTAACAATTAAATAGAGAAAGATTTATCTAATAAACAATTTACATGCATTCTTAAATTTAACACTTAAATTTAAAATTATGATTTTAAAACATTTTATTTTATCTCCTAAAAAAACTTGTTTTAAAAACATCATAAAATTTGCATGTTACTAAAAAAAATTTTATCGCAGAAAATTTTAAAGTATTTAAAATCATTTTTAAAATTATCACATAAATTTAAAACATTTTAAAAACATTTAAAAAGCATTTCAATTAATTTTATCGCAGTCCAAGTCATGCAAACGAGGCTCTGATACCAATGTTGGGTTTTATAGACACTCAGAGCACAAAACTATGCACGTCCTAAGTCGGACGGACCATAGAGGGAAAAGAATACATCGGAAAAATCAGATTCGTTAAACTATTTTAACGAAGCCCTAATGTCTAAGACCCTTAGACAGGATCTTTGCCAACTTGGGTGGGTCTGACCACCCCAAGAAGGATCTAAACTACTGCGATTAAATTAAAGGAAAGCTAATTAAATTCACATACCCGGAACCTTGCCTTGGTACAGGCAAGGTGTACCGCACCGTCTTCCGAGCCGCTCCCCGTCCCGCACCGAACCGCTCCTCGAACGGCTCCGCGTCCCAAGGCGAGCAATTTTCTTGTCACCGAGCCAACCACGCGCCGAAGAAAGTTTCACCTGAGTGTGAACCTTCGCCAAGATTTCGGATTGGATCCGAACCCCTTTGTGGCTTTGCTAGAGCCCTTCAGGAGTAAGGCAAAAATTATAGGGAGAAGGAAATATTTAATTTAAGCCTAGATCCGAACGTGCTCCAATGTTTTTGGGAGCCGCTTAGATCTAGAGCTTATGATGAGTTTTGAGGAGGAGAGCAGACCCCTATTTATATAGGGAGCTGAACCCTCCCATTTACTCAAATTCCGATGTGGGACTATTGTTTGGAGTTAATAAATTCAATTTAGTTTGCCTTTCATAAGGCCAAACTTCCGTGAATTTCAACACCCTCACCTTTGAGCTTCACGATTGATAAACCTATCAAATCGAAGGGCGTTCAACGATGAACGCATAGGAAAAATGGCGAGTCAATCGGAGTCGGGTTGACCCCTCAATTCATTGCCCATAGATCAGCCCAAGGCTTGATTTTCGTCCAAAATCAGCCGTCATAAACTGCACACTGCCCCTAGGGTTCTGCACCCGATGTGCGGCCCACAATGTGGGCCCCATAGCTCAAACTGGCTGACTGGGCGCAGTCCAGGCACCAGGCCTGGCACCCAGTGTGCCTGGGCCTGGGTGAGGGCCCAGGGCGCCTGGGCGCCCTGGCGCCCTGGCCCAGGGCCCCTGGCCCTGGCTGGCCAGGCGCCCAGGCCAGACCCGGGCTGTCTGGCCTAGGTCAACCTGGTCTGAACCATGCTCAGTTTGGGCATGGGTCAGACCCCTTTGAGTTGTTTTGGGCGTAACTTGGTCACTTGAAGTCCGATTTGGACGCCGTCGAACCTGTGTTTAGAGCGTGACATTCCCGTCTTACAAGTAACATTTTCCATGTGTTTATTATATTAAATATGGTCTTAAACAATTTAAGACAGATTTAACCCCTTTTGCATCATATGCAAAATAGTCTCTATCTAAGCTTAAATTATCATTTGCATCAAATACAAATGATCTGTGGGCATACATCCCTCAACGCGAAGCACATCTCTCCCAAGTTCTCTGGACGCACGAGCTACAAGAGCAGAAGCAGATTGAAGTACGACAGATTCAGTCTTGCAATAATTTAGCTGATCTGTTTACTAAGGCATTACCTAGATGTATTTTTATAAAGCTTGTAAAAGATATAGGGATGCGACAGCTGAAAGACCTACAAGCTTGAATATTGTACGGATCAGAGGGAGTCACTTGTGTATTGTACTCTTTTTCCTTAAGCTGCTAGTTTTTCCCACTGGGTTTTCCACATCTAAGGTTTTAACGAGGCAAATGCAGTTACTCTGGATCCTGCAGTATCCACCCCATATTAGCGTATTGGATCTTGAAGAATTCATATGCTAAGAATGAATGGATGAGGGGGAGTGTTATGTATGGGGGAGACCTTTGGTCTCCATACACTATCATCCACCATTAAACTCACTCTTATTGGGTGTCCCTTGGGTTCCAAGGGACTTGTAACTCTCATATGATATTATATATATGGCTATGGGATCACCATAGACCTACACTTCTTACAAATCTCAACAAAACTAACTTAATAAGAACTCAAATTAATGTAACCCATGGAATTGGGTAGGGGAGAGGTCTGAAAGACCATATGAAAAAACTATATAACTTGGGTTGACACATTGGTGTAGATTTTTGCTGGTAGTAACAATCTTGGCATGCAGTTAGGCAATTGCAGAGTACTCAACATTCAAAAAAATAACCAACATTCAAAATAATATATTAAGTAACAAATAGGTTTTAAAAACTCTCCTGCGGGTCTTGAACCATGACATAAGTAACATGCAACAAAAAATTAAACATTAAATAATACACAACATACAAAAAATAATATTCTGCTCCCGTTACCCTCTTCCTATCTTCCTCTCCCTTAACAAGTCACATCTTTGTTTACAAAAAATCATAATAAAAATTAAATGCTAAATAATACCCAACATACAGAAAATGTTTCTGCTCTCGTTTCTCTCTTCCCCTCTCTTAACATGTCATATCATATGTTTATAAAAATCATATCAAAAAATTAAACGTTAAATAATATTTAACATACAAAAAATGACAATAAATAGCAAAAAATAATAAAAACGACTGTAGTGGGGATTGAACCCAAAACTTTGGGTCTGATTAATATTCAACTATGCATCTATTAATGTAAATCCAAAATTTAGATTACATGCAGTGAAGATCAAATATTTTGTGGATTTCATTTTAAGCATTGCCTTCTTAAAATCTAAAGCTCACGCTATTATATTTGGTTCCAAGTAGGGGTGGCAAACGGGTCTGGTCGGGCCGGTTCAGATTTGACCCAATCCAGATAGGGTTAAACCCGAACCTGACCCGACTTAAATTTGGGTCACGACTTGGAAACCTGTACTGGACCCGGTGTAACCCGGGTTCACTTGTACCCGACCTGCAGTATGAATCGGGTCAGGTTCGGGTCAGGTTCGGGTGGTCGGGTGAGAGTAACAAATTTGATTTAATTGTCACGACTTGGAAACCTGTACTCGACTCGGTGTAACCCGGGTTCACTTGTACCCGACCTGCAGTATGAATCGGGTCAGGTTCGGGTCAGGTTCGGGTGGTCGGGTGAGAGTAAAAAATTTGATTTAATTGCATAGTAATGTGCGGATGGGAGGCCTCGATTTCGCGACCATGGCGTATACGCTCAAAGGAGAATACCACCAAGCTACAATCTTGCTTGTTAACTAAGAATATTTAATACTTAATACTTTATATTGTTTCAGTGCAGCCAATTATTTAAAATTTGAAATAAAACTTTTAAAATAACCGCAGCCATCTGGATTCAAAGCTGAAACCTACCCACCAATAAGCAGAAGCGATAACCGAGTATCCAAATTGTGCTTGTGAAATAAGTAAGCATGATATTTATTATATATTAATAATTTATAACCGTGTAGAATTCGGGTCAACCGGGTTGACAAGGCAAACCAATACCAGAACCAGAGTTTATCTGGGTCGGTCAAGTCAACCCGGATCCTACCTGACCCGGATTTCCCCTACCCATACCCGGCTCAAGAGATCGGGCATGGTTCAGGTCGGTTCGGGTTCATTTTTCCATCTCTAGTTCCAAGTGACTTATCGGTAATAGTGTTACTTCATTCTATTGAGAGAGAACTCTAGGCTGATATTGACTATGATAGGGAAAAAAATCATATATTGATGTTGTCATGAGTAAGGGTACACGGGAACCGCGCACACACACACCCCCCCACCTACCCGGCCTTACCGGGAAAGAGAGGAATGATTTTCTATAAGCTAGTGGTGAGGGGTAATTTTCTAGCTATATGGGCAAGCTTGTTGGGATATGTATGCTTTAAAGACAATTATTGTAATTGATACATCTTGTTCAAAACAATAGTATACTATTTGGCATTCTTTATCCGTGTGATTTTTAATACAATTTGAGTATATTGGTATATGATTGCACGGATAAAGTCATTGGATTATGGAAGGAGATTAGGATCATGATGAGATTATGATAATGAGACCTAATCGATCCGCTTAAGCACAATCCAAAAAGTTCTTTGTCGTAAAAATATCAACATGGGATATTGATATTCCAAATAAACTAGTGTGTCTTGATCTTTATTATTAAGATGGTAGTAACTGGTCTTATAACCATTCGATGTGGAGACATTGACAGACAGTGCACATATGCTTGTTGGAGAACAAGTTCATAGACAGGTTTGCTGAGAAGATTCTATATGGTACACTTACTTTCATTGTCAATAGAAGCTTTCAAGTGGTAGCTGGTTGAAATTAGTCTTTAAACCTGCGACACACTAAAGAACCTTACGCATGAGAGGGCTACATTTTGGATTTTACCGATGAACGATGATGCAGTCATTGTTAGGTACTCGCTAGGTGTAGTCCAAATCATGCGAAGGAAGGTGACAGTAAAGACGGGATTCGTCTCATCTAGTATGGAATGTTAATGTCTCAGGGAGTTAGTACAGATCCATAGTAAATTCTTTGCCAATGTAGAGTACTAGATACACTTATTAGCGTAATAAATTTGATCTATCTTTGACTATGGTATCATATGTAAGACTCATGACATTTGGGTGTTATTGGTATTTGTAGACACTTTAACGATATAATTATGATGAAGAGACTGGAATACACTATAGCTGTCGCTGACAAGCCCATAATTACATTTAAGATTCTAGCACTATATAAAGGGATCCTCCACTCCTTTCAAAGGAATCCATAAAATCAAAAGAGATTAAAATAATCTTGAAGCTTTGGCTAAAAGATAGAAAATTTCTCCCCAAAAAAATGAAAAAAAATTCCTTCTGCTTCTCCCAAACTCTAGCAAGGTTTGAGACCGATTTTTGGTTCGTAGACAGCACATGAATCATGAAAAATTTTATTATTAAGGTGAAACTACTATCCCCCAAGTTGGTGAGGAGATCAGAGATCTTCACCAAAATTTTTTTGGGATGAGAGGATATCACTTAAGAATATTCACACTAAAGTACAATATTTATTAATTTGCCGATATCACGTAAGAATATTCGCACTAAAGTACTAAATTTATTAGTTTGCTTTATCTTATGAATTTTGTAACTTTATGGGTTTTTACTCTTGGATCTATATTTTTTTGAAATTTACCGCTTCCACTTTTTAAATTTGATTAGATGTCTACAGTGATATTGAAGCTTGTTTATAGATTCATATTTTATGTTGTTAAAATTAAAATTGCTAAATTTGAATTTTTAATTCATTTAATTCATTGCAAATTTGAAATTTATGGAATATTAAATTATGGTAATAAGTAGAAATTAATCAAAGTGCAATTTTAGAATTTTTCATTTACATGCTCTTGTTATTCAATGTAAATTAATCCTTAAAAAATTTGTGTGATAAATTAGTTAAATTGTTGTGAAGGGAATTTGGGGAGAAATAGGTGTAAGGGGTTAAGAGCCCCCTACCCGTGTATTTATAACTTTCAATAGTGGGTTGGATACCCAATTGGCCCAATGGGCCTATTCATAACACTTCCCCTTATCCAATCAACATTGAAATAAGAGGTGGATTATTCAGGATCCGAGTTAAGGTAACTGTCTTGTTAAAGAAAGAACAGTTAACCCATAACTTCCCCTGTTTTGGGGATGTGTCTAGGGGTGGATACTTCAGGATCCAGAGTCAACGAGGTTGCCTCGTCAAAACCTTGACTACGGAAAACCCAGTGGGAAAAAACCTGTAGCCAAGGGAAAAGATTACAACTCTGCAGTTGACTCCCCCTTATCTGACCAAGCTTCAGGTTTGCAGATTTCCTATGAATCTATACATCAGTCTCCTATGTATCTATGAGTTCATAGTTCTCTCATCCTGACCCAGTTTACATTTACTCACTCTCCTCATCCCAATCCCATATACAAGTTTCTCAAAGATACTAGTAGGCAGGGATTTGGTAAGCAAATCCGCCAAGTTATTACATGATTGGATCTTCTGTACCTCAATCTGCTTTTGCTTCTGAAGGTCGTGCGTCCAGAAGAACTTGGGGGAGATATGCTTCGTCTTGTCACCTTTGATGTAGCCGTCCTGTAGCTGGGCTATACATGCTGCATTGTCTTCATAGAGTGTAGTGGGTGCAAGAACGCCGGTCGTCAGGCCGGTGGAGGTGAGTATGTGCTGGATCACCGAGCGTAGCCAAAAACTTTGCTTGCTTCGAAGATCGCAAGTAGCTCTGAGTGAGTGGATGAGACGGTCGTCATGGTCTGCTTCACAGATCTCCAGGATATGGCAGTGCCGCCATATGTGAACATGTTCCGGTCTGAGACTTCTCTGTATGAGGATCGGACCTGTAACCTGCGTCAGCATAACCAACTAAACCAGTTGATGCCCCTTTCCTGTAGAATAGACCTAAGTCTATGGACCCTTGGAGGTAGCGCAGAAGATGCTTAACTCCGGCCCAGTGCCGCTGTGTAGGTGCAGCACTATATCTGGCTAGTAAGTTTACTGCAAACGCTATGTCAGGGCGAGTGCAGTTAGCCAGGTAAAGGAGTGCACCGATAGCACTTAAATAAGGCACTTCGGGGCCTAGTACTTCCTCCCCCTCTTCCAGCGGCCGGAAGGGGTCTTTGTGTACATCCAATGATCTGACGACCATCGGAGTGCTGAGGGGGTGGCACTTATCCATCTGAAACTTTTTCAATAAGTTCGATGTGTAAGTTGACTGGTGTAATAGGATCACATCTTTAAGATGCTCTATCTGAAGGCCTAAACAGAATTTTGATTTTCCGAGGTCTTTCATCTCGAAAGTTTCTGTCAGGCTTTTAGAAATCTTTGCGATCTCTTCAGGAGATCCGATGAGGTTTAAGTCGTCTACATAGACGGCTATAATTACAAATCCTGTTGCCTTTGCTCTTATAAAGATGCAAGGACAGACTGGGTCGTTTTTAAATCCTTGCTGTGCAAGGAAGTCGCTCAGTCTGTTATACCACATCCTTCCAGATTGTTTTAGACCATATAATGATCTTTGCAGTTTCACTGAGTAGATGTCACGTTCTCTCTCTTTTAGTGCTGCAGGCAAAGAATAACCGTCAGGCAATCTCATATAGATGTCTCGGTCTAGGTTGCCATATAGGTATGCAGTAACCACGTCCATGAGTTGCATATCTAAACCCTCTTGTGCTGTTATGCCAATGAGGAATCGGAAGGTGATCGCGTCCATGACCGGGGAGTATGTGGCTTCAAAATCCACCCCAGGACGTTGGGTAAAACCCTGCGCTACAAGCCTTGCTTTGTAGCGTACGATCTCATTCTGTTCATTTCGTTTTCTAACAAATACCCATTTATAACCCACAGGTTTTACACCTTTTGGTGTCTGGACTATTGGTCCGAAGACCTTGCGTTTGGTGAGTGAATCCAACTCCACTCCTATTGCCGCTTTCCACTTTGGCCAATCATCTCTGCTTTGACATTCTGTCAGAGAGCGTGGTTCAATATCATCGTCGCAGTACGCGACGTTGATGGCAATATTACACGCAAATGTGTCATCTATTGTTGTGCTTTTTCTGTCCCAATACTCCCCAGTTCGTACATAGTGTATCGATACTTCATTTTCTCCCGGTTTTTCCTCTTCATGAGAGTTTGGGAGAGATGGGGTAGCAGGGCTTAAATTAGCATCCTGTGGTGGTATTTGTTTACCATTGCCAAGGGTCCTACTCTTTCGAGGGACTTGGTCCTTGGATCCCGGTGGTCGTCCTCTCTTTTTGAGAGGTCCAACCATTTCTGCTGCAGGCGGATTGCATCCATTTTGCGGTATGTCAATCCTAGCTGGAGTGTTAGCAGCAGGGACGTGTGATTTGACAATCTTCTGGTTGTCAGTAAATTTGTCCGGCAAGAGATGGACAGTGTTTTGGATGTGGAGAATCTTCAGGACCTCCTCCTCACACTGGCTTGTTGGCGGATCAAAGTGACATAAAGTTTTTGTATCCCAAGTGATACTTTCTGAAGCTTCGGGCTTCTTTGTCTGTGAGCCTAGTCTTGGAAACGATGTTTCATCGAATTCACAGTCTTCTAGACGTGCCTTAAAGACGTCCCCCGTAAGGGGTTCTAGGAATCTAATTATGGAGGGGGTGTCAAACCCAACATAAATGCCTAGGCGACGTTGTGGACCCATCTTTGTCCTTTGTGGTGGTGCTATGGGGACGTATACTGCACAACCAAATATTCTCAAATGTGAGACAATTGGTGGGGCTCCAAGTGCTAGTTGCATTGGAGAAGATGACTGACCTCCATAGGGTCTTAATTTTATTAAAGATGCAGCATGCAAAATTGCATGACCCCACGCATTCACTGGCATCTGGGATTGAAGTAATAATGGACGAGCGATCCATTGCAGTCTCTTAATTAGAGATTCTGCTAACCCATTTTGGGTGTGAACATGAGCTACAGGATGTTCGACTTCAATTCCCTGAGCTTGGCAATAGTCTAGAAAGACTTGTGACGTAAACTCCCCCGCATTGTCCAGACGAAGTTTCTTTATCTGGTGGTCGGGGAAGTGGGCCCGTAACTTTATTATCTGAGCTAAAAGCTTAGATAGTGCTAGGTTACGGGTGGACAGTAGTCACACATGTGACCACTTAGTAGATGCGTATATCAGGACCATAAAGTACCTGAACGGACCACTTGATGGGTGAATCGGCCCACAAATGTCTCCGTGGATTCTTTCCAGAAAGCTGGGAGACTCCACATCCACTTTCAGTGGAGAGGGTCTCGTGATCAGTTTACCCTTGTAACAGGGTGGACATGGGAATTTGCCTTTTTGAAGAATCTTCAGGTTCTTCAGGTCAATGCCCCTGGAGTTCTTTATGATGCGGTACATCATAACTGAACCAGGGTGTCCCAGTCGACTGTGCCAGAGTTGGAATTCTGGTGTTTGGGGGCACTGCAGGTGCTCCACCATGGATGTTTCTGGAGTTTGTATACTTGTTTGGTAGAGTCCCGAGGGGAGTCCCTTGAAACGTTCCACAATGGTTTTTGAACCATTTGTAAGAGCCGTTACAAGCAAGTATTCCCTTTTATCTTCCTCGACCGTCTCTAAGTGATATCCGTTTAAACGGATGTCTTTAAAACTTAGGAGGTTTCGGATGGATTTAGGGGAGTATAACGCATTTTTAAGTGTTATTTGTGTGTTGCCGGGGAGCAATATAATTGCTTCCCCTGATCCTTCGATTATGTTTGCTGGTCTTGAGATTGTTCTCAGTGGGCCAGAATAACTACTTATGCTCGTGAAGTAGTCTAAGTTTTGAAGGATCAAGTGCGTCGATGCACTGTCCACTAGGCAGATAAGTTCCATATCTAAAAAGGAAGAAAGACATTCAAGCAAAAAATGAAGAGAAAAGATCTACTTTCATAAAGATAAATGCTCAAAAAATATTGTTTTGACATGGAAGTAAAACTAGATACGATGCATAAATAAGGAAAATACAATGCTAATTGCATAAAAGTGGTCCAGATCTAGAGAGTGTCATCTCCCATGAAATCTTCAGGAGTCCATGAGGTCTCTGCCAACGCTGTGCTCTCCATCAGGTTTGTCTCAACTCGAGGCTTGAGGCTTGCCTGGTAGAGGTCCTGGAGGTGTTTTGCTGTGCGGCAGATTCTGGACCAGTGGCCCGTCATCCCGCATTTAGAGCATTTGTCCTCCCAGTCTTTCTTGGGAGTGCCTCCTTTGTTGGGAATCCTCTTCTGCTTCTTGTCCACGAACTTCTGGTTCTGGGTAGGAGCTGGGGGAGTGGCCTTCTTCCGCTGCTTCTGTTCTTTCCATTTCTGGAATTTTGCCTTTTTGTCCGTCTTCTTCTTCTGGGAAGACTGGAAGTGGGCCTCTGCAGGAGGTGGCAATGGAGCGGAGCCAGGAGGGCGCAGGTTATGGGTGGCAACCAACAGGTCTCTGTTCTGTTCAGCCATAAGCAGGCATGAAAGAAGGTCAGAGTACTTTGTGAACGTCCTCTCTCGATATTGTTGCATAAGGATCATGTCCTTTTCGTGGAAAGACGTAAACGTCTTTTCCAGCAACATCTTCTCCGTCACTGGTTCACCACACAACTTCAGGCGTGAGGTGATGCAGAAGAGAGCTGAGTTGTACTCCGCTACGGATTTGAAATCCTGTATGCGGAGGTGAGTCCACTCGTACTGTGCACGGGGGAGTATGACATCCCTCTGATGTCTGTACCTCTCCTCGAGTGCATCCCACAGCTCGTAAGGGTCCTCTACAGTGAGGTACTCGTCCTTTAAGGTCGAGTCTAAGTGTTTCCTGATATATATAATGGCTTTCGCCTTTAATATATCGGAAACTTCCTCTGTATGAGGTGCTTCCACTGAAGCCTCCTTGTTAGCTGGGGCAGTACTAGTTGTTGCCTTTTCAGTCTGTGTGAGACTGAAACCATGAGAACGCAGATGGAACTTCAGGTCCAACTGCCAACTCAGGTAGTTTGACCCATCAGCCTTCAGGACTGAGAAGTCTACATTTGCGAGTCTGGCCATTTTATGATCTAGCATGTAAAGAAAAGTAGCATGTATCTTTAAGACTGAATAGAACAGACATCCACGCATGTAATGTAGTCATTTTCATGGCATGAATTTTAATTAGTGTGATTTTAACATACATGCTTTTTTTTCAGGTAATGTGAATAATTAATTACTAAAAATTAACAATCACGCATGCTGTTAAGGGATTTCATTGTGACATTAAAACATGGTATTAAAGCTAATTAATCAACCACGCAGTTTAATGCATAAACAATGAAAACAGAAAGAATGACCTTAGGCTATGGGGATCAGCCAGCCGACACCGAAAAAATAAAAGAGTCCAGTCCAAAGTTACATCAAAAATGAATGAAAATTAAAGTACAACTCGGGAACTTCAGAGAGAAGCCCCTATCTTCATTGTGCGAACGCCTTCAGCTTCTTCTTGGTGTCCTTCGGTCTTCTTTTTACATTTTCATCCTCACATACAAAATTTCTCTCAAAAAAGAAAAATTGCAGGAATTTAAAACGGTGTCAGAAACCTGGCTGATCCCTAAAAACATAGCCTAATATTTGCACATCCACGCAGATAATATATTCGCGACATACAACCACGCAGATAATCGAAACACAGGCATTTAAAATAATTTAAAATTGTGTGCGATGTGCAAAAATTTTTTTTTGAAAAACTTTTTGCCTTTTTGATCCATAATTTACTGTTTTATTTTACCGCTTTAAACCCTTTCGAAATTTCTTTTTAAATATTTTGGGCTTTTTAGGGCCAAAAATAAATAAAATAATTTATGTGAATGGGCTAATTTTCTGGCCTTTTGGGCCATGAAAACAACCCATTAGGGTTAATATTGGGCCTCCCCCGAAAAATAGCCCGTTAGGGTTAGGGTTTCGGGAAACCCTAGGGGGGCCCACGGCGTGTCGCCGCGACGGCCGGCCGCGTAGGGCGCGGCCGCCGTGGCGGCGACGGGCCGCGGCTTCAGGCCGCGGCCGCCGCAGCTTCAGGCCGCCGCAGCTTCAGGCAGCGGCGCTTGGCCACGGCCTGGGGCCGCGGCACAGTGCCGCGGCTTCAGGCCGCGGCCGCCGCGGCCTGAGGCCGTGGCGTTCGTTCTCCGCCGGCGGCGCAAAGAGCGCGCCGCCGTTCCGCCCTACGGGCGTGTGGATTTTTATTTTTGGATCAAAGGCGGGGGGGGTAAAAATCGGGGTTTTCAACAAATTTGATCGCTAAAAACAAGTTTTTATTGTTTTAAACATGCAGATCTTATTAAAAATGTTGAATTTTACCGAGTTTATAAACTTTTTGATCCTAAAACATGCAGATCTAATGAGAAAAGCAAGTTTAGATCTAAAAGTTTGGATTTTTACCTCTAGATTCGACGAGGAATCTAGGCGACGGTTGGTGAAGGATGCCCTTTTCGCTCCCCGTTGAGAAGATTACGATCTTCTTGAATCTGAGCGATTTGTGGATCTCCTTTCCCGCGAGCCGCCGTCTCCTCCAACGAGCGTGATCGTGCTGATAACGTGTTGTGAAGGGAATTTGGGGAGAAATAGGTGTAAGGGGTTAAGAGCCCCCTACCCGTGTATTTATAACTTTCAATAGTGGGTTGGATACCCAATTGGCCCAATGGGCCTATTCATAACATAAATAAAATAATTAGAATTTTTTAAATTTAGAATTTTAATACACATGATAAATTGTAAATTAATACCATGCATTAGAATTTATTTTAATGCAACCAAAATTGTATGTGATAAAATTAATTCGCTATAGTTATTTTAAATTGTTTAGAATTGTTTTAGTTAAGCTTTCATATTGTTTAATGCTCAAATTATTATATGATAAATTTTTGCAAGCAAATATTATATTGTTGATTTTAACTTGTAAATAGATTATGTATAAAATAATTATAAGACTCATGTGACTGCTCTATTCTGTTAGTTACATAGCCTAAAAAGGTAGGACATCATCCTGGGGTTCAAGTAAGTATTAAGAAATTTTTTTCTATGATTAGATTTTGCTTGTCCTATGTAAATTAGTTAAAATTAAAAAATCTAATTAATGAGATTAATTAGTAGATGTTATGAATGTGCTTTTGTAGGCCTATGTGGAGCCAATATAGGATTAGGGTATCCAACCATTATGTAATTTTTTCTTATAAATATATGGTTACAGGTTCCGTAGCCGCCACATTCACAACACGTTATCAGCACAAAAGCTCTGAAATTTTCCGAAGATCCGATCTTACAAGGGCGACGAGGAGGAGGTAGATCCACCATGCTCGGGCATCATCTTCCACGCGTAGACTTCATCAAACGTCGCTAGATCTGGAGGACGGATATAGAGGTAATCATACAAAAAACCCGAGCTAAACTTATTTCTTTCGTAGAATATGTTTAGATCTACCTATTTTTGGACCAAAACTCAATGTTTACACAATAAAAATCAAATTTTTATGATAAAAACATTGATTTCAATAATAAAAATCATATTTTACTACAAAAATTAGTTTTTTATTTAAAAAAGGATGTTTTTATATTGGATCTGTGTTTTTCCCCACCTCCGTCATCAAAATCTCCGTCGACCAACACCGTTGCCATTCTTAATGAAGGGGGGACCCCATCGCCGTTTCCCCATCTCACTATGGATCGGGGGGGGGGGGGCTGCAGCCCCCCTAGCCGGATAACGGGGGGACGACAACCCCCCCTCAGTCGGATCGGAGGGGGGCCTGTAGCCCCCGCTCAGGCAGAAATGGGGGGGGGGGGGGAGGGGGGGGGGGGGGGGCAGCCCCCCAGTCAGATCGGAGGGGGGACTGCAGCCCCCCTCAGGTGGACAGCGGGGGGGGGGGGGGGGGCATCCCCCCCTCAGTCGGATCGGAGGGGGGCGTGTAGCCCTCGCAGGTGGACAGCCGGGGGGAGCTTGCCCCTCTCGGTCGGATCTGAGTGGGGCTTGCAGGCCCCTCAGGCGGATAGCGGGGGCCCGACATCCCCCCTCTCTGCGGCTGCCGACTGCAACCCGAGGGCCCCCTCCTTCCCGACCGTCGATTGCAACCCAGGGGGCAGGCAGCCCCCTCCGGCAATTTCATGGTGGGCAGGCAGCCCCACAACCCCCCCAAACCGTTACCACTTCATGGAAAACGGACGATTTTCGTGGAAAATGGCCCCGAAGGTCAAAACCCTAAAACAGTAATTTTCGCAACCCCGCAGGACGAAAACGCATACTTGCACGATTTTCGCGGCCCTGACAGCCAACGATACACAAAAAACACAACAAACTGTAATTAGGGTTTTTGGGACGAATTTTTGAATGCCGAACAATTTGTGGGACACTGAATAAATTTTTTTAAAATCCAATATTCACCTCTATTTTGGTCCTTACATACCTTTAATTTGGATGTCTGAAGCATGTTAATTTATAAAATATATTTTAATGCCTGTAGCACAATTATATATCTATGATTAAATAATCTAAATGCATGTTGCATAATTACATGCATGTGATGAAAAATATATGCATGCTGCATATTTTATGTTCTGAGACGCATGTTTGATACTTTGTTGTGGTTTTGGATCGGCTATTTGTCATCATTTATTTTTCCTCGCATTATTTTCTTTTTGAGAGAAATTGTAGTGAGGATTACTTTGTAAAATTCCAAGACTGGCGCATGCCCCATGGAGAATAAGACCTACTATCAGAAAATGGGGCCCTATATGGGTTCCCAAATTGTATGTTTCCTTTTTTAAAATGGGATTGTATATGGATTTTGGTTTGCAATTTGTAAATGGTGACTAGCCGATCCCACAACAAGTATCTATGTCTGGATTGCATGATTATTTATTTTTCAAATATTTAATTATTGCTTAATTAACATGCTTAGATAAAATGGCAAAGATAGCAAGTGTTTACTTCGATGTTTTGGATGCCACATGCAAGAACTACCTGAGCGGGCAACTGGATATTAAATTCCATCTACGCACACAGGGCTTGAGTCAAGCCATTGCTGCTGGAGATAAAGTGTCTGATATAGATAAGACGAAAGCCATTATCTACATCAAACGCAATATCGATCGGACCCTGAAGGCCGTATATCTCACAGTGGAAGACTCATACGAGTTATGGTTTGCACTCAAGGATCGATATATACATCAGAAAGATGTTATCCTTCCTCGAATGTGCTACGAATGTGAAAACCTCAGACTACAAGACTTCAAGTCCATAGCCAAGTACAACTTGGCTTTATTCAATATCACCTAATGCCTGAAGTTATGTGGTGAAAAAGTAACGGAGGAACGCATGTTGGAGAAAACTCATACATCCTTCCATAAGAAGGATATTATCCTCATGCAACAGTATCGTAAACGAAAATTCTCGAAATACTCAGAACTTCTATCATCTCTTCTGATGGCAGAACAGAACAAAGATCTTTTGCTAGCCACCTATAACTTGCGACCTGTTGGAACTGCTCCTGCTCCTGAAGCACACAATGTTTCTTTCTAGAAGAAGAAGAACAAATTCAAAAGTAAACCCCCGAAGGAAAAATAAACGAAGAAGCAGGCCAGAGGTCCCCCACAATAGAACAATAATGAGGTGGAAAAGAAAATTGCGTGGAAGAAGAAGAACACTAGCTATACATCTACCCTCAGGGAAGACTGGGAAGACAAATTCCACAGATGTGGCATGACTTGACACTGGTCCAGAAATTGTCACACTCCACGCCACCTCCAGGATTTGTACCAAGCTAGCTAGAAGCCTAATGCTGAAACAAACCTGGTGGAAGATGAAGACATGGCTCCAACTCGGTTCACTTCCGAGGATTTCTCGAACGATGACCTCCTAGACTGATGCTTCATTTTATCTCTTTCTGCAAATTGAATGTAGTTGAAAACAATTTCTTTTCATATATGTTTGCTTTTTGTTAGCATGTTACTTTATTTCCAGACTATGTCATGAATAAAATTAGTTTATTGTGCATTATATTGCTACACATTTTTTTGATATAAATGGATAATAAATGCCTAGTGGACAGTGCTTCTACGCACACAATCCTTCGTGACATTAGCTTTTTTTTCAAAGCATCAATAACTACGATGGCACTGTAAATACTATTTCGGACCATCAAGTTTAATAGAAGGATCAGAGGAAGCAAATATCTTACTCTCCAATAATACACAAATCATCAAGTTGCGGGCACATTTCCCAGATTAGGCTTAAATTCTAAGAAGCCTGAAGCTTCAGAGACCATTTCATGGGATACCAAGACTTTGTCCCAGTTTGATCCATATACAAACCAATGTGAGGATGAGATCCTGAAGATCCTCCAAATACAAAACACAGTTCACATACTGTCGGACAAATTCACTGACAACCAGAAGATTGTCAGATCACACGTCCCCGTTGCAAATACGCCAGCTAGGATTGACATGCCCAAAGATGGATGCAATCCCCCTACAGTGGATGCGGTCGTACCTCAACAAAAAAGAGGATGACCCCCAGGCTCCAAGGATAAGTTTCCTCGAAAGAGACAAACTCCTGGAGAAAATATAACGATACCACCACAGGATGCTGAGCTCAGCCCAAATACCTCTCCCCTCCTCAATTCCCCAGAAAATGAAAACATAGGAGAAATATCATTACATTATGTACGTACTAGGGATGTACTAGACAGAAAAAGCACTGTCATCGATGATGACTTTGCGTTCGATATTGCTAATCATGTCACTGAATACGACGATGATATCGATCCACACTCTCTAGCAGAATGTAAACTTAGAGAGGATTGGCCAAAATGGAACGAGGCAATATGAGTAGGGCTGGACTCACTCTTGAAACACAAAGTATTCGGAGCAGTAGTTCCAACACCAAAAGGTGTAAACCCTATGGGCTATAATTGGGTATTCGTAAGAAAGAAAAATGAGAATAATCAGATTGTACGCTACAAACCATGCCTTGTAGCACATGATTTTTCCCAACGACCGGGAATAGATTATGATGAGATATATTCACCGGTCATGGATGCGATCACTTTCCGATTATAATAAGCTTAACAGCTACGGAAGGCCTAGATATGCAGCTCATGGACATTGTGACTGCATACCTATAATGTAATATAGATAAAGATATCTATATGAAGCTTCCGGATGGTTATAAATTACCAACAAAATGACAAATAGACCTCGGGATGTCTATTCTGTCAAACTCCAAAGATCACTGTTTAGTCTAAAACAATTGAGAAGAATGTGGTATAACAGACTCAGTGAATTCCTTGTACAACAAGGATTCACCAATAATGATGTCTGCCCTTGCATCTTTATAAGAGCAAAGGGAACATGATTTGTAATTATTCCTGTCTATGTAGATGATTTAAATCTCATAGGGTCTCCCGAAGAGATATATGAGAATCCAAAAGCCTTACAAAGACTTTTAAGATGAAAGACCTAGGCAAAACCAAATATTGCCTTGGCTTACAAATAGAACACCTCGATGGAGGAATCTTGTTACATCAATCCACTTACAGACGGAAATTGCTGAAAATTTCCAAATTGACAAATGTCACCAATGGTCGTTAGATCATTGGATGTTAATAAAGACCCTTCCGTCTGCTGGAAGCGGTGGAGGAAACACCTGGTCCTGAAGTACCTTACATAAGTGCCATTGAAACACTCCTCTGTCTGGTAAACTATACACGTCTTGATATAGCGTTCGTAGTAAACCTAATAGCCAGATACAGTTCAGCGCCCACAAAGCACCACTGGAACGGAGTGAATCATCTTCTGTGCTACATCCAAGGGTGAATCGATTTAGGATTATATTACCAGAAAGGTTTATCCTCCAACTTAATTGGTTATGCAGACGCAGGTTACAGATCAGATCCCCACACCGAAAAGTCACAGACTATCTTCGTATTCACATACGGAGGGACGTCCATTTCATGGAGTCAGTGAAGCAGACCACAGCAGCAACCTCATCCAATCACTCTGAACTCATTGCAATCCATGAAGCTAGCAGAGAATGTTTTTGGCAACGTTCAGTCATTCACCACTTCCTAATGATGACCGGCCTGAAGACAGGCAACCTTTGTGACGGCCCGTATCCATCAGTACGCGTATATTTGTATTCTACGTATTTTCATAAATTAAAAGTATTTTATGATGGTTGGTCAGGAGTTTAATATCAAATTGGTTTCAAAATCATTTATTAAAAAAATATTAAGGAGTAACAATATTGTATAACATAGTTTAGTAAGTGCGAGTGCCATCCAATACTCCTAAATACTTTATATAATAATTTATATTGAATGATTACCGATATAGCAGTATTAATTATTTTTCTATATAAACGTTATCCAAACGATTTCAAACTTCTACCATGAGATTCTATGATCATTTAGTGCTCCCGATTTTATTTTCATAATTTTCTGAAGTCAAATTGATATAGAACCCGCAAACCCGTGATCTAAACATTTTGGCCCAAAACTCGTATCTTCGTAACGCAAACTATGAAATAGACCTCGTAGTCACGATCTTTGTGACGATACGAACCCGTGGCTATGTTTTCGTAATTTTTCAGAGTCATATGTGATTAATGGGTATTTTAACATTATATTGCTAATCACCCTTACCAATCACTTTTTACTATCACTAATTACTATTTTTTAGCCCTAATTACCCCCACCAACCCCTAATCATGGCTACCCATGTGTTAACAGACAACTTTAAAAAAAGGTAGTCAAAAGCTAAACCTAACTTAATTAATTCTTTGACTAAGTATTAATTGCATAATTATAATATTAATACTAATCACCTATTTAAACCCCCTAAAACATTATCTCCTTCACAAACTCAACCCAGGCTAACTTCAAGAGCCCGAACCCTCTTCCCATTGCCATCTCCTCCTCATTCACTTCCTAATTCTCCACCACCACAAGCTCCACCACCACCACCTCATCACCACCAAAGCTCGCCCCGACTCCCCGTCGCCTTCCTCTACTGGCCACCGACCAGAGCTGGCCGGAAAACCCTTCCCAAAACATAAAAAACTGTGTTTTGTGAGGCAATCCCATGTAGAGAGAGAAGGTCGAGAGAGAAAACGAGATTTAATCAAAAAAATTGAAAACTCGAAATATATATGTCAGAAAATTATCAAAAAAATGCCAAAAAATCCGGATCGACGCAACGAATGCATTGGCGCTGGTTTCATCGCGATCAGATATCGATAGTGTGTTCTCTGAAGACATCACTGCAGAAGTCGAGCCAAAACTCGAAGAATACGTGGAGTACCTACCTGCGGAAGACTAGATGTTTACCTTCGCGACTGCACTTTTAAATATTTGAAATAATGTAATTTGTGTACTTTGTTATTTATTGGCCATGCTAGGCCCAAGATGTATCTTAATTATTGTACGCTGTATATATAATAATGTTGTTTTGACTGCTTCTTAAATTTGCATGTAAGGCCCTGCAATTTTTACACAGATGCTTAGTGTGTTTAAGCTAAGGAGGAAGGAAAGAAATGAAAAGAAAAGAAAAAAATACTCCTCCTTGTTTTAAGCACACCGCGGAACCGCTTGCGTCCTCGCTCCCTAGTAGAATGGAGAGCGGGGCATGACAGGCTTTAGTGGTGGCCCATGCAGGTTATGCTTTTGAAAAAACTTTAAGATCAGTTTAAACGACATTAATATCTAAATGTACAACTAGTAACTTACCTTACATTGCGGGTTGTCTTGAAGTATGGCAGGTCGACCAAATACTCACGTCGTTGCCAATAGCAATATCTTAGATGTCGTAAGAGAAATACTAGAAATTCAACGTCAAGTTCTCCTTGAGGCTGTTGATAAACTCTATAAAGCATCCCAAGGGAAGCATCCTATGGAACCACCGGGAGATGCCCTCCGACCGATGAAGACTAGATTCAAGATGCCTGCATCTTCAGTCTACAACCGATCCCGATGGTGTGCTTCCATTGCATCCAAATGGGACATATCAAGAAGAACTGTCTCCTGCTGCTGAATCAATGTTTGGTCTGTGGTGCATCTGAGCACTCTACCAGGAACTGCCCCCGTCACATTAACAAGAAAACGACAACGATAGCAGGAGTTTCTAAATCAGCAAAGTGTAAACCACCCCTAGCTCTACAACATCGAATCTTTCATCAGGCCAAGAACCAGGCCAGGTGTCAAACCTCCATCACGACAACTAGATAAGCTGAGGCTGCAGAGCCAATAATCACTGGTATGCTTGAACCTTTCTCCTTTACGTCGATTTGACGCCCAACGCCTTTATTATCATCGCTAGCCTACATTATCATACTATAATTATTTTCTTCGTAGCATAACCCCTTCTTGATTTAGAAGTTTCACATCGATTCTTATCACAAAAGTCGCAACGATCTACTTCTATTGGTCCTCATTATCTTCTTCAAAATCTTGAACCCTCAACTAGGAACTCTTATTCCATTTTGATGAATCTTAATTTAGAACCATCCTTTGATAACAACTAGAGTGACCTTCCATAAGATAGAACCATCCATTCATTGCATCACCATCATCATTCTTGTAATGGCCGTCCAATCGTCCTACTTATTCTGAGAATACTTCCTAGTTGTGTTTAGTTCATATAAACTATGTCTATACTCTTTTATAAGGAGGGTAGCAATCGAATTTTTCGATCATTCAAAGTTCGAGTTCGAGAACAAAAGCAGATCGGACGACGCTCAGAAGTATTTGAGGATGGTGCTAGAGAATTTGAGACGAACCAAACCACGACGTGCAAGTGTAGGCTGTTACGTCTTCTTCATCTTTCTTGAGCTCGTATTTCTCTTCTACCCACTACTTTCTTGTACCCATTTTCCCCATGGTTTGAACCTTTTTCCCGCCTACCAACTCCCCCACTTTATTTCCTTTTTTCTGCTTCCTCTCCTCGAGCCCCGGTCCCGCCTAACCTAACCTACCCTACCATACCCTATCGACGACTTCGATGCCCCCTTTAAAACCCCTCATCTCTCCCCCTCACCAAACCCATCCTGTGGCTTGCTATTCACCGCGACGACACCCACCCCTTTGTCGTGGCTCTCCCTTCGCGAGCCCAACCCGTCTTGCCTCAAGCTTTTAGGAAGACGTATGCCCTTGAGTCATTTATCCTAAGAAAATCATCTCGTTCTAATAATTATATGGTATCAATTATCTTAAGTATTTATTCGTAGAAGCAAATACTTAGATTATTTCCTTAGACTTATAGTCAGATCATTACGTATCCAGATGTAGATCTCGACTATGAGAAGTTAGTGACCGATTAGAAACTTAAGTCTTAAACGGTTCATGGTCATAGATGTGTCGAGAATTGAATATAGACACATCGGTTAGACCATTGTGTCTTTGTCTTACCTTAGGATAATGATGATCTCATAGTCATTCGACTTGGCAAAGTCAGAGACGAGACACCGGTGCGTGCTCATTAGAGAATGAGTTCACTGAACGACCAACTTAGAGTTATTAAATGGTTAAGCTTTAACTAAACTGTCAATAATAACTCTAGTGTGATGATAAGTAAGTTGGTCCTTAAGACCTGAAGTCATCAGTACGAACCGGTGAATAGATAGTGTCACTTAGATCTATGATCTAGCTTCGAGGCTCGGCCTGCTGAAAGATCTTAGGTTGGGTGACACCTGAAGATCATGAGGGAAGTAGATGACTAAGATGGGATTCGTCTCTTCCGTTAAAGGGAAGTTAGTGTCATTGGATCAGTACGGTCTTTGTGTTAATCCTCGGTCGGGGTACGTTGTAGGATGTAAAACGTGAATACAACAAAGACCGCTGTATACTGACCGATGCTGGCTAGTGGGATTAACAGTAAACCATACCCTAGGCCATGCAGAAACACAGTCTTGACAAAGGGACTAAAACTACAGAATTCATCACTGACATAGTCAGAGTGATCCCAATGACACGTTCGTCATTGGGTCGATCACGTAAGTATGATTCTGAAACATGGACGACGCCTGCTGCTCGTGGTTACCGTCGGCTAGGGGTTTCGCATCCCAACCTGTAGTAGGGTCAGGCTGTACGGTCTCACACCGAGTAGTATCGACATCTTAGTAATAGGAGGAACATTAAGAGGAATTCATTCGATGAAATGGAATATTTAAGTCCACAAGTTTATTGTGGGTTCAAGTTTTGATAGGGGACAAACTTTGCATGTGATGCAAACTAGATTAAATGTTTCGTAAATTGTTTACGACAATATTTAATGGAATAAACATATTGGAAAGATAACCTGGATAACGGGATCGTCCCGGTCTAATCGCAGGTTTTGACCGCGTCGAAAACGGAGCTCAAACAAGCCAAGAAACGCAAAAATAGTCAAAGGCAAGAGTGGATTAGACCCACTTGGGCAAGCGGGTCCACCTGCAAGGGTAACAGGCGCGGCCCGCTGAACCAGCGGGTGCAGCCCCGCTGAACCCAGCGGGTGCATCCCGCTCAGAGCAGTGGGCCGCGCGCCCGCTCCGGGCGCGCCCATTGCCCTTGGTGGGCGCGCCCGCTAAGCTTAGCGGGCGCACCCACATCTTAAGTTGACTTAGGGTTTTTTGAAACCCTTGTGACGGCTATGAACTATGATTTTTGCCCCACTTTGGGAAATTGTTTGAGGGGTCAAACGAAGTCAGAATTCGTCGCCGTTTGTTCCTATGCATTCACCATTCGAAGCTCTTCGAAATGATAACTTGTATCGTCTTTAAAGCTTAATGGTGAGAAAGATTTAATTGCTGGAAGTTAGGCCTTTATGAAAGGCTTACTAACTTAAATTAAATTGAATTAAATCCCTCTTCACTAATTTTGCCCCACATTGCTCGTGACGAAAAGAGAGGAGCCGACTCCCTATATATATAGGGGTGCCCCCTCTTCGTTGAAAAGTGCACCAAGTGATCGATTCGAGAAGCTCCTGATTTTTGAGCACGCTCGATCGTGAACTTAGATATTCCTCTACTCCCTTTTTGCTTCCTATCATTCGGTCGGGTCCTAGCAAGACTATGAGGAGGTTTGGATCGGATCCGGACGTCTTTGACATGAGTCTGCTCAAGTGAAACTTTCTTCAGCAAGTGATCGGCTCGGAGGCGGCTCGGGTAGATCGGTTCGAGGGCGCAAGCCTGCTCGACTACGAGGGGCAAAAGAAGGCGGTGCTGTACATCTTGCCTGTCCTAAGGCCAAAATACCGGGTATGTTAATTTGTAACTTTTTAGAATAATTTTAATAATGTCGCAGTAGGCTAGATCCCTCTTGGGATGGTCAGATCCACCCCAAGTTGCCATAGATCTTCCCGAGGTTCTGGCTCGCCTTAGGGCCTTAGCTAAAATGTTTAGCTTTATGTGTTTTTTCCGCTGCGATTGTTTTAATCCCTCCGTTGTCCGTCCGACGTAGGAAGTACAAAGATCTGAGCTCTAAGGGTCTGCCAAAACCCTTAAGTGTTATCAGAGCCCAGGTTTACAAGATCTTAGACTGCGATGTTATTTTAAAATTATTAAATTGCTTACTTTATGTCATAAATATTTTAAATTTATTTGATAACGTTAAAATAAGTATGAACCCTTCTTTTAAATGTTTTAAAAAATTTTTTTTATAACATGGAAAATTTTAACAGACATTTTAAATTTTTTGTGATAAAGTTTATATAAGCCTCTTATGATTAAATGCTTTTAAAAATTATTTTATGAGCTAAAATACTTTTAGTAAGCATTCAAAAATGTTTTAATGATTTTAAACACACAGGTTTAATATTAAAAATTATTCGATGATTTTTATGAAACCAACATTTTATTAGATAAAATGTTTTAAGTTTTTAAAATCATATCCGTTTAATTTAAATGTTAAATTTTGATGAGTGCATGTTAATTATTTATTTGATAGATGTTTTAAGTTCTATTTTAATGTCACATAGTTGAACCTTTATTTTATGCGATAAAATTAGTTGGTTGTTATTAATGGCAATAATGTATAATTCTAATTATTCATGAACACCTTTAGGTTAGCCATTAATTCATTAAAAATTTATAAGAAGAATTTTTAAAATGTGACATGCTATGTTTTAATGAACACTTACAACTTTTAAACCTAATTCCCGATTAGGGTAGTTCTCTTTAATTGACGATTATTATTTTAATTGTTTTAATGATAATTCTCTTTTAATGATTACCATTTTAAATGTTGTAATTGATTTATTAAAATCCTAATAAAGATTAGGGTAGCACGATGAATGAACAAACCTTATAGTTGATAAGGACCTAATAAAAGTTATTGAAAAAATCCATAAAATTTCGAATTTTAAGGATCAACTAGTTGATAAGGATTAACTAGCATTAATAAAAACCTTTTTAGTTGATGGATGAACATAAGATTGATAAGTCTTCTTTAATGGATCATGATGTCGGTCAATGTGCTTGGCTAAGTTTGTTGGATCACCCTAGCTAGACTAGGGGTTAAGTGGTCCTGGCTTAGTCAACTCCTTGGCCTCGTCAGCTGGACCGCAAGAAGTCGAATCATGACTGTGTAAGCCCATCGACTATACCTAAGTCAAATACGATTATAATCTTGTTTAAAATAAATCGTAACCCTCCTTGTTTTAGGAGGTGGTAACTGTAGGACCCATATTCCAGTTGTTGAGCTACACTCAAGCTGTGACATGGCAACCTTATAGAACCCGACTTCTTAAATACATATGACGAGATCTTGACTTGACCCACGAGCGTAAGTTGAGCCATTGATGTAAGTTTAGACCTGACCCAAACCGACGTGTCGTGAATACACCGAGCAGCGGCGTAAGTCAGGCTGGACACAAAAACAAGGGTCTGATTAGGCTAGTCATTGTGATTTGGATGAGCACACTCATGATCATAAATGACTAGGGGTAAAACTCATTGGGAATCATATTTTATATGATTGATGAAGAGTTTGTTTACCGACTGCAGAGTCGGACAACTTGTTGACCTACACTCAAGGTTGTCAGACTCGGGGTAGTCGGATCCCTCTCCCACAAATATTTTAATATAATAAATTATGTATTATTGTGGCTTTAATTCTTAAAATTAGTGGGAGAATATAGTTTAATAAAAACCATTTAAACTGTACAACGAACATATGATAATTAAATATCTATTTAATGCAGAATGGAGTCGGGTCTGCAGTACATAATTGGAAAGAACATGCTTGACGGGACTAACTATAAAGATTGGCTAAGGAAAATTAAGTTTGTCCTCACTAGCTAGGACAGCGTACGTGCTGCTCGAGGACACTCCGGACAAGCCTGACGTAGATGGAACACACGAAGAGAAGGAAGTCTATAAGCAGTACCAGAGGCATGCCGAGAAGACCAAGTGCTTTACTCTGGCTTTAATGAACAACGACCTGCAAAGGAAGCACGAACATTTATATGTTCAAATCATGCTTCTGAATGCAGAGGAGTTGTATGGCAAGCGGTCAAGAGATACCAAGTTTGAAGCCATGAGCAACCTCTGGGGAACTAAGATGGAGATGGACCCCGTGCAAGATCATGTTATTAAGATGATCGGGTACGTGGAAGATGCTGCCCAGTTTGGTTTTTTCCTCGACAATGAGATGTCCGTGGACATCATCCTAAAATCTTTAACCATAGTCTTCAAATAATTAATTACTAGTTTCATCATGAACAGTATTGAAACAGATCTTCCTGGTCTCCTTAACATGCTTAGGTAATTTTAGGAGATCGAGAAGAAACCGACTGTGTTGGTTGTTGGCTCTGCTTCTTCAGACCCACCGAAAGGCAAAGGTAAGAAGAGGCAGGTTCCACAAAAGCCAAGGTGAAGAAGGGGAAGAAGACAAAGGGGGGCTCCGTCGAAATCCGAATGCTTTCACTGCCACAAGATAGGCCACTGGAAGAGGAACTACAAGGTGTACCTTGCAGAAAAGAAAAAGGGACATACTGATGCCTCTACCTCAGGTGGCTGATAGCGAAGAAGAGGATGGAAGAAGTTCCATGGACGGTCGACATCGGAGTAATCATTACTGCTTGGGCCATACAAGGACTTCGAGAGAAATGATGAAGAAGCAATCGATATTTTTCTTAAAATGTATTGATGCTTGGGTTAAAACAATGATTGAGTGTTAATCACTCAATGTTTATTTTTGATAAACAAGTTTTATTCATTTATATTAAATCCATTGTTGAATGATATCTTGAAAATGTGCTTTGTTAAAATTGAGAATAATTGTGAGTGGCTGATTATTGTGGATATGACTGCTTGTGTTGGTGTGCATAAATTCTTGAGTTGTCATTCAGATCTTCTGACTCAATTTGATTGTTTTGGAGTTGACGATATATTATAGCCAATCAATAGTTACATGTAGGTTCTAGGAGCGTAAAATTGGATATGATCCAAATTATACGCAAGTTAAGATTAATTGTTAATCAAACTACATTTGATACCTTAAAAGAAAAGGATTAAATGTAGTAAAGGAAATTACAGTGTAGGATGTTTGACTGAGTATGTCAACATCAAGACTCCTATAAACGGGTCTTGATATAACTCATTCGTCACACCAACCTGACACTGGTATATTCCTATTCAACACTTATGAACTTGTTATACTTAATAAATAGTGTAAATATGATTTAGATACTTAAGTGGAAGTATTTAACCAGATAGTTCTCAAAGTCAGTGGGAGCTGGCAATACAACTTAGTTCCGTCTCGGACTAAGTAAAAGGTTTCCAACTTATTAAATCGTCTATATGCGACATTAAATCAAAATAGTTTTGATTGTGTCTAGCATATAGAGATTATGGTGTCACTTATGTACCGGATATAATTGACACAAAAATAATTGGTATGAGCCATGACTGACTTATAGAAACGACTAACACTACATCATATTATATGAGCTAAATTGTTAGCCATACAGAAGGGAAAATTCTTGGATAGGATCCAAAGCAATTTCGAAGGATCAACCTGGTGTGATCAAGTGATGTATATGTAAGACTCCATTAAAAAGCAAAACAGATACACGTTAGCGGATCCATTATTTGGTTTGACATATGAATGTCATGTATGATATGTTATAGCGGTATGAGATACCGAGATAAATAGCCTAAGTGCAAGTGGGAGATATAGGAAGACGTATGCTCTTGAGGCATTTATCCTAAGATAATCATCTCGTTCTAATAATTATATGGTATCAATTATCCTAAGTATGTATTCGTAGAATCAAATACTTAGATTATTTCATTAGACTTACAGTCAGGTCATTACGTATCCAGATGTAGATCTCGATTATGAGAAGTTAGGGACCAATTAGAAACTTAAGTCTGAAACGGTACATGGTCATAGATGTGTTGAGAATAGGATATTGACACATCGGTTAGACCATTGCGTCTTTGTCTTACCTTAGGGTAATGATGATCTCATAGTCATTCGACTTGGCGAAGGCGGAGATGAGACATAGGTGCTCATTAGAGAATGAGTTCACTGAACGACCAACTTAGAGTTATTAAATGGTTAAGCTTTAACTAGACTATCAATAATAACTCTAGAATGATGATAGGCAAGCTGGTCCTTAAGACCTGAAGTCATCAGTACGAACCTGTGAATGGATAGTGTCACTTAGATCCATGATCTAGCTTCGAGGCTTGACCTGCTGAAATATCTTAGGTTGGGTGACACGTGAAGCTCACGAGGGAAGTAGATGACTAAGCTGGGATTCGTCTCTTCTGTTAAAAGGGAAGTTAGTGTCATTGGATCAGTACGGTCTTTGTGTTAATCCTTAGTCGGGGTACGTTGTAGGATGTACAACGTGAATACAACAAAGACCGTTGTATACTGACCGATGCTGGCTAGTGGGGTTAACGGTAAACCACACCATAGGCCATGCAGAGACATAGTCTTGACGAAGGGACTAAAACTGCAGAATTTATTACTGACACAGTCAGAGTGATCCCAACGACACGTTCATCATTGGGTCGATCACGTAAGTATGATTCTGAAACATGGACGATGCCTGCTGCTCATGGTTACTGTCGTTTAGGGGTTTTGAGCCCCAACCTACAGTAGTGTTAGGCTGTAGGGTCTCACACCGAGTAGTATCGACGTCTTAGTAATAGGAAGAACATTACGAGGAATTCATTCGATGAAATGGAATATTTAAGTCCACAAGTTTATTGTGGGTTCAAGTTTTGATAGGGGACGAACTTTGTATGTGATGCAAACTAGATTAAATGTTTTGTAAATTATTTACGACAATATTTAATGGAATAAATGCGTTGGAAAGATATCCTGGATGACGGGATCGTCTCGGTCTAATCGCAGGTTCTGACCGCGTCGAAAATGGAGCTCAAATGCGCCCAGAAATGCAAAAACAGTCAAAGGCACGAGTGGGTTAGACCCACTTTGGCAAGCGGGTCCACCTGTAAGAGTAACGGGCATGGACCGCTGAACCAGCGGGTACGGCCCCGCTGAACCCAGCAGGCACGGCCCGCTGAGAGCAGCGAGCCACGCACCCGCTCCGAGCGTGCCCAATGTGGGCACGCCCATTGCCCTTGGCAGGCGCGCCCGCAACTTAAGTTGACTTAGGGTTTTTTGAAACCCTTGTGATGGCTACGAACTATGATTTTTTGCCCAACTTTGGGCAATTGTTTGAGCGGTCAAACAAAGTCACAATTCGTCGCCGTTTGTTCCTACGCGTTCACCATTCGAAGCTCTTCGAAATGATAACTTGTATCATCCCTAAAGCTCAATGGTGGGGGAGATTTAATTGCTGGAAGTTAGGCCTTTATGAAAGGCTTACTAACTTAAATTAAATTGAATTAAATCGCTCTTCACTAATTTTGTCCCACAATGCTCGTGACGAAAAGAGAGGAGCCGACTCCCCATATAAATAGGGGTGCCCCCGCTTTGTTGAAAAGTGCACCAAGTGATCGATTCGAGAAGCTCCTGATTTTTGAGCACGCTCGATCGGGAAATTTAATATTCATCTGCTCTCTTTTTCTTCCTATCCTCCCGTCGGGTCCTAGCAAGACTACGAGGAGGTTTGGATCAGATCCAGACGTCTTTGACGCGGGTCTGCTCAAGTGAAACTTTCTTCGACAAGTGATCGGCTTGGATAGATCGGTTCGAGGGCGCAAGGCAGCTCGACTACCAGGAGCGAAAGAAGATGGTGCGGTACATCTTGCCTGTCCTAAGGCCAAGATTCTGGGTATGTTAATTAGTAGCTATTTAGAATAGTTTTAATAATGGCGTAGTGGGCTAGATCCCTCTTGGGGTGGTCAGATCCACCCCAAGTTGCCATAGATCTTGGCGAGGTTCTGGCTCGCCTTAGGGCCTTAGCTAAAATGCTTAGATTTATGTTTTTTCGCTGCGGTTATTTTAATCCCTCTGTTGTCCGTCCTACGTAGGAAGGACAAAGATCTGAGCCCTAAGGGTCTGCCAAAACCCTTCAGTAGTATCAGAGCCCAAGTTTGCAAGATCTTAGACTGCGATGTTATTTTAAAATTATTAAATTGCTTATTTTTTGTCATAAATATTTTAACTTTATTTGAAAACGTTAAAATAAGTATGAACCCTTCTTTTAAATGTTTTAAAAAATTGTTTTTATAGCATGGAAAATTTTAAGAGAAATTTTAAATTTTATATGATAAAGTTTATATAAGCCTCTTATGATTAAATGCTTTTAAAAATTATTTTATGAGATAAAATACTTTTAGTAAGAATTCAAAAATGTTTTAATGATTTTAAACACATAGGTTTAATATTAAAAATTATTTGATGATTTTTATGAAACCAACATTTTATTAGATAAAATGTTTTTAAGTTTTTAAAATCATATCCTTTTAATTTAAATGTTAAATTTTAATGAGAGCATGTTAATTATTTATTTGCTAGATGTTTTAACGTGCATGTTCTATTTTACTGTCACATAGCTGAACCTTTATTTTTATGCGATAAAATTAGTTGGTTGTTATTAATGGCAATGATGTATAATTCTAATTATTCATGAACTCCTTTAGGTTAGCCATTAATTCATTAAAAATTTATAAGATGAATTTTTAAAATATGAGATGCTATGTTTTAATGAACACTTACAACTTTTAGACCTAATTTCTGATTAGGGTAGTCCTCTTTAATTGACGATTATTATTTTAATCGTTTCAATAATAATTCTCTTTTAATGATTACCATTTTAAATATTGTAATTGATTTATTAAAATCCTAATAAAGATTAGGGTAGCACGATGAACGAACAAACCTTATATTTGATAAGGACCTAATAAAAGTTATTGAACAAATCTATAAAATTTCGAATTTTAAGGATCCACTAGTTGATTTGGATTAACTAGCATTAATAAAAGCCTTTTTAGTTGATGGATGAACATAATATTGATAAGTCTCCTTCAATGGATCATGATGTTGGTCAATGTGCTTTGCTAAGTTTGCTGGATCATCCTAGCTAGACTAGGGGTTAAGTGGTCCTGGCTTAGTCAATTCACTGGCCACGTCCGCTGGACCGCAAGGAGTCGAATCATGACTGTGTAAGCCCATCGACTTTACCTAAGTCAAATACGATAATAATCTTGTTTAAAATAAATCGTAACCCTCCTTGTTTTAGGAGTTAGTAACTGTAGGACCAATGTTCCAGTCGTTGAGCTACACTCAAGCTGTAATATGGCAACCTTATAGAAACCGACTTCTTAAATACATATGACGAGATCTTGACTTGACCCAAACCGTCGTGTCGTGAATGCACCGAGCGCCGGCGTAAGTGGAGCAAATGATGTAGTCTAGACTTAAACCCAAACCGTCGTGTCGTGAATACATCGAGCGATGGTGTAAGTTGAGCCATTGATGTAAGTTTAGACCTGACCCAAACCGACGTGTCGTGAATACACCGAGAGGCGGCGTAAGTCAGGCTGGACGCAAAAACAAGGGTCTGACTAGGCTAGTCATTATGATTTGGATGACCACACTCATGATCATAAATGACTAGGGGTAAAATTCAGGGGGAGTCATATTTTATATGATTGATGAAGAGTTTGTCTACCGACTGCAGAGTCGTACAACTTGTTGAGCTACACTCAAGGTTGTCAAACTCGGGGTAGTCGGATCTCTCTCCCACAAATATTTTGATATAATAAATTGTTTATTATTGCGAATTTAATTCTTAAAATTAGTGGGAGAATATAGTTTAATAAAAACCATTTAAACTATACAACGAACATATGCTAATTAAATATCTATTTAAATGCAGAATGGAGTCTGGACTGAAGTGCATGATTGAAAAGAATGTGCTTGACTGGACTAACTATAAAGATTGGCTAATGAATATTAAGTTAGTTCTCTCACTAGCTAGGATAGGATACATGTTGCTCGAGGACGCTCCGGACAAGCCTGACGTAGATGCAACCTACGAAGAAAAGGAAGTCTATAAGCAGTACCGGAAGGATGCCGAGAAGGCCAGGTGCCTTACTCTGGCTTCAATGACCAATGACCTGTAAAGGAAGCACGAACATTTATATGTTCAAAGCATGCTTCTAAATGAAGAGGAGTTGTATGGCAAGCGGTCAAAAGATGCCAAGTTTGAAGCCATGAGCAGTCTCTGGGGAACTAAGATGGAGACGGGCCCCGTGCAAGATCATGTCATTAAGATGATCGGGTACATGGAAGATGTTGCCTAGTTGGGTTTTGTCCTCGACAATGAGATGGCCATGGACATCATCCTAAAATCTTTAACCTTAGACTTCAAACAATTAATTACGGGTTTCATCATGAATAGTATTGAAACGGATCTACCTTGGCTTCTCAACATGCTTAGGCAGTTTGAGGAGATCGAGAAGAAACCGACTGTGTTGGTTGTTGGCTCTGCTTCTTCAGACCAGCCGAAAGGCAATGGTAAGAAGAGACAGGTCCCACAACCAGCCAAGGTGAAGAAGGGGAAGAAGACAAAGGGGGCTCCATCGAAATCCGAATGCTTTCACTGCCACAAGATAGGCCATTGGAAGAGGAACTGCATGGTGTACCTTACAGAAGTGAAAAAGGGGCATACTGATGCCTCTACGTCAGGTGGCTGATAGCAAATCAGAGGATGGAAGAAGTTCCATAGACGGACGACAACGGAGTAATCGTTGCTGCTTAGGCCATACAAGGACTTCGAGAGAAATGAAGAAGAAGAAATCGATATTTTTCTTAAAATGTATCGATGCTTGGTTTAAAACAATGATTCAGTGTTAATCACTCAATGCTTATTTTTGATAAACAAGTTTGATTCTTTTATAATGAATCCATTGTTGAATGATATCTTGAAAATGTGCTTTGTTAAAATTGAGAATAATTGTGAGTGGTTGATTGTTGTGGATATGACTGTCTGTGTTGATGCAGAGCTTCTAACTCAATTTGATTGTTTTGGAGTTGACGATATATTATAGCCAATCAATAATTACATGTAGGTTCCAGGAGTGTAAAATTGGATATGATCCAAATTATATGCAAGTTAAGATTAATTGTTAACCAAACTACATTTGATACCTTAAAAGAGAAAGATTAAATGTAGTAAAAGGAAATTACAGTGTAGTATGTTTGACTTAGTAGGTCAACATCAAGGCTCCTATAAACGGGTCTTCATATGACTCATTTGTCAAACCAACCTGACACTGGTATATTCCTATTCAGCACTTATGAACGATTATACTTAATAAATAGTCTAAATATGATTTAGATACTTAAGTGAAAGTATTTAACCAGATAGTTCTCAAAGTCAGTGGTAGCTGGCAATACAACTTAGTTCCGTCTCGGACTAAGTAAAAGTTTTCCAACTTGTTAAATCGTCTATATGCGACATTAAATCAAAATAGTTTTGATTGTGTCAAGCATATAGAGATTATGGTGTCACTTATGTACCAGACATAATTGACACAAAAATAATTGGAATGAGCCATGACTGACTTATAGAAACGACTAACACTACTTCATATTGTATGAGCTAAATTGTTAGCCATACAGAAGGGAAAATTCTTGGATAGGATCCAAAGCAATTTGGAAGGATCAACCTGGTGTGATCAAGTGATGTATATATAAGACTCCATTAAAAAGAAAAATAGATACACGTTAGCGGATCCATTATTAGGTTTGACATATGAATGTCCTGTATGGCTGATATGCTATAGCAGTATGAGATACTGAGATAAATAGCCTAAGTGCAAGTAGGAGATGTAGGAAGACGTATGCCCTTGAGGCATTTATCCTAAGATAATCATCTTGTTCTAATAATTATATGGTATTAATTATCCTAAGTATGTATTCGTAGAATCAAATACTTAGATTATTTCCTTAGACTTATAGTCAGGTCATTACGTACCAGATGTAGATCTCGATTATGAGAAGTTAGTGGCCGATTAGAAACTTAAGTCTTAAACGGTACATGGTCATAGATGTGTCGAGAATATGATATCGACATATCGTTAGACCATTGCATCTTTGTCTTACCTTAAGGTAATTATGATCTCACTGTTATTCGACTTGGCGAAGTCAGAGACAAGACACAGGTGCTCATTAGAGAATGTGTTCACTGAACGACCAACTTAGAGTTATTAAATGGTTAAGCTTTAACTAAACTGTCAATAATAACTCTAGAGTGATGATAGGTAAGCTGGTCCTTAAAACCTGAAGTCATCAGTACGAACCTGTGAATGGATATTGTCACTTAGATCTATGATCTAGCTTCGAGGCTCGGTCTGCTGAACGATCTTAGGTTGGGTGACACTTGAAGCTCACGAGGGAAGTAGATGACTACGATGGGATTCGTCTCTTCCGTTAAAGGGAAGTTAGTGTCACTGGATCAATACGGTCTTTGTGTTAATCCTTGGCCGGGGTACGTTGTAGGATGTACAACGTGAATACAACACAGACCGATGTATACTGACCGATGCTGGCTTGTGGGGTTGACGGTAAACTATACCCTAGGCCATGCAGAGATATAGTCTCGATGAAGGGACTAAAATTACGGAATTCATCACTGACACAGTCAGAGTGATCCCAACGACACGTTCGTCATTGGGTCGATCACGTCAGTATGATTTTGAAATAGGGACGACGCCTGCTGCTCGTGGTTACCATTGTCTAGGGGTTTCGAGCCCCAACCAGTTTTATGGTCAGGTTGTAGGGTCTCACACCGAGTAGTATCCACGTCTTAGTAATAGAAAGAACGTTAAGAGGAATTCATTCGATGAAATGGAATATTTAAGTCCACAAGTTTATTGTGGGTTAAAGTTTAGATAGGGGACATGTGATGCAAACTAGATTAAATGTTTCGTAAATTTATTATTACAATATTTAATGGAATAAACATGTGGAAAGATAACCTGGATGACGGGATCGTCCCGGTCTAATCGCAGGTTCAGACCACGTCAAAAACGGAGCTCAAACGAGCCCAGAAACGCAAAAACAGTCAAAGGCAAGAGTAGGTTAGACCCACTTGGGTAAGAGGGGCCACCCATAAGAGTAACGGGCACGGCCCGCTGTGTTCAATGGGCGCGGCCCCACTGAACGAGCGGGCACAGCCCGCTGAGAGCAATGGGCCGCGCGCCCACTCCTGGCGCGCCCATTTCCCTTGGCGGGCTGGGTGCGCCCATTGCCCTTGGCGGGCGCGTCCACAACTTAAGTTGACTTAGGGTTTTTTGAAACTCTTGTGACGGCTACGAACTATGATTTTTTACCCAACTTTGGGCAATTGTTTGAGGGGTCAAACGAAGTTAGAATTCGTCGCCGTTTGTTCCTATGAGCTTACCATTTGAAGCTCTTCGAAATGATAACTTGTATCGTCTCTAAGGCTCAATGGTGAGGGAGATTTAATTGCTGAAAGTTGGGCCTTTATGAAAGGCTTACTAACTTAAATTAAATTGAATTAAATCACTCTTCACTAATTTTGTCCCACATTGCTCGTGAGAAAAGAGAGGAGCCGACTCCCTATATAAATAGGGGTGCCCCCTCTTCGTTGAAAAGTTCACCAAGTGATCGATTCGAGAAGCTCCTGATTTTTGAGCTCGCTCAATCATGAACTTAAATATGACTCTCCTCTCGTCTTCTTCCTATCGTCTCGTCGGGTCCTAACAAGACTACGAGGAGGTTTGGATCGAATCCAGACGTCTTTGACACGGGCCTGCTCAAGTGAAACTTTCTTCGGCAAGTGATCGGCTCAGAGGCGGCTCGGGTAGATCGGTTCAAGGGCGCAAGTCGACTCGACTACGAGGAGCGAAAGAAGGTGGTGCGGTACATCTTGCTTGTACCAAGGCCAAGATTCCGGGTATGTTAATTAGTAGCTTTTTAGAATAATTTTAATAATGTCGCAATAGGCTAGATCCCTCTTGGGGGTGGTCAGATCCACCCCAAGTTGGCATAGATCTTGGCGAGATTCCAGCTCGCCTTAGGGCCTTAACTAAAATGTTTAGCTTTATGTTTTTTCTGCTGCGATTATTTTAATCCCTCTGTTGTCCGTCCGACGTAGGAAGGACAAAGATATGAGCTCTAAGGGTCTGCCAAAACCCTTTAAAGCTCCTCCGACCTCACTTGAAGCTCTGCCATGCCACCTGACATCGCTGAGCAGTCGCAGTCGCAGTCGCCGCACGACGTGGATCGACAACCACCGATGGCCCTCCGATGTTCTGTTTTAGGATTTTTGGATTTAGCGACGACCCTCACCGCTACCCTTGATATTGCCGTGTGGTTGAGATCTTGGGAAGTTGCGATTCTTGGGTTTCTTTCGAGCTCCTTGTCATGGGTCTTGCCCCTGAAGGTGTCCCGCTTCAATTTCTTCTTGGGCCCACCCCTTTGTGTTTGTTGGACTGTGTGTTCTTGGTCATTAACTTGCTTGGGTTGATGGTGATAACTATGGATGTCAACCAATGGTGTTGGCAAGGGGTATCATTGAGGATGAGTATTGACATGCTATTGGCCTTAGGTGTGAGGTTGAATGTCGGCCTTGTGCTGGGATCTGGAAGACGGTTTTGGTGTTGGCTTGTTGTTGGCTGTTATGGGTAGTGCTGAAAGGAGTTATAACGATAAGTATAGTCCTAGAAAGTGGGCCTTGTATTTGTCTTTTAGTGTTGTACTGGTTATTGGCTTGTTGTTGGGTATCATGGGAGTTGACAGCATTAGTGCTTAGCTGTTTAGGTGTAACAGCACAAGTGCATATGGATTAGTCAATACCCCCTTTGTATGCAATATTAGGAATGACATCCTTGGCTAGACCTTGTTGGTCACAATTGGCATGAGTAGAAATTTTAAACTTTTTGATCTTTCTTTTGATGTGATTGATTAGCTTTCTACTAGCTTATTACCTCAAGTTCCAAGTTCGAACAGATGTTATCATAATAGCTATCATTTTCATGTAACGCCATTAGCTCATATTAACTTTTGGCTACTTGAAAAAAATCAATGTAATTATTATGATAATACTGGTCTCAAGACTAATTACGGAAGCTATGGTGATGTTAATACTTATTAGAAATATCTCTTGTTTTCTTGATGCTATGATATCACATTATATTTCATGCTATTAACAACTTATTTTACTAGGTCATTATAATTCATCAAGCATTCCATTTTATCATTTATTTGCTTGAGCTTCTTAATAACATCAATAATATGATTCTTAGTGTTTTGAGAAATTCCGAGGATGGAATTTTATAAGGTGGGTAGGATGTGACGGCCCATATCCATCAATACGCGTTTATTTGTATTCTACGTATTTTCATAAATTAAAAGTATTTTATAATAGTTGGTCAGGAGTTTAATATCAAATTGGTTTCAAAATCATTTATTAAAAAAATATTAAGGAATATCAATATAGTTATAGCATATTTTAGTGAGTGTGAGTGTCATCCAATACTCCTAAATAATTTATATAATAATTTATACTTAATGATTACTGATATGGCCGTATTAATTTTTTTCTATATAAATGTTATCAAAACGATTTCAAACTTCTACCATAAGATTCTATGATCATTTAGTGCTCCCCATTTTATTTTCATAATTTTCTGAAGTCAAATCGATATAGAACCTGCAAACCCATGATCTAAATGTTTTGGCCCAAAACTCGTATCTTCATAGCTCAAACTACGAAATAGACCTTGTAGTCACGATCCTTGCGATGATACGAATAGACCTCGTAGTCACAATCATTGCGACGATACGAACTCGTGGCTATGTTTTCATAATTTTTTGGAGTCATATGTGATTAATGTGTATTTTAACATTATATTTATAATCACCTTTACTAATCACTTTTTACTATCACTAATTACTATTTTTAACCCTAATTACCCCCACCAACCCCTAATCATGGCTGCCCATGTGTTAACAGACAACTTTTAAAAAGGTAGTCAAAAGCTAAACCTAACTTAATTAATTTTTTGACTAATTATTAATTGCATAATTATAATATTAATATTAATCACCTATTTAAACCCCCCTAAAATACTATCTCCCTCACAAACTCAACCCAGGGTAACTTCAAGAGCCCGAACACTCTTCCCATGGCCATCTCCTCCTCTTTCATTTCCTCATTCTCCACCACCACCTCATTACCACCAAAGCTCGCTCCGACCCCCCTTCCTCTGTCGGCCACCGGTCGGAGCCGGACGGAAAACCATTCCCAAAACACAAAAAACTATATTTTGTGAGGAAATCCCGTGTAGAGAGAGAAAGTAGAGAGAGAAAGAGAGAGTTAATCAAAAAAATGAAACCACGAAAGATATATGTCAGAAAATTATCAAAAAATACCCGAAAATCCGGAACGACGCAACGAATGCATTGGCACTGGTTTCTTCGTGATTAGATATCGATAGTGTGTTCTCTGAAGACAGTGCTGCAGAAGTCGAGCCAAAACTCGAAGAATACGTAGAGTACATACCCGCGGAAGACTAGACATTTATTTTTGCGACTGCACTTTTAAATATTTGAAATAATGTAATTTGTGTACTTTGTTTGTATTGGACATGCTAGGCCCAAGATATATCTTAATTATTGTACGCTGGATATGTATAATGTTGTTTGGATTGCTTCTTAAATTTGCATGCAAGGACCTGCAGTTTTTACACAGACGCTTAGTGTGTTTAAGCCAAGGAGGAAGAAAAGAAAAGAAAAGAAAAGAAAAAAAAGTACTCCTCCTTATTTTAAGCACACCGCGGACCCGCTCGCATCCTCGATCCCTAGTAGAATAGGAAGCGGGGTATGCCAACCTTGAACCAACCACCATGTTCGAAGACAATGCAGCCTGCATAGCTCAACTACAAGGTGGCTACATCAAGGGTGACATGATGAAGCACATCTCCCCCAAGTTTTTCTGGACGCACGAACTACAAGAAGACAAACAGATCGACATCTAGCAAATCCAGTCTTACAACAACTTGACAGATCTGTTTACTAAAGCACTATCTCGATGTACTTTTAGAAATCTTGTAAAAGGGATTGGGATGAGACAGTTGAGATACTTACAAGCCTGAAGCTTGTACACAACATGGGGAGTTAATGTTGTGTTGTAATCCTTTTCCTTATCAATTGGGTTTTCCCACTGGTTTTTCCATAGCTAACGGTTTTAACGAGGCAACCACATTAGCTCGGGATCCAGAAGTATCCACCCCTAATGATATCCACCGATCAGGGGAAGTTAAGGAGACCTGTACTCTTTTTCCTTAGCTATTGGGGTTTCCCACTAGGTTTTCTATAGCCAAAGGTTTTATCGAGGCAAGACATCCTAACTTAGGATCCAGAAGTATCCATATCCTTATGATCAGATAAGCTCTATGAATCCCAAAGCATTCATATACCAAGCTTACAGTGATGGATGGATAAGGAGAAGTGTTATGAATGGGCTTTTGTAGGCCCATGTGGGGCCCACTTAGGATTAGGATATCCACCCATTATGTAATCTTTTCTTGTAAATATATGGCTATTGGTTCCGTATCCGACACATTCACAACAGTAGATAAGAAAACGCCAGGTTATAAATTAGAATTATAATATTCTTATTGAGATCATCGCTTATTAAATTTTGCTATTCAAATTGTTGTCTTAGAAAGTCATATTTTGAGAGGTTTCATAACTAAGGAATGTGTCTTTTATTTTTCAAGAATAGAGAATCTCCCACTTATTTTACTGCTACCTAGGCTAATTGATTAACGTAAATTTTAAATTTAATTGTAATCTTCATGACTTAGTTTTTTCCAAGTATATCCATTACGTTTAAAATTATTTTACAAATTATCTGTAACCCTCTCTCATTTCAAAAGTATAGACTATTTACGTACTTGTGCAACAGTTATGAGCAGCAACCGAGCCATTAGCATACTACTAAGTGATGCACTTTTGCTACCATGAGATTGATTTGGTTGGAAACACAAATGACTATGTTATCATCAGTCAATAGTATGTATGTCTTTATCTAACTGAATAATAAATGTATAGAAGTAGACTTGACTAATACTTTTATGATTTATTAGTGGTGGTTAAGTTCATAAGGTATTAAGGGCAAAAACTATAACTAAGAATTACATGGAGTTATAATTGACAAATAGTTTATCTACCTTCTATGGAGTAAGATAACTTGCTGGTAGTGGTCAATGTTATTAAGCTCATGAAAGTTGAATCTCAATTTTCACAATAAAATAAAAATACTAATTTCCATTTATCTTTTTGGTTTGAGATATTTGCTAAAATAAGTGGAAGAAAATAATTAGATAATGTTGTGAAGTGCTTTCTACAAGAGACCATAGTCCTTTATTTATAGGGGAAGAGTTCATACAAAGGTAGGATATATGATGTACCAGTATAGACTATTCATTATAAGTTGACTATTCATAAAACTCCCCATTTTCCTGCATTAGTGTAAACTCATACTCATGAATTGTTTGAGATTCTGAGTATTGTGTGAGTATCACTAAGGGTGGATACTTCGTGACCCATAGTTAATGAGATTTGCCTCGTTAAAATCTTTGGCTATGTAAAACTTAGTGGGAAAAAACCATAGCTAAGGAAAAAGAGTACAATTCTCTTTTAACTCTCCCTGATCGGTACAAGATCTTATGCTTGCAGATCTTTTAGGCATTTTACATCAATCCTATTTACAATATTCACAAAAAGTATGTATAAATCATAGATATCACCATTCTTTGGCAGCCACTGAATCCAAAAGAGCTCTGGAGAGGCGTGCTTTGTCTCGTCACCTTCGAAGTGGATTTTCACAGTTGGGGTAAGCATGCAGCATGATCTTCAAACTATGTGGTCAGCTCCAAATCGCCAGTCTTTGACCCAGTCGTCATTGGGGTGTGATGAACCACTGGGCATAACCAAACACACTCTCGGCTTGCTTCAGGAATGGTGCAGATCTCGGAATGATAGTATGATGTTACCTTCATAGTTTTCTTCACAGATCTCCATAAGATGGCTGTCTCGTTGTAGGTAACCATATACCCACTTATGACTTCTCATTATGGGGGTCGGACCGGTAACCTGCATCTGCATAGCCAATCAGCATGCATGATTATCCTTTCTTATAATATAAGCCCAAATCTATCGACCGTTGGAGGTAGCACAAAAGATGCTTTACTCTGGTCTAGTCGCACTCTGTATGCATAGCACTGTATCTGGCTAGTAGATTTATAACAAATTTTATATCGGGACATGTGCAGTTAGCCAGATAGAGAAGTGATCCAATTGCACTTAGATTAGGAACTTCAAAACCTAGAATATCTTATCCCTCTTCTAACTGATGGAATGGGTATTTTTGTGTATCCAGTGAACATACTACCATAGGTTTAATCAGTGGATGACAATGGTCCTTGTGTAAATTCTTCAAAACACTATGGGTGTTTGAAGTCAAATGTAACATGATTTCATCTTTTAGATAATAAATCTGTGAGCCATGACAATCTTTAGGTTGCCTATGTCTTTAATATCATATTTGATAGTCAGGCTAGAACATATAATTCGGTTTTATCTTCAAGAAACCTGATAAGATTTAAGTTGTTTACACCTATAATCTTAAATCGTGTACTTTGCTCTTATAAAGATGCAAAGAAAACCTTTAGTAGGAATCTTTACTTTGTCAAGGGACTCACTTTGTTGTATAATATTTTATTATCACTTCAATATAATAGACGTACCAAAGTCTATTCAGGCATTTAAGGTAATGAGCAATGTATCTTTATCCAGATATCCATGTAGGTTTGCTATCACAACATCTAATAGTAGTACATTCAAAATTTCTTTTGCCAAATCACACGGTATTTTTAACTATTATCAAGGAGTCTGATGCATCATTTATATAAGTGAGTCAAGCTCATCTTACTTATCTATTTCCCAGTTTCAGCAAAAAACATTGAGCTATAGGCTGTACCTTATATCATACGATTTCATGCTTATATTCATATTTATACAATACTCATTATGCCCACCGGTTTAACATATTTTGATGTCTGGACTTCAGGTCCGAACACTTTATGTTTCATAAGGAAGTCCAGCTCATATTTTATTGTCTCGTTCCACAATGGCCAATCTTTACGCTTGCATTTTAGCAACGGAGTATGGATCGATATTATATAATTATCATCCTTTTACGATGCAAGTGACACATATGATACGTGAATATATTATTGACAATTGTGTTCTTTCTGTCTAACAGCTCCCATGTACATACAAAATTTAATGATATATCAGTTTCTCCCATATTCTCCTCTTCTTGGGGTTTCAGGAGGGGTGAGGGTATGGACATGACCTCATTGTCCAGTGGTGGTATTGTCTCAAGGCCTCCAGGAATTTTTCTCTTTCTGGAAATTTTATCCTTGGAGCCTGGTGGTTTGTCTCTTTTCATTTGAGGAATAGCCTCTTCTACTGCTGGTAGATTGCATCCATTATCGGATATGTCAATCCTAGCAAGAGTGTTAGTAGTAGGTATATGTGATCTCACAATTTTCTTATTGTCATTAACTATGTCCGAAAACTGTTGAACAATTTTCTTTAATGTGGAGGATATTCAGGATCTCATTATCATATTTCATAATTTTCGGATCATATATTTTTATTTTTGATATTTTAATCAGTTAGAGGAGCTTCATGCTTTAACCGAGTTAAGCCTAGTGCTAGAAATATGGACACATTAATGCACAGTCTTTGTGACGTGCTTTTAACGCCTCCCTCGTTTTGGATGGCAATGTATCTATTTATCTAAGGTGAATTAAACCTGATATAGAGTCCAAGACGGTGTTGAGGTTCTAATTTTATTCTCTGTGGTGATGCTATATGGATATTTGTAGTGCATCCAAACATCATGAAATAGGAGGTCGGTGTTGCATCGTATATTAATTGCATCGAAGGCTAAGTCTGATGCCTTCAGGGCCTAAGATGAATCAATGATGCTACATGCAAAATAACATGTCCCCATACAATGACCAACAACTGGAATTTTATGAACAACAGTTGCGTAATCCATTGGAGTCGTTTTAATAATCGACTCATCCAAACCATTTTGGCTATGAACACATGCTTCGGGGTGTTCAACTTTTATTCCATTTGCAGATTATTATTAATGTCCCAGTATTATCCAATGTGCCCACAATTTGATAATTTGTCCTAATAGCTTTAGAAAAGCTCGACCGCGGTTGGATAATATGCTTGCTTATGACCATTTAGAGTATACATCGATAAGTACGTTACGATACTTTATTTTTCCTTTCTTAGTGAGTGGATAAGTCCACAAAAATCCTTCAAGTACTCTCAAGAAACCCAATGGTCTCATTATTTCATTTTTAATGGAGATATTTTCATAATTGGTCTTACTCCATAATAAGTGAGATATGTAGATTCACCCTTCTGAAGAATCTTCGTGTATTCATGGAATTGGGATATAATGGAGTGCATCATCACCGATCATGTGTGTCTAAACCACTCATATCAAATTATAAACTTATACGAGTTTGGGCACATTTGCGTGCTCTATTAAATTTGATTCATTCTTCGAATTTCATATGGTTTGTGCCATTTAGAGGTACAGTCAAATGCTTAAGTATGGTATTCAAGCCATTAATTTTCTTGAGTCGTTATATACAAATATTCTGTATTTATTCTGTCAATTTTAATATGGATTCATATTGATGAATTTCCTTGAAACTTGGGGAGTTTCTTTTTCAATGTTTTCTGAGAGTATTGGGCATCCTCATGTTTTGTTTAGGAGTTTAGATGTTTTGCAATGCTTGATTCGTAAATCAGACGTCCCAAGTTAGTTCTTCGGGACTATCATTACGGTGAGATGCTTTTGATAGCATGCGTCATGAAGCATCATGTGGATGGTAAAGTTATCCTTAATTTGTTTCATAAGTTCACTTAGTGAAATAAGTCAAACTTATAGCAAACATAACTATTTAATTGCAACATATACTTCAATGCATAAAAATATAACCTCATTATGTCAAGCTATGGCATGTAAGGAAAACATTTCATACGATTTATTTCAATGCGTAGAAGTATAATTATTTTATTGCAACCTACAACATGTAGTGAAAAATACTCATGACAATTATATTTTGGTAACTAGTCAAGCAAATTATTGTTTTCAAAATCATTATGTGCTCGAAAAATAGCGAAGTATACAATAGCTAGATTTTTGTCTTTAAACTAGCTTTATAAATCATGCAAATTGCCTTGCATACTACAATACCAATATGGGTCTTGCTAGGCCTTCTAGGGCTGGACTTAGTTAGCCATTCCATTTCCTCTCTAGGATATATTTTATCTTCCCGTCCCCTTTCTTTTGTTGTTCCTTGTAATTTCTATGCTTCCCATGTTTTTCATTTTTCCGCTTTTATAGATTTTTACTGAAAGAAGAAACATTAGCCTCATTTAAAAGACATATGCAAAGGCACGAGCTCCACATGTTTCTATCTTCCAGTTTTTATAACTTTTTCTACAAGAAGAAACATTAGCCTCTCTAAGGAGATGTATACAAGGGTGTGAGCCCCACTATTTCTATTCTTTCAGTTTTTATTTTTATTTTTTCAGCTATGGAAGAAGAAACGTGGCTCAAGGTGACAAATACGCGGACGCGATTGTCATGCATTATCATATATCTCTCACTTATTTTGTCAAGTCACAACTTCATGCGCGATCTTATTATTAGTTTTCAAAACAAAATTATTTTTCATGGCTAGATTCAAGAATCCTACCTCATGGGGTGAGATCACTTAGTGGTGATATGCCATCCTTTTGGTGTCTATATCAGTTTGTAATTAAACCATAGATCTTATAGGATCTATTTAGCGCAAGATCCTCATCTTTAAGATTTGTGTCTAGAAGATGGCAAAATGACTTTCACATTATCCCTTTGCATTCATTCATTTGTATTTTATATTGGGAAAAGGGTATTGGCATTTCAGTTGAACTTTGAGTCTAATTGCCAATATAGATAATAATTATTCAAAATTTTGAAAAAAATATTTGCAACATGTGCCATAGTACATAAGTATTTATAAGCACAATTGCATGATCATAAATCAATTTATGAAAGTGATAAAACATTTCATGCAGAATAAGTATAAAGAAAATAGGCTAATTGTGTGGATCGGCCAATCACCACAAATAAATAATGTTTATAGTCCAAATAATACAGTCTATTTTTACATAAATGAAAAGGCACAACTTTGAAAACCTCATGGGTCCCATAAAATTCTTCTTCGTCATGGGTGGCCTCTGCCTTCATAGAAGTAGCCATTAGTCTTGGGCATTGCATTATATTCATCATTACATTTTTCTCTCATAACAAAGAAAAAGGACATGAAAATAAAAATGGGATTAAGGCCGATCCAAAACCACAATATAGACATTCATGCAAAGTTGTGCTCAAAACATTTTCATCACATATCACATATCTGTCACCTGGCACCAATTTTTTTGTCTATCTGGCAGTCACAGCTAGGTGGCAGGCGGTCAGTCACTCGTCGTCGTCGCCGATTGAGGCTGATGGCCAATTAGCCACCCACCATAACCCTAAGAATTTTTTTCTAATCTTAGATATCTATGCACAAGCAAAAGCATGATCATGATTAAATTCAGTAGGTTTCTAGACGTACCTCAAGATTTATTAAGAAAGATGCTTGATTTTGTTGATTGTTCGCACACAAACAAAATCTGGTTCTTCAACGTCCAAATGGCAATGATCTCTCGATCCTCCATCGTCTGCCAAAGTTTTCGCAATGTCCGCTCTCTCTCTCTCTCTCTCTCTCTCTCTCTCTCTCTCTCTCTCTCTCTCTCTCAAGGAAGAGTGTGCTGATAACACGTTGTGAAGTGCTTTCTACGGGAGACTGCAAGTCTTTATTTATAGGGGAAGAGTTCATACAAAGGTAGGATAAATGATGTAAAAGGATAGACTATTCCTAGTAAGATAGACTATTCATAATAGGGAAAAATAATCTAATTATTTTAGAACACATGATTTACATTACCATAAATCTTTTAATATGTCATCTGTATTATCATGTTTGGCCCCAAACTTATCCTAAAAAGAAAAAATACACTAGACCTAATAGTGAATTTGTCTGAAACATGTTAAAATTACATTGACATATGACAAGCTAATATACATCCTAGATGCAGGCTCTCAAACGCACCAACTGAGGAGTTTAATAATGTAGATGTTGAACTCTACAAGACTTAGACTCATGACAGTGCCACTACCGAGTGCATCGCCTACATGAAAATGAGTTACAGAGGAGGCATGAGAATATGGACATTTAGTTCTTTTTTCTCCATATAAAGGGGTTATATGGGGAGAAATCTTGAATCATAATATTCGATACCACGAGAAAGTTGTTCCAATTAAAGATGATTGCTAAATACCTAGTCCAATATCACTTCCTTAAGATGATTGAATTCATTGAGGAGTTAGAATAGTTGGAATTTGTATTGGACAATGAATTATATATTGATATAATTCTTCCATCTCTTCTTCTTACCTTTGCTTAGTTCATATTGAACTTCACTATAAACAAGCTAGAATACATACTTTTAGAATGCTCAAAATGTTGAGGCAGACAGAGAGTTCCTTTTGATATTGGTTATGCTTAGTATCTATTCTTCTCATCTTAAAGCTAGTCATGTAGAAAATAAGAAGGTTACTAACCCTAAGTGTGGGTTTAGAAGATGTAGACAAAGAATGATGAAGTTGTAATGCTTCTTTTGTCATAAGTTTGGGCACTGAAAGAGGAATTGAAATGATTGCTTAGAGACCTTAAAGAAGCTGCACGTGATGTCACATCTTTGGGTGTGTATGTCATTAAAAGATCTCTGTTTTTCTATTACTTAGGTATTGGATGTCGAAGTAGGTTCTTACATAAGTAATTGTTTATATGGATTAAGAAAAAAATAGAAGATTAAGAGATAGTGTGTAATGCCCCAAAAGGGATATACTAGGATGTGTGTAGTATTTAGTTATATTTTTATAAGTATTGTGTGACATATTTGGATGTAGTGTATGTATTGGTGTTATTTTCTATATCTTACTGTGTGTAATAGTAGTGTATACTAATATTTGATGGGTGTAGTGTCCATGTATGCTATGGATGGTTTGGTGAGTCATGGATATGCTTGTATGTATGGGTTGTGAACTTGTGATGTGTGTATGTATGTAGTGTAGATGTGTGTCTATGTGTATAGTGTATGAGTATGCATGTGTAGGAGCGAATATGTGTATGAGGAGTGTGTGGATGTTTATATGTATGGATGTGTAAGGCTAGTGTGAATATTTATGTAGGTGTATAGATGCATACCTATACATGTGTGCATGTCTCCTTGGAGGTGTAATGCATTGTGTAGTAGAATGTAGGATGTATGTGCATGTTGTGTGTATTAGTGTGTGTATGTATGCAAGTGAGTATGTATGTGTGTAGGGTCTAGTGTGAATGGGGGTAGGGTAGTGGCATGTGATGTAATTATTTACCCAAGTGGAGGGGCAATTTCATAGCATGGCTTTCTTGTAAAAGCATAAAAGATGAAGGGTAATTTGGGCTATAATGGTATTTTAGTCATTTCACCCTATGGAGGCTTATCTTGTGGATATGTTAGAGGGTAAGAGAGAGATCTAGAGACCTCTTCTCTTCATTTACAACACTCTTGGCCGAAATTCACCAGGGAAAAAGAAAAAAAATGAGAAAAATGATAAGAATAATAAGAAAGGGGAAGAGAAAGGAGAGAAGGGTTTTTAGCAAGATGGATTCTCCTTGAGGCTAGGAGCTAGGAGGAGGTAGGAGGCTTGGGAGAAAGCATGAGGGCTTGGAAATTCATCATCTTGAGGTAGGATACCCTTCCCTAATGGTAGATTATGTTAAACTTGGCCTAATTATATCATTTTCTTGATATGTGTTGGCTGAATTTGAATCCAGATCATGTTGCTTGTTCATTTGATCATTTCTCTTAATTTAGGCATGAATAAATCCTGCAAAAAATAATATAATTGTAGATCTTGAAATTCTAGCCCAGAATCATATAAAATTTGACATTTGTTCAGTTCAGTAATTAGGAGTAAAAATTCCATCTTTACAACATGTCTGAATTTCATTCAGTCTGGGCACAATTTGGAATAATTGAGCTCAGTCCCTGCACACTCCATAGAAATTAGTGTTCTTGGTCTCGTTGTAAAGTTAACAACCTGTTCTAAAACTTTCTCCTTAGGCTTATTTTCGAGATTCTAACTGCAACATGAATTAAAATAGAAATTGTTACAGCCCTCAGAATCTGTCTAAAAAAAGGTTTCGATAGGGCTCACCAAACAATTCACCATAAATCACCTAGTTTATATTTCTGCATGAAATTTTATATGTGAATCCAGAAGTACCATATATTCAACTTTAATTTATTAATTTTTGTCAAATTCACAAAGAAAATGTATGATATCTGCATGTTTTTGTGGCTGTCAGCACTTTTCCAGCAAGCTACGTTGATTAAGTGATATATTGAGATGTGTTTTGTTATTACTATTACTTCCTCTATTAACGCTTAATGATGATACATAAAAGGGAGTTCATTGGTATAACTTGACAATGGATTTACTAATTTACTAGTGGCCATGTTCATTATGCCCACCAAGTGTTTGTCAAAATGCCCCAATGAAAGTAAATTAAGTAAATATGAGAATTTCTCTCTTGGATATTTAGGCCATGGGCCAAATTATGAATTGGGTATTAGAGCCATGTGTGGCATGGAATCATATGTATGTTTTGATGGGTGATGTGGTTGTGGTGAAGAGTATGTCACATGGTTGCATGACCCTTGATGTTATAAAAGAAAGATTTGCTTCAGAAAATGGAAGACGATGAATTACGAAGCCATGACATCATGACCCCTATAATATAACTTATGATGTTTAACTAAAATGAGCTTGGAATGTCTCAGTCCTCCCTAAAGAGGGTGAGTTTCCAAGATGGGATTTGTGGGAATATCTGAGTAAGAGTAGCCATAAGGACTGGACTTGGAAGGTATACCCCCGCGTGTGTGCTCCACTGGCAGGATTTGAAGAGATATGTGATGCCCACAGAGCAATGTACCGAGTGATGATGTGTGTTGATTCTATTTCACTCCCATTAGAGTAACAGAGGAGTTTGAGAGGCCCCGTTAAAATTCATCAGTGCTCGTGTACCACTGGCAGGGTAGTTTGAGTGCCACCCCACCTTAGGGTGAGGTCCATGTCCTTATGCCCTGCATTTACTCCGGGTTTCAAATAAACTTTGAAAACTCGAATATAATGACCAAGTTCACCCCTTACTTCCTGTTGATTTTACCTCCAGTTGTAGTTGTAGTTGCTGTTACTTTCCTTTATATTTCTTGTGGTGCTAACCATCTTTTCTTGCAACAGCTCGACACCTACGGGCAGGTATGTTCCCTTTCATTTGCATTTCCTTCATTTTATGCCATGTCTCATAGTTATATACATTACTTGTGGTTATAGAACTTATCATAAATAGTTAATCTGTATAATCTGTAACGCAGAATATGACATAATGTGCCGTTAGTGTAGTGGTTTCCTACTGGGGCACGCATTGACGTGTCCCCGTTGTCTTTCAGGTTGTTGCCAGTGACAGCTGAGGTGGCTAGGAGGAGGCATGATAGTGTTAGGGTGTGAGATGAGCGTGAGCACCTTGTACTTTTGGGTTCTCTTTCCTGGGCTGGTAAGTTGATTTATATATGATATATAAAAAGGTTGTATATGACATGAAGATAGATATATAAGAGTTTGTGCTTCTGTGTTAGTATCACTGTTGTCTTTGGGTTTCTTTGTGTTGTCTCTGTGTTGTTCTGCCTGTTGGTTGGGAATATTACAGGTATTACCCCAGCAGTGCACAGTGGTATGCGGACTCTTTGTGTTTCTTTCCCTTTCCTTCGTAACACTCGCTACTCTGGAAAAATCTGGGACGGATTCGTACTTCTTAGGTATCATGGGGAGCGGGGCGTTACATGGTGAGATGACTTTACAAGTTGAGATGGAGGAAGTATTGATCTCATCACCGTATGGGATTTTCACCACAAATTACCTAGTGGCCATGTATTGGTTTTATACAATTTTTAATGTACTGGTAAAATACTGTATCTATCTCTTTATAAATAAGGTAACAAGTTTACTTAGAGAAAAATTTTATGAACATTGTCTATCAAAAAATCTTTATTGGATTTGGTACATTAAGTAATGACGTTTATATTTTGAATGCAAGCGTCATACTGAATATTCAGAATTGAAATAAAAATACTCCAAGGACAAATGAAATCTACTCATGGTACTGTAGACAAAAACATATTAGTGAGAAATGACTTAGTTGTTGGGAAATTAAGACCCATCCTAGTGGATTTTGATGATGTGTACAAGTGATATACAGACTAACATACTTGTTTTAAGTGTATATAGATTTATATTATAGCCATGAACATTTTTGAGTGCATTGTGAAGCAAAACGAAGAATAACGAGCCAAAATCAAAAGTCTACCATCAACCCGAAATTGAAGAAGATGAAGGCTCTGACACATATAACTAATGAAAACTTAAGACCAATGAAGAATGGCTCAAGACAAACAATGAAGAACAAGGCTAGTATAGTGTGTTTGTGTAAATTGTAGTGTACAAAATGTTAAAGCCAATTTATATTCACTACACACACACACACACACAAAATTCTTGAAAAATGGGTTTTAAATAGGTTTAACCATATATTATTTATATTTTCACGTATTTTGAGCATGAAAACTCATGTGTCAATTTTTAGCCGGCTATCCTCACAAGATAGCAGACTACTGGCATGAAGAATTTTTGCCAAAAATTACTGTCAAAATAATAGCTGACTATCCTCAAGAATGATCGACTATCTGGGTCAACTTTGACAGTTTTGGCAGTTTTTATTTGAATTTAACAAGTCGTTAACTAGCCGTTAGAGGAGACATTTTTAGCAGTTTTCCAGCTGATTTCAAGCTGATGTTAAATTATTATTTATCTATAAATAGCTATGATTCAGAATTTTTAAATAAAATTATATTTTATGGAAAAAGGAAATTGCTCTTGTGCTAAAAATTCTCAGGCTCTAAAGTGTTGTTCTTCAATTTTCAAAGGCTACTGATTTTCAATTCTTTTGTGCTAATATTTTTAAGATCTTTTTCAGTTTCTTTAGCCTTCAAATAGTTCTTGTTTCTAATTTGATCTCCAAGTGTTAAAGCTTTTCTTTGAGAGTCAAATTTCAAGACTATTATTTTTAATCTTTGCGATTTTAAATTCACATCTTTTCAAAGATTAAAACTCTTGGATATTGATCTCTAAAAGCCCAAGTGCAAATATTTAGAAGATCAAATTCAAGTTATTTCCTTTGATAAATTAGTGATTATTTATATCCTTTATTTGATCAAAAAGGTTTTTTATTTCTTTTCAGCCACGATATTTACAAATATATACATTGGCTATAGGAAATCTTGTACTTCATTTTCAGATCTTTTAAGAAGTCTTTGGAGAAGACTTGAGTTGTAATGTTGGAAAACCTAGTTTGTGGTAACTAGGTGTTTGTGTGGAAATCCTAGTTGGTTGTAACTAGGTGTTGGAAATTCCTAGCAAGGGAAGCTAAGTGCTTGTATTGCGTGTTGCAATATGGTGGATTAAATCCTGAAGTGAGTATGGGATTGGACGTAGGCCAAGGTTGGGCCGAACCAGGATAAAATTCTCTGTGTTTGCATTGTGATCTCTCCCCTGCTCTCTCTTATTTATTATTTATCCCTTAAATTTTATTCTGCTGCATCTTATATTCAAGCTTAATATTTTGTTGATTAAGTACAAATTCGAGGCAACTCAATTTAAGACTTAGTCAACTCGTAGAAGGTTTATCATTTTCATGAAAATTTTTATTATTTGTGACAATTCTATTAAACCCCCCTTCAAGTGTTGTGTGCCATCCACATGGATCTTACACGTGGTATCAGAGCTTGGTAAAAGGCGATGGCATCAACTTCTAATCACTCTGAAGGGCTCAACACTCAACGTCCACCTTTGTTTGATGGAGTAAACTATGCAAATTGGAAGATTCAAATGATGATCCACCTACAATCTGTAGACATTGACGTGTGGACCATCACTAAAAACAAGTACACGCAACATGAGGCGAAAATGGAGAAATTGATTGTAGACGAAAATAGAGAGGTAATCTAAATGCAAAAGCAATTAATTCTTTATTCTGTGCACTAACAGGTACCGAATTCAACCGGGTGTCACAATGCACAACGACACATCAAATATGGCATACTTTAGAGGTAAGCCACGAAGGTACAGAGAAGGTAAAGAAATCTAGGATAAACATGCTATATTCTAAATTTGAAAGTTTCAAAATAGAAGAAGGAGAGAAAGAAATTAGGATAAACATGCTATATTCTAAATTTGAAAGTTTCAAAATGGAAGAAGGAGAGAGTATTAGCAATGCCAATACTTGTTTTACTAACATTACTAATGAGCTTGCATGACTAGAAAAGAAAATCCCTGAATATGATCAGGTAATGAAGATTATCTGATCGCTTCGTCCCGAATGGAAAGGAAAGACTACTGCCATTCATGAAGCTAACAACATGAAGACAATCACCCTACAGGAGCTGATGGAAAATCTCATGGCTTATGAGATTGATCTGGAAGAGGACAAACAAATTGAGGAGAAGCCAACGAAAAAGAACTTAGCGTTTAGAGAAAATGAAGAGAGCTCAGATTCAGAACCTTTCGAAAGAAACAAAGACGAGATAGCTGTCATTACAAGGAAATTCAGAAAATTCCTTCGAGGTAAGTTCGACAAATGTAAATATCATTTCACTAACGATATTATTTGTTTTGGATGCAATAAACCAGGACACGTTCAAAGAGATTGCCTATTGAAGAAAAATCACACCAGTGCAAAGTCAAGGAAAAAGAAAGAGATAGAAGACGGAGCCGAAGAGATAAAAAGCTTGTAAAGCCAAAGAAAAGGGCATTTGCAGATTTTGACCCAAGTAATGTATTGAGCTCAAATGAAACATCGTCATCATCTGATGACGAAGATGAACCCAGAGGAGAGCATGCACACAAGTGCTTCATGGCGTCGACATCATCAATGGTAATTAATTCAGACCCATACTCGCATCATTATAGCGATGAAGACATACTCAGTGGTAGCGATGATAATAGTGGTAATGCTTCTGATTTTGATATTAAAGATGCATATGAGGAATTATGCAATGTTCATGAAAATCTCATTAGAGAACATCATAAATTGAATTAAAAAATATAAGAGTTGCACCAAGAAAAAGGAAGATCTTGAGAAAGAGAATGAAGCTTTGATTAGCAAAAACAAATCTGTTTTAGAAGAGGTCGATGGTATGAAAAAAAAACAAGATAAATGACCTAGATAACATAGTGACCATCAAAAATAAGAAATTCGATGATTTATCTAAGATTGTTGTAAAATTCAATAAAGAAAATGGAAAACTTGATGAAATAATTGATGGACAAAACTGTCGGGGAGTATGACCAGTTTAGGATATAAAAAATCCAACCCTAGGCATATAGAGAAGCACTCTAGGAATTCTAACTTGAAAACCAGATATATCAAAATTTGGATTCTCAAAGACGGCACAAACGAAGTGAAGAAATGGTTGAATTTTTTGTAAAGTTCATTTGAATAAAAATTATACATATATTTCTGACGGTAGTACAAAAGCTTATTGGGTTTGGCTTCCACCAAAGTGAGATCTAATCTCGACTAGTCCCCCAGAACCAAAAGAAAAGGGTACCTAAATCTATTTATTTTCAGGTACCAACGGATACAGGGAATATTAAAAGTGTCTCTCTCAAAATTTGCTTGCATAAGAAATTGAAAAGAATGCAAAAAGAAAGTTTTTTACGGGTGAATTTTCACCGCAAGTCGATTGTCTGGAGGCCCGGAGGGTGCGCGGTCAACGCGGTCAAAGGGGACGCGCGGGAACTCTGAGTTGTCATAGCTTTTGTGTGAGACAGAGATGACCCTTGGGGACGATCGATGGCGTGCTCGCTTGGGTAGGAAGGCACGGTTCCGTTATCAGTGAGGGGTAGCCTCGACAGGACGACAACCTCTGGGATCGGTTGAAGGCGGGGTCGCTCGGTGAGGGACACGTAGATCCTTGCGTCGGCTTGTCGAAGGGTAGCCTCGACAGAGCGACGACCTCCTGGTTGTGGAGATGAGCAGACTCAGGGAAGAGGGCGCTCGGCTCCGGCTGGGAAGATGCTGAGGGGTAGTGTCACGCCCCGCTTCCCAAAACTACGGAGGCGAAGCGTGACTAAGGCCCGCTTGGGCCGGAGCTGTGAAGCTCGTACCCAATAAGCGTCTGTAGGGGTACCATCTTAAAATTTCAGGTTCTTGCATTAATAAGATTCGGAACAATAGAAAGTACAGAAAGAAAGTGGCATTCATTAATATAGAGAGATAATATCCAGTGAGTACAAAGTCTAAAAAGAGAAGCCTAAGCATGGCAACAAACTATCAAAAGAGCAAACTAAAAGTAGTAACCTCTTAAAGGCGGAGACAGAAAAGTCCTCAAAGTCTGGTCCTCGTCAGGCACGTACTCTGGGTCGACGTCCTCGGGCTCCACGTACTCCGGTAAGTCTTCCTCGTCCACGAACTCTGGCTCGACACCTGACGTACATCACCCAAAAGAAAGGAACTGTATGTCAGGTAAAGTCTACAAAAAGGGTTAGACTCTACTGCAAGTGTACCAAACTATTAAACAACAGTTTACTGGTTGATTAGCATGCTGGGGTTATAACAGAGTATCAAAAGGAAGTAAACGCAGTAGGAAAGTAAAGCGTAGCAAGCAGTAGTCGTAGCGCGTGCTACAGACTACAGGACTAACCTAAACGGGTCGTGACAAGACGTGACAAGACAAGCAAGACAGGACAAGACAAGACAAGACAAGACATGTGTGACTCGAAGGGTTCACGCCTTACGGCTCGAGGGGGATCAGACCCTCTCCCCGTGTGCACGCTCAACCCTACCCCAACCCAAGTGCACAAGACAAATCCGTACAAGGGATCACTCACTTTAGCTTGGTGAGTGCCCTATTGCCCGCAGGCTGTGTATCCGTATAAAGGATCACTCTCTCTATCTTGGAGAGTGCCTTATTGCCCGCAGGCCGTGTATCTGTAAAAGGGATAACTCTATCTAGCTTGGAGAGTGCCCTATTGCCCGCAGGCTGTGTATCCGTACAAGGGATCACCCACTCACTGGTGAGTGCCCTATTACCCGTAGGATGTGCAAAACAAGACACGACGTGACATGACAGGTATGGTTCTTCTAGAGGGTCCACACGCACGCACACAAAAGATAACCCTACTGTGTCAAAAGTTGTTGTTTAAGCTTAGACTTCGTCGTCAAGTCTAAGCCGTCAAGGGGTGTCCCAGACGCTATCATTTCACGTCCGGTTCTCTTTGTTCACTGTTTAATAGTTCTAGCAGTCTAAGGCCTAGGCACGGCCAAAAGTGCTAGTGAGTACACTTGCCTGCGGTGGCGAGTGTGTCGTCCGTCCGGAGCGTCCCGTCCAAGCGTCTCGTCTGCGGTAGTCCGTCTGAAACAGGGTCACGGCGACGGTGTCGGGTCACGTTTTTCAACAAATCCTATTAGGGTTTGTTTCTAAAATTGGCGGGACTATCCTAACAGTCAAAAGTTACGTTTTGATATTTGTTCAGTCTAGATCGACGTCTACTCTATGTGCACAGAAAATTTATCCGATCGTCGATCTTTCCTAAAGTGGCAACATTTTATAGATGCTGAAAATAAATTTAATTCAAGTTGACCAATTTTAGTTTAGGTTTTGGTTAGCTACGGTATGGGTTTTACTACTCGTTAGGGAAACCAACCTCGTGATGTCGTCCAACAAGCGGAAGTCGGGTCTGAACGGCGAAACGTCGGTGTCGTCTGGAACTCCTCGGCCACAGATAGCACAGCTAGGTACCTCTAGACAATGGGGTGGTGGTGCAAAATCAGCGAGCTAACGTCTATTCTCCTCCCGTTGCGAGTAGCGCAACGGATCTTCATGATAACGGCGACGTCGGCTAAAAGTACGTGCGTGCGGCAATACACGTGAACTCCAACAGTCCAAGGGGACTGTCGGTAGATGAATTAGGACCAGAGGAAGATACTCGGCATGGTGTGTGGCCGACGGCGTGAGCGTACGGCGGTGGGTGGCCGTGAGAAGCCGGAGAGGACAGATTTGCGCAACGTCTGTTGTCGCGCGTCTCAGCGGAATTCCATCGATGATCAGCGACAACGGGAAGTTGAAAAAGGCAAAGGACTTCAAGACGAAGCCAACGGCAGTGGATTTGTTGCTGGGGTGGTCGGAGGTGATCGTGCGCGGGTGTCGAAGTTCAGCGCACAGATCTGTCAAAAACATTAGCTGGGCTTGGTTTCGACAGATTTTCCAGGAGCTACAGATGAGATATGAGCATGAGAGAAGTTGCAGTTGGTAGTAGGTTTCGATAGGAGTCCAACGGCGATAGGGTGGTCATCGTAGGTGGCCGGATGGCCGGTGGACGTGAGTTTTCCCGGCTGTGGCACAGATCTCTAAAACTGTCGTTAAGTCGAGTTCGGGAGATGTTTCGAGGAGGTAGAGATGAGGAAAAAGGGTAAGAGGAGTTGGAGATGATCGGGGGGTTAAAGAGGAGTTCGATGGTGGTGGAGATCGCCGGAGGGGGTGACCGGAGGCAGGCGTGAGGCGGCGTGGAAGTTCAGCTTCCAGATCTGTGAAAAACAGCCGATACGGCGTGTTCCGACGAGGATTCCGGGAGCTACAGGTGGGCTATGAGCGTGAGGGCAGAGCGGAGAGGGATCAAAGGGGAACAAAGTGGCAGGGGTGGTGGCCGGTGGCGGCGGCTGGTGGCGGCGGCCGATGGAGGCTGACCGTGAGTTGCAACTCCGACGGGTCAAAACTGGGTTCTTACGGCTATGTGGAGTTTAGAGAGAGAAGGGTGGCCGGAGGGGAGAGGTGGCCGGCGGCCATGGGGAGTCGGGAGTGAGGTTGGGTGGCCGGAGGAGATGAAGAAAAACGCAGGAGATGGGTTTGCGTGGAGGTTTCTTGCGGCTAGGGCTGGTTGCCTTAAGAAGATGAAGGGTTTTTGATATATAGCCTTGGGATTTTGGTTAGTTGGGAGAGAGAGATAGAGATAGGGAGAGTGGAGTTAGGGGAAATGAGGGGTGTCCCTAGTGGCTGTAAGTTATAGCCATGAAACGTGGGAGAAAAATTAGGGGATGTGATTAGTTTTGAAATTCAAATAGATTAGCGGCTAATCAACGGCTGAGAATTGATTAGGAGATACCTTCCACTACGGGCATCGGAAAAATAATCTGAAAATACCGGGACGATCGTGGAGACGAGAAGTACGGGGCTACGGTGTCCGATTGTGTGTTACACCTACCAAAATTATCGTAAAATCGGGAACCGCGTATTGGTGCCAAAAGACCAAAACGCCCTTTCATTCAAAGCTGTTTTGCGAGAAGACGAGCCGTGAGATGACGTTCCCAAAAACTACCATAAAATTCTACACTTTCATACGGTCACAACTGGATATCACATCATATATACCGAAACCAAGAAAGAGTCAAATAAAACACGTGCACAAAAAAGCACGTGCACGAAGAAACTCATAAGGTCGAAAAGCGACCGTTATATTCTACCCACCTTAGAAATGATTCCGCCCTCGGAATCACTTATAATAATAATAATATCTATACATACTTATGCCTACAACTCCCATCTTCCACACGATGATCTCTAATCCTATAACTTCAACATCGTTTCTCAAATAATCCATCATAACCCTTCTTTTCACTGGATAATGCCACGACTAAACTCACATCCTAACACTTAACCATAGACCCATCACTGTTGTTCAAATTTCCAACCCCAAGTTCTCATAAAAGAATAATAATCATCTTCTCATACCATACCACTCCATTAAACATCATCGCTCCATAACATCTTTAAATTTCCCAATCTCTTCCCAATATTAATCAATCGCTAAAAAGATGTCCTAGTCAATCACCAATCCAAGACAAAAACTTTGTCTATCTTTTAACACCTTTCACAAATCAACAATCGCAGTGTCCTTAATACATTCCTTGTCATATCTTCCCATAAATTTATCCGCCAAATAATTGAACCATCAAAAACACATCTCATCCTACTCATTATAACTAATGCCAACCAATATTAAGTCTGACTACCTAACCATCCATTTATCTCAACACGGCGTGTTATTTCCAATGTCTCCTCACGTCAACTTAACTATCAAGTCTTGATGCTTTAAATGCTCTACTCATTCTCATGATCACCCTAACTCATACAATACTCCGTAGCTACTCCTATCTACCACTCGTCTAAGTCTCAAGTCTAATAAGTTCTCATCTTCATGTATATAATTTCATCCAATCAGCGTTCTCCATTGAGTCCGTCACACATCAGTATTATAAATAAGTTTTGAACACCTCATTCTTTTCGTCCGAAAGAAATCTAATCTAATATCTTTGTGTTTCAAAATCAATTAATCATCGCTACGACATATCTCACATCTAAGCCTACCCGCAAACATAATCCTATAGCAATAATAACCAGTTCTAATACTATAACAACAATGAAAAAAACAGTTCAAAGAGGGAAGAAAAAGAAAGAAATTTTAAGGCCAAAGACATATTTTTTAAAAAATAATAACATGTGAGAAAACGTGTGGAGTTGTGGTAATGGATGAGGGAAGATAGGTGGGTTGTGATCTCGTGGGCTAGTTTCAAAACTTTAAAGATTTTATTTGAAAGGTAACAAAAAGTTTTGAAACATACATAAGCAGCCAAAAATAAGCTAAGCTATAATACGGAAGACTAGGTCTAAGGAATTTGCCTGCTATGACGTTATCCACACAAATATGAATACCATCATTCAGACAACTCCATATGTATGTCATGGACCACACTGAGTATGCATACAAGACACAAGAGACAATCATCAAGATCCTAAAGGTAACACACTTATACAGGTCTACACACTATACCTATATATATACACCACGACGACATCACAAACCAATGGGCCCACTACTAACTAGAGATGACATAGGCAACTACAGGCGCTGATGTCTACATAAAAGAAAGGAGACCGAAACCAAAAGAGAAACGAAACAAGATCGAAAAGAACGAGGTCAGATAAGGCGAGGATGAGAAGATAGCTGGTTGGATGGGACAAAAATATTGCTCAAAATATTGAAATAGATGAAAGAAAATTATGTGTAAAGTATGGTACCATATACTTTTATACTTATAAAAATATGTAGAAAAAGTGAGCAGACAGTAAAATTTTAAAATACGAAAAAGTGTTAGACTAAGAAAATAATGAGTAGGGTGAGGTAATGATTGTTTTACATATGTAAATAGATTTATAGCAGATTTTTTGAAATACGGATATGATGATTAGAAAACAGATATACTAAAAATTGAAGTCTCTTTTTTTATAGTTCCAAAAATATCCTAAAAGTATTGTACGATAAGTGGTTAAAATAAATTTAATAGTATAGAAAGAAAGGGATAATATATTAAATTATCAAAATGGAAATAAACTTATATATATATATATATATATATATATATATATATATATGTATGTATGTATGTATGTATATATATATATGTATGTATATGTAAACCGAAATTCGAAAGATATAGGTTAGAAACATTATAAGATGGTAATTAAAGATTTTTGATGGGAAATTTCGAAATTCAAAGAATGCATTCAAGTTAACCGAAAGGTAGGAAATCTAAGTTCATGATTTTTTTCAAAGAATTGAAACTGGGGGAGGAATTTGAAAAATATAATATTGAAAATTCTTTAGAAGGATCGGGAGGCTGAATGGAAAAGATTCAATGATTGGCGACTGACGACGAACGGATCACATGATTCAAGGGTAAGGAAAAGAATCGAATGATCCAAATGTAAAGATGACTAGGAGATGAACCATGAAAAGCCATGGTGGAATCCTGCGATCAATGGCACAGAAGGGTAATGATCAGAAAGATGCTAGAAGTCAGGGATTCTAATTATCGGGCCGTCTAAAGATCAGGAGAACTCGGCACTAAGACTTCCTAATGAGCTAGACTGTAATCAGGATCTAAGGGGAAGGTTCCTAAGAGAATCAAGGTTACGTTCTGCTGGGCCCGAAGTCGATGGACCCGAGCGAACGACTAAAAGAAGGGCTCTAGAAATATAACACGGTCAGAGTCAAGTGTGGGCTACTAAGGTATCCTAGGACGAGGATGACTAAATCTTAACCAAGGTGTCAGACTATCAAACCTGGATGTCTATCTAAGTCTTCCTATCATCTAAGACTGGAAAAACCTAATTTAGACTTGTACATGGATATTAAATGAATGTGGTACTCTTATTGTTCCGAACTTTTGCATGACCTGCATGGGCCACCACTAAAACCTATCACGCCCCGCTTCCCAAAACTACAGAGGCGAAGCGTGACTAAGGCCCGCTTGGGCCGGAGCTGTGAAGCTCGTACCCAATAAGCGTCTGTAGGGGTACCATCTTAAAATTTCAGGTTCTTGCATTAATAAGATTCGGAACAATAGAAAGTACAGAAAGAAAGTGGCATTCATTAATATAGAGAGATAATATCCAGTGAGTACAAAGTCTAAAAAGAGAAGCCTAAGCATGGCAACAAACTATCAAAAGAGCAAACTAAAAGTAGTAACCTCTTAAAGGCGGCGACTGAAAAGTCCTTAAGGTCTGGTCCTCGTCAGGCACGTACTCTGGGTCGACGTCCTCGGGCTCCACGTGCTCCGGTAAGTCTGCCTCGTCCACGAACTCTGGCTCGACACCTGACGTACAACACCCAAAAGAAAGGAACTGTACGTCAGGTAAAGTCTACAAAAAGGGTTAGACTCTACTGCAAGTGTACCGAGCTATTAAACAACAGTTTACTGGTTGATTAGCATGCTGGGGTTATAACAGAGTATCAAAAGGAAGTAAACACAGCAGGAAAGTAAAGCGTAGCAAGCAGTAGTCGTAGCGTGTGCTACCGACTACGTGACTAACCTAAACGGGTCGTGACAAGACGTGACAAGACAAGCAAGACAAGACAGGACAAGACAAGACACGACACGTGTGACTCGAATGGTTCACGCCTTACGGTTTGAGGGGGATCAGACCCTCTCCCCGTGCGCACGCTCAACCCTACCCCAACCCAAGTGCACAAGACAAGTCCGTACAAGGGATCACTCACTCTAGCTTGGTGAGTGCCATATTTCCCGCAGGCTGTGTATCCGTACAAAGGATCACTCTCTCTAGCTTGGAGAGTGCCCTATTGCCCGTAGGCTGTATATCCGTACAAGGGATCACTCTCTTTAGCTTGGAGAGTGCCCTATTGCCCGCAGGTTGTGTATCCGTACAAGGGATCACCCACTCACTGGTGAGTGCCCTATTGCCTGCAGGCTGTGCAAAACAAGACACGACGTGACATGACAGGTATGGTTCTTCTAGAGGGTCCACACGCACACACACAAAAGATAACCCTACTGTGTCAAAATTTGTTGTTTAAGCTTAGACTTCGTCGTCAAGTCTAAGCCGTCAAGGGGTGTCCCAGACGCTATCATTTCACGTCCGGTTCTCTTTGTTCACAGTTTAATAGTTCTAGCAGTCTAAGGCCTAGGCACGGCCAAAAGTGCAAGTGAGTACACTTGCCTGCGGTGGCGAGTGTGTCGTCCGTCCGGAGCGTCCCGTCCAAGCATCTCGTCTGCGGTAGTCCATCTGAAACAGGGTCACGGCGACGGTGTCAGGTTGCGTTTTTCAACAAATCCTATTAGGGTTTGTTTCTAAAATTGGCGGGACTATCCTAACAGTCAAAAAGTCACGTTTTGATATTTGTTCAGTCTAGATCGACGTCTACCCTATGTGCACAGAAAATTTGTCCGATCGTCGATCTTTTCTAAAGTGGCAACATTTTACAGATGCTGAAAATAAATTTAGTTCAAGTTGACCAATTTTAGTTTAGGTTTTGGTTAGCTACGGTGTGGGGTTTACTACTCGTTAGGGAAACCAACCTCGTGATGTCGTCCAACAAGCGGAAGTCGGGTCTGAACGGAGAAACGTCGGCGTCGTCTGTAACTCCTCGGCCGCAGGTAGCACAGCTAGGTACCTCTGGACAGCGGGGTGGTGGCACGAAATCAGCGAGCTGATTCGGGTTCAATATTACATATTTAACCCCCCATTTAGCCCTATTTGTGCTCATGAGATGCTACATTGTTCTCTAATATATCCGTATTTTCTACACAATTATTTATTAGAGAAAACACTCAATTTGAGCACAAAACAGCAATTAACGAAGTATTTCTGCACTTTTTATATTTTTCCTAGCACCGTCTCGATCTCACGATTCCAACGAATATTTATTTGTGTTTTTCTGAGATCTGTACTAATTTCTATGAATTTTTGAATGCAGAATACCATTTAATTGAAGAAATACACTCAAAATACAAGATATACGATCGCCAGCCAATAAGACGTTGACACGTGGCGAAATCCGAACGGCGGACCGCTCAGATCGAAGGCTATCAAAGGAGCAATGACGCGGCAATATGGGAGCTGTCCGATCGAGATCAAACGGATCCGAGCAATCCAGAGGCAGCCTCATCGTGACCGTTGGATCAAGATCCAACGGTATTGCTCAATCCCGCATCGGACTTAAGGGCGGTCGATCTTAACCGTTGGATTACGATCCAACGGTTGAATGGAGCCCGTTGGCAAATCGAAAGCGGATCGACGCAGCAAATTCTCCGCCACGCGTCGCAATCGCAAATGCTGCCAGCTTTGATCGACGGTCGGGATTCGAGGATGATAGCGGAGCGGTTGAATACAAATGCGGGCGACGTGGCGGCTTTTCGAGCGTCGGATGATGATCCAACGGTGCGAAATGAGGGCGCAAATTGCTGTTGGAAGAGTAGGCGACGTGGCCCGCCGAGAGCCGCACGATCGGAGATCGAACGGTCGACTCCAGCCCCGACGAAGCGAAGCACAACGCGAATTCAGCGGGCGACGTGGCAGCATATCGCCCGTCGATTTCTCATCCGATGGCTGGGAACGTCTCCACTCGAATTCAAAAGCGACAAGGAAGCGGGATCTCTCGCGAGCGACGTGGCACGAGGTTCGCCGTTGGATTTTAGATCCGACGGTGCAGATTCAATCCGACGCGAATGAGGATGCGGGCGCACACATTTTGATGACCACGTAGCGCACGGAGGATCGATCCCGCGTGGATCGACGACCCAAGTTTGCTCCGCTTCAGATGAGCGGCTGGGATTGATTCGGGTGCGGGTTTTAAACCCAATAAGCTTCTAAAACCCGCAATCTTATTATATAAGCGTATTTAGGGTTTTTTGGGCGTATTCAAGCAGATTGGGGCGTATTTTGAGCGTATTGGAGGCTCTAGGAGCCGTATTTTCCCCCTGAAAAATTCTGTAAAATTCCAGAGGCTTGTTTTCTTATTTCCAGAGAGTTTTGATGTCTTTTCAAGGATATTTGGTGATGAATTCTTAACTTAAACTCCTTAATTAGTGCTTTTTCTACCGTATTTTGCTATATTCTTGATGTATTTGGCTATGGAACTTGTTTATTCTGAAACGATGAGTAGCTAGAACTTATTTGTGCATGGTATGAGGTAGTTAGGGGATATTATTCGTGTTTGTTTGGTTGAAATTCCTTGTGCTAAACCGTAAAACGTCGCTAAAATTGTAATCTTTGTTCGTAAATCGACTTTTTTAGATTCCAAAAGAATTAATTAAGTTGATGATCGCCCCAAAAGGGTGAGTTTTGATTTCCCCAAAAGGGAGTTTCTTACCGTAGTTTTGATCTCTCCAAAAGAGAGTTTCATATCGTATTATAATCTTAGCGACGATCTTTTTGAATATTTTGTTTGAACCCCCAAAAGGGCATCTTCCGATGAATTACTCCCAAAAGGAGAATTCATTGAGTTATATTGGGTATTTTCCGGTGAATTGCTCCCAAAAGGAGAATTCATTGCGTTATACCTATCAACCAAATTAATACGAATCGTTGACCCTAGCGAACCCATACCATGTGCAAACTCTTTATAAGTATTTTCATACACGTATTTTCCTTGTTCGTATCATTCACGTATCCCCATTCACACCACCATCACCACCATTAAAAGTGTTTAGTTTCTCTTCGTTGGCTTTCTATTTGATTTGAATTGTGGTTGCAACAGATTTCTTCCTGTGGATTCGACATATGGACTCCCAGATTTTACTACTTGTACGGACTCTTGCACTTGAGAGAGAGCACCCTTTCCGGTCCCACCAAGTTTTTGGCGCCGTTGCCGGGGAGGAATGGTTTGTGACTACGGTTTATTTCATTTAGAGGACCTTCGGTGAGATCTTTGCACTTTATTGTACATAAACTTTTTTTATTATTTTATTTTATTTTATTTCAAAATGGAATATATGAACTTCTATTGCACAAACAATCTTTATGATGCACGATATGCTAATGCACACAAACATAGAATGGAGAAGCTTAAAATTGTTAATTTTAATCAAACTGACTGTGAAACTTTCTTTCAGGCCTGGAGAAGGTTCACAGACATTATATCGAGCTATCCGCAGCATGGGTACACAAATGAAGAGCTTATGGCGTCCTTCCTAGATGGACTACGACCACAGCTGCAGGAATTATTGGGAGGCATGACGCCGACAGTGGCGTGGGAATACATGGAGTCTCTGCAAGAAAATGAAGAAACCGTGGAAGAGACTTCAGAGAGCGATTCAACGGAGCCTTCGTGCCTCAATCAAGAAGAGCAAAGCGTAGACGTACCTTTGCAATCCTTGAAAGAGGAAGCTTACCAGACTATTCAGACACAGGAGGCCATATCCCATCAATTCCAGGAGAATTTCCTTGCTCGGAGCCGGCAGATTCAAAAATCTATTGAAGATCTTAATTTGATTGCCACTTGCGTAGAAGAAGGTAATGCTTTTGAAACTCGATTTCAAGAATCTAATACGAGTTCATCTTCTATTGCAGGGATACCGAGCGAGGACACGAATAAAAATATCCACATGGCAGAAAGTGTGTGCAAAAGAGAGGACGAGCTAGCAATTTTGGATGAACAAGAGGAGGAGACAACTAGGGACAAGGGTTTTGAGATTATCGCCATGGAGTCAGAACCATGCCCTCCTCCAGTTTTGTCCCAAAATCATTTATCCCTCTCCACAATGAACGAGCATCGTACAGAGAGTAGTGCAAATCTTTCAGGGAGTAGTCGTCAACTTATTTTAATTTCTTCCACTTATTTTGATGACTACATTTGGAATAATTTTATTTCGAAGAATTTTAAATTAATTTGGACTGACATAACTCATCTCTCGTAGGACATTGGCAAACAGCTTATAGAGATGCTTCGAGTTGTGTTGCTGGGGTCCAAATTAGCTTTTGGAGGAAGAATAATCGCCGAGGAGCGCAAGGAGCAAATTGAACAACTTCCTCCACCATTAAAGATTCGGGATCCACCATTTGATCACGGTGTGTTCTTTCCAGTAGTGTAGTTTTTATATGCTTTCTAGGTTGCTTGCTTGAATAAACTCGTACCTCTTCCTACATTGAGGACAATGTCCATCTTTAGTTGGGGGGTGTGTATGAGACCTTAGGATTTTTTTTTGAGAAGAATAAATCACCAAATCTCATCTTTTAAAACTCCGTCCTATGCCTCAAATGCGGATGATTATACGTTAATTGAGTTCTAAAAATAGTTTATGGCTTGATTAATTATTTTTCCTTCATGGAATTGCCGTTAATATGCTATACCTGAAAATTTTCAATTTCCATGATTAATATCTCGAAATAGTTTGAATATATTTCATGCATGCTAATGTGATGAAAAAGCTTAAGTATACACGATTCATTAGAATAGTTTTCAAGTTGAAGAGGAATTTGGCCATGGTCGTTAATGTTTATGTTTGAAGAAAAAAAATGGGTTTTGAGTTGCTTACAAAGAAAGAAAAGAAAGAAAAGAAAGAAAAGAAAGAAAAGAAAAATGAATGAAAAGACAAATGAACGATGAAAAATGAATAAATGAGTATGTCACTAATAAATAACTTGGTTGGCTCGAGTAGTACAGTCCGAGGGGTCCTTCTTGGCCTAATGCCCTATGATCGTCTGATTTAGGAGCCATTGACCGAAAACTCACTCATTTGATGGAGCGATCCAAGTTATACTTTTTCTGCGAATGTTGCTTGATGCGCGTTACGCGGAACGAATAAAAGAAAAGAAATGGTGAATATACTAAGCAACTTCAATACCCATGTCTTGAATGATTATTTTGATTGGCCAATTCCTTGGAAACACGAATACTAGTTTATAACGACGTGTTATACTTTTGCTTGCGCAAAACGATGCTTGCATGTTATTTATTCATACTAAATTAGAGAAAATATCATGTGATTGATTTTGTTCATGGATGTGTATATTGATGGTCAAGATCATGTTGGAATTCGTATTATTGAGCCATGCCATGAGCGATTTGAAAGAACTTATTGTTTTATTAACCATCCGTATTTATCGCTCTTTTTGCTAGAGACTAGCAAATCGCTAGTTGGGGGGTGTGATTCGGGTTCAATATTACATATTTAACCCCCCATTTAGCCCTATTTGTGCTCATGAGATGCTACATTATTCTCTAATATATTCGTATTTTCTACACAATTATTTATTAGAGAAAACACTCAATTTGAGCACAAAACAGCAATTAACGAAGTATTTCTGCACTTTTTATATTTTTCCTAGCACCGTCTCGATCTCACGAATCCAACGAATATTTATTTGTGTTTTTCTGAGATCTGTACTAATTTCTATGAATTTTTGAATGCTGAATACCATTTAATTGAAGAAATACACTCAAAATACAAGATATACGGTCGCCAGCCAATAAGACGTTGACACGTGGCGAAATCTGAACGGCGGACCGCTCAGATCGAAGGCTATCAAAGGAGCAATGACGCGGCAATATGGGAGCTGTCCGATCGAGATCAAACGGATCCGAGCAATCCAGAGGCAGCCTCATCGTGACCGTTGGATCAAGATCCAACGGTATTGCTCAATCCCGCATCGGACTTAAGGGCGGTCGATCTTAACCGTTGGATTACGATCCAACGGTTGAATGGAGCCCGTTGGCAAATCGAAAGCGGATCGACGCAGCAAATTCTCCGCCACGCGTCGCAATCGCAAATGCTGCCAGCTTTGATCGACGGTCGGGATTCGAGGATGATAGCGGAGCGGTTGAATACAAATGCGGGCGACGTGGCGGCTTTTCGAGCGTCGGATGATGATCCAACGGTGCGAAATGAGGGCGCAAATTGCTGTTGGAAGAGTAGGCGACGTGGCCCGCCGAGAGCCGCACGATCGGAGATCGAACGGTCGACTCCAGCCCTGACGAAGCGAAGCACAACGCGAATTCAGCGGGCGACGTGGCAGCATATCGCCCGTCGATTTCTCATCCGATGGCTGGGAACGTCTCCGCTCGAATTCAAAAGCGACAAGGAAGCGGGATCTCTCGCGAGCGACGTGGCACGAGGTTCGCCGTTGGATTTTAGATCCGACGGTGCAGATTCAATCCGACGCGAATGAGGATGCGGGCGCACACATTTTGATGACCACGTGGCGCACGGAGGATCGATCCCGCGTGGATCGACGGCCCAAGTTTGCTCCGCTTCAGATGAGCGGCTGGGATTGATTCGGGTGCGGGTTTTAAACCCAATAAGCTTCTAAAACCCGCAATCTTATTATATAAGCGTATTTAGGGTTTTTTGGGCGTATTCAAGCAGATTGGGGCGTATTTTGAGCGTATTGGAGGCTCTAGGAGCCGTATTTTCCCCCTGAAAAATTCTGTAAAATTCCAGAGGCTTGTTTTCTTATTTCCAGAGAGTTTTGATGTCTTTTCAAGGATATTTGGTGATGAATTCTTAACTTAAACTCCTTAATTAGTGCTTTTTCTACCGTATTTTGCTATATTCTTGATGTATTTGGCTATGGAACTTGTTTATTCTGAAACGATGAGTAGCTAGAACTTATTTGTGCATGGTATGGGGTAGTTAGGGGATATTATTCGTGTTTGTTTGGTTGAAATTCCTTGTGCTAAACCGTAAAACGTCGCTAAAATTGTAATCTTTGTTCGTAAATCGACTTTTTTAGATTCCAAAAGAATTAATTAAGTTGATGATCGCCCTAAAAGGATGAGTTTTGATCTCCCCAAAAGGGAGTTTCATACCGTAGTTTTGATCTCTCCAAAAGAGAGTTTCATATCGTATTATAATCTTAGCGACGATCTTTTTGAATATTTTGTTTGAACCCCCAAAAGGGCATCTTCCGATGAATTGCTCCCAAAAGGAGAATTCATTGAGTTATATTGGGTATTTTCCGGTGAATTGCTCCCAAAAGGAGAATTCATTGCGTTATACCTATCAACCAAATTAATACGAATCGTTGACCCTAGCGAACCCATACCATGTGCAAACTCTTTATAAGTATTTTCATACACGTATTTTCCTTGTTCGTATCATTCACGTATCCCCATTCACACCACCATCACCACCATTAAAAGTGTTTAGTTTCTCTTCGTTGGCTTTCTATTTGATTTGAATTGTGGTTGCAACAGATTTCTTCCCGTGGATTCGACATCTGGACTCCCAGATTTTACTACTTGTACGGACTCTTGCACTTGAGAGAGAGCACCCTTTCCGGTCCCACCAAGTTTTTGGCGCCGTTGCCGGGGAGGAATGGTTTGTGACTACGGTTTATTTAATTTAGAGGACCTTCGGTGAGGCGGGCGTGAGGCGGCGTGGAAGTTCAGCTTCTAGATCTGTGAAAAACAGCCGATACGGCGTGCTCCGACGAGGATTCCGGGAGCTACAGGTGGGCTATGAGCGTGAGGGAAGTTGCAGAGCGGAGAGGGGTCAAAGGGGAACAAAGTGGCAGGGGTGGTGGCCAGCGGCGGTGGCCAACGGAGGCTGACCGTGAGTTGTAACTCCGGCGGGTCAAAACTGGGTTCTTGCGGCTATGGGGAGTTTTAGAGAGAGAAAACGGAGGAGAGAGAAGGATGGCCGGAGGGGAGAGGTGGCCGACGGCCAGGGGGAGTCAGGAGTGAGGTTGGGTGGCTGGAGGAGAAGAAGAAAAATGCAGGAGATGGGTTTGCGTGGAGGTTTCTTGCGGCTAGGGCTGGTTGCCTTAAGAAGATGAAGGGTTTTTGATATATAGCCTTGGGATTTTGGTTAGTTGGGAGAGAGAAATAAAGATAGGGAGAGTGGAGTTAGGGGAAATGGGGGGTGTCCCTAGTGGCTGTAAATTATAGCCATGAAACGTGGGAGAAAAATTAGGGATGTAATTAGTTTTGAAATTCAAATAGATTAGCGGATAATCAACCGCTGAGAATTGATTAGGAGATATCTTCCACTACGGGCATCGGAAAACTAATCCAAAAATACCAGGACGATCGTGGAGACGAGAAGTACGGGGCTACGGTGTTCGATCACGTGTTCCACCTACCAAAATTATCGTAAAATCGGGAACCACGTATTGGTGCCAAAAGACCAAAACGCCCTTTCATTCAAAGCTGTTTTGCGAGAAGACGAGCCGTGAGATGACGTTCCCAAAAACTACCATAAAATTCTAAACTTTCATACGGTCACAATGGCATATCACATCGTATATACCGAAACCAAGAAAGAATCAAATAAAACACGTGCACGAAAAAACACGTGCACGAAGAAACTCATAAGGTCGGAAAGCGACCGTTAGATGTAGCCTCAGCGTCGCTGGATCTCCTGAACCTGAATAGACGAGGGAGCTCGTCAGGGGGGTCGGACCTTGGTTCTGACCAATTCCCCTCCGATGCCAAAGTCAGATCGATCTGATGGATGCTCGGTGGGATCGGACTAGGTTCACGGAGAGACCAAGCCCCGATCCTAGGGTCGAGCTATGAAGGAGAAATATGTTAGATGGAAGAAAATGTAAGAGTGGGTATGGGATACCTCCGTTGTAGATCGCCAAGATCCAGCCCCTGGGGATGACGCAACCCCTTCCCCTCATATAGGCGAATCATCCTAATAATGTGCCATGATGTGACATCATGGTTGCCATTCATGGGGACATGCAAATGGAGGAAGTGTTGACCCCCACTAATTGCTCTCGTTTTGATGAGGGAAAGAATGCCATAAAGGTGGCCATGATGGCTGGAGTGATGGACTTTGGCGGTTGCCGTATTTGACGAGCCATGATGGCTGGAGAGTGATGGCCATTAAGCCGGGCCAAAATCGGTGAGCCATGATGGCTGGAGAGTGATGGCCATTAAGCCGGGCCAAAATCGGTGAGCCATGAGGGCTAGAGAGTGATGGCCATTAAGCCGGGCCATAATCAGTGAGCCATGATGGCTAGAGAGTGATGGCCATTAAGTCGGGCTATAATCAGTGAGCCATGATGGCTAGAGAGTGATGTCCACTAAGTCGGGCCATAATTTCCTCCACTATGAAAGTGGGCAATCTTTCGGGCCTTCGCCTTGGAAGGAGAATCGCGACCCGCTCGTGAGATCCTTGGGCCGGAGCCCAAGGCCGTAGCAGGCCGGTTGACTGGTCGTAGTTGACTTGTCTCCTCCGGGCCCAGTCAAAATAGTAGTATCAATTGCCCCCATCTTCTGAGCTCTACCCTTGTTGAGGTGGATGTCAGGAGATGTATTATAAGGGGGAGAAGTTGCTCTCTCTGTAAACTTGGTCCGTCTTGCAGAGTTGGCTAGTGACGATAGCTCGTCGGTCCGAGATTTGTTAGGTGGCAAGGGGAGTTGCCCCTCGACTTACGGCCGATGAAGTAGTCGATCGTCCAGCTGAAAAGTTGCCTCCAACCTTACGGTCGATGTGGTCAGTCTGCTGGGGGAGTTCCCCCAGCCTTATGATCGACGTGTCGATTGACCTGTCGGGGGAGCTACCACTCAGTCTTATGGTCAATCGAGTGATCAGCCAGCTGGAGGAGTTGCCCCTTGCCTTATGGTTGATCTTGTCGGTCTGCTGGGGGAGTTGCCCCCAGCCTTATGATCGACGGGTCAATTGGCCTGCTGGGGGGGCGACCCCCAGTCTTATGGTCAATCGAGTGATCAGCTAGCTGGAGGAGTTGCCCACAGCCTTACGGTTGATCTTGTTGGTCTATTGGGGGAGTTTCCCCCAGTCTTATAATCGATAGGTCGATTGGCCTGCTGGGGGAGCTAGTCCCAGTCTTACAGTCAATCGAGTGATCGGCCAGCTGGGGGAGTTTCCCCCAGCCTTACGACCGATCAGTTCGTTCGGTTGCGAGGGAAGTTACCCCTCGACTTATGATCGACCCCGGATATGCACCCGGAGAACAATTGTAGTTTTACCGCAAGTGAACGGTCAAGTGGCGAGCGGGTATCGAACACGAGGAGGTGGTGTTGGTTCAAATCTATCCTAGGTCGGTTTGACTACGAATGTTTATTGTTGGAGATGGTTATGGTATAATGTAATGGAAATGGTGATGGATGTCGGTGTCGATGATAAAGAAGTCGGTCAAATATCAATGCAAAATCAATATAATAAAAGCATCTAGGGATAGGGATTTCCCACTACGGATCGTCACTTGTCCTTGTGGATCATGAATCTCAATGTTGTAAGGCTTGAATGTAGGTGAACTAGTCGCAACTGAATGTAGAACCAAGCTCATGCTCTCGCGTTATTGTCGGTCTATAGCAACCTAGATTAAGGCCCACTCTCGTGCAAACCCTAACCTAAGCTACTAGCATGAAGATCAACATCATCGTCCAATCGCACCTCGAGTCCACTCTCATGCAAACTCGAGCTACGATCTAGGTTATGATAGTTCATATTTGTCCAATCTCTTGCAAACGAATATGGGTATAGATTTATAATAAAAATCCTAGCTTTGATCCAATCTCTTGCAAACCAAATCTAGAGAATTTCGATTATAAACATAAATCGATTATCTAGGCCATCCCATCAATTGGAATCCAATCTCTTGCAAATCCCAATCAATGAAAATTCCTAGCTACTCGTAGTAAATCAATCACAACCTAATCTTTTATCAACCCTAGCAACAATTCAATTCATTCATCACAATTCAAAGATCGGATCCATAGGGTTCATCCTCATGCCTTAGAACAACAATCAACCAAACATAGCAAAAACGATATAGAAATCAATACGAGACATTGCTTGCATATGAAAAGATAGCAAATCAAAGATTCAAATAATAAGAACAAAGATACTTAGATTTGATGAAGAACGTCAATCCAATTACAAGCTTTTAGATCCAAGAGGGGGCCTAGGGCATGGCCTAACCTCTAAAAAAGTCTCTAAGAAAACATAATGGGACTTCCCTCTAATGACGGCTACAACCCTCTTATATAGCCCCCTCAAAACCCTAGCAAAAACCCGTAAAAACACTTTAAAACCCGTGCCCAAAATCAAATCTACGTGTAACTTAAGTTCTGGGCCAGCAGCGACTCGGCCAAGTGGAAAGCTCACTCGGCCAAGTGAGAATTCCTGCAGAAACTCCAGAAAACAGCACTCTGTCAAAAACTGTCAAAAACTGGTCACTCAGCCAAGTGGAAAGCTCACTCGGCAGAGTGAAATAGTCACTTGGCCGAGTGACACTGATATGCGAATTCCAGCACTGCAACATCAACTTGCAAAAATTCTCCAGATTTCATCCGACCTCCGATTGACGGGTTCTTGGCGGCGTTGGAACCGTCATGAAGTCTGCTATCCAATAAAATATGAGAAAAATACTTTGACCTCCAGAATGATATCATATTTCAAAAGAGTGGAAGGCTATCTAAAAATCTGGGCGCTCGTGTCATCGGCTTCACTCGGCCGAGTGGGATTCTTCACTCGGGCGAGTGGACCTCTCTACTCGGCCGAGTAAGGTCTTCTACTGTTCTCCCAAAATTACAGAGAGTTTGCCTTGATTTCCTTCAGAAATTCTGACTCTCTCGGGCGAGTGGAGTTCTCTACTCGGCCGAGTGGAATTCACCACTCGGCCGAGTGCATTGTGGCACTCAGGTATGCAGATGTCTTTGTATCAGTTGTACTCGGCCGAGTACGCGGCTTCACTCGGCCGAGTGGACTGCGTACTCGGTAGAGTGGTCTGTTTCTGGAATCTTTCCTTTATTTCCTTGCATCCTCGTCGATTCTGTCGATCTCCTTCTTCTCCTGCTCATCATCCAGTGCCGTTAGCTCCTCGATAGAGTCATGGGCGCCGCTCCGATGCGCATGCAAATCCCTTAAGCTCATTTTTGCTCCCGATTGCTCCATATTTCTTGAAATCTGACGAAAAAGAGAAATAGTGGAAAATAACGAAATATCGTCTAATAATCATGAAAATATCAATATGAGCAATCAAAATGGCATGAAAATATGCAGAAAAAATGTGTAAAATATGGACCGATCAAAATCCCCCAAGCTTACCTCTTACTCGTCCTCGAGGAAGATAAGTAGAGAGACAAACTCGTGAGATGAAAACAAAGGAAATGAAATGAAAAAGAAAGAACATGAGGTGGAAGTGGTCGCTAGATTATTCTCTCTGATCTCAAGCCATAAGCTACACATTACGATAACTCAGAAAATACAAATCACATGCTATAAAGATTCATATCTTACTTAAACATGGTACTTGCAAGCTTTTAAGAACAACAAAAGGGACTCTCTAAATTCATACAATCAATTTATATTCACATCACGCATTTCATAGAATTTAATATTAAAATGTTGGCGATACACTTTTCAATCAAGATTTATAACAGAAGCATATAAGAATCACACCAAGCATGCAAATGGAATACGAGATATGTCATTCACATTTTCATATCAATTCATAAGAAATCTCCATAGCTAAAGTAATTCGCTAAGTCTCAGTATTATCAAACTTTCCCATTCGTGCACCTCTCCACTCTACTGTCGTACTCACTCATATGGTCAAATGAATTCGCCCCCAAGCTTAGCTTGAGGCATCGCATCTAAAGGAATATATAGTGGAAAATGGGATTTTTTCCTTGGTTTTCGCAAGTATTTTGTGGCTCCAATAATGAGATAGAGAAATTTTTTCTTTTTCTTTTTGAACTTTTTGTTTCTCGTTTTTATTTTTGGATTTTTGTAGGAGCTATTTGATTTGTATTTTTGGTTTTTGGCTCCTTTTTGGCTTTTTGGACTTTTTTGGAGCTAACCTTTTATTTTGTAGGGATTTTTTGGGAAATAGATGCGATATAAGTAGCTTTAGGAGGTGAACTCAAGTGACATGTAGAGAATAAAAAGATATATGTGGAGAAGGAAATAATGTAATGCTCAGTTCACTCTAAGACGTGCACGAACAGTTCAATAAAATAATACTTCAACTAAAATTCATATGTAAGCATGGATATTCTTAATCATCTCAATAAAAAGTGAAGTCAAGCGGTAAAGCATACAATCATATATGGCATGCAACAGAAGGTGAATAAGACAATAAGGCAGATGCTTCCGATATACAATTGATGCGTGAATCTTGGTGCACTTCCAACAAAAGCATACTAAACACTAATTCATACATTCAGCTTCAATTAATATCATGCATTCATATAGAGGAATCATCAAAAGAATATACGAGCAAGCACATGGATAACAGGATACTGAAATACTCCAAATAGCATGGCAATAATAGTAAGCATCGTGATGGCTACTAAAGCAATAAGAGATATCATCATAAGGAACAAGTCTAGCAAAAGGAGGAAAAGAAAATAAAGAAATAAAAAGTAAAAGAGAGGAAAGAAAAGAAAAAACAAGCACACAACATGATGCATGAACACGTATAAAAGAAAAATAAAATGGTAAATTAAAAAAGATGATTGATCGCTCTGGGATGTGACCCAAAGAACGGTTGTAGTTTTACCGTAAGCGCACGGTATAGCAGCGAACGGGTTATCGAACACATGGAGGACGAATGACCGTGCTTGTTCCAATCAACCTGGCTATTTAAGAAGAGAGAAATTTGCCTTTGGCGATCCTGTCACAATCGTCAGACAAAGTACGGAAATATCAAATCAAATAAAGAACGTCAAGGGAATGGGGAATTCCCGCTACTCACCGTATTTCGTCAATGTGGTTCATCGGTATCAAAATTGCTAGAATAAGATTTTGGATGAACTAGTTGCAACTGAATGTAGAACCAAGCTCACGCTCTCGCGCTGTTGCCAGTCTATAGCTATCCTAGGTTTGGGTCCAATCTCTTGCAAACCCTAGCCTAGGGAAACTAGCATTAGGATCAACATCATCGTTCAATCGCGCACCGAGCCCAATCTCTTGCAAACTCGGCCCACGACCTAGGTTGGGATAGTTCCTGCCCATCCAATCTCTTGCAAAAGGGTATCGACACGGAATTGCAACCGGAAACCCTAGTATCGGTCCAATCTCTTGCAAACCGATACTTCGGAAATTCGATTCCAACCCAATTCGGATTTCTAGGGTTCCTACCGAATTGGGATCCAATCTCTTGCAAATCCCAATCGGTATGAACTCCTAGCTAGCCGTAGTAAATCGATCCCAAACTAATCCCTAACAACGATTCTAGCAAAATTTCTACCAAGTCATCACAAATATGAAATTGGGCTTGTAGGGTTCATCCCCACGCCCCAAGACGTGGAGACTACTCGCAATTCATAGCACAAACACAAGAATAATCAATGAAATAAGCAATAGAATTCATCACAATATTGAGATATGCAATAAAAATAGAATTTTTGGAGAAGAGAGAGGCAAACCAATGGAGTTCTTCAATTAATCCAACAAAAATCCACTTTTTGTCTCCTCTCCAATCACAAGAATAAAGCTAAAAAGTAAACCTAAAAAGCTGCAAAAATCTCAGAGAAAGCTCTCCAAAACTAGGGTAAAAACAAGGGTTAAATACCCCCCAAAATCGTCCAAAAACTGTGACCAAAATACCCCTGCGCAGCCTGTTTTCCGTAATTTTCGCTACAGGCAGCGCGTCGCACTCGGCCGAGTGACAAAAGTCGCTCGGCCGAGTGAGAAACCCTGTAATTTTCCAGTAAGTCTTGATCTTCAGGGGTCTTCACTTCGGGGGTGGCTCGGCCGAGTGAGTTGCCGTCACTCGGCCGATGGCTTCTTGGTACTCGGGCGGTCGGGATAATCCACTCGGCCGAGTGGGTCTTCTGAAGCTCAGGCAGCCGAAAAACAGTAACTTGGCGATTTTTGAACAGCTTCGTCTGGGCGCCACTCGGGCGAACGGGGTCTCGTCACTCGGCCGATGTGGTCTCCGTCGCTCGGCCGAGTGCACATATGAATCGTGTCTGATCTGGTCGGCCAAGCGGTGTCTCGCTGGTCGGCCGAGTGACTCCTTCACTCGGCCGAGTGGGACACTAAAAATGCCCAGATTGCTTGTTTTGGCCTCCTCGTCGCTCCTGCGACGTCCGTTCTTCTTCCGCTCCTCTCCAACAGCAAAATACCCCTCGGAGAGATCGTCGGTGACCCTCTGGAGTAAGCGCATCTCGAGATCACTCCAAATCGCGCCAAATCACCTGAAATGCGACAAAAATAACAAATCGTGAAAAGCATCGCAATATCGTCGATATATCATAAAAAACATGATTTGGGCGATCTAAATGGCATGCAAACATGCGGTAAAAAAGTGTAAAATAAGGAGTGATCAAAATCCCCCAAGCTTGCCTCTTACTCGTCCTCGAGGAAGATAAGTAAAAGGCGAACCCGGTGGATTCGGAAAACGAAAACGGCGAAAAATGAAGAATGAAAAACGGAGAAGGATGAAAAACGAAATAAAAATAAGGAAGAAAGAAAGAAGCGAAGAGGTAAGCTGCTAGATCATTTTCTCAGGACGTGGGTTCCGCTTACTCGTATAGCATGCACTGAATGAAAAACACATGTCAAAGAGTTTTATTTTGATATCATAGTATAATAGTGCAAATAGAAATAGAAAACCCACGAACAACAATATAATCATGAAAAACGGAATAATCTTATAATTAACATCGTCTGAATCATTTAAAGCGGTATACAAATCACAGATCACACACTTTTCAATTGAATGCTTTCTATCAGGAGTATAAGAGTATCACACAATAGAATAGAGAGAATAGAAAAGTATGGATTTCATGAAATGAGTGCTAGGCTTAGATTTCTGGACTTCGTAAAGCTAGAAACAATCTCACCGAGTATAGAATATTACTTAGCCTAGGTTGTCGTGCAACGTCAAGTAGTCACTCTCTCACACATCAATGGATCCCCTCCCCCAAGCTTATCTATAAGCGTGGTGGCATAAAAAATATTTACATCCCCATTTCTATAAAGCTCCAAAAGTAATAAAAATGAACACGAAAAGAGAGAAGAAAGAAAGAAAGTGAGATGGGATCTTTTATTGAGGATTTTTCCTCTTTTCTTTTTCTTTTTCTTGTTTTTTTTTGATATAGCATATATACACAACGATCCCAACTCAAAGAGAGATAATGATATACAAGAATATTTTCTCTTTTTTTTTGAATAAGAAATTTGGAGCTAGGAATTAATAGCGGGGGAAATGCCATATAATAGAATCGCTAAGGGGAGATTCACCAATGATTTTAAAAGTAGAGAAATGATGTTCAAGATTTGTGGAGAAAGAAATAAATATATCCCTCGGTTCACTCTATAAGACATGCACGACAACTTCAGCAGGGCAATCTAATCTACTCAGTTTCGATCACAAAAAAGCTAACTAATCCAGATTTATCATAGCTAACATCATTCAATCATCCTGAAGTGAAATGTACAATTCATGCATATAGAAGTGATATAGGAAAAGAAATCGGTACTCCAGATATAGACATTCAATGCGTGAATCTTGGTGTGTTTTCTGTGATAGCATACATATGAATATTCAGACTCAGCTAATAATAAAATTTCATCCATTTTCATGCGAAAAAAAAGTGTGGGTTGCTGTCTCTAAATGCAAGGCAGGTCATAGCATATGATATCAGAAATAAAATCTAAGACATGACATATATAGCATGCATATAGAATAAGCTAGCTCCACGTCATCATCATCATAGAAAAGTCATCTCTAGCATGAGATGAAAAGGAAAGAAATAAAGATAAAGGAAAAATAGAACTATGTACAATGCGGCACACAGAAAAATAAGAAAAACGTGATGCATGGTAAAATAAAAAGAAAAATGATGAAAATAAGCGCAAAAGCGGAAAATGGTGTGAAAAACTAAAAATAAAGGTGGCAAATCGAAAAAGAACGTGAGAACTCACTCCCCCAAGCTAAATGGCACAGTGTCCTCAATGTGCAGAGTGTGGCACACCGAGAGACAAGTAATGTGAAGGGTAAGTGAGGATGCATGCATGATGGAAGGGAAAAAAAGGAAAAAAAAGGAAAAAATAATGAAACGAAAAATATGATGCGGACATGATGCATGCAGGTATGGAGTGATATAGATATAAAGGTGTGGCACCAAAAACTCTCCCTCTCTCCCAAAAAAGATATAGAAAGATACGATCTGAATGAGAATCCCGAAATAAGTGAGGGGAGGGGGGGTGGACAAAAATGCAACAGGACCCAGCAGAAACGGGCAGCACAACGGCAAAAATAATCGACGGCATCAAGGGTGCCTAAGAAGGTGGTGCTGCACCGTCTCCGTCCTGAGGCGGAAGTGGTGGTGGGAGTGGGACAGGCTGCTGAGCGGGTGTGGGTGTGGAAGTGGAAGCAGGCCGAGTGTGGGTGGAAGTGGCCGTGGGAACCTGCTGGGTGGGCACGGGTACGCGGGGGAGACACTCCAGGACCTGGGTAAGACAGTAGTGAATCTGCAGGAGCAGGTCGAAGCGGTGAGCCATATCGGTGACGGTGGCGGATAGGGTCCGAAGGTCGCCTCTGAGGCCACTCATCGCCCCCTCGAGAGCACGAATGCTCTGAAGTACAGTGTCAGGGGGAGGTGGTGCAGAGGGACGCACCGGTCTGGACTGTGCAGGGCGGGGCTGGCGTACTCTGGTGGCGTAGGTGACGGGCTCAGCGGGGAAGGGAACGAAAGGTGCTGCGCTCGCAAAGGTGGGCCTGGCCTCAGTGTGAGGCCGGGGCACCGACGAGTAAGAAGTGGAGGCAGCAGCAGCGAAAGAAGAGTGCAAAAGTGGCAGCGAGGCGGCCAGAGAGGTCAGTGGCACAGAAGTGTGGACAGATGCCACGACGCTCTCGGAAAATACAGCAGCAGTGGAGACAGAGGGCTCTCCGCACTCAACTATGGTCGGCGGGCGCTCGGGTGGGGCAGAAGAAACAGGCTCGGCAGACAGAGGGCCAGTGGTGGTGGTGACAGGCGTGGAAGTAGTGGAAGTGGGCTCAGCTAAGGCACTCCTGACACCGACAGAGGTGTGGACAGAGGTGTCAGAGCATCGGAAACATCAGGGATAGGCTGAGGGGCCACGGGGTCAACAGGGGCAGCAGGCTCGGCAGGTGCAACAGGGTCTGCGGGGGCAGCGTGGGCAGCGTGGGCCTGCTCGGCCTCCTTGGCCTCGAGCACGTAAGCGGCGGGGATGAGAACATCCATCGCAGGGAGCCAGTCCACGTGGGCGGGTGCAATCTGAGTCCGAGCTGGGCTCGGAAGAATCATGTAATCGACACCGTAAGGGCCGTGCAACCAGACCCAGTGTCGCTCAGCGTGCGGACGAAGCATCTTCATCCAGGCCATAACATCAATCGACAGAGAAGTGGGGCCCGGTGTCACGCCCCGCTTCCCTAATATGGAAGGCGAGACGTGAGGAGGTCCGCTCAGACGTGGAGCTGTGAAGCTGTAGTCTGATAAGCGTCTGTAAAAATTTCGAAAGGTAGCAGGTCCTTGCATTGCGACGAAACAACAACAACAATAAAGCAGATAAGAAAAATATCCACCACCAACATCCAACAAATATTACATCACAGAATAGTCACAAAAGTACGAGTCTGAACAATAGGCCTAAAGCATGGCCATACAAAACAAAGAGAGGTAGGTGCTACGCACCGAAACCTAACAGCAACTAAGGAAAGATAACAACTAAGGGGAGACTCCAAACGAGTCTAGGACTGGTCACCCGTGTCCTCAAACTCGGTCTCTACAGGGACCTCGAACTCAGCGTCAACGAACTGCTCGTCCTCAGCAACCTGCTCTGTCTCAAATCCTGACATGTGACACCCAAAGAGAAAAGGGCACATGTCAGCAAAAGTCTCCCAAGGGAAACGGAGAACTTTTGTGCAAGGATACAAATAAAATAATGCAACTAGCAGTTCTACAATGATGATATGGCATGACATTAAAAGAGTGCAACAATTAAATTAACAGGATGAAAATAATTGAGCACGTCGTAGCAGAAAGCTACAAATCACTATTTCACGATTTCACGATTTCACGATTAACTTGTATTCACGATGTGCACAGGGTTTACGCCTTTTGGCTGAAGTGGCTGTACGGGCACACTTCTACGCTCAAGTGATCGCTTAACCCTACCCCTCCACGTGTATCGAGCGTTGGTTTCCCAACATCACTGTGCTCGCTTCTGGATCACGAGCCAGGAAGTGTTATTGGCATAGGGTTGTGCCCGCAAAGCAGGTGCCTAGCCTCAATAGTTACAATTATTGTAGCGTGTGCTACGTAATCACGATAGAACAATTTGATGCATGACATGTAATGAGCAGTTAAAGTGCGTACAGTTAATTGAAAGTAAACGTGACATGGCAGCATGAATGGAAACATGTAAAAAAGTGTCGGATCTAGTTTCGTTGTCAAATAGATCAAATAGGGCGTCTAGGCGACTATCATTTCACCGCCTAGTCTCTTTTACACAATTTTACAAATTGGCCTAAAACACGGCCTAAATAATTACTGGCAAGTATCACTTGCATGTTTCCGGTGATATCTGTGGTCGTGGGTTCGCCTCGACGAGCGTTACGCTATAGAACGACTGGTTCTCTGTTTTGGTTAAACAAGTTAACGAGTTAGGTCCATTGCAAGATAAGTACAAAAAATTAAGTTAATCCCCAACTTAGGTTCGTCAGATTTTTATTGGGGTCTCAGACTAGGGTGGTGTTTATATTGGGTTAAATTAACCTGATACACTTTATATCACTTAATATTATTAACGCAACATCATTAAACAATTAATAACATGATGACTTAACTAATACCTAATGATTTAACATTTGGATTATACTAACAACTAACCGAATAATTAAACTTCTAATCAACATTGTTACACTAATTATCATGCCAAGATAAGCGTACGGTTTGCATAAAAACTCCACCTATTACCACCTACTACAACCCTATTATAATACCCATCAAATATATATATATCTTACAACTGTCACCTACTCATTTAATTAAAACAAAGGTGCCCCCCCCCCCCAAATTCAATAACCTCTTAATACCCTCTGTCACTTCCCCCTTTCAATTTATTAAGGCTGTCATCTTTTATTCTTTCTTTAATTCTATCTTTCTTTAATACTATTACTCTTTCTTATTCTTTAGTAAAGATAGGTTGTCAATAACCCTCCACAAGTTTCCCTTCTCTCTGTTATTTCTCATCTCCATCGTTTCATATTCTGTCCTTCATTTTCTTTTTTTTTAAATTAAGTTTGCAAAGCTTGCAGGTGGAAGGATACTCACGCAGGGTGATGGGCTTTTGCGCACGGAGAGGAGAGAGAGCAGCACGGCCGGCGGTGGGCGATCTCCGGTGCCGGCGCCGGCGGCTTCTCACGGGCGGGCGACGGCTTCCGGGCGGCGCGGGCGGCGGCTGTCCGGCGGCCTGGGCGGCGGCACGCGCGTGCGTGGGTTGAGGGTGAGAGGGGTGGAGGAGGAAGAAGAGGGTTTGGAGAAGATGAAGTATGGGTTTGGGTTTCAGATTTGGAGGAGATGAAGTATGGGTTTCAGATTTGGAGAAGATGAAGTATAGGTTTCAGATTCCCACTATTTTGATTCTGAGTTTTGCAATGGATCTGAAGTGGTTTGCTTGAGGGTTGAAGAAGAGGTGAATGCTGATTTTTGTGTTTGATTTCTTCGAATCTGAATTTTGGTTTTGGATCTGAAATTTGTTTTCAGATTTTCCTCTTGATCTTGGTTTCTGGTTTGAGGATTTGGGTTTGATTTTTGGGAAGAATCAGAAATTGGGAAGGATTTGGGTTCTGTTTTTGGCTGATGGAGTGTTTGTTTGCAGGTTGATGGAAGGTTTGCAGAGAAGATGAATTTTGCAAATGAATGTTGCCTTAATAAGCTAACGAGCAATAGACAACTTTAATGTTGTTAGGTTTGTGATTAGGATTCGATTAATTGTTGTGTTGACTAAACGATGTAGCTGGCTATAAACGTGTTAGACTCCCCTACTCTCCTCTTTATTCAAAGAAAAGAAGAGACCAAATTAAATGTGTGTAGGTTTGGGATTTGGATTAAATTTAATGATGTTTGTTGACTCTAAGAAAGTGAAAATGAATCTGCCTACGAATTGGGTTTACTCCCTTTCACAAGATTCCAACGGTGAATGATTAAGATTACTTAAGTGTTAAATGTAATTATTAATTTAACAAAAGTAATTAGTAATAATAATTAATTAAAGTTTTTAGGTAAACTGGATGATCAATTAATGACGATACGGTAAAAACGAAAATAGTGACGCGCTCGCGTCGACACGTACAGACGAAAAGTTAACTGATGACTGAAGAAAATACCGGTACACACAATCGAAAACACGCCTAAAAATACCGGCCGTTACATTCTACCCACCTTAAGAAAAATTCCGTCCTCGGAATTCTTATCAACTAGAGAGCAGGAAACAAATATGGGTAACGCTCTCGCATTTCATCTTCCCGCTCCCAGGTAGACTCTCCCGGCGAGTCACGACGCCACATCACTCTGACTAGATCAACAGTCCTGTTCCTGAAGACTTTCTGACGTCGATCTAAGATCTCCACTGGTTGCTGTTCGTACGTCAGATCTGATCGAACTGTGATCTCTGAGTAATCCACAGCATGAGAAGGGTCGCTGATATAACGACGGAGCTGGGACACATGAAATACGTCATGAACTCCTTCTAAGGACGGTGGCAAAGCTAAGCGATAAGCTACTTCGCCAACTCGCTCTAGCACATCGAATGGCCCAATATATCTCGGGCTAAGCTTGCCTCTCTTCCCAAATCGAATCACTCCTCGATTTGGTGAGATCTTTAGGAACACATGATCTCCTGGCTGAAACTCCAAAGGACGCCGTTTAGCATCTGCCCAATGCTTATAACGGTCCTGAGCGATTCGAATCTTGTCTCTGATATCTCGCACAACATCAACTGCTTCCACTATCATCTCTGGGCCCAAGAGTTCTCTATCACCAACGTCGTCCCAACTCAACGGCGATCGACATTTTCTCCCGTAGAGAACAGAAAAAGGCGCCATGCCAATGCTCGCCTGATAGCTGTTGTTGTAGGAAAACTCCACCAGGTGCAGATGATCTTCCCACGAACCCTTGAGATCCAACATACAGGCTCTCAACATATCCTCCAAGATCTGAATGGTACGTTCCGACTGTCCATCCGTCTGTGGGTGATACGCAGTACTGAACTTCAGACTGGTACCCAGATTGGTCTGCAGACTCTTCCAGAACTGAGATGTGAACCTCGTATCACGATCTGATACAATGCTCACAGGGACTCCATGTAAGCGCACGATCTCCTACACGACATAATTTACATCACGACTAGTACTAGAAGGAAATTATAAAGGTACGAGTTAGGTCATTACCTCCATATACTTCCTTGCTAATATCTCCGTGGATTGCCCAACTCGGAAAGGTATAAAGTGCGCAGACTTGGTCAATCGATCAACGATGACCCAGATCGCGTCGTTCTGCTTGGTGCTCCGAGGTAAGCCAGTCACGAAGTCCATCGTGATGTGCTGCCACTTCCATTCTGGAATTGGCAGAGGTTGTAATAGTCCAGCAGTGCGATGATGTTCAGCTTTCACTTGCTGACACACGAGGCACTTGGCAACGCTCCGTGCCACACTTCTCTTCATTCCATGCCACCAGAAATTTTGACGAAGATCCTTGTACATCGTAGTACCTCCAGGATGAATAGAATAAGGTGAACTGTGAGCCTCATTCATCAACTCCTCTCTGACATCTCCTGCAGGTACGCAGATCCTGCTACCATATCTCAAAGATCCATCTGTGTGAATCAGAAAATCTGTCCGAAGTCCTGCTTCAACTTGCTCTCTGATCTTCTTCAATTTAGCATCTCCATCTTGAGCAGTCTTGATTCGATCCACAATCATCGATTGAATCTGCATGTTCATCAATGACGATGTGACTCCAGGTAGTACAGCTTCAACATTCATCCTTCGCATATCCTGCTGCAATCTCCACTGAGCTGTGAGAATCATCACTTCAGGCAGTCGACTCAAGGCATCCGGTACGACATTCACCTTCCCAGGATGATACTGAAGATCGATGTCGTAGTCTGCCATCAATTCCAACCATCTGCGTTGTCTCATATTCAACTCCTTCTGACTGAATATATATTTCAAACTTTTGTGATCTGTGAAAATTTTCACTTTCTCACTCAGTAAGAAATGTCGCCAGATCTTTAGTGCAAAGATGACGGCAGCTAACTCCAAGTCGTGAGTCGGATAATTCTTCTCATGGACCTTCAATTGTCGCGAAGCATATGCGACCACATGATTGTGCTGGTGCAGAACGCATCCAAGTCCCTTGCCTGATGCGTCGCAGAAAATCTCGAAGCCTCCGCTTCTGTCTGGAATAGCTAATACTGGTGCAGTAGTCAGTCTCTCCTTCAAAGTAGAAAAGGCTTGCTCACACGAGTCTGACCAACTGAATTTAACATCCTTCCTCGTCAATCTCGTCATCGGCTCAGCTATCCTCGAGAAATCCTTGATAAATCTGCGGTAGTATCCAGCCAATCCAAGGAAACTCCTGATGTCCGATGCCGATCGAGGTGCATGCCATTCACTGACTGCTTTGACCTTCTCCGGATCCACTGAGATACCAGCTCCCGATACTACATGCCCAAGAAATGAAATTCTATCTAGCCAGAATTCGCATTTGCTGTACTTAGCATACAGTCTATGGTGACGGAGCGTCTCCAACACTATCTTCAGATGTTCTGCATGCTCTTCCTCGCTCTTCGAGTACACCAAGATGTCGTCTATGAAAATCACCACGAACTTGTCAAGGAAGTCGTAAAAGATAAGGTTCATGAGATTCATGAACACAGCAGGAGCGTTGGTCACACCGAATGGCATGACAATGAACTCGTAATGCCCGTACTTAGTCCGAAAAGCGGTCTTGAGTACATCTTCCTTCTTGACTCTGACTTGATGGTATCCGCTCCGGAGATCTAACTTCGAAAATACCCTCGATCCACCAAGCTGATCGAAGATATCATCAATGCGAGGCAGCGGGTACTTGTTCTTCACTGTGATCTGATTCAACTCCCGATAATCGATACACATTCTTCTAGAGCCATCTTTCTTCTTCACTAGCAAGACGGGTGCACCCCATGGAGATACGCTGGGATGAATGAAACCCTTCTGTAGTAGCTCATCCAACTGCTTCCTCAACTCTTCTAGTTCTGCAGGAGCCATACGGTACGGCGCCTTCGAAATTGGTTGGGCTCCTGGCATAAGATCGATGCCAAACTCCAATGCTCGATCGGGCGGCAGTCCAGAAATGTCTTCAGGGAAGACGTCTTCGAAATCTCTCACTACTGCAGGCTTCTCTGGCTCAGTAATCATAGATGCAACGGTCAATCGGTAAGGCTGGGCTCGGAACTTGACAGGTCCAAGCGAACGTCCTCCACCGACAAATTCGAACACTGGATGGTCGGGAATTTCGAACACCACTTTCTTTCGGTGACAGTCGATCGTGGCATAAAAAGCTCCTAACCAATCAATGCCAAGAATAGCATCAAAGTTGGGTAGGTCGTGGACGATGAAATTAGCATATAGTTCGTGTCCACTAATCACCAACGGGCACGGTCTACATCCCAGTGCAACCTTCACTACACCATTCCCAGTTGTAATGTTCCAACACTTAGGAAGTGTATAGGTGGGTATCGAGTGTTCGACTACGAATTTCCGAGATAAAATGCACACGGAAGCTCCAGAATCGAACAGGGTCAAGGCCGGGTGAGATGAAACTAAGATGACACCTAAGAGTAATATGCAACTAAATTAACATGGATATAGCTAATCAAATATAATGCATAATAAGGAAGACTAGTATAGAAGTTACCTGCAATAACTCCGTCCTCAGTCTCGGCCTCCACTGCAGTCATCGTGAAGGCTTGCCTCTTAGGCTGAACAGCCTGCTGGAAAGCCTGCTTCTGGGGAATGAGAGGCGCTCCACATCCAGCAGCCACTGGAGCTCTCTGCTGCTGAACTCCATCTGGTGCCTTCCACAGTTGCTTAGTTCTCGGACAGTCCTTCAATGCATGCGTAGCGTCACCACAAACTAAGCACTGGCCCAAGAATCTCCTACACTGCTCCTTCACATGACCAGCCTTGCCACAAAAATGGCACAACTTCGGAGTAGGCCCACCTGGCCTCTTAAACTGCACGGACTGATTAGGCTTGAATCCAGGCCTAACCACAGCTCTGGCCTGCCCCATAGGCCTCTTCCCAGCACCTGAATACTGCCCTCTCTTCTGATTGGCAATCAGCTCCTGCCTTTTGGCAGCTATCAACAACTTCTGGTAAGAGTCTAAGTCCGAAGAGGAAATCAGACTCTGCAGCTCCAAAGATAAACCCTGTAAGAATTTCTGAGCTCGATCCTCAGCAGTCTCCACCATCTTCGGCGCAAAGCGACTCAGTCTCATGAACTCTTGGTGGTACTGGTCCACCGTCAGATTCCCTTGTTTCAGATTGATAAACTGCTGCATCAGCTCTCTCTTGGCAGCTCGAGGGAAATACTCATCATTAATTCTCGCCTTGAAAGTGGCACAGGGGATAGGCTTCGCCAACATCTGCTCTTCTGACTCCCACCAACTGCGGGCATTGTCCTTCAGTTGCTTCTTCACTAAGTCAACCCATCCAGCCGGGTTAACCTTCGAGAGAAGCAGGTTATCCTCCGTGTTCTTCATCCATTCATCCGCAGCTAATGCCCCTTCCGACCCAGTGAAATATGACGGGCCCAACTCCCGAAACTGCTTCGCTCCCGGCTCGAAGCGAGGGGCATTCTGAAGCATGCCCTGCTGAACCTGCATCATCTGATGCATCATCCTCATCATCTCAGCCGTGGTGGGTTCTCTATCAGCATCCGCAACACGTCCTGCTCCACCACCAGCTCCAGGTCCACTACCAGCTCCTCGAGTAATGCGTCTACCGGCCATCTAAGACAATGAAATGTTCAGATTAGACTTAATCATGACTCGAATGTTATGAATAATTAATTGGATGTCATTATCATTATTGTTGTTTCGATATTTCACAGATGCAAAGAGAAGAACTGCATGGGCCACCACTAAAACCTGTCACGCCCCGCTTCCCTAATATGGAAGGCGAGACGTGAGGAGGTCCGCTCAGACGTGGAGCTGTGAAGCTGCAGTCTGATAAGCGTCTGTAAAAATTTCGAAAGGTAGCAGGTCCTTGCATTGCGACGAAACAACAACAACAATAAAGCAGATAAGAAAAATATCCACCAACAACATCCAACAAATATTACATCACAGAATAGTCACAAAAGTACGAGTCTGAACAATAGGCCTAAAGCATGGCCATACAAAACAAAGAGAGGTAGGTGCTACGCACCGAAACCTAACAGCAACTAAGGAAAGATAACAACTAAGGGGAGACTCCAAACGAGTCTAGGACTGGTCACCCGTGTCCTCAAACTCGGTCTCTACAGGGACCTCGAACTCAGCGTCAACGAACTGCTCGTCCTCAGCAACCTGCTCTGTCTCAAATCCTGACATGTGACACCCAAAGAGAAAAGGGCACATGTCAGCAAAAGTCTCCCAAGGGAAACGGAGAACTTTTGTGCAAGGATACAAATAAAATAATGCAACTAGCAGTTCTACAATGATGATATGGCATGACATTAAAAGAGTGCAACAATTAAATTAACAGGATGAAAATAATTGAGCACGTCGTAGCAGAAAGCTACAAATCACTATTTCACGATTTCACGATTTCACGATTAACTTGTATTCACGATGTGCACAGGGTTTACGCCTTTTGGCTGAAGTGGCTGTACGGGCACACTTCTACGCTCAAGTGATCGCTTAACCCTACCCCTCCACGTGTATCGAGCGTTGGTTTCCCAACATCACTGTGCTCGCTTCTGGATCACGAGCCAGGAAGTGTTATTGGCATAGGGTTGTGCCCGCAAAGCAGGTGCCTAGCCTCAATAGTTACAATTATTGTAGCGTGTGCTACGCAATCACGATAGAAAAATTTGATACATGACATGTAATGAGCAGTTAAAGTGCGTACAGTTAATTGAAAGTAAACGTGACATGGCAGCATGAATGGAAACATGTAAAAAAGTGTCGGATCTAGTTTCGTTGTCAAATAGATCAAATAGGGCGTCTAGGCGACTATCATTTTACCGCCTAGTCTCTTTTACACAATTTTACAAATTGGCCTAAAACACGGCCTAAATAATTACTGGCAAGTATCACTTGCCTGTTTCCGGTGATATCTGTGGTCGTGGGTTCGCCTCGACGAGCGTTACGCTATAGAACGACTGGTTCTCTGTTTTGGTTAAACAAGTTAACGAGTTAGGTCCATTGCAAGATAAGTACAAAAAATTAAGTTAATCCCCAACTTAGGTTCGTCAGATTTTTATTGGGGTCTCAGACTAGGGTGGTGTTTATATTGGGTTAAATTAACCTGATACACTTTATATCACTTAATATTATTAACGCAACATCATTAAACAATTAATAACATGATGACTTAACTAATACCTAATGATTTAACATTTGGATTATACTAACAACTAACCGAATAATTAAACTTCTAATCAACATTATTACACTAATTATCATGCCAAGATAAGGGTACGGTTTGCATAAAAACTCCACCTATTACCACCTACTACAACCCTATTATAATACCCATCAAATATATATATATCTTACAACTGTCA